>CM036768.1:33566788-34166788 GCA_020796225.1 Arion vulgaris | reverse complement strand
GGCGTAGGTAATCATGGATCTCCACAAATCTCTGTCGTTGGTGTTTGCTATCAACTCAGATGTTGACGCTCTACCGTGCCGTGAAGTCAGGCTATCCAAAATTTTCTCTGTGTCTTCCTCTGTCTCGTCTACCCTCGATTTTACCGGTTGTCACAATGTGTTCTAAACCTCCCTCCTCATCACATGCTCGAAAAATGATGACTGCCTCTTTCTTATATTGATGATAAGCTTTCCCTATGTCTTGATCTCGTTCAACACCTCAACATTAGTCATTTTAGCAGTCCATGGATTCTCATCATTCTTCCGTAAAACCACATTTCTGTGGCACTCAGAGATTTTTCGATCTGTGTGTTCATTTTCCATGACTGGCATCCGTATGTCAGTATTGGTTCTATGTCGCACTGAATAACTCGCATTCTGAGCGGGATTGACAAGGACTTGTTGCAGATAATGCTTCTCATTTTTAAGAACGATGTTTTTGCTTGTCCTATTCTGCTCTTTATTTCTGATCGGCATCTGCCATCTGATGTTACCAGGACTCGAGGTATTTAAATTGCTGCACTTGTCTTAGCTCAGTCCCATTTACTGTGATGGTGCATTTTGTCTTTTTTTTTTTAATGATCATAACTTCTGTCTTCTTAATATTCAAATTGAGTCCTTTGTTGTTACTTTCTGTCTTCTATAGTCACTTATCTAAAAACAAGCACTGCGACTTTTTGACTATATTCTCTATTTTCATTCCCCAGGTGGATGATGGAATTGGTTGTCCACTCTTGCCGTTAGGCGTAGGGGTGGAAGCTTTATTTTTGCTCCAGGGCCAACTGAGTCGACCATCATCAAGGGTGTATCCTTTATAGGACGTTGCTCTCTTTGCAGCACATCTGAAATTCACTCCGTCTCTTGCCAGTTCACCCACTTCGTCGATGGTCATGTTCATGGTTTCTTTAATATCTTGTAGCCATCTTCTTCTTGGTGTGCCTCTGCGTCCTGGGACCCTGCCCTCTAGTATTGTTCTTTCCAGGCCATCGTGACGCTTGATGTGACCAAAGTATGTAATTTTTATGTATAGTATGTTTGTTTATCATCCAATTCTCTTTAACATTTAGTTCTTTCAGGACATCAGTGTTCTTTCTTTTTCTGTCCATGATATTCGTAGGATCTTTCTGTATCATTTAGTCGACCATGTTGTGTTATATTCGTGTTTTTTGGCAAGGAATTGCTTGATCACATTGCAAAAGAACATTTCAAGCCCTCATCGGGCTCACTAGTCATCTACGTACACACAGACAAACATAACGCAACTGCATTCCCTTGGATGAAAAATGGTGGTCATCATCACCCGTGATGGACGGGCATCATATCCTTGTTTATTGAATGTGGTTTTGATATTGTCTATCCATCATTTTCTTGGTCTTCCCTTGGCTCTAATACCTTATCTCTTTTTACTGTATGCTGTTATTGGTCAGAGTAAGACTCGCCTGAATGGCGCGGAACATTATTGATAAGAAAAACAAGCCTTTACGAAATATTCAGTCAGAGGGGTCACATATTAGGCTATATGAGTACGTCTGAATACCTTAGTCTACGAAAACCACGTATCATTTTCATTTTTTCCCTATTTATCAATTGATCTTTCTCTCCATCTCTGTATTCTCAATCAGTCCTTCTCTTCCCCTCTGTATCGTCTATCAGTCATTTTCTCCACCTCTGTATTCTGTATCAATCCTTATCTCCACCTCTGTATCATCAGTTCTTCTCTCCACCTCTGTATCATCAGTTCTTCTCTCCATCTCTGTATCATCAGTTCTTCTCTCCACCTCTGTATCATCAGTTCTTCTCTCCACCTCTGAATCATCAGTTCTTCTCTCCACCTCTGTATCATCTGTCTTTCTCTCCATCTCTGTATCATCAGTTCTTCTCTCCACCTCTGTATCATCTGTCTTTCTCTCCATCTCTGTATCATCTGTCCTTCTCTCCATCTCTGTATCATCAGTCCTCTCCATCTCTGTATCATCCATCCTTCTCTCCATCTCTGTATTCTCCATCAGTTCTTCTCTCCACCTCTGTAGCATCTGTCTTTCTCTCCATCTCTGTATCATCTGTCCTTATCTCCATCTCTGTATCATCTGTCCTTATCTCCACCTCTGTATTCTCCATCAGTCCTTATCTCCATCTCTGTATTCTCCATCAGTCCTTATCTCCACCACATCTCTTCGTTGTCCTATATTGATTTCCTTTGAATTATTATTATACAACAAATTTAACGGGACTAAATTATATTTCATTTTCACAGCTAAAAGCGGTGGTGTGCCATAGGACCGTCTATGAGGAAGCGGTTGGTGATTTGGGGAAAATTTGAATTTGGGGGGCGAGGTGTGTGTGTATGTGTGTGCGCGCATGAACTTTATTTAACGCACTCTGAATTTATCCCAGTAAATCTTATATCTCAAGAAGAGAATAAGGGGTTTTAAGAACCCCAGGGAAGCACGAAGCCAATGAATATGATCAATAAATTGATAGTGAACAAGTATTAGGGGCTTCAGAATAAAAAAAAAATGTTTCCAAACACAGGATTCGAACCACAGACTTTTATTTCTTACCAGTACCCATTGCCTAGCTCTAAGAACACAAACAGCTAGATCTTCCAATGTGCTTTTATCTCAGAAATTGTTACCTGGGGGTGTGGTCTGATAGGTGCCGGTTATATACTGTAGGCGTGGTTTTTCGGCATGTAGGCATGGTTTTTCAATACATAGGCGTGGTTTTTCGTGCTGTAGGCGTGGTTTTTCGTGCTGTAGGCGTGGTTTTTCAATACGTAGGCGTGGTTTTTCGAGCTGTAGGTGTGGTTTTTCGACATGTAGGCGTGGCCAGTGGACGTGTAGACGTTGTTATTCAGCAAATAAGCAAGGTTAGTCTAGTTGGGGGCGTGGTTAATTGGCTAATATAGACGTGGATGGTAGACTTGATTAGTCGAATGGTGGGAGTGGTTATTCACTTCGCAGGCGTAGTTGGGCGTTTTCTTTATGACATCCCAGGATTATCCGGCATACTTCAGTTCTTCAAGAAGATTCCATCTCCAGGTCTGTTTAGGGCGTCCACTTGTTCGTTTCCCTTGCAGGTTCCACTCTAGTGCCTGCATAGTGACAATAGACTGTGTTTTCCGCAGGGTAAGCCCGACCAGAGCCAACTATAAACTTATGGGCCTTTGGACTCGGGTAAGAATTAAGGGAAATCAGACCAAAACTACACCACGTGACCTCGCATTCCAGTATTGGTGTATATAGACAAATTCATTTTAAAATCAACACAAAATGCTAAATCGAAGTTATATTATGCAACAAGTTAAGTTTAACAATAAGGAATATCAATATTATGAATATTTTTCACCAATAAATAACCATAGACTCACAGAATTGAGTAAAATTGCAAAAATCTTGCAGTGTTCTATCAAACATCTGTAATTTCCAGCCCTCTTTTCTGATCTAGGTCAGGGCATCCTCGGTCAGTTGTCTAGCCTAGTTATCTAGAGTTGGCTGTGGCCCGACTCACTGCTATTTTCTCCTGACCTGGGTCATCATGGGTTCCTGCCCTGTACTTTTCTACTTGTCTGTGTGTGCCGCCCTGTCATACCATCTCCGTCTGAGAATCCGCCAAAGGCATTTGCTATATTTCTTCTTTACTCTGTTCCTATTTTGCCTCACAGCTCGTGGATAAGAAGATATTTCTAGAACGGACTTGTTTTCGCTTCATAAATAGTATTTTTTCACTGCCTCTGTTATTTCAGAGGTCCACCTTTTGCATGGACTGCTTTTTACTTTGTATCAACTGTATCGGAGTAACTTTGCTCTTTTGAGATATTCTGCCTATGCGGCCGAACCATTTATGAAGTGTCTTAATAATGAAAGTCCAGTACTGATGTTGTATCCACTTTTTTCTTTGACGTCTTCATTTCTAAACCTTTGCCTTGTGAGTCGAAGGTCGTGGGTGCGAGTCCGGACCGCGCCATTCTGTTCACGAGTGCAGTTTTTCTAGAGACCCTAGGATTGTTGCTGGAGCTACGGAGTTCGTGCTTTGTGCAATACTCTCGGCAGGTGGCGTGCCATTTCTGCGGAGAGGGACCGAGCCGTATTGGGTAAAACCCGGTGCAATGCAGACAATCCTTCGGCTTTTAAACCCTTTTAATTTCTAAACCGGTCTCTTCTTGATACTCCCAGCATTCTGCGTAGACACTTCATCTCTGTCGTGACTAATCAACATGTGTTGATAAAGGTCTGAGTTTGTATCTACACATTATTTTACAACTACTAACGACAATGATATGCAAATACAATTATACCAGTAAGAATGGACAGAATAGCACATAGAACGCGATCAAACTTTCGTTCTCCGAATCAAGCTGCTAAGGACGTATATATACGTTTTCTCCATTCACTTCTAAAGACGCATTAACACGTCTGTTATTATCCTATCCTCTGTGGGCTAAAGACGTGTTAACACGTTATACATTTCTACTGTCACTGCAATAGGCGTACATTCACGTTTGTGACCTAGAAACAAAGAGTAGCTATTTTTAGCTCAGCCTTCGGAAAGTATGTAGCAGCGAAAGGGTTAATTACAATAGCGTTGTGGGTTCTATTCACGCAAGTTGACGTTCCACAATTGAGAAAATAAACTGGCCCACCTACCTCCCGCATACTTGCGGGTTTAGACATGCTAATTGACAGGCATTTTGCGCTCCATGGTGTGCGCAGTCTACGGGACAAGTTCAATTTGCTTTCATATCAGTGTGCGCTAAACATAGTTTTTAGTGGAACCACACGTGGCATGAAAAGTGCAGTGACCATGGCATTAACCACAACTACCTTGTAACATAAGTCCGACTAGCTCAAGTGGAAATTCCCGATAACAACGATTATAACGTCACGGGTCCCTTACAGGCCAGTGTTATAAGATGAAAACGAATTCATTTGAAAACAGCACAACACATGAAAACAAGGTTATATTATATCACAAATCAAATTTAACACCTTGGAATATCATCGCTTTTAACAATCTTCATCAATAGACAACGACTGGTTCATAGAATCGTGTAAAATTGCAATGAATCTTTCAATTTCCTATCAACGTGTGTAAAAGTCAGCCCACTCCAACTGGAATTCCCGATTTCCCTTGTGAGCTAGTCGGGCTGATGCTACAGGTGGCTTGTAATTAACAAACGCCTGTTATTATTTTGACAGTTGTTTGCTCGTTACGTTTGGTTGTTTTACTTATCTGTTTCTTTTGTTACTGTTGATTTTGTTGAAAATGGTTAGTGAAGTGATAAGTAACACGAAGATTGGAGATGGGGGTTATCTGGGGCGTGAAGGTAAGACGCTTGGCTCTAGCTCTAAATGTATTCGGTTCGTTCCCCGTGTGAAGCTATTGGGGACATATTTCCATCGATCCCTGATCTCAGTGATTTTGAGGAAAGCAAACCGTCGCACAAAATCAGTCATGGGTGCCATTTATGCGCTAAAATAAAATAAAATGTAAAATAACTGAAAAAAACTGCATCAGCGGAAATAATATCAACACAATAAGAATCAACGTTTTAAACTTGCTATAAAATCAACGCATGGATGCGAATCGTGGACCATAACACAAACATTAAAGAACAAAATTGAAGCTTTCGAAACTAGGTTGTTACAGACAAGTTTTCAGAACATCCTGGACAGAGAAGAGAAAAACAAAGACATCCTACAAGACCTTTTTTTTTTTTTTTTTTTTCTTTCGTCCGCTTTCAACTCAGACGAAGTTTCATCTCTGAAACTGATTTTTGCGTGAAAATCAGTTTTTTTCCAATTTCTTACAATGGCAGCAGCGTGCACATTGTAAATTACTTTACACTGGCAGCCGTGTGCTCAATGTACTCGTAATTAGTATTCCTCGCCATACAGGCAGATTTTCTCCGACTTCAGAGGTACTCACGTTATCGTCCTGAGTAAGACCAGGGACTCGAACAAATGCCGGACAGTAGGTTCGAACCCGAGCTATGAGGCGTCTCACAGCTAGCAGGCCGAGCTACTATCAACTACTCTAGGCAGTCCCCCTACAAGACCTGAATATCAAGGAGCATTGGCTCATAAATAACATGATGTCCTGGAAGATGAAATATTTTGGCCACGTTAAACGTCACAGTGGTTTGGAGAGAGTGGTAGTGGAAGGCAAGGTTCCTGGAGTATGAGGCAATGGACGATCAAGACGAAGGTGGCAGCAGGACATCAAAGGAGCACTGAACATGACGCTGGAATATGCGGAAGAACTTGCAAGAGTTTTTACGGGTGGGCTGTAATGAAAGAGAGCCACGTTCCGCAAGGGACATGTCACTTACTACTTTAGATTATAGCAACAAAATTAATTGCATATCCTTTACAGGACTTTGCGAATCAACCCCAGCTTTTAACGCTGTTTGTGATTTTTCTAGGCATTATTACGTTCAGTAGTTTGCCATTGCTTTCTGAACGGGTGGTGCCATCGTCCTTTGTAAAAACCAAGTGAAACCATTTGCCACCAAACTGTCCGCAGCGTGATTCGAACTCAGAACGTCGGGGTTAATATACGAGTCACTATCCCCTAAGCCGCAGACAAGATCATAGCAATAAAGTCATAATATACTTAATTTTTAGGTTCTTGCAGTGTCATTTCTAACTAAACACATAATCACAAAGTACTGTAGTGTTACAAATTATAAAAACAATGACAAAATACAGCAACATTTCGACCAACAAAGCCTTTATCAAGCAAACGAACAACAGGAGTGACAAATTTAAAAAAAAATGGACGACCAAAAACAAACGTTTCTAATGAATAATAAATCTGGAAATAAAAACGAAAATCTGGGAATAAAAACGAATAATGAAATAAATGTAACACCAAAAAAAACACACATAAAAACTAGAAATAGAACTATTTTGTGAGCATTTCTAACTATAGCGTGTTTTTTGTTGTTTATTAACATCACGTGATACATTTTCCAGGAATCGTGGATTGTAAGTTATTCCATATAATCTTATTATTATTATTACCAACCCCTTGTAGTATTGTTCTAACCACTTATGTGTTCATATTGCATCTTGTTTCTGCATGTGTTTGTTTTTGAAAGCTAGCAAGTTATATAGTTTTAACGCCCAAGTGGTTACCGGTGCCCTAATTTGGGCTGTAAAGAGTAGAACCACTGTTACCTGCCACACATGTCGTAAGATGGAATCTAAAGAGGTTTGGATGAAATCGGAAGCATGTGTCCGCTAGGGATGCTAACCCGAAACAAATGCTTGCAGAAAACGGATGCACCAGGCCGTAAGGCGCATAACATGGTGCAACGACCCCTCACAATGAGGAATGGGATAACGGATTCTAAGGTCGCCAATCTGCCTCGGAGATTTAGCCACACAGTGAGAATGTCAGACCCACCATCACGAGGGTGGCCAAAACTCACTGCTGAAAGAGCTCGGCACAAACGGGGAACAGAAATCATAGGAATTATATCCTACAGAACTGCCCCCAGTGTGCAGACTTAAGAAGAAAGAGGGGGCCCACTTACACTGGCGTCCAAGACACACTGTATGGCGTGGCTAATAATCTGAGGCGAACGGCTGCCTTTATTAGAGAATCCGAAACCCAATCTAGTGAGAACGCAGAAGACAAACTGTATGGCGTGGCTGATAATCTGAGACAGACGGCTGCCTTTATTAGAGAATCCGAAATCCCAATCTAGTGAGAACGCAGAAGACAAACTGTATGGTGTGGCTGATAATCTGAGACAGACGGCTGCCTTTATTAGAGAATCGAAATCCCAATCTAGTGAGAACCCAGAAGACAAACTGTATGACCTGGCTGATAATCTGAGGCAGACGGCTGCCTTTATTAGAGAATCGAAATCACAATCTAGTGAGAACGCAGAAGACAAACTGTATGACGTGGCTGATAATCTGAGGCAGACGGCTGCCTTTATTAGAGAATCCGAAATCCCAATCTAGTGAGAACGCAGAAGACAAACTGTATGGTGTGGCTGATAATCTGAGGCAGACGGCTGCCTTTATTAGAGAATCCAAAATCTCAATCTAGTGAGAACCCAGAAGACAAACTGTATGACCTGGCTGATAATCTGAGGCAGACGGCTGCCTTTATTAGAGAATCCAAATCCCAATCTAGTGAGAACGCAGAAGACAAACTGTATGACGTGGCTGATAATCTGAGGCAGACGGCTGCCTTTATTAGAGAATCCGAAATCCCAATCTAGTGAGAACGCAGAAGACAAACTGTATGGTGTGGTTGATAATCTGAGGCAGACGGCTGCCTTTATTAGAGAATCCGAAATCACAATCTAGTGAGAACGCAGAAGACAAACTGTATGGTGTGGCTGATAATCTGAGGCAGACGGCTGCCTTTATTAGAGAATCCAAATCCCAATCTAGTGAGAACGCAGAAGACAAACTGTATGGTGTGGCTGATAATCTGAGGCAGACGGCTGCCTTTATTAGAGAATCCAAATCCCAATCTAGTGAGAACGCAGAAGACAAACTGTATGGTGTGGCTGATAATCTGAGGCAGACGGCTGCCTTTATTAGAGAATCCGAAATCACAATCTAGTGAGAACGCAGAAGACAAACTGTATGGCGTGGCTGATAATCTGAGGCAGACGGCTGCCTTTATTAGAGAATCCGAAATCTCAATCTAGTGAGAACCCAGAAGACAAACTGTATGACCTGGCTGATAATCTGAGGCAGACGGCTGCCTTTATTAGAGAATCCGAAATCACAATCTAGTGAGAACGCAGAAGACAAACTGTATGGTGTGGCTGATAATCTGAGACAGACGGCTGCCTTTATTAGAGAATCCGAAATCACAATCTAGTGAGAACGCAGAAGACAAACTGTATGGTGTGGCTGATAATCTGAGACAGACGGCTGCCTTTATTAGAGAATCCGAAATCACAATCTAGTGAGAACGCAGAAGACAAACTGTATGGAGTGGCTGATAATCTGAGACAGACGGCTGCCTTTATTAGAGAATCGGAAATCACAATCTAGTGAGAACGCAGAAGACAAACTGTATGGCGTGGCTGATAATCTGAGACAGACGGCTGCCTTTATTAGAGAATCCGAAATCACAATCTAGTGAGAACGCAGAAGACAAACTGTATAGCGTGGCTGATAATCTGAGACAGACGGCTGCCTTTATTAGAGAATCGGAAATCACAATCTAGTGAGAACGCAGAAGACAAACTGTATGGTGTGGCTGATAATCTGAGGCAGACGGCTGCCTTTATTAGAGAATCCGAAATCACAATCTAGTGAGAACGCAGAAGACAAACTGTATGACGTGGTTGATAATCTGAGGCAGACGGCTGCCTTTATTAGAGAATCCAAAATCACAATCTAGTGAGAACGCAGAAGACAAACTGTATGACGTGGTTGATAATCTGAGGCAGACGGCTGCCTTTATTAGAGAATCCGAAATCACAATCTAGTGAGAACGCAGAAGACAAACTGTATGGTGTGGTTGATAATCTGAGGCAGACGGCTGCCTTTATTAGAGAATCCGAAATCACAATCTAGTGAGAACGCAGAAGACAAACTGTATGGCGTGGTTGATAATCTGAGGCAGACGGCTGCCTTTATTAGAGAATCCGAAATCACAATCTAGTGAGAACGCAGAAGACAAACTGTATGGTGTGGTTGATAATCTGAGGCAGACGGCTGCCTTTATTAGAGAATCCGAAATCACAATCTAGTGAGAACGAAGAAGACAAACTGTATGGTGTGGCTGATAATCTGAGACAGACGGCTGCCTTTATTAGAGAATCCGAAATCACAATCTAGTGAGAACGAAGAAGACAAACTGTATGACGTGGCTGATAATCTGAGGCAGACGGCTGCCTTTATTAGAGAATCGAAATCCCAATCTAGTGAGAACACAGAAGAAGAAGAATATAATTTTAAAAAGAAACCACGAATTTTCGATTCCCATTTTGTCTCAATACTACCAATATCTACATCATCTACATCATCATCTTCTTTTGTCAGCACACTGTTATTGGGTTGTTAACCCAGTGTCGTGGTTTTATGTATTTGTCTTGCGCTTCTCTGGTGATTTGTGTGATGGTTAACTTAGTCAATCGACAAACATAATTTAAAGCAAGTCAAAGGCTTTACATATCTAGGTCGCCCATGTAGTGCCGGGGTCCGCTAGGGAGCAAAGGATGATGCTTGTCCATCACAGGTGATGATGACCACACAAATCTTCATCCAAGGGAATGTAGTTGCGCTATGTTTGTCTTTGTGTGCGTAGATGACTAGTGAGCCCGTATCTAAATGTTTGTGTACAGTGTGGGCAAGGTATACTTGCACTAGGGAGCAAAGGATAGTACCACTGTGACCTGCAAGGCATGTCGTTAGAGGCGACTGATGTAGGACATAGGAAGCTGAAAAATGAAAATTGTGGCATATCCCAAAGGACGTAGCCATCAACCACAGTTAGATAGGGAAGCTACCCTAGTAAATAAAAAACATTGTAGAAATCGGTTGTGCCGGCCTACTTGTAGGCACATACCTGGCACAACGTACAATCGCTCTTAGGCTAAGATCACATACAAATCACATAGAGTGGTTTAACAAGTGGTCAATATGGAGCAGTGGAAGAAGAAGACGAACATATCTGGGGAAGAATAACTAACGACATCCAACATAGATGCAACAAAGCAAATCTAATCATAGGTCACATGGCACCAATTTTGAAACGCAAACATGTCACCATGAACACTAAAAGAGCATTGTTCAACACAATCTTCCTCTCAACATTATGCCATTAGTGCCAAACCTGGACACTGACATCAAATGATTGAAGAAAACTAGTCATGACAGGGATAGAGTGTCTATGCAGAATTCTGGGAGTATCAAGAAGAGACCGGTTTAGAAATGAAGACCCCTCTGTGCAGCTGTGGCTCCGCTGAACAAACCACAGAACATGTCCTACAAGACTGCCCCTTGTATGTCCTCCCAAGAAAGGAATGCTGGCCCTACAACACAACACTACATTCAAAACTACATGGCACTAGAGATGAGCTCCAGACAACAGTCTATTTCATCATAAGAACACGTCTAATGGTATAATCAACAAAACTACATCAAAAAAGCGATCGCAAAGAAGAAGAAGACATCAGATAAAAAGTGGGTACATCATCAATACTGAACTTCATCAAGCAACAACAAATGAAATGGTTCGGCCAGATGAGATGAATATTATATATATATAAAATTAGTTTTTTTCTGTACGTAAAATGTCTGCTAGTGTCATGCTGTACACATCCTGTATGGGAATGTGATTGGTAGAGTACAGCTGTTCCAATCTCTGATGTGACATAGTGTACAAAGGATATACTTATATATTCAATATATTTGCATGTGAGAAATGATTCGTAAAGTCGAATCAGGAATGGTGAGACGCAACAGGGTGGAGGTACTGGTACAGACAATGAGCAGAGAAATCACCTTAATTTTTGTCCCTTGGCACGCAGGAGTTAAGGGTAATGAACGAGCTGATAGATTGACTGGCTTGGCTACAATATCAGAGGGAGCTGTCATGGATCGAAATGACATTCTTCACGCATTGAGAAAGTATTTCCGAACAGAGGAGTTTCAGGGCTGTGAATCCCAATCGCTGACCAGATTGAAAGAGATGGGTGTCAATATTGGTGCAGCCCGAAAAGAATGACATACTAAATATGCAAAGAGATTGATTAATCAACATCGAACTGGTGTGTTGGGTCGCTGGACGCAGCTGGATTTGCTGAGGCGAAGATCGGAGCACCTATGGACATGTCCGTAGTGCTATGATGATAGTCCTCATATATCTGATAACTGCATGTGAGAAAAACCTGTGCATGGAAGCATGTCTGTTGATACATATAAATATCAATGTTAATGTGTTGATTGATTTATACTGAAGGAAAGATACATTGAAAGCATGTATTCCTTCTTCTTCTGCGTTCTCAGCAGATTGAGATTTCGGATTCTCTAATAAAGGCAGCCATCTAGCTCAGATTATCAGCCACACCATACAGTTTTTCTTGGACGCTGGTGTAAGTAGGCCACCTCTTTCTTCTCAAGTCTGCATACTGGGGGCAGTTCTGTAGGATATAATTCCTATGATTTCTGCGTCCCCGTTTGTATCGGCCTCTTCCCACTGTAAGTTTTGGCCACCCTCATGAAGGTAGGTCTGACATTCTTACTGCGTGGCTAAATCTCCCAGGCAGATTGGCGACCGTAGAATCCGTTATTCCATTCCTCATTGTAAGGGGTCCTTGCACCATGTTACGCGCCTTACGGCCTGGTGCATCCATTTTCTGCAAGCATTTGTTTCGGTTAGCATTCCCTAGTGGACACGTCCATCCGATTTCAGCCTAACCTCTTTAGTTGCCTCTTACAACATGCGTGGTAGGTAACAGTAGTTCTTTTCTTTACACCCCAAATTTGGACTCCGGTAACCCCTGGGCGGAAAGCATGTATTTTAATGTATTGAAAAGTTGATGTCTTGTATGCAGATAAATTTGTTGATGCGTGTGATAAATGTCTAACTTTCATTCATCGCCTTCTTTTTGTCTTATGAACTATATTTATATGCATGCTTGTTGAATCGTGTGATAAACGTATAAACGGTTTATATGTGCTGAATTGTGAGATAAAGCTATAAATGCATGAATATAGAATCGTGTGATAAACCTATAAACGGGTTATATGTGCTGAACTGTGAGATAAAGCTATAAATGCATGAATATAGAATCGTGTGATAAACCTATAAATGGGTTATATGTGCTGAACTGTGAGATAAAGCTATAAATGCATGAATATAGAATCGTGTGATAAACCTATAAACGGGTTATATGTGCTGAACTGTGAGATAAAGCTATAAATGCATGAATATTGAAACGTGATATAAATATTTAACTATATATATATATATTTATTGTGTAATAAATGCATATGTGCTTTTGAATATAAGTGTTACAGAAAAGTCTGTCGTATATCATGGACAGAGAAGAGAATAAAAAGATATAACCAGAAAGAACTCAAAATCAAAGAAAACTGGCTGATGCTACAAATAAGAAAGAGAAAATTGAGATATTTTGGACATATAAAACAAGACACGAAGGACTGGAGAAGACCATCATGGAAGGAAACATACTGGCAAAGAGAAGAAGAGGAAGACCATGGAGAATATGGATTCAGGATGTAACTGATGATTTGAACATGACGGCTGCAGAGGCGGAACATCTGGTTTATAAGAGAGAGAGAGAGAGAAATTCTGGAGGACTGTTGAGGTGGGAAAGTTCTGCTCAGGACAAGCTATTTGATGATAAATAAATGTATAAATTGATGTGTAAATAGATAGGAGTGTTGAATTAAGAGAAATGTTAATATGTACACATAAGTAGGCAGTATGTTTTGTGTGTTAGATGTGTATGGATGACTGCATGATTTCTGTGCTCGTTCGTTTGTTCGTTTATTTGTTTGTTATATAGAGATAACGCCATTTAACCCTTACATTAGATAGATCGTTGGAATCACAACATGCATCCAACTTATTAGAAATCTGCCCGAGTGGTTACCGGGACCCAAATTTGGGGTGTAAAGAATAGAACCACTGTTACCTGCCACTCATGTTGTAAGAGGCGACTAAGGAGGTTTGGCTGAAATCGAATGCATGTGTCCTAAACGTGTAGAAGTCTATGCGTTTAGGGCCTACCAAACCAATGTGCAACGTATACATGTTCTTGGCAAAGATCAAACATATCACAGAGTGTGATTAAAATTGATCGTAAAGAACAAGCTAAAGAAGAAGAGGTAAAAGACATCAAATAAAATGGTTCAGTCCCCTAAGGAGAATCAGATCTACTACCATCTCACGCCTGTAAAAACCGGCAACCCGGACGCAGACCCTGAGGAAGACGAAGAACCTGATGGATAGATAATATCACAGGTATCCTGTGAAAACAAAGACTAAAACAACTAGCGATGCAACACACGTGGCAGAGGATTACTTACTTACTTAATCCCGTCATGCCTAGTGACACATGGGGCTTCAGAAAGGACTTTCCATGCTCTCCTGTCCGTGCAACCTTCAGCGCAGAGCCCCACGTCAGAGATGCGGTGTCCAGTTCCTCTTCCATCATGCGCTCCATGTTGTCCGTGGTCTGCCTTTCTTTCTCTTTCCCTCTGGTGTCCAAGTGAGGGCTATCCTTGCAGGCATTTCTTGTCTCATTCTCATAACATGTCCGAGCCATTTCCATCTTCTCTTTTGAGTATGTCATTCATTGCCTCTTGTTGGCACAGGATACAAGACTGAAACTCCCCATGACGTTCACGGCACATGTGGATAAAAGACAAACCTTTCATTCTGTTTTCAGGTGTCTCTGTGACTAAGTGGTTACGCCCCTTTGCCTTGTGAGTTGAAGGTCGTGTGTTCGAATCTGGACTGCGCAGTTCTGTTCACGAGTGCAGTTTTTTCCAAAGACCCCTAGGATTGCTGCTGAAGCTACGGAGTTCGTGCTCTGTGCAATACTCTCGGCAGATGGACCGAGCCATATGGGGTAAAACCCAGTGCAATGAAGTCAATCCTTCGGCTTTTAAACCCTTAATCCGTTTTTTCAACATCCTGATGTACTTATAATTCAATGTATACTGACATAGACAGTATACTGGCCTTGCGTCATCTTCAAAAAGTACTGCGAGCCAGTACATTGGCTCAGAGGAGTGAAGGGTTTAAGCAAAGACTCACACTTTTATTCTAAGATCGAGCCTTTTTTGGGGGGCTTAGATCACTGTGTGTTGGACATACAAGGAAAAAGAAAATTAAACATGAACTCATTGAGAATAATTCAATTTAGCCAACTAATGTAACCATTGTGTGTTGATCTTTTTCATATGTTCATTTGAACAAATTAACTTGTTTTTTCGCCAATTTAAACACATTTACTCGTTTTGTCGCTAATTTGAACAAATCTTCTTGTTTTATCACTAATTTGAACAAATTTACTTGTTTTCTCGTTAATTGAACAAATTAACTTGTTTTATCACAAGTTTAAACAACATTTACTCGTTTTGTCACTAATTTGAACAAATTTACTTGTTTTGTCACTAATTTGAACAAATTTACTTGTTTTGTCACTAATTTGAACAAATTTACTTGTTTTGTCGTTAATTTGAACAAATATACTTGTTTTGTCATTAATTTGAACAAATTTACTTGTTTTGTCGTTAATTTGAACAAATTTACTTGTTTTATTGCTAACCATTTCTTGATTGGATTATTGTTCACATTGATATTGTTTAAAATATTCACACGTTCTTGGGGTCTAATATTTACTTGTCTTAATTTGCATGTTGTATGTATGCATATTATACCTCATTATATAGAGAGGGGGGTTTGTGCAAAATGGGCAAGGCACATTCTCCATATCAGCTGCCCAGGCTAGGCACAAAGGTAGAGGGCACTTCACAGAGTTGTGTGGAAAGCGATATTGTGCAAGGGCCGAAAGTATTTTGAAAACAGACTTATGTATGAGCTGAACGACAAGAGAGAAAAGCGAAAACTCAGAAGTTGTCACAGTAAAACACTTGCCAATTGACCGGCTGTAAAGACGAAAAGGCCATATATATATTGGCAAAGGCCAATGAGTAAAGCGCAGTCACAAAAAATAACTGCATGTGAAATACGTTGCCTGCGAAAAGTTACCAACAACAAGTTACCAACAACAGCAGAAAAGACAGAGTCACCAACATCAGCATAAAGAAAGAAAGTTGGCACAAAACTGTGCTTGAATTATATAGAGAAACAAAGAATGAAGTGGTTTGGCCACTTAATAAGAATGCATCCAAACTCCACAGTATACAGAGTCTTCTACAACAGAACATCGGGAAAGAAGGCAAGAGGAAGACCACAGAAAAGATGGTTAGATGACGTAGCAGAATCCTGTCAAAGAGCCAAAATAACAATCATACAAGCCACCAGAACAGCGTAAGACAAAAACATAAAACCACGACACTAGGCAACAACCCGGTAGCAGTGTGACGACACTGGGCAACAACCCGGTAGCAGTGTGACGACAAAAGAAGAATATATATATAACACATGACATAACTGTATATGGCCACACATAGGCAACGAGCAAAGCACAGTCACAAAAAATAACTGCATGTGAAATGTGATGCCTGCGAAAAGTTACCAAAAAACATAAGAAAAACAGTTACCAACATCAGCATAAGAAAGAAAGTTTGCACAGAACCTTGCTTGAATTACGCTGAGCAACATAGAAGGAAGTTTGTTTGGCCACTTAATAAGAAAGCAACCAAACTCCACTGTATCCATACTACAACAGGAACATCAGGAAAGAAGGCAAGAGGACCATGAAAAAGAAGGTTAGATGAACCAGAATCTGAAAAAAAAAAAATCAAAAAAAAAATCAACAAAGCCATTAGAGAAAGACAAAAAGTAAAAACAGAAAACCACGACACTGAGCAGCAACCCGGTAACAATGTGACAACAAAAGAAGACAAAGAACTGTACGTAGAAGAAGGTTGTGATGGCATATGCATCTCTCGGAGATAATGACAAAATAAAAGTATCTTGTAGAAGTTAATTTTGCCTTTGAGAAGTAATTTAATTCTGTTTACATATTTTATAATTTATTTTTTGTTTGAACTTATGACCTATTGGCTTCTGACCTCAATCAACCTATTGATTTTTACAGGAAGGTACGATCAATGTGAACGAGAAAACACTTCCGCATTTACGAAATCCTGACATACTGATTGGTGAAAATGATCTGACGTCACTCAGTTACCTGAATGAGCCTGAAGGTTTGTGTGTGGGACATAGGTGCATATATATGTGTATGTTTTACAGTGGGAAATAATGTTTTCACGAGAACCCTATGATTGTTGCTGGAGCTACAGAGTTCATGCTTTATGCAATGCTCTTGGCAGATGACATGTCATCTCTGTTGACAGGGACGGAGCCACACAGTTCGTGCTTTGTGCATTGCTCTCGGAAGATGACATGCCATCTCTGCCGACAGGGAGGGAGCCAGATGGGGGTCCCGGTGCACTGAAGTCTTTCTTCGTCTTTGGACCCTTTTTGGACATAAATAAATATAGGCATATACATATATATTTACTGATAAATCAAGAGAAATATATAGAGAGAGAGTGATTAGGATAAATGGATAAAGAAGTATATTGATCAATATAGACAGAGATAGATATATAGATATAGAGACAGATATAGAGAGAGATAGATATAGAGATAGATATAGACAGAGATAGATATAGACAGATATATATAGACAGAGATAGATATAGACAGATATAGACAGAGATAGATATAGACAGAGATAGATATAGAGAGAGATAGATATAGAGATAGACAGAGATAGATATAGAGATAGATATAGAGATATATATAGAGATATATATAGAGATATAGACAGAGATAGATATAGAGATAGATATAGAGATAGATATAGAGATAGATATAGAGATAGATATAGCGATAGATATAGAGATAGATATAGAGAGAGACAGATATAGACAGAGATAGATATAGAGAGAGATAGATATAGACAGAGACAGATATAGACAGAGACAGATATAGACAGAGATAGATATAGACAGAGATAGATATAGACAGAGCTAAACTGAGATATATATTGATTTAGACATGGATAGACAGACAGATAAATAAAGACAGATATACTGAAACATATTGATTTAGACATGGATAGACTGAGACAGAGATAAATATAGACATAGATAGATATAGACATATAGACTGAGACATATTGATTTAGACATAGACTGAGATAGAGATAGACTGAGACATACATAGATGGAGTAAGAAAAATATAGATATGGACAGAGATAGACTGAGACATATATAGATACAGAGATAGACTGAGATGTATATAGATACAGAGATAGACTGAGACAAATATAGACATTGACAGAGATAGACTGAGACATATATAGATACAAAGATAGGCTGAAACATATCTAGATACAGAGATAGACTTGAGAAAAATACAGAGATAGACTGAGACATATACAGAGATTTACTTGAGAAAGATACAGAGATAGACTGAGACACATATAGAGATAGACTTGAGAAAGGTACAGAGATATACTTGAGACATATAGACAGAGATAGACTGAAACATATACAGAGATAGACTTGAGAAAGATACAGAGATAGACTTGAGAAAGATACAGAGATAGACTTGAGAAAGATACAGAGATAGACTTGAGACATATAGACAGAGATAGACTTGAGAAAGATACAGAGATAGACTTGAGACATATAGACAGAGATATAATGACAGAGAAGAAAACTATAGATGAATACAAGATTCATCCAACCATCATCGCTAATATTATCTACCAATTTCTCTATCCTCAACAGTTCTCTACAACTTGAAAGTCCGGTTTGCCGAACAAAGCCTCATCTATACTTATTGTGGTAAGTGACTTTACCCTACCACCTCATAATTTGTTTTTATGTCTAGGTGTATCTACAGGGTGTTCAACTTAAAAGCAGCCTGTGAATGGAACTAATCTGGCATATATGTATGGAAATGAGAAGGTTCAGTTATGACGTAGTATAGGTCACAGTTGTGTGACGGTGTGTAATTGTAGTGCGGGAAGAAGCGATGAACAAATGTGACGTTGAAAGAGCTAGTCAGAACCGGTTTAAATAATAAATAAACACAACTCAATGTGTACCTGGCAAGTTTCGAATTGTCAATGGGGCTGCAATTATCTTGAACACCCTGTATATTGCAATATATACTGAATTAGCAAGTATATTGGCTTTGCAACATCTTAAAAAATACAGAGGGCCAATATGTTGGCTCAGAAGGATGAATGGGTTAAATTTGATAATGTGCCATCTCCATCTCCATTTCTTCTTCTTATCTCTTCTTGCTGTTATTTTAACATTCTCTTGATTGACAGATTATTGATATCCAATTTCAGGCATTGTCCTGGTTGCCATCAATCCGTCATGTATCTGGATATATATAGCAATGACATCATCCAGGCTTACAGTGGACAGGATATGGGGGCTATGGATCCACATATATTTGCGGTTGCAGAGGAAGCCTACAAGCAGATGTCCAGGTAAATTGTGAACCTATACTTTTTTCTTTCAAACTCTCTCAGCTTTCCTCATCTACCCAGTCTCTTAATGAAGTCTCACAACCTCCTTGTCCCACAGTCTCTCAGCTTTCCTCATCTACCCAGTCTCTTAATGAAGTCTCACATCCTCTTTGTTCCACAGTCTCTTAGCTTTCCTCATCTACCCAGTCTCTTAATGAAGTCTCACATCCTCCTTGTCCCACAGTCTCTCAGCTTTCCTCATCTACCCAGTCTCTTAATGAAGTCTCACATCCTCCTTGTCCCCCAGTCTCTCAGTCTTGTCAACTCTCAGTCTTTTAGTGAAGTCTCACAACCTCCTTGTCCCCCAGTCTCTCAGTCTTGTCAACTCTGTCTGTTAATGAAGTCTCACATCCTCCTTGTCCCACAGTCTCTCAGCTTTCCTCATCTACCCAGTCTCTTAATGAAGTCTCACATCCTCCTTGTCCCACAGTCTCTCTGTCTTGTCAACTCTCAGTCTTTTAGTGAAGTCTCACAACCTCCTTGTCCCCCAGTCTCTCAGTCTTGTCAACTCTGTCTGTTAATGAAGTCTCACATCCTCCTTGTCCCACAGTCTCTCAGCTTTCCTCATCTACCCAGTCTGTTAATGAAGTCTCACATCCTCCTTGTCCACCAGTCTCTCAGTCTTGTCAACTCTCAGTCTTTTAATGAAGTCTCACATCTTCCTTGTCCACCAGTCTCTCAGTCTTGTCACCTCTCAGTCTTTTAATGAAGTCTCACATCTTCCTTGTCCACCAGTCTCTCAGTCTTGTCAACTCTGTCTTTTAATGAAGTCTCACACCCTCCTTCTTCCCTAGTCTTAACATCGCCTCCAAGAAGATCATGGCTGAGCCAGGCAGAAGACACTCTTGTAAAAATATGTGAACATTCCAGAATTGAACCAGGAGAGCAATGGATTGCTGTGCCACCTCAATTTCAGACAGCTTTTACAGTTATTATTTTCATTAAGAAAAACTGAACAAAATAATAAATTACTAATTGACACAGTGGTTTGAGACCCTCTTGAATCACAGCATCAAAGAAACAGACAGTTATTTACACCAATGGTTCAGTCCTTTACCAAGAATGATGTGCGTGGGCTTTTTCAGCACACTTAGGAGGAAAAATAATTAGAGAGACCAGTAGGGCCTATACAACAAACACAGTTAGTTTGTCAATGGAGGTGCGGGCAGTTACAGAGGCAGTGATGTAGTTGGCACCTCATAAGTTCTGTTGTGTTTTCATACTCAGTGACTCATGAATATGATTCATATAGTCGAACCCGGAATGGTGTGATGAAAATGAGTGGAGGTACTGGTACAGACAGGATCAGAGAAATAATTCTCATTTTCGTCCCTGTGCTGCACGCAGGAATCAGGGGGTAATGAATGAGCTGATAGTTTTACTAGCAAGGCTACAATATCAGAAGGGACTGCAATGGACCAAAATGATACTCTTAACGCATTGAGATTGTCTTTCCGAACAGAGGAGTTTCAGGGTTGTGAATCCCAGTCGCTGACCAGATTGAGAGAGATGGGTGTCGATATTGATACAGC
Source organism: Arion vulgaris (assembly GCA_020796225.1). Classification (NCBI taxonomy): domain Eukaryota; kingdom Metazoa; phylum Mollusca; class Gastropoda; order Stylommatophora; family Arionidae; genus Arion; species Arion vulgaris. Next base: position 34,146,009 of record CM036768.1, on the reverse strand, counting down.
CCAAAAAGAACGACATACCAAATATGCAAAAAAGATTAATTAATCAACATCGAACTGGCATGTTGGGCAACTGGATGCTGCTGGATTTGTTGTGGCGGGGATCGGAGCACCTATAGACATGTCCGAAGTGCTATGATGATAGTCCTCATATAACTGATAACTGTTAATTTATTTGTATATAAAATTTTGTATTAACAGGTTTGACCGGAACCAGTCCATTATTGTCAGTGGTGAATCAGGTGCTGGTAAAACAGTGTCGGCTAAATTTGCCATGCGTTATTTCACACAGTGGGTGGGTCTCAGGCCGAGACGCAAGTGGAGAAAAGTCTTGGCTTCAAACCCAATTATGGAGGTATGTGGGGATGTTGTGTACTTTAGTCAATTCTTTTTGTAAATTTATATCATCTTAATAAATTTAGTGGCTATGATAACAAATTTGATTGCTATGATATGGAGTGTTGGTGCTGGGCTATGACAAAAAGTTTAGTAATTACACGTTCATCAGCATTATCATCATCAAATAGCTTGTCCTGAGCAGAACTTTGCCACCCCAACAGTCCTCCGGAACTTCTCTCTCTCATATACCAGATGTCCTGCCTCTGCAGCCGTCATGTTCAAACCATCAGTTACATCCTGAATCCATCTTCTCGGTGGTCTTCCTCTTCTTCTCTTTGCCGGTATGCCTCCTTCCATGATTGTCTTCTCCAGCCCTTCGTGTCTTGTTTTATATGTCCAAAATATCTCAATTTTCTCTTTCTTATTTGTAGCATCAGAAAGTTTTCTTTGATTTTGAGTTCTTTCTGGATATCTATTTGTTCTCTTCTCTGTCCAAGATGTACAGAGAACTCTTCTGTAACACTTGTATTCGAAAGCTCATATATGTTTTTCCACTGCCTTATTAAATGTCCATGCTTCCACACATACGTTGCCATTACACATGCACAACTGGATGTCTGAGGGACAGAGTGTGGAATGTGTTTAACCAGTGAGTCATGGAAACCATCAGCATGCATACCCTTGGACATCTGCTGGGGGAGATTGAGCACCTGTGGGGGAAGTCCTCCAGAGTGTTATGACATTGGTTCCGTGACCAATAATGGCAATGAGAGAGCAGACATGCTTGTATCAATACCACCAATTGTCTGGTAGTTGAAGATCGATGGATGGTGAACCCGTTCGGTTTCTCGATGACCACATGTGGGAGGAAGCAGCTAAAACTGATTTTAAATATGTTCAATTATTTAAGAAGTTTTAAATTACACTTGTGCAAGCAAAACTGAAGGTCTATTTTCTTCTTCTTCTTCACGTTTGTTCTTTGCGACCAATTTTAATCATTCTTTGTGATATGTATGATCTTTGCCACGAACGTGTATACGTTGCACATTGGTTTGGTAGGCCCCTAAATGCATAGACTTCTACACGTTTAGGACACATGCATCCAATTTCAGTCAAACTTCCTTAGTTGACTCTTATTACATGCGTGGCAGGTAACAGTGGTTCTATTCTTTACACCCCAAATTTGGGCCCCGGTAACCACTGGGAAGTCTTCTTCTTACACTCCATATCGATCACTTGTTAAACCACTCTGTGTGATTTGCATGTGATCTGAGCCTAAGAGCGATTATACATTGTGCCAGTTATGCGCCTACAAGTAGGCTAGCACATCCGATTTCTGCAATGCTTTTTTATTTACTAGGGTAGCTTCCTAGGTCCTACATCAGTCACCTCTTACGATATGCCTTGTAGGTCGCAGTGGTACCATTCTTTGCTTCCCTTTCCGGGCCCCGGAGCCACCTGGCGAACTGAATGTCTGAGAGGCAGTATGACTGGTGTATTTAACCAGCGAGCCACAGGAACCATCAGTATGCAGCTTTCTTTCTTTTCTTTCTTTCTCGAATCCTGTATGCCTCACAGCGTCAGGTCAGGAAGAGATTTCTAAACGGGTACTAGTATGCACTTTGTAAATAGTCTCTTCGTCGCCTCTGTTATCTCTGAAGTCCATCTTTTACGTGGCCGGCCTTTTGCTTTGTACCCATTGTATCGGATCAGCATTGCTCTTTGAGGTGCACTGTCTGTTGGTAATCTGCTTACGTGGCGAACCATTTAATTTGTTGTTTGTTGATGAAGTCTAGTACTGATGTTGTACCCACTTTTTCCTGATGTCTCCATTTCTCAACCGGTCTCTTCTTGTTACACCCAGCATTCTGCGTAGACACTTCATCTCTGTCGTGACTAGTTTTCTTCTATCGTTTGTTGTCAGCGTCCAGGTTTGGCACTGGTAGCTTAATGTGGGGAGAAAGATTGTGTTATGAATATCAAAGCAGGCATTGAAGTGGGATGCAAAGTGTTCAAGAAAGAGAGGTCGACCTAGAGAGACCCTGAAGCGAACTTTGCTGAGAGAAGCAGGAAATATCGGTCTCAGTTCCATGGAGGAGTATGAGTGAGTTGCCCAGGATAAAGCGATATGGAGAAATTACTTGCAGGCCCTATGTAACATATAACGGTCCGAGAGGAATTATTATTATATTATGTAACCTTGTTTATTTTGTGCAGGCGATAGGCAATGCCAAGACTACCAGAAATGACAACAGTAGCCGATTTGGCAAGTATATTGAGATCAGTTTCAGCAAGCAGCATTCGATTGTTGGGGCACATATGAGAACTTATCTGCTGGAGAAGTCCAGGTAAGATTAGTTGAAACTGTGTTACTTACCTGTAAGAGGAGTCCAGGTAAGATTAGTTGAAACTGTGTAACTTACCTGGAGGAGAAGTCCAGGTAAGATTAGTTGAAACTGTATAACTTACCTGGAGGAAAAGTACAGGTAAGATTAGTTGAAACTGTGTAACTTACCTGGAGGAAAAGTCCAGGTAAAATTAGTTGAAACTGTATAAGTTACCAGGAGGAAAAGTCAAGGTAAATTTAGTTGAAACTGTGATTTACCTGAAGGTGAAGTCCAGGTAAGAGTAGTTGAAACTGTGAAGATTACCTGTATGTGAAGTTCAAGTAAGATTAGTTGAAACTGTAATTTACCTGTAGGAGAAGTGTAGGTAAAATTAGTTGAAACTGTAATTTACCTGAAGGTGAAGTCCAGGTAAGGGTAGTTGAAACTGTGAAAATGTAAAGTACCTTGGCTACAGTATCACTGAGCAGCACAGCGAGGACCCACCCTCCTCACCACATATACCTAGTACTCTCTATCTCTTGGGCATAGGCTCTGAAATAATTCGAGCCCAAGTCTTCCTATCTTTAACTATCTCTTACAGCTGCTTCCAGCTCTTCTGTATATCGTTAATCTCTGCCTCCAAATCTCTTCTCCATGTATTTCTTGTTTCCCTCTATTTCGCTTTTCCCTGGGGTTCCAGGAAAGGACACATCTTGCCATATTCCCTTTGATGCATTGAGAAACTTTCTAAACAGAGGAGTTTCAGGGTTGTGAATCCCAGTCGATGACCAGATTGAGAGAGGTGAATGTCGATATTGGTACATCCCAAAAAGAATGACATATCCAACAATAAATAAATTAATCAACATCAAACTGGTGTGTTGGACCGTTGGATGCTGCTGGATTTGTTGAAAAGGGAATCAAAGCACCTATGGACATGTCTGGAGTGATATGATGATAGTCATTATATAACTGATAACTGACATGTCTGCTGAGAGTATTGAGCAAAGCATTGCAACCACTACATGGTCTTTGTCGATCTAGCGACGGCGTTCCACACGGTCAACAGAGAGGAACTCCGTAGCTCCTACAATAATGCTTAGGATCTCTAGAGATTCATATCCCAGCTCTCGATAAAGCAAAGGGGGCCAGATACCAGACACACAAGTTGCATAGTTGTGTAACAGTCAGGGGACTCAAAGCTGACGGCTAGCGTCAGGGTTGGAATAAGAACAAAGCTGATCAAGATTCCACTCTGCATCCCTATGGCTGCCCTGAAAACAGACGGCTACCTAGAAGTTTAGCTAAGTTTGTGGGTGTCAAAGAGGGAGAAGCTAACCTGGTACCCAAAAAGGTTTTGCTGAATTTAGATGTGTCGGGCCGAAACATGCAGGTCCCATAGTTCACTATGAAAACTGCAACACAACACAATGCGTTCTCCGGACTGAATCCTGCTATAACCAGTGAGAGTATGAGAATGAACGATGAAGAGAAGAAAAGAACATAGTAGAAGAAAGCATTGAAGACAGATGGACAAGAGCAAGACAGTGCTACAAATTGAAGAATAATAACATTAAGAGATTGACAGTCATCAGCCTGTCAAGACTGTACCAGTAGAGCATGGAGATTCATTACAGTCAACCTTCAATATGGAGATGGCACATACTCTGCTCTCTACTTTTCTCTAATCATGTTTGGCCTCACACCGTCAAGATAAGAAAAGATTTCTAGAACAGGCTTTTGTGTGCGCTTCATAAACATTGTGTTTCATCACCTCTCTTATCTCTGAAGTCCACCTTTTGCGTGGACAGCCTTTTGCTTTGAATCCACTGTATCGGAGTAGCATAACTCTTTGAGGTGTACTATCTGTTGGTAATCTGCTTATGTAGCTGAACCATTTAATTTGATGTTTCCTCATACACGGAACAGAGAGAAAACACATGGCCTATCCCCATATCAGTCCAAGACAAACTATATGGAGATGTACATTAACAAACTATATGGAGATGTTTAGGAGAGCCGCTGTAGCGCAGTTGTTAGTGAACTCGCTCCGCAAGGCTGGTGGTCTGGGTTCAGCTCCAGCAATGCGCGTGGAATTTTTCCCGACGCGGCGTCTCAGGTCGACCCAGCCTCAACTGGGTACCAGACATGCTTTGGGAAAGTAAAGGCGGTCGGTGTGATGCAGACCACATCACCCATCGTGTGCCGACAGTCAATGAAAAATACAGGCCTAACACTGTATTGACCTATATACCACGAGGTATGAAAAGGGTTTCTTTTTACATGGACTCCGGTTGACCACTTCTTCTTCTTCACCCTTCGCCCCTAGGGAGGCATAGATCCGCAACCAAGGTCTTCCAAGCCCGCCTATCCAAGGCGTTTTTTTCCAGATCTCTCCACTATCTCTCAGTTTTCTTACCATGAGTCCCTTCTTGCGGGGTTCTTCCTCAGGAGGCAAGCTATGAATTTTCCTGGTTGTGGTTTCTGTAGCTATCTACTGATTTTTACGGGGTGGGAGTAGCTGTCCCCAAGCCCAACCTCCTTAGTCACCTCTTACGACATTCGTGGCAGATAACAGTGGTTCTATTCTTTACACCCCTAATTTGGGCCCTGGTAACCACTCGGGCGGGTTGACCACTAACTACTTTAAAAGTTATCAATTATCAGTTATAGGAGTACTATCATCATAGCACTCCAGCATGTCTATAGGTGCTCCGATCTCCGCCTCAGCAAATCCAGCAGCGTCCAGCAGCCCAACTTGCCAGTTCGATGTTGATTAATTTTTTTTTTTGTTTTTTTTTCGATCCAGAAGCACTTGAGCTTTCAGCTCTTCTGCTCGGTGCCATGGACATCGTAACCCTTCGGTTCGGTGCCACGAACACTGTGAATCTGGGGAACCTGTGGCTTTTCTGCCAGAACGCGGAATTGAACGCACACTCACAGAGGGCTAGTCACTCGCAGTCCAACGCGCTATGAACACGCTGGGCAGGCGGGCACATTAATTCTTTAAAAGTATACAAGTCAATGTCTGAAAACGTTGGAAGAAGAAGATGCTGTTTTCTGATGTCTTCATTTCTAAATCGGTCTCATCTTGATACTCCCATCATTCTTTATCGACACATATTCTCTGTTATGATCTGCTCTGATTCTCCGAATATTTGATTTATTCACAGAGTGGTATTTCAAGCTGCAGAAGAGAGGAACTATCATATATTTTACCAGCTGTGTGCTTCTGCTAGTCTTCCAGAGTTTAAAGAATTTTATTTAGGTAGGTTCAAGGAGAAGCAGTAAGGTGGGTTCAAGAAGAAATAGGAGTATCAGTTATGTGGGTTGAGGGAAAACCAGTTGGGTAGAACCAAGAATGACCAGTAAAGTGGTTTCAAGGAGTTTTAGTTAGGTTTTTCTCTAAGGAGTTATAGATAAGTGGAGCCAATAAGTTCTAGGTAGAGTCCAGTAAGTTATAGTTAGGTGGGTCCAATAATTTATTGTTAGGTGGGTCCAATAATTTATTGTTAGGTGGGTCCAAGTACAACCAGTTAAGTGGGTTTAAAGAGTTATAGTCAAGTGGATCCAAGGAGTTCAAGTTAGGAGAGTCCAAGGTGTTCTAGTTAGGAGAGTCCAAGGTGTTCTAGTTAGGAGAGTCCAAGGTGTTCTAGTTAGGAGGGTCCAAAGAGTTCTAGTTAGGAGAGTCCAAGGAGTTCTAGTTAGGTGGCCCCAGGAGTTCTAATCAGGTGGGGGTCCAAGGAGTTCTAGTTAGGAGAGTCCAAGGAGTTCTAGTTAGGAGAGTCCAAGGTGTTCTAGTTAGGAGGGCCCAAGGTGTTCTAGTTAGGAGAGTCCAAGGAGTTCTAGTTAGGAGAGTCCAAGGTGTTCTAGTTAGGAGAGTCCAAGGTGTTCTAGTTAGGAGAGTCCAAGGAGTTCTAGTTAGGAGAGTCCAAGGAGTTCTAGTTAGGTGGCCCCAGGAGTTCTAATCAGGTGGGGGTCCAATAATTTCTAGTTAGGTGGATCAGAGGTGAACTAATTAGGTGGGCCTAAGGACCTCTCGGTAAATGGATATGAGGAGAACCAGTTACGGAGGTTCAAGGAGTTCTATTTAAGTGGTTACAGGAAGTTCAAGTTAGGTGGGTCCGAGTACAACTAGTTAAGTAGTTAAGGGGGCTTAGAGTTCTAGTTAGGGGGTCCAGTACAACACAGTTAAGGGGCTTAGAGTTCTAGTCAGGAGGTCCAAGTACAACCAGTTAAGTGGGCTTAAAGGGTTCTAGTCAAGTGGGATCCAAGTACAACAAAGCTAAGTCTCTAACACTTCACAAGCCTGCAGCATTATGTGTTCTGAGGTTATTCTTCCTTTCTTCTGGTAGGAGCAGCGGATGACTTTTTCTATACCAGTCAGGGAGCGGCACCAGAGATAAAAGATGTCGATGATGCAGAAGACCTAACAAAGACCAGAGAAGCTTTGACTACATTAGGTAGGCCATACTACAGAAACTGTTTTACTCAACTGTACTGTTCTATGTAGCTTACTATCTTATCTTATCTTAACCGTATTTGCCGTGAAGCATCATGGGGAGAGTTAGTTTTCTATCTTGTGCCAGGTGTGTTGCGCTTGACGTTGTAAGTCCATGCTTTCGCAGGGACTCTGAGATGTTATCTATCCATCGTGTTCTTGGCTTGCCTCGTGCTCTGCGCCCTAAAAAAACAACAAAAAACAGGTAAAGGAACCCTTTCATACCTTGTGGTATATAGGCAATACAGTGTTAGGCCTGTATTTTTCATTGACAGTTGGCACACGATGGGTGATGTGGTCAGCATCACGCCGGCCGCCTTTACTTTCCCAGAGCATGTCTGGTACCCAGTTGAGGCTGGGTTGACCTGAGAGCCGTCGGGTCAGGAAAAAATTCCACGCACACTGCGGGAGTTGAACCCAGACCACCAGCCTTGAGAAGCGAGTTCACTAACAACTATGCTACCGCGGCTCACTCTGCGCCCTGAGTGTCGATTATTGTAAGCACGTAATGGTAGTAAATGTGGTTCCATTCTCGTTAGATGGCCGAAACACTTGATTCTTTGCTTCTCGATGTACTGTATGCATGGTATAGTACCAACGATGCTTCTGATATTCTCGTTTCTCACTTTATCTCTCCTTGGAACGTTGACAGCTTTTCGTAGACATCTCATTTCGCATGTTGTAATCTTTCTTTCTTGTGTCAGTAGTCAGGGCCATGTTTGGCACTGATAGCAGAGAGTTGGAATAAATATGCAGTTTATCAGTTGTCGTTTGACTGCCATGTTAATGCTTGGATGTTTTAATAGTGGTGACAGTTGGTATGTCACTGTGTTTGCCTTCTGGCATCTAGTCTCGATTTCTCTGTCCATCTTTCCATCTGCTGTGAATATACTCCGAGATATTTGAATTCTGGAGTGGTATTTTTACATTATTCACCTGTATAGTGGCGTCTGTGGCCTAGGGGTTAGTGACTCTGTCTATTAACCTCGACGTTCTGAGTTCGAATCACGCTGGACAGTTTGCTTGCAAATTGTTTCCGTTGATTTTAACAAAGGACGATGGCGCCACCCGTTCAGAAAGCAATGGCAAACTACTGAACGTATAAGTGGTGCCTAGAAAATCAACGACTTGTTTACTGTGGTTGATGGCTACGCCCTTTGGGATATGCCACGATTTTAATTTCATATTTAGTTGACCTGTTGACCTACTTATTGCTTACTATCTATTCTGCCTATATGTTCTGTCTAGTTTACTATCTATACAGTCTATATGTTCTGTCTAGTTTACTATCTATACAGTCTGTATGTTCTATGTAGTTTACTATCTATACAGTCTATATGTTCTGTGTAGTTTACTATCTATACAGTCTATATGTTCTGTGTAGTTTACTATCTATACAGTCTATATGTTCTGTCTAGTTTACTATCTATACAGTCTGTATGTTCTATGTAGTTTACTATCTATACAGTCTATATGTTCTGTGTAGTTTACTATCTATACAGTCTATATGTTCTGTCTAGTTTACTATCTATACAGTCTATATGTTCTGTGTAGTTTACTATCTATACAGTCTATATGTTCTGTCTAGTTTACTATCTATACAGTCTATATGTTCTGTCTAGTTTACTATCTATACAGTCTATATGTTCTGTCTAGTTTACTATCTATACAGTCTATATGTTCTGTCTAGTTTACTATCTATACAGTCTATATGTTCTGTGTAGTTTACTATCTATACAGTCTATATGTTCTGTGTAGTTTACCACCATGGCTGTTTGTTCTATGTAGTTTACCACCATGGATGTTTGTTCTATGTAGTTTACCACCATGGATGTTTGTTCTATGTAGTTTACCATAAACGACTTTATGTTCTATGTAGTTTACCACCATGGATGTTTGTTCTATGTAGTTTACCACAAATGACTTTATGTTCTATGTAGTTTGTCACCATGGCTGTTTGTTCTATGTAGTTTGCCACCATGGCTGTTTGTTCTATGTAGTTTGCCACCATGGCTGTTTGTTCTATGTAGTTTGCCACCATGGCTGTTTGTTCTATGTAGTTTGCCACCATGGCTGTTTGTTCTGTGTAGTTTACCACCATTGACTGAGAACTGCTCTTCCTTATCTATATCCATCATATAAAACTCTGTTGTTGTAAAGAAGACAGAAGGATGATGCATGCAGCAATGCTACTCGGATACTGTGGATACAAAGCAGAGGGCCGGCAATGCAAGAGATGGACCTCAGAAATAACAGAGGCAATGAAAAACACTATTTATGATGCGCACACACAAAAGCCAGTTCTAGATAACACTTCTTGTTCTGATGCCTGCCCAAGTGGTTACTGGGGCCCAAATTTGGGGTGTAAAGAATAGAACCACTGTTACCTGCCACACATGTCGTAAGAGGCGACTAAGGAGGTTTGGCTGAAATCGGATGCATGTGTCCGCTAGGGAATGCTAACCGAAACAAATGCTTGTAGAAAATGGATGCACCAGGCCATAAGGCGCGTAACATGGTGCAACGACACCTCACAATGAGGAATGGGGTAATGGATTCTACGGTCGCCAATCTGTCTCTATGATTTAGCCACGCTGTAAGAATGTCCGACCTACCATCACAGGGGTGGCCAAAACTTACTGCTGAAGAGGTCAGCAGAAACGGGGAAGCAGAAATCATAGGAATTTTATCCTACAGAACTGCCCCTAGTATGCAGACTTGGGAAGAAAGAAGTGGCCCACTTACACCAGCGTCCAAGACAAACTGTATATCTGAGTCAGACGGCTGCCTTTATTAGAGAATCCGAAATTCAAATCTAGTGAGAATGCAAAAGAAGAAGAAGAAGTTCTGATCCTGTGAGGCAAAGCAGGATTGAAGAAAAGATAGAAGGAGATAAAGTTAATTCTTTCAGACAGCTGGGATAAGAGCTACATTTTGAAAAGGACATGACACATGATGATTAAATAAAGAAGTCTGTATGATACGAATTGGCAAAGCAACATCAGCTTTTAAAAGTCTAAATAAAATATGGAACTGCAAGTTATATAGTGTTAAAACTAAATTACGAATTTTCAATTCTTCTTCTTCTTTGCGTTTGTTCTTTACGACCAATTTTAAGCACTCTTTGTGATATGTTTGATCTTTGCCAAGAACGTGTATACGTTGCACATTGGTGAATTTTCAATTCAAATGTTGTATCAATCCTAACATATGCTAGCAGAGTTGGAAAATGACTAAAGATATAGAAAGCAAGTTGAATGCATTTGAAAATAGATGTCTGCGAAAAATAATGAATATAAAATGGAACGAATTCAGAAGAAGTGATGAAATCAGAGACATGTCTGGTCAACCACTAGTGACAACTGTTATCAGAAAGAGAAGATGGAGATATGTTGGGCACACCTTGAGGAGAAATGATCAACGAATATCAAAGCAGGCATTGAAATGGGATGCAAAGGGTTCAAGAAAGAGAGGTCGACCTAGAGAGACCCTGAAACGAACTTTGCTGAGAGAGGCAGGAAATGTCGGTCTCAGTTCCATGGAGGAGATTGAGCGAGTTGCCCAGGATAGAGCGGTATGGAGAAATTACTTGCGGGCCCTATGTAACGATAACGTCGAGAGGAATTATTATTATTATTATTATTATGATTAATTAATATTTAAAAAAATTTATCGAAGGTCTTCCTGAGAAGGATCAGATGATGGTGTTTCGTATCTTGAGTGCTGTGCTTCATTTTGGAAACGTTGCCATCAGAGAAAAGGATGGAGAGTCTTGTGAGATTCCTGTAAGTTTGGTTCATTGTTTTCATGAAGATTTGTAGAAATATCTTTCTTATCCGGTTTTTTTGGTGCCACTTGTCTGCTATGATTGATTGATTGATAGGACCATCATCATTGCACTTCGTTGAGTAACTATGTGTGCTCCAATTACTTTCTTACACAGGACGATCTCAGCTGCAGTGCACGAACTTCGTAGCGGAGGTGAGGTTCCCTGGTGTAATTTAGAAGATGGTGGAACTATTTTGTAGGGATTTTATTTTATATCTTTTTCTAATGAATTTTGCTCGGGCAGCTGCTTTCCAGCCTGCTCTTCTCGATTTTGAACTGCCAAGGGTTCTTTCAGGCGTAGCCATGGCGCCTAGATATGGTAAGATACGACAAGATAACCAACTTGAACGTCCGAGTGGTTACCGGGTCCCAAATTTGCGGTAAATAATAGAACTACTGTTACCTGCCATGCATGTCGTAAGAGGCGACTATGGAGGTTTGGCTGAAATCGGATGCACGTGTCTTAAACGTGTAGAAGTCTATGCATTTAGGGGCCTACCAAACCAATGTGCAACGCTTACACGTTCTTGGCAAAGATCAAACATATCACAAAGAGTGATATCTTTGTACATCTGTACACCTTTTTGGATATCTTTATAGCCTTTCTGACATCTGTACACCATTTCTAATATCTGTACACCATTTTTGACATATATACATTCCTTCTAACATCTGTACACCCTTTCTGATATCTGTACACCCTTTCTGACATCTGTACACCCTTTCTGACATCTGTACACCCTATCTGACACCTGTACACCCTATCTGACACATCGGCACCCTTTCTGACATATATGTCACCCCATTTAACATGTGCACAACCTCTATGACATCTGTATAATATATCTGTAATCTGTGTAACTATTGTTTAACATTCCATTATAAATGATGTATCTGATTGATTGATTGATTGATAGGACTATCATCATTGCACTCGGTGAGTAACCATGTGTTCTCTGATCTCTTTCTTACACAGGAAGAACTCAGCTGCAGTGCATGAACTCTGTAGCATCAGCGAGGGTCCCCAATGTAATTTTGAAGATGGCAAAGATGTTTTTGCAGGAACGTTAATTTTAATCTTTTCTTATGAATTTTGCTTCGGGCAGCGCTTGTCAGCCTGATCTTCTCAATTTTGAACTGTCGTGGGTTCTTTTACATGCTCGTATTGAACACGGGACATACATTTTATCGTCCATCTTTGATAGGACTAGGAACTCGATCTCACCTACACTGAGATCAGGACGCCCGAGTGGTTACCGGGCCCAAATTTGGGGTGTAAAGAATAGAACCACTGTTACCTGCCACGCATGTCGTAAGAGGCGACTAGAGGTTCGGCTGAAATCGGATGCACATGTCCTAAACGTGTAAAAGTCAATGCGTTTAGGGGCCTACCAAACCAATGTGCAACGTACACGTTCTTGGCAAAGATCAAACCTATCACAAAGAGTGATTAAAATTGGTCGTAAGGACGAAAGCAAAGAAGAGAAGAAGAAGACTGAGATCAGGGATCTCTGGAAAAATATTCAGATAGCTCCACGACGGATCGAACCTGGTACCTTTGGTACAAGAGACGAGTACCTAACCTCTACGTCACATAGACCGCTTATAAATTTATGTGTAGTTTCTGTGGCTGAGTGGTTAAGCCCTTGCCTTGCGAGTCGAAGGTCGTGGGTTAGAGTCCGTGGCCGCCGTTCTGTTCACGAGTGCAGTTTTTCCAGAGAACCCTAGGATTGTTGCCGGAGCTATGGAGTTCGTGTTTTGTGCAATACTCTCGGTAGGTGGCGTGCCATTTCTGCTGAGAGGGACCGAGGCAGATGGGGTAAAACCCGGTGCAATTAAGTCAATCCTTCGGCTTTTAAACCCTTTTATAAATTTATGTATCTTGTTTGTTGTGACTTCTTGATGCAGTTCTGAGTGATTTCTGTCATTGTATGAAACACATTTTCTTCTTTTAGCCCAAAGACTCTTCCATCTCTCGTATGTGTAAACTTTTGGGCATCGAGGAGTCGCAGATGAGGATGTGGCTATGTCATCGCAAGATTCAGACTGTTAATGAGACATTGACGAAACCATTGACGGAATCACAGGTAAGATGGAGAAAAGTGGGGGACACATGAGGAAGGTGTTATATATCTTCTTATTCTGCTTTCTCACTAGATTGGGATTTTGGATTCTCTAATAAAGGCAGCCGCTGCCTCAGATTTTCAGCCACGCCATACAGTTTGTCTTCTGCATTCTCACTAGATTGGGATTTGGATTCTCTAATAAAGGCTGCTGTCTGACTCAGATTATCAGCCACGCCATACAGTTTGTCTTCTGCATTCTCACTAGATTGGGATTTCGGATTCTCTAATAAAGGCAGCTGTCTGACTCAGATTATCAGCCACGCCATACAGTTTGTCTTCTGCGTTCTCACTAGATTGGGATTTGGATTCTCTAATAAAGGCAGCCGTCTGACTCAGATTATCTGCCACGCCATACAGTTTGTCTTGGATGCTAGTCTAAGTGGGCTACCTCTTTCTTCTCAAGTTTGCATACTGGGGGCAGTTCTGTAGGATATAATTCCTACGATTTCTGCTTCCCAGTTTGTGCCAACCTCTTCCGCAGTCGTTTGGCCACCCTCGTGATGGTAGGTCTGACATTCTTACTGCGTGGCTTCTTCTTCTTCTTCTGCGTTCAACTTTTGCTATGCGACTACTCCGGTATGTGTCATAAACAGGGCGGTGCGCTTGAGGTCTTCACCGGTTCCCATAGTTTGTCTTGTAGTGTTGTTTCTGTTGGCCAGATCTCCAATCTCTCACTACTCAGACTAGGGCAGTCTTGCAGGATGTGCTCTGGGGACTGCTTTGGTGCTCCACAGGTGCAGGCCGCCGAGTCCCTGAGACCCATTCTGTGGAGGTGTGCTCTGAGACTGCAGTGTCCGTTCTAAGTCTGAAGATTGTGGTCTGTGCTTTTCTGTTTAGTGTATTTATACTGTCGTGCTCTGGCCTGTATCCTCCATTTGTTTTCTCCAGATCATTTTCCTGGATTGTTTCAGGAGAGTCTTTGCTTCTGTAAAACTTTGTGTTGGGTGGTGTTGTGTTAGGCTCCCCGGCCTTTGCGAGTTTGTCAGCCTTTCGTTTCCTGGTATGCCACAGTGAGCTGGTATCCACTGTAAGACCAGTTCGGATTTTTTGACAACAAGCTGATATTTTGCCGTATGTCCTGAATGAGCTTGTCTTGTCTGGGACTTGAGATAGCCTGGAGAACGGATCTTGAGTCGCTAAAGACTGCAATATTTTTGCTGACACTTGCTGGTCGTTGAGAATCTGTATGGCTGCAAGAAGGGCTGTTGCCTCTGCTCTAAAGTTGGTGCATGTTTCTCCTGCTGCCAGAGAGTGTGTTTCTGTGATTCCTTGAGGGTGAGTGATGTAGATTCCGCTGCCTCCCTTTCTGGTAGCATCTGTGGCTGAGCCATCTGTGAACACATGTGTCCATGTGCTGGTGGGATATTGCTCTGTAGCATTTGGAGTGAAATCGCTCTTTTGCTCTGTCTCTGTTTGTATTTTTTTGAGATTATTCCTGAGACTTCTAGGTGTATTTGGGCCGTGTTTTGGTAGCATGTCCATGGCTCTGGTATTATGGGTTCCCACATTTCTGGGTCAGTTTCTAGAATGTCTGTATGTTGCATATGAAATTCTCTGGCCAGATGGTTGGGACTTTTCCTTGCAAGTCTGTTTTTGTTTTCTCTTGGAATTTTGTGTGTAGAGGGTGTTCTTTCAGCCGTTTTAGTTTTTCAAACTGGGTGAGTGTTTTAAATTTTCTGAGGAGTTCTAGAGGCTCTATGTCTGCGGTTTTTCCATTTCTACGATAGGACTGCTTTTCATTGCTCCCAGAGTTATTCTTAGGCCCATGTTTTGTACCTTGTCTAGTTTGTGTGTGTTTGTTTTGGCTGCTGTTGTCCAAGAGCTGGAGCCATATTCCATGATGGGTCTGACTGCTCCGTGTAGACCTGCTTTAATATTTTTGAATTTGCGCCCAGGACGTGCCAGCTAGTTTCTTCATCACAGCAAGTCTTTGTATGGCTTTTCTTTGAATTTTGTCTATGTTTGGCTTCCAGGTAAGTCTGCTGTCTAGGGTGATTCCAAGGAAGGTGGGTGTATCTGTTTGGGGTATTGTTTCGTTTTCTAAATTGATGGATACTTTTTCCTTGTGTGGGAGAGGAAAACAGTTGCTGTGGTTTTGTGTGGTTAATTTTGAGGCCCCAGCTTTTTGTCCAGTTCTCCACTTTTTCCACTGTTTTTGTAGTAAATATGATGTTTTTGAGTGTGTTCTGCAGCTGTCCAGATTGCGAAGTCGTCTGCATGTAGGCTGTTTGAGACCTTCTGGGGGCAGCATTTGGTGATGTCATTTATGACTGCGTGGCTATATCTCCGAGGCAGATTGGCGACCGTAGAATCCGTTATCCCATTCCTCATTGTGAGGGTCGTTGCACCATGTTATGCGCCTTACGTCTTGGTGCATCCGTTTTCTGCAAGCATTTGTTTCGGGTTAGCATTCCCTAGCGGACACATGTATCCGATTTCAGCCAAACCTCCTTAGTCACCTCTTACGACATGCGTGGCAGGTAACAGTGGTTCTATTCTTGACACCCCAAATTTTTGCCCCGGTAACCACTCAGGCGGTGTTATATATATCAGCTTTCAACTACCAACTGTTCTTTTACATGCTCAATGTGAACATGAAATATACTTTATATTGTCATCTCCAATAGAACTAGAAACTTGATCTCACCTACATTAAGTTCAGGAATCTGAAAAAAATATGCAGATTCCTCCACGGAGAAAACAAGCCGAGTATCATCTGAGTAAGAGGTGAGCACCTCACCTTTATGAGAGCCGCTGTAGCGTAGTTGAACTCGCTTCTCAAGGCTGGTGGTCTGGGTTCAGCTCACGCGATGCTCATGGAATTTTTCCTGACCGCGACGGCTCTTAGGTCGACCCAGCCTCAACTAGGTACCAGACATGCTCTGGGAAAGTAAAGGCGGCCGGCGTGATGCTGACCACATCACCCATTGTGTGCCGATGGTCAATGAAAAATACAGGCCTAACACTGTATTGACCTATATACCACAAGGTATTGTTACGCCCGGCCTTTAAGATAAGGAATTGCCAACGGAAGCCATTGGGTAAGGTTCCACCTGGTTATGTTTGATGTTTGGTTGATGATCTGACATGTTTGTGGATGCAATGATGGTTCATTGGTGGTTTGTTGGTGGTTCGTAGGTTAATTAATAACATAATCAACATGCAATACATTGTAACATGACATTTACGATTGATCATACCACTTGGTCGTACAAGAACATGTACCACTTTATACTGCACAATATTCTTCATTATACTTCACATGATGACTTATAAAGGAACAGACTCTTCTTGGATGCTTCATGTTCTAACTTTTATTATATAAATCTCAACACGTCTGTTCGTTTCCAGTCTCGCTGTCCAAAAGCCCGTTCTAAGCTCTCTTCTCTTTACGTCATTTTTCTACGTAACTGTCTTGTTGTCATGTGTTGCCCTTCTGTTTTGAGAGTGCAACACATAGTCTATTACGTTATTATTGTATTCTATTGCTTGTCATGCGCTGGTCACCCCTAGGGCTACTCCTACAGTATGAAAGGGTTCCTTTACTTTTTTTTTTTTTACCTCACCTTTATACCACAGAGATTCCCACTCATCATCATCAGGTGCCATGTCGGTCGCTGTAGGCGATCATGGTTCTCCTCAAATCTCTGTTCCTGGTATTTGCTATCATCTCAGATGTTGACTCTCTTCCGTGCCATGAAGTCATGTTGTCTAAAATTTTGTTTCTCTTTTTTTGTGTGACTTGTCTTCTTAGACATTACTGGCTGTCACAATGTATTCTAAACCTCCCTTTCTCGTCACATGTCCGAAACATGATGACAGCCTCTTTCTTATATTGAAAATAAGTTTTCTCTGTGTCTTGGTCACATTCTTCTTCGAGCGCTCCATATCGACCACTTGTTAACCACTCTATGTGATCTGTATGTGATCTGAGTCTAAGAGTGATTGTACATTGTGCCAGTTATGTGCCTACAAGTAGGCCAGCACATCTTATTTCTGCAAGGTTTTTTATTTACTAGGGTAGTTTCCCTATGCTCCTACCTCACTCACCTCTTGCGACCTGCCTCGTAGGTCGCAGTGGTACTATTCTTTGCTTTCCTTGAGGACCCCGGCATCACACAGGTGATTGGTCTCATTTAACACCTACACCAGAGCAAACCCCTTGGAGAGAGGAGACTGAACCAGAAGTATGTATCCAGACAGAAGTGAAAGGAATATTCGACAAGGATGAGCAGAACAGCATACAACGCAAGACAGTCACTCTCAGTTTACTTGATGAAGAATACCCACATGACCTCTGGGTCCGGGTATACACGGATGGGTCAGCAGAAAATGCAGTGAAGAATGGAGGAGCAGGAGTGTACATAGAATACCCAAACAACGCTAGAGATGCGATTAAAGTGCCAACGGGAAAATTCTGTCACAACTATGATGCAGAAATTCAGGCAATCAAGGTGGCAACTGAAAAACTGTTGAATACCAGACCCGATCCTCAACCTGTTGTATTTTTGACTGATGCAAAATCAGCACTCCAAGCACTTCAGTCCAGAAAATTGCCAGGTCTACAGACCCTACTGTCTAAATTGTCCAAGCATCGCAGGGTTGTCTTGCAGTGGATACCCTCTCATTGTGGAATACCAGGAAATGAAACAGCAGACCGATTGGCCAAGGAAGGTGCTGCAGGAGAGCAGCCGGATGTGCCAGTTACCTACCACCAAAAGAAAAGGATGATTAAATCAATGAGAAAGCCACAAATACCAACACAAGACGATTACTATAATATGAGCAGATTGGAACAAGTTGTGATTCTGCGCCTTAGAACAGGACACAATCGGCTCCGCAGCCACATGTATACAAAATTCAAGATTGGCAATTCAGCCATGTGTACATGTGGACAGGCAAACCAGACTGCAGAGCACATACTTCAAGACTGCCCCAAATATGATACACTGAGGCAAACTCACTGGCCTAACGAAACAACACTCGACATAAAACTACACGGACCTCTGTGTGAGCTACAAAAGACAGTGAAGTTCATACAAGAGACAACATTGTATATATAGACATATTTCAAGCGAACGAAAGGAAGGAAGGAACACCTACACATTCGAGATCCCCCTACCTATGGATATTTGCCACTTTTTCTACAGCTTTAAGATTCCACTGTATACTCTTTCTTTTTTTTTTCTTGTGTCCTTCTCTGCTATTTTTCCATTAGGCATAGCAGGTTTAACTGAGGATCAGTTTCTGAGATATTGCACGCCCAATCGCTTGATATGCTGTGGTATCGTGAAGTTTTAAGATGTCTGTAACTCCATCAATCCATCTTTTCTTGGTCTGCCCTTTCCTCTTGATGATTCTATTGTACACTCTTGTAACTGGTGTATTTGGGTCGTTCTCACCAAGTGGCTAAACCATTTGAGTCTCTGTTTTTCAATGAATCTAATAGCAGGTGTTGTTACTACTGTTCTTCTAATTTTCTCATTTCTTATATGGTCTTATCTTATCTTGACCACATTTGCCATGAAGCGTCGTGGGAAGAGATAGTTTTCTATCTTGTGCCAGGTGTGTTGCGTTTGACGTTGTCAGTCCGTGCTTTTGCAGGGACTCTGATATGTTATCTATCCATCGTGTTCTTGGCTTGCCTCATACTCTTCGCCATGAGTGTCGATTATTGTAGGCACGTGATGGTAGTAAATGTGGTTCCATTCTCATTAGATGGCCGAACCACTTGATTCTTTGCTTCTCGATGTACTGTATGCATGGTATAGTACCAACGATGCTTCTGATATTCTCGTTTCTCATTCTATCTCTCCTTGTAACGTTGACAGCTTTTCGTAGACATCTCATTTCAAATGTTGTAATCTTTCTTTCTTGTGTCTTAGTCAGGGGCCATGTTTGGCACTGATAGCAGAGAGTTGGAATATATATGGCCCTTTTCATCTTTACAGACGGTCAGTAGGCAAGTGTTTTACTGTGACAACTTCTGAGTTTTCGCTTTTCTCTCTTGTCGCTCAGCTCGTACATAAGTCTCTTCTCAAAAGACTCTGCGCCCTTCCGTAATTTGGCTTTCCACACAACTCTGTCATCAGCTAGTCCCTCCCATGTGCTGGGATCTATAGCAAAGTTTTTCATTGAGGTTTTGCAGACATCTTTATATCTGAGCAGTGGTCTGCCCTGGTGCCTCTTCCCTCCGAAAGTTCACAGAACAACATTTGTTTTGGTATGCGATAAGTTTCCATTCTTCTCACATGTCCCAACCATCTTAGTCGTCTACTGCTGAGCATGCCCATGATGGAAGGCAGATTTGCACGTTGTAGTACTTCAGAGTTGGTTATCTTGTCGTACCACCTGATGTTCATAATCTTGCGGAGACATCGAAGGTGAAAGATGTTAAGTCTCCTCTCGTGTCTTGAGTAGGCTGTCCATGTTTCTGAGCCATATAGTAAAGAACTAATTACACAGGCTCTATATATTTGAGTTTTCGTCTGCAATGTCAATTTTTGTTGTCCCACGCTCGCTTTGATAGTATGCCGAATGTAGTAGCCGCACTCCTATACGAGCGTTGATTTCTTCATCAAGAGAAAGGCTGGCAGTGACCGTGGACCCAAGATAGCAGAATTTTTGCACTGGTGTTAGATGGTTACCATTTAAAGTGATATTTGATGTCTTACCTCCTGACATAATACAACTGTTGGAATAAGAGTTGGAATAAATATACAGTTTATCAGTTGTCGTTTGACTGCCATGATAATGCTTATGGCAGTCAAACAACTGATAAACTGCATATTTAAACTGCATTATATAGTCTCTTCTTGTTTTATTTACTGCTTTCCTCAAGCTTACTGTATACTGTGTTCTCTCACTGTATATTACCATTGTAATGGTCTCCTTCTTCTCACAGGCCAGCTTTGCCAGAGATGCTCTTGTGAAGACAGTGTACTCACGTCTCTTTGATTGGATTGTGACACAGATCAACAAAGCACTTCACACATCTGCTAAAATACACAAGTTTATCGGTGTATTAGATATTTATGGGTAAGTAACCTATGTACCTGTATGCTTGTATTGGATCTAAAGATGGATAGACAATATCATCATCATCATTGGCCTCTTTGTCTCAGGAGACAATATGTCTTGCATCACGTAGTATGTTCTGCGCTGAATCATAACGTTTCTTATGGCTGTAATAACCTATTCTGGAGTGGCAATCCTTGCCACAGTTGCTGCAGGTAAAACTGGGGACTAGAGCTGATACATAGGATGTTCTCTCTGCCCTCTGTGCTCTCTTTTGCCTCCACATGTGATGTTGTTTTTCTTCTTTTCTTTTGAGCCGCCCCTCACTGCCACTCGCCATGCTTGCCTGTCTTTGGCCAGCCGCTCCCAGTGTTCTTTGTCTATGCCGCATGAAGTTAGATCACGCAAGCAGGTGTCAATGAAGCATAATAATGGGTGCCCATGCTGTCTAGCACCAGATGCGAGTTGACCATATAGAATGTTCTTTGGGATTCTATCATCGCTCATATGACACACGTGTCCCAGCCATCTCAGACGTCGCTGACTCAGCAAGGCATACATGCTTGGAATGCCAGCACTGTTCAGGACTTCTATATTGGAGATGTGGTCTTGCCATCTGATGTTATATATTCGTCTTGAGACAGCGCATGTAGAAGGTGTTGAGGCGATGTTCTTGTCTAGCATATGTGGTCCATGTCTCACTACCATACAGCAGAGTGCTGAGAACACAAGTCTTGTGTCTTGGTGTTTCTTGTGAGTGCCCTGTTTTCCCATGCACTCTTTGCTAACAAATACAATATCAAGACTGCACTAAATAAACACGGATATAAACACAACACCTGCAACTCATCAGGTCCTGGAATGCAAATTAAAGCTCCCACCCCTACGCTCAACAGCAAGAGTGTACTATTTCTTAAGGGGGGACTCTGGTCTTGAAACTTTTTCGTTGCTTTGGTATTAATGTAGAATTTGTATAACAATTTTGAAAGATTATGACTTAGAATAGTAGAAAAATTAGTAAAATAAAAAAAGTCAACGCGTTGCCATGGAAACAATACAAAATGGCCACATAGCACAAAATTTCAAATCCTAAGGCTCTGAAAGTAATGAATATAAAGAATTATGTTTTCACTCTAAGGTGAACAATTGTAATATCTACAAAATTACACATTCTTTTAGGATATATTAAATATTACATTTTTAATGAATTTTTGTATAAACACACCCCCCAAAAACAGCTTTTTTGACCAAATTTTGAGGGAATTTTTACCCAAAAATTTATAAAAATTTAATATTTAATATATCCTAAAATCATGTGTAATATTTTAGATATTACAATTGCCACCTTAGAGTGAAAACAGAATTCATTTACATTCATTAGATTCAGAGCCTTAGGATTTGAAATTTTGTTTTTGGCGCATTTTGTATTGTTTCCATGGCAACACTTTGACATTTTTTTTAACTCATTTTTTTCTACTATTCTAAGTCATACTCTTTCAAAATGCTTATACAAATTTTATATTAATATGAAAACAACGAAAATAGATTCTTGATTTTCAAGACCGAATCCCCCCTTAACCAATTCCATCATCTACCTGGGGAAAGACAATAGACAATGCTTGAGTCTGTCTCTTTCTCAGTTTTTCTTTCTCTTTTGTATATTCCATGCTGACTGACATAGTCAGCCACTTCTGAACTGACATAGTCAGTCGCTTCTTCTCTTATCAGTTATTAGTTATATGAGGACTACCATCATAGCACTCCGGATATGTCCATAGATGCTCTGATCCCTACCTCAACAAATCCAGCAGCACCCAACGGCCCAACATGCCAGTTCAGTGTTGATTAATAATTTTTTTTTCGTATTAGTATGTCGTTCTTTTCGGGCGGTACAAATATAGACATCCATCACTCTCAATCTGGTCAGCACCTGTGGTTCTTTGGACATCTATAGAGACTTTAAGGGCTGGAGAAGACCATCATGGAAGGTGGCATACCAGCAAAGAGAAGAAGAGGAAGACCATGAAAAAGATGGATTTAGGTTGTAACTGATGGTTTGAACATGACGACTGCAGAGTTGGGACATCTGTCCTATTAGAGAGTGAAATTTCGAAGGACTTAAGGTGGCAAAGTTCTGCCCAGGACAAGCTATTTGATGATGTTGATCTCTCTCAATCTGGTCAGCGACTGAGATTCACAACTCTGAAACTCTTCTGTTTAGAAAGGCTTAACTTCCTCTTCTTCTATTAACTTCCTTAGAAGCGTAAGGTAGCAACAAATTTCCTCCATCCAGATATGTTATGTTATGTTATGTTATGTTATGTTATGTTATGTTATGTTATGTTATGTTATGTTATGTTATGTTATGTTATGTTATGTTATGTTATGCAATCGACGTCATGGCACATTGGGCATTCCCATTCGTGCTCTGTCCTCCACTGCAGCAGCCACCCCGAAGTCCATTTGCTCACCGTACCCATGAGAATTTGATTACATCCAGATATGTCTTGAGCAAGCCAACTCATTTCATTCCAGGCCATTACTGCCCTTTCTCTTTCTTTGTCAACAATTTCTCTCCACATCTCTCTCTTTCTCTCTTTCTCTCTCTCACGATCAATCGTTCTAAGCCCATTTTTATAATTCTATTGTGATATATAAACAGCCAAACATCAGAACGTAATGTACATGCACTAACCTTTAGCACCTATTTGAGCACAGGCTTCGGAAATTTTTTCTGTTGTGGGCATAAATGAAAAATCCTAACCCGAACAGCTTCATGGAGACTGCAATAGCCATGCGGCCATTAAATTCCTCATGCTCTTGTTCCCACCTGTCATACACTGCCATAAAAAGCGGTACTACATACAGAAACAGCAGTTTTATTTTTGAATCAAGAAAATAATTGTTTGTATCGCTTAAAATGTTTTCACAACGTTACAAGTTCTCTACTGTTTGGAAATCATCTTTATATTCCATCATCAGTCTCTGTGTCTCAGGAAACAATTAGTTATGTATCACATAGTGTGTTCCGCTACATCAAGCGTCACGATGGCCTGGAGAGAACAATATTGGAGGGCAGGGTCACAGGACGCAGAGGCAGACCAAGAAGGTGGCTGCAAGATATTAAAGAAACCGCGAATGTGATCATCGGCGAAGTGCGTGAACTGGCTAGAGACAGAGTAAATTTCAGATGCGCTGCAAAGAGAGCAACGTCCTATAAAGAACACGCACCTTGATGATGAGTCTATTCAGTGCTGGCTCACTTCTCTATGACGTATTCCTGAGGAAATTGGATGGAGTAACTGAGTTGTCAATCGCCAACTACTTCTCCCTGCTTCGCTGATAGAATCCAGAGGAGTGCAATCACATCTGACATAAAGTCGTACAAGTTGATGCAGATTATGTTGAGTAATATCACCCGTGTGGTGCCAGGGTCCGCAAGGAAGCAAAGAATAGTACCACTGCAACCTACAATGCATGTCGTAAGAGGCGACTAATGTAGGTCGTAGGGATGCTACCCTAGTAAATAAAAAGCAGCGCAGAAATAGGATGTGTTGGCCAACTTGTAGGCGCATAACTGGCACAATGTACAATCGCTCTTAGGCTCAAATCACATACAAATCACACAGTGGTTGACAAGTGGTAGATGTGGAGCGTCAAGAAGAAGTTGAGTAATATATATATATATATATATATATATATATAATAATAATTCCTCTCGTACTGTTGTACATTACATAGGGCCTGCAAGTAATTTCTCCATACCGCTCTATCCTGGGCAACTCGCTCAATCTCCTCCATGGAACTGAGACTGATATTTCTGATATATGTTTTATATATATATATATATCTTTCTTTCTTTCTTCTCGAATCCTGTTTGCCTCACAGCGTCAGGTCAGGAAGAGATTTCTAAAACGGGCCCTAGTATGCGCTTCGTAGATAGTCTCTTTCGTCGCTCTGTTATCTCTGAGGTCCATCTTTTGCGTGGCCGGCCTTTTGCTTTGTACCCATTGTATCGGAGCACCATTGCTCTTTGAGGTGCACTGTCTGATGGTAATCTGCTTACGTGACCGAACCATTTAATTTGTTGTTTCTTGATGAAGTCTAGTACTGATGTTGTACCCACTTTTTCCTGATGTCTTCATTTCTCAACCAGTCTCTTCTTGTTACACCCAGCATTCTGCGTAGACACTTCATCTCTGTTGTGACTAGTTTTCTTCTATCGTTTGTTGTCAGCGTCCAGGTTTGGCACTGGTAACATAATGTGGGAGAAAGATTGTGTTGAACATTGCTCTTTTTGTGTTCATGGTGACGTGTAAAACGCATGCAAGTAATATCTCCACACCGCTCTGTCCTGGGCAACTTGCTCAATCTCTTCCATAGAATTGAGTCCGATTTTGTTTGCCTCTATCAGCAAAGTTCATTTCAGGGTCTCCCTAGGACGTCTTCTCTTTCTTGAACCCTTTGCTTTCCACTTCAATGCCTTGTTTGATATTCTTTGATCATTCCTTCTCAAAGTATGCCCAACGTATCTTCATCGTCTTCTTATAACAATATTGAGTAATACAGATGTTTTAATGACATGCCCGTGTATATGTGTATACAAATTTCATACTTTCTGAATGTCTTTCGTATATGTATATATATCCCAAAACAGTTGATGTATGGCGAGCTTGAAGGGGCAGACGTTTAGCTGGTGGACAGAAAACGCTTTAAAGACACTCTTAAAGTGTCTCTGAAATGCTTCGATATAGACAATACGTGCTGGGAATCCCTTGCGCAAGATCGCCAAATATGGCGCTGTAACAACAAAAGAGGAACCCGAATAGCTGAGAATCATCGTATTGTTGAGTCACAGAGAAAACGAGCAGTGCGAAAAGACAGAGCACACGACACGCACATGTCTAACCTTGATCATGTATGCCCCACCTGTGTTCGGGGATTCTGTTCTAGGATTGGACTCTACAGTCACCTCCGCACACACCAGAGAGGTGCAACAGTACACGTCTGAGATTGTTGTCATCATCGCTTGCGATGGACGGCTATTATTATATATATATATTTTAAAACTTGTACCAATTTTATTTTTTTCTAGGTTCGAAACATTTGAGACCAACAGCTTTGAACAGTTCTGCATCAATTATGCTAATGAGAAACTGCAACAAATATTTAACATGGTAAGATTCATCATCATCAGGTGCCGTGCCGGCTGGCAAAGTCGATCAGGGATCTCCACAAATCTCTGTCGTTGGTGTTTGCTATCAACTCAGATGTTGACGCTCTACCGTGCCATGAAGTCAGGCCATCCAAAATTTTCTGTCTCTGTCGTCCTCTGTCTCGTCTACCCTCGATTTTACCGGTTGTCACAATGTGTTCTAAACCTCCCTCCTCATCACATGCCCGAAAAATGATGACCGCCTCTTTCTTATATTGATGATAAGTTTTCTGTGTCTTGATCTCATTCAGCACCTCAACATTAGTCATTTTAGCAGTCCATGGGATTCTCATCATTCTTCTGTAAAACCACATTTCTGTGGCTTTAAGATTAGTAACAATAAAACATTTATTACGACAACTGATAAACTGCATATTTATGCCAACTCTCTGCTATCAGAGAGAGAGAGAGAGAGAGAGAGAGAGAGAGAGAGAGGAGGAGAGGGAGGGGAGGAGGGAGGAGGGTCTAACCTAAAGCCACGTAGTGTCACGTAGAGGGAGGGAGGGAGGCGTCCAACCTAAAGCCACGTAGTGTGGCGTTTGGTCCAGAACGAGTTAATAAACAAATTAATTAATTAAAAAAATCATCAAGCCATCAATCTGTGCAGTTTTATGTTGAATGTATTCAAACCATGTTTCTGTCTTATCTTGCAGCATGTCTTTAAGTTGGAACAGGAGGATCGTTCGAGAGAAGATTGAGTGGTCGTTCATTGATTTTTATGATAATCAACCTTGTATTGATCTCATAGAGAGCAAACTAGGCATTCTAGACTTGTTGGATGAGGAGTGTAAGGTAAGGGCACAGCCAGTTGTAATATTGGGCCTTATAACTGACTGGGGAAACCCTGAACTAGTTTTGAATTGGGGGCTGATTTTTGTATATGTTTGATAGAATACTGCAAGCTTTTTTGCAATTTTACTCAATTCTATGAGTCTATGGTTATTTATTGATGAAAATTATGAATAATACTAATAATTCCTTATTGTTAAACTGAACTTGTTACATAATACAGGGTGTTCAAGATTAAAGCAGCCCTATTAACAAATCGAAAGTTGCCAGTTACACAGGGAGTGGTGTTTATTTACTATTTAAACCGGTTCTGATTAGCTCGTCCTACGTCACATTTTTTCATCGCCCCTTCCCGCACTACAATTACATACCGTCACACAACCTTGACCTATACTATGTCATAACTGAATATTCTCATTTTCATAAATATATGCCAGATTGGCTCCATTCACAGGCCGCTTTTATCTTGAACACCCTGTATAATCTTGAATTAGCATTTTGTGTTGATTTTAAAATGAATATACAACAATACTGGAAATCGAGGTCAGGCTACGGTTGGGGTCTTATTTCCTAGAATTTTTACCTGAGCCTGCCGGCTGTATGGTTATCAGAGGCTACGGGTAAGGCAGTGGGAAGCTTATTTCTGTTAGAGGGTACTGTTGGAGGGTACAGTTGGTGGGTACTGTTGGTGGGTACTGTTGGAGGGTACTGTTTGTGGGTACTGTTGGTGGGTATTGTTAGAGGGTACCGTTGGTGGGTACAGTTGGTGGGTACTGTTGGAGGGTACTGTTGGTGGGTACTGTTGGTGGGTACTGTTGGAGGGTACTGTTGGTGGGTACTGTTGGTGGGTACTGTTGGTGGGTACTGTTGGTGGGTATTGTTAGAGGGTACTGTTGATGGGTACTGTTGGTGGGTACTGTTGGTGGGTACTGTTGGTGGGTACTGTTGGTGGGTACTGTTGGTGGGTACTGTTGGTGGGTATTGTTAGAGGGTACTGTTGATGGGTACTGTTGATGGGTACTGTTGGAGGGTACTGTTGGTGAGTATTGTTCGTAGGTACTGTTGGAGGGTACCGTTAGTGGGTACTGTTAGTGAGTATTGTTGGAGGGTACTGTTGGAGGGTACTGTTGGTGAGTATTGTTGGAGGGTACTGTTGGAGGGTACTGTTTGGAGGGTACCGTTAGTGGGTACTGTTAGTGAGTAGTGTTGGAGGGTACTGTTAGTGGGTACTGTTAGCGGGTACTGTTAGTGAGTATTGTTGGAGGGTACTGTTGGAGGGTACCGTTAGTGGGTGCTGTTGGAGGGGGTTGTTGGAGGGTACTGTTTTATAAGCACTGTTAGAGGATAGCGCACACAAAAACCTGTTCTAGAAATCTCTTCTTATCTTGACGCTGTGTGATGAAACAGAATTAGAGAAAAGAAAAGAAAAAGAAGACACACACATATAAATGTTTACATATAAACATACACCATACGTATGAGCACATCCATATATTACTGAATGTTATCATTCTCAGATGCCGAAAGGTTCAGATACCAATTGGTGCCAGAAGTTATATGATAAACATTTGAACAAATCTGAACACTTTGAGAAACCCAGAATGTCTCGGACAGCTTTCATTATCAACCATTTTGCTGACAAGGTAAGTGAAATCTTATCTCTTATTTCTGAAGAGCTTTTTAACATTTAGCCACACAATTATCTGAGGGAGGGGTCTATGTGGCTAAGTCGTTAAGCCCTTTGCCTTGTGAGTCGAAGGTCGTGGGTTCGATTCCGGACCGCGCCGTTCTGTTCAAGAGTGCAGTTTTTTCCAGAGACCCTAGGATTGTTGCTGGGGCTACAGAGTTCGTGCTTTGTGCAATACTCTCGGCAGATGACGTGCCATTTCTGCGGAGAGGGACCGAGTCATATGGGGTAAAACCCGTTGCAATGAAGTAAATCCTTCGGCTTTAAAACCCTTTAAAACCCAATCTAATTATCTATATCTTCTTCATGTCTTCTTTTGGGGGTTGGATTGATTGATTGATTGATTGATTGATTGATTGATTGATAGGGCATCATCATTGCACTTCGGTGAGCTACCGCATGTGCTCTTATCTCTTTCTTACACTGAAAGATTTTCAGCACAAACTCAGCAGCAAAGCACAAACTCAGCAGCAAAGCACAAACTCAGCAGCAAAGCACAAACTCAGCAGCAAAGCACAAACTCAGCAGCAAAGCACAAACTCAGTAGCACCGGCAAGGGCAGCTGATGTCATTTAGAAGATGGTGAAAATATTTTGTGAGAATTCGTTTAAATTTAAAAAAAATTAATTTTGCTCGGGCAGCTGCTTTTCAGCCTGCTCTTCTCAAATTTGAACTGCCAAGGGTTCTTTTACAAGCTCAACTTTAACACAGGAACCAATATTTTATCATCCATCTCCGGTAGGACTAGGAACTCGATCTCACCTACACTGAGATCAGGGATCACTGGGAAATTATCTCAATGGCTCCATAAGGGAGCGAACCATGTACCTTTGGAACGAAAGGCGAGCACGTAACCTCAATGCCACAGATACCCCTCCTCCTATGTTTGTATAATTTATGTGTAGATTTGTGGTCAATATTTTATTCTCTTGTGTGTTCAGGTGGAGTACCAGGCTGATGGATTTCTGGAGAAGAATAGGGACACAGTTCTAGAGGAACAGATTAACACGCTCAAAGCTAGTGAGGTAAGAGGTGTAGAAGAGTGAGGTGAGAGATTATAGAGGAGGGAGGTGAGAGATATAGAGGAGGGATGTGAGAGATATTGAGGAGGGAGGTGAGAGATATTGAGGAGGGAGGTGAGAGAATGGGGAGGGTGAGATAATGAGGAAGGAGGTAAAAGAGTGAGGGAGGTCAGAGAGGAAGGAGGGAAGTTAGAGGTATAGGGGAGGGAAGTGAGAAAATGAGATTTCTGAATCTGTTTTTTGGTGCACTTCATAAATAGTGTTATTTGCTGCCTTTGTTATTTCTGTGATCTACCTTTTGCTTTATATCCACTGCCTTTGTACGTAACTGGTCTTCAGTTATAAGTGAGTTCATAAGTGAGTTCAGAGAGTGTGCAGGAGGGAGGTAATGAGAAAATGAGGGGCAGAGAGGGAGGAGGGGGGAGATAATTGAGTGAGTGAGGGAGGTGAGAGAATGAGGGGGAGATGAGATAATGAGGGCAGTGAGGTCAGAGAGTGAGAAGGAGCTAGGTAAGAGAGGGAAACAGGTGAGAGAATGAAGGATATTTGAGAGTGAGGAGAGTTGAGAGAGTGGGCAGGAGAAGATGAGCGAGTGAATGAGAGGAGAGTTGGGGAAAGAGATTTGAGGAAGTTGTGGAACAAGAGTTGGGAGTGTGAGAGGAGGGAATGAGGTGAGAGAGTAGGGGGAGGTAATATAGTGCAAAGGAGGGAGTCAGAGAGTGAGGGGAGGGGAGAGAGTGGGCAGGAGACTAAGTGATTGAGGGGAATGCTTCCCGGTACACTGGATACAAAGCCAAAGGTCGTCCACGGGAAAGGTGTACCACAGAAATAACAGAAGCAGTGAAAAGCCATATTTATGATGCACACTCAAAAACCCGTTATAGAAATCTCATAGAGTTGCAATAACCAACATTTGAAGCTGTCCACGGAACACCAAAATGTTGCAGACATTCATCATTAGATGCCTGGGTAGGATACTCCATCTACGATGATATGACAGGATCACAAACAGGGAACTGTGAGATAGAGCGGAAAAACAGCAACGAGGGGAACAAGAGATAAGGAACAGAAGGTGGCAATGGATTGGACACACACTGAGGAGAGACTCCCCTGACAGCATCACAAGACAGGCTCTTCGATAGAACCCCCCCACTGTAATAGAGATAAGGGAAGACTCAGGAACACCTGGAGACGTTGGAAACGGAATGCAAGAAAATGTGAAGAAAGTGATAAGATCTGGAAAAGATGGCTTTGGATAGCAGGGCTTGGATAGCAGGGCTTGGATAGCAGGGCTTGGATAGCAGGGCTTGGATAGCAGGGCTTGGAAAGCCTTGGTTGCAGACTGGTATCTCCCTAACCCTTTAGCTACTAAGGACGTGTATAGACGTTTTTCTCATTCACTTCTAAAGGGGCATTAACACGTCTCTTATTATCTCTGCTCTGTGGGCTAAAGGCGTGTTAACACGTTATACATTGCTACTGTCACTGCTATATGCGTACATTCACGTTTGTGACCTAGAAACAAATAGTGGCTATTTTTAGCGCCGTCTTCGGAAAGTATGTAGCAGCGAAAGGGCTAGGGGTGAAGGGTGAAGAAGAAGAACGGAGGCTGGCCACATCAGTGGACACTTATTATCTATGCTTATGCTCGGCCTGAGATGGTATGGCAGAATTGCAAACACAGACCTGTGTATAAGCACCGGACAGGAACCCATGATGACTCAGGTAAAGAGGAGAAAATGGTGATGGGTCGGGCGTACCCTATAGAAGACACAGTCAAGTGTCACTAGACCAGCACTTGAGTGGAACCCACAAGGAAAAGGAAAAAGAGGACGCCATAAACAGACATGGAGACGAAGTCTTCTTGAGGAACTGAAGCGTGCTAGACTATCCTGGAAGAGCATAAAGAAACAACTAGAGATCAAGAGAAATGGCAAACAATTGTTGAGGCTCTATGAGGAGCGGAGAGGTATAAGAAGTTAGTGAGTTATGCTCTGTATAATTTTGTCAGTCTAATGTCTTCAGTTGTATTCAATTCTTCAGTCTTCTTCTGCGTTCTCACTAGATTGGGATTTTGGATTCTCTAATAAAGGCAGCTGTCTGACTCAGATTATCAGCCACGCCATACAGTTTGTCTTCTGCGTTCTCACTAGATTGGGATTTGGATTCTCTAATAAAGATAGCCGTCTGCCTCAGATTATCAGCCACATCATACAGTTTGTCTTCTGCGTTCTCACTAGATTGGGATTTTGGATTCTCTAATAAAGGCAGCCGTCTGCCTCAGATTATCAACCACGTCATACAGTTTGTCTTCTGCATTCTCACTAGATTGGGATTTCGGATTCTCTAATAAAGGCCGCCGTCTGCCTCAGATTATCAACCACGCCATACAGTTTGTCTTCTGCGTTCTCACTAGATTGGGATTTTGGATTCTTTAATAAAGGCAGCCGTCTGCCTCAGATTATCAGCCACGTCATACAGTTTGTCTTCTGCGTTCTCACTAGATTGGGATTTCGGATTCTCTAATAAAGGAAGCCGTCTGCCTCAGATTATCAGCCACGCCATACAGTTTGTCTTGGACGCTAGTGTAAGTGGGCCACCTCTTTCCTCTCAAGTCTGCATACTGGGGTCAGTTCTGTAGAATATAATTCCTATGATTTCTGCTTCCCGTTTGTGCTGACCTCTTCAGCAGTAAGTTTTGGTCACCCTCGTGATGGTAGGTCTGACATTCTTACTGCGTGGCTAAATCTCAGAGGCAGATTGGCGACCGTAGAATCCGTTATCCCATTCCTCATTGTGAGGGTCGTTGCACCATGTTATGCGCCTTACGGTCAGGTGCATCCGTTTTCTGCAAGCATTTGTTTCGGGTTAGCATTCCCTAGCGGACACATGCATCCGATTTCATCCAAACCTCCTTAGTCACCTCTTACGACATGCGTGGCAGGTAATAGTGGTTCTATTCTTTACACCCCAAAATTGGGCCCCGTTAACCACTCGGGCGAATCCTTCAGTCTAATATCTTAAGTTGTATTCAATCCTTCAGTCTAATGTCTTAAGTTGTATTCAATCCTTCAGTCTAATGTCTTAAGTTGTATTGAATCCTTCCCGTTCCAGTACGAACTTGTCGCAGAATTGTTCACAGAAGACACAGGAGGCGGGGCAGCAGGAGCCAGAAGGGGTCGGTCTTCATCAACCACTCAGCCAGTGAAAGCGCAGCCTAAAGCTGGCAACAAGCAGAATAAGAAGACCATTGGCTCACAGGTTAGTCACTTTGACTTCTCAACTTGACTTCTCAACTTATCTTCTCAACTTGACTTCTCAACTTATCTTCTCAACTTGACTTCTCAACTTATCTTCTCAACTTATCTTCTCAACTTATCTTCTCAACTTGACTTCTCAACTTGATCTCTCAACTTGACTTCTCAACTTGACTTCTCAACTTATCTTCTCAACTTGACTTCTCAACTTGATCTCTCAACTTGACTTCTCAACTTGACTTCTCAACTTATCTTCTCAACTTGACTTCTCAACTTGACTTCTCAACTTATCTTCTCAACTTGACTTCTCAACTTGACTTCTCAACTTGACTTCTCAACTTATCTTCTCAACTTGACTTCTCAACTTATCTTCTCAACTTATCTTCTCAACTTGACTTCTCAACTTATCTTCTCAACTTATCTTCTCAACTTGACTTCTCAACTTATCTTCCTCCCTCACAGACCCCAGCAACACACGGGCAACTCCCTCACGGACCCCAGCAACACACGGGCAACTCCTCACGGACCCAGTAACACACGGGTGACTCCCTCACGGACCCCAGCAACACACGGGTGACTCCCTCACGGACCCCAGCAACACACGGGTGACTCCCTCACGGACCCCAGCAACACACGGGCGACTCCCTCACGGACCCCAGCAACACATGGGCGACTCCCCCATGGACCCCAGCAACACACGGGCAACTCCCTCACGGACCCCAGCAACACACGGGTGACTCCCTCACGGACCCCAGCAACACACGGGTGACTCCCTCACGGACCCCAGCAACACACGGGTGACTCCCTCACGGACCCCAGCAACACACGGGCGACTCCCTCACGGACCCCAGCAACACACGGGCGACTCCCTCACGGACCCCAGCAACACACGGGACTCCTCACGGACCCCAGCAACACACGGGCGACTCCCCATGGACCCCAGCAACACACGGGCGACTCGCTCACGGACCCCAGCAACACACGGACGACTCCCTCACGGATCCCAGCAACACACGGACGACTCCCTCACGGACCCCAGCAACACACTGGCGACTCCCTCATGGACCCCAGCAACACACGGACGACTCCCTCACGGACCCCAGCAACACACGGGCGACTCGCTCACGGACCCCAGCAACACACGGGCGACTCCCTGACTGACCCCAGCAACACACGGGCGACTCCCTCACGGACCCCAGCAACACACGGGCGACTCCCTCACGGACCCCAGCAACACACGGGCGACTCCCTCACGGACCCCAGCAACACACGGGCGACTCCCTCACTGACCCCAGCAACACAAAGACAACTGTTATAACCAAATCTGGTATGTCTTGATTATTGTTGACGCTGATGTCTTTTCTGAAGTTGATTTTGTTACTCCTGGAATTGTTTCAGTTTCGTGACTCGCTGGGGGCTCTGATGGAGACATTGAATGCCACTACCCCACACTATATCAGATGTATTAAACCTAATGATCTCAAGGAGGCATTTTTGTAAGTAGACAGACTTTCTTAGACAGACTTTGTGTAGATATACTTGGACAGACATTGTATAGATATACTTTCTTAGACAGACTTTGTATAGATATACTTAGACAGACTTTCTTAGACAGACCTTGTATAGATTTACTTGGACAGACTTTGTATAGATATACTTTCTTAGAAAGACTGTATAGATATACTTAGACAGACTTTGCATAGACATACTTAGACTTTGCAGACATGGATAGATATACTTAGACAAACTTTGTAAACATGGATAGACATACTTCCTTCGACAGACTTTGTAAACATGCATAGATATACAGGGTGTTCAAGATAATTGCAGCCCCATTGACAAATCGAAAGTTTCCAGATAACCTATCGCGTTGTGTCTATTTTCCAATAAAACCGGTTCTGACTAGCTCGTCCTACGTCACATTTCTTCATCGCTCCTTCCCGCACTACAATTACATACCGTCACACAACCTTGACCTATACTACGTCATAGCTGAACCTTCTCATTTTCATACATATATGCCAGATTCGCTCCATTCACGGGCTGCTTTTATCTTGAACACCCTGTAGTTAGACATACTTTGTAAACATGCATAGATATACTTAGACAGACTTTGTAATCATGCGTAGATATACTTAGACAGACTTTGTAAACATGCGTAGATATACTTCCTCAGACATACTTTTGAAATGTCTTTAATCAGATTTTTGATAGCTATAAAGGACAGTTGAGAGGTAGAAAGTATAAATGTTATATATAAAGTATAGATGATAGATAACAAAGTGTAGCTGACATTTATAAAGTATGGTTGGGGAAAAGATATAAAGCATAGGTGATAGATGGTTGCTTAAATATAAATCATTTCAGGTTTGAACCAAAGAGAGCTGTAGAACAACTGAGGGCTTGTGGTGTTTTGGAAACAATTCGTATCAGTGCCGCTGGATATCCTTCCAGGTAAGAGATTGGATAGATAGTGCTGCTGGATATCCTTCCAGGTAAGAGATTGGATAGAGAGAAAGTGCTGTTGGATATCCTTCCAGGTAAGAGATTGGATAGAGAGAAAGTGCTGCTGGATATAATTCCAGGTAAGAGATTGGATAGAAAGAAAGTGCTGCTGGATATCATTCCAGGTAAGAAATTGGATAGAGAGAAAGTGCTGCTGGATATCCTTCCAGGTAAGAGATTGGACAGAGAGAAAGTGCTGTTGGTTATCCTTCCAGGTAAGAGATTGGATAGAAAGTGCTTCTGGATATCCTTCCAGGTAAGAGATTGGATAGAGAGAAAGTGATGTTGGGTATCCTTCCAGGTAAGAGATTGGATAGAAAGTGCTGCTGGATATCCTTCCAGGTAAGAGATTGGATAGAGAGAAAGTGATGTTGGATATCCTTCCAGGTAAGAGATTGGATAGAGAGAAAGTGATGTTGGATATCCTTCCAGGTAAGAGATTGGATAGAGAGAAAGTGCTGCTTGATATCCTTCCAGGTAAGAGATTGGATAGAAAGTGCAGCTGGATATCCTTCCAGGTAAGAGATTGGATAGAGAGAAAGTGCTGCTGGATATCCTTCCAGGTAAGAGATTAGATAGAAAGAAAGATGGTAAAAGAGGAATATGAAAGTGCTGCTGGATATCCTTCCAGGTAAGAGATTGGATAGATAGTGCTGCTGGATATCCTTCCAGGTAAGAGATTGGATAGAGAGAAAGTGTTGCTGGATATCCTTCCAGGTAAGAGATTAGATAGAGAGAAAGTGCTGCTGGATATCCTTCCAGGTAAGAGATTGGATAGAGAGAAAGTGCTGCTGGATATCCTTCCAGGTAAGAGATTGGAGAGAAAATGCTGCTGGATATCCTTCCAGGTAAGAGATTGGATAGAGAGAAAGTGCTGCTGGATATCCTTCCAGGTAAGAGATTAGATAGAAAGAAAGATGGTAAGAGAGGAATATGAGAGAAAGTGCTGCTGGATATCCTTTACAGGTTGTGAGTTTGAATTTGAGCCATGTCATTCTGTTTGAATGTGCATTTTTTAAAGAGATCTCTAGGCTTGTTGCTGGAGCAACAGAGTTCGTGCTTTGTGCAACACTTTCAATAGGGGGACTGTCATTTCTTTGAAGTGTGAGAAACTGATTCCAGCAGAAAAAACATACTGACTGGTTTGAAGACTTACATAAATTGTCAAATTGTTTATGTTTAGTGGCGTCTCCAGAACAAGAGCACTGTCTGGCCGAACAGATTAGAGTGAAGACTCCCATTCGGGAGATCCCGTTGGATCCCCGGTAAAGTTGAGGAATTTATTTATGTTGGGGGCCCTAAAGAAAATATTCCAACTTGAACAGTTTCGCTGTTACTGTACTAGCCATGCGACCATTAAGTTCATCAAGCTCTTGTCCTCCTTGGCCAACGCCACCCTAAAAGGTGGTGACACATTCCTGTAAAGTAAAGATGATTTCCAGAACTCACATCTTTAGGTCAGCCCAAATACTTAGGCTGAGCAATAGTTTCTTTTTTCAACCAACATCTCTTGGGGTGGACTCTTGCAATGTGTAGAGCATTGGCGTATCAAATGTGACACATTGAGAGCTGATCAGATTGAGAGAGATGGGTGTCAATATTGATCTAATTCTTCTTCTTTCTTCTTGTGTCGTCACACTGCTACCGTGTTGTTGTCTTGCGCTGTTCTGGTGGCTTGTGTGATTGTTATCTTTGCTCTTTCACATGATTCTGCTACGCCATCTAACCATCTTTTCCGTGGTCTTCCTCTTGCCTTCTTTCCCGATGTTCTGCTGTAGAAGACTCTGTATACTGTGGAGTTTGGATGCATTCTTATTAAGTGGCCAAACCACTTCATTCTTTGTTTATCTATGTAATTCAAGCACGGTTTTGTGCCAACTTTCTTTCTTATGCTGATGTTGGTGATTCTGTCTTTTCTTGTGTTGTTGGTAACTTTTCGTAGGCAACGCATTTCACGTGTAGTTATTTTTTTGACTGCGCTTTGCTCAATGTCCATGTTTGGCTCTGGTAACACAAAGTAGGTATAAAAGTCAATATTGGTGCAGCCCGAAAAGAACGACATACTAAATATGCAAAGAGATTGATTAATCAACATCGAACTGGCGTGTTGGCCACTGGACTCAGCTGGATTTGCTGAGACGGAGATCGGGGTACCTATGGACATATCCGGAGTGCTATGATGATAGTCCTGATATAACTTATGTGACAGAAGAGGTTTGTGGATTAATTTCCCATATCCATTCCCCAAGTGAGGAAGGGAATTGGCTATCCTGCCTCCTGTGTACTTGGTGATAGAAATATGAATTGACAGGTACTTTATATGCTACAGTCTGCAATAGATATTTGCAACCAACCTCTCATTGAAAAGTGTTTTCCATAGATAGAAATAATGTGTATTTGAGGATCGTCTTGAGAATGCACATATACAGATAACTTTTATATTATATATTATACTTCTTTATATTATCTTCATCATCATAAAATCGATGAATTGTTTACTCTCATTTGATAGCCATCAGCAACAGTAACGAGTCATCAATGTTTTGAAAATGAATATAATATATAATATAATATAAGACATGTAAAGGATATGTGAGTACTGTTCTTTGGCTCGGATACATGGAAGACAACAAAAGAAGCTACAAGAAAACTACAGACCTTCATAAATGGATGTTTACATAGAATAAAGGGACTGAGATGGTATGATAAGATTACGAATGAGGAACTCAAAGAAAGAACTAAGCAGATACCAGTGGGGAAAGAGCTAAGGAAAAGATGCTGGCGATGGATAGAACACACATTGAGAAGACTGACTGGAAACATTGCAAAACAGGAACTGTTTTGGAACCTGCAGGGAAAGATGAGTAGGGAAGGCCTGGACATATCTGGAGAAGAGAACTGGAGACTGATATTAAAACGATAGGTAAAACATGGAAAGAATTTTAAGGGACGGCAAGAGAGAGGAAGAGCTGGAAGAAGTTTGTTGTAGACCTGTGCTCCGTTGGGAGCTGAAAGGTAAAGAAGAAGAAGAATGGATATGTCCCAAGTTTCATATATGTATTATTATGTTTCTAGATATGAACACACTCGTCTATGACATATTTTCAGATGGACATACACTGAGTTCTTCCAACGATATCGAGTTCTAGCCAAGTCCAAACATATCATTAAAAGTGATATGCGTAAAACATGTGAAGCAATCTTGCCTGCTCTCATTGCAGTAAGTCTAACCAATCAAAACATGTTTAATGTCCTTACTTGCTCTTAGCTGATTGGCCCCCATAAGCTGCTGGGAGCGCCACTGTGGATTTGATTTAGATTTATCTTAAAGAAAATTAATTTACCTACAAAATGGTATATTACCCATACAAATCAGTTAATAATTAAGGAAACTGTAGCTGAATTTTTACATATGCCTGCAATGGGAAAATAAGACATAAATTCAATTCAACCACAACCGGTTTTTCAATTTAGTAGTCAATCAGTAACAATCACCCAAGCCACCAGAACAACGTAAGAACAGAAAACCACAACACTGGGCTACAACCCGGTAACAGTGTGACGACAAAAGAAGAAGTCAATCAGTTAAGGACATACTGCACCTCTAAACGTAAATATTGAGCATACAAGTTGTGTTTATGATTATAAATTATGAACTTGATGTTAAGACTCAAAATGAAATAAAAAACCCTAGCATATATATTCTAGAGAAAATTTAATATAGATCTTTTTTAAGCAAAAATGCCCAAAAGTAACCTTGAAAAATACAGGATAATTTAATGCAGTAAATGGGTCTGACCAATTCCTTCTTTCTTTCCTTCCTTTTTTCATTCCTTCCTTCCTTTCTTCATTCCTTTCTTCATTCCTTCCGTCCTACGTTTGAAATATTCTTTACATATTCAATGTTGTCTGTTGTATAAATGTCATTGTCTTTTGTAACTCATACAGAGGTTCGGGCAGTTTTATTTCCAGTGTTGTTTGACTATGTCGGTGACTTTACCTCGGTATATTACATTTAGTGTAGTCTTTAAGTATGTAGCTGCCTGCCCAGCGCGTAGTAGCGCTGGACTACGGGTGACCATCCCTCTGTGTGTGCGGGTTCAATTCCGCGGGATGGCAGAAAAAGCCACAGATTCCCAGATTTATGGTGTTCGTGGCACCGAACCGAAGGGTTACGATGTCCATGGCACCGAGCAAGAGCTGAAAAGCTCAACAGTATTATAATGATAATGCCTGTTGTTCTGAAGGTTGCGGGTTCAAATCTGGATGGAGTCACATGGAGAATTTTTTCATAAGATTTCTAGGTATGTTTTGGAACCACCGTGTGTTACCGGGTTCCACGGGGAGCAAAGAATAGTAACACTGCAACCTACAAGGCATGTCGAAGAGGCGACTAAGAAAGAAGCATAGGAAGCTACCCTAGTAAATAAAAAGCATCGCAGAAGTCGGATGTGCTGGCCTACTTGTAGACGCATAACTGGTACAATGTAAAATTGTTCTTAGGCTCGGATCACATACAAATCACAAAGAGTGGTTTAACAGGTGGTCGTTATGTAGCGCTCGAAGAAGAAGAAGATCTCACATACACTGAGATCAAGGGGTCTGGAAAAACATCCAGATGGCTACATGAGGAATCTAACCGAGTAACTTTGAAATAAGAGGCGAACCTCTAACCTCTACGCCATAGATGTAATAATATTTACAGTTACTTGTAGGAAACAATGTAATGACATCAAGTGCCCGAGTGGTTACCGGGGAACAACTTTGGGGTGTAAAGAATAGAACCACTGTTACCCGCCATGCATGTCGTAAGAGGCAACTAAGGAGGTTTGGCTGAAATCGGATGCATGTGTCCGCTAGGGAATGCTAACCCGAAACAAATGATTGCAGAAAACGGATGCACCCGATCGTAAGGCGCATAACATGGTGCAACGACCGCTCACAATGAGGAATGGGATAAGGGATTCTACGGTCGCCAATCTGCCTCTGCGATTTAGCCACGCAGTAAGAATATCAGACATCCTAACGAATGGCACACATTCTAAACGTGTAGAAGTCTATGCGTTTAGAGGCCTACAAACCAATGTGCAACGTATACACGTTCTGGCAAAGATCAAACATATCACAAAGAGTGATTAAAATTGGTCGTAATGAACAAACGCAAAGAAGAAGAAAGAGGAAGATGATATCAAGGGGTTCCTAGCCCATTTCCTTTGAGTAACCGTAAAAAACTGTTACACAGAAAATTGTTACGCAGTATGTACCACATGGTATCTCTCTCTCTCTCGCCCGATAACCTAAAAGACCGATGTACCAGATCTCTCCATAATTTCATTCAAGTGGAAATCTGATTCATGCAGTCTTAGCGTGAGTGGGTTTCGCCACATCTTCAGCGCCATTTGGAGCTCTGGTGCTTATCTTTCGGCGATGTGTCTGAATTCAGCCAGCGTTAACTGGGTTCCGCTCGGGACTGCCTAGAGTAGTTGATAGTAGCTCGGCCTGCTAGCTGTGAGACGCCTCATAGCTCGGGTTCGATCCTACTGTCCGGCATTTGTTCAAGTCCCCTGGTCTTACTCAGGACGATAACGTGAGTACCTCTGAAGTCGGAGAAAATCTGCCTGTATGGCGAGGGAATACTAATTACGAGTACATTGAGCACACGGCTGCCAGTGTAAAGTAATTTACAATGTGCACGCTGCTGCCATTGTAAGATATTGGAAAAACAGATTTTCACGCAAAATCAGTTTCAGAGATGAAACTTCTTCTGAGTTGAAAGCGGACGAAAAAAAAAAAAAAAAAAACTGGGTTCGCTCTCCTTTATCCTTTGGCTGTCCCTAGCCAACCTGCAAGGCAGCAGATTGACTTCTACACATTTAGGACACGTGCATCCGATTTCAGTCAAACCACCTTAGTCGCCTCTTACGACATGCGTGGCAGGTAACAGTGGTTCTATTCTTTACACCCCAATTTGGGCCCGTTAACCACTCGGGCGGTACCACATGGTATTAAAAAATGTTCGTTTACTTCTTTCTTTTATAGGATGATGACAAGTATCGTTTTGGCAAGACAAAGATTTTCTTTCGGGCCGGACAAGTGGCTTACCTTGAGAAACTGAGATCTGACAAACTTCGGGCTTGTGGTGTCATGATTCAGAAACACATCCGAGGATGGTTGCAGCGAATGAAGTACAAGCGTATACGCAAGTCGGTCTTACTGGTTCAGACATTTGGAAGAGGACTTCTAGCTAGAAGGTGAGAGGGATATGTTTATGTTGTCGGACATTATTGACCCGATTATGTAGATCAAGACCGGTTCTAAAGGGTTTTAAAGCCGAAGGATTGACTTCATTGCACCGGTTTTACCCCATATGGCTCGGTCCCTCTCTGCAGAAATGGCACGTCACCTGCCGAGAGTATTGCACAAAGCACGAACTCCGTAACTCCGCCAACAATCCTAGGGTCTCTGGAAAAACTCCACTCGTGAACAGAAGGTCGCGGTCCGGATTCGAACCCACGACCTTCAACTCGCAAGGCAAAGGGCTTAACCACTCAGCCACAGAGACCCCACCAAGACCGGTTATGTCGAAGGCAGTGGATGCAATTAATACAAAGTGTGACAATCCAGACACTTACCTTAATCTTTGTCCCAGGTCATGCTGGGGTGAAAGACAATGAAATTGCGGATGCACTGAGAGGTTATTTTTCAAACTCGTCTCCTGGATTCAAGCCGGAGCTTTTAAGTCTCATTGATGGACCCTTTGAGGCTTAAAGTTTGAGAATCCTTCATCCTGGTGATGATCCACAGTGACAGCCCCATCACATTTATTAAAAAACTTATGAGTATATTGATTCTTCTTCTTCAACCGCTTCATATCGACCACTTGTTAAAAACTCTTTGTGATTTTAGTCTGAGCGATTATACATTGTGCCAGTTATGCACCTACAAGTAGACCAGCACCTCCGATTTCTGTGACGCTTTTTATTTACTAGGACAGCTCCCCTAGGCCCCTACCTTAGTTGCATCTTACGACATGCCATGTAGGTCGCAGTCTTATTATTCTTTGCTCCCCTTGCAAGCCCCACACCACACAGACAACATTGAATTTAAATATGTATTTGATAAATAATTTATTGTATTATCATCTTTGCCAGACGTGCTGACTTCCTGCGGAAGACAAGAGCAGCCATACGTATCCAAGCCAGATGGAGAGGTTACCGCCAGAGGAGAAAGTTCAGCACCATCCATTCAGCCATTGTTGTTCTTCAGGTATGTAGTTCTTCTCTGACTTGATTTAGTACAACTGCAACAT
Source organism: Arion vulgaris (assembly GCA_020796225.1). Classification (NCBI taxonomy): domain Eukaryota; kingdom Metazoa; phylum Mollusca; class Gastropoda; order Stylommatophora; family Arionidae; genus Arion; species Arion vulgaris. The sequence goes on along the minus strand of CM036768.1, from coordinate 34,104,090 downwards.
AATATACACATACAACAACAAGAGAGTCCAGTGAGGCCTACGTGAGAACACAAGTAGTTTGACAATGCAGAGGCAGGTATCTGGTCTATGAGAGAGAGAAATTCTAAAGGACAGTTGGGGTGGCAAAGTTCTGCTCAGGACAAGCTATTTGATGATGACTGATGTTTTACCCATGCTAAAAACAATCTGGAAAACAAAAGAGCTAAATCTTAGGACAAAACTTAAAATATATAGAAGTAATGTACTGGGAGTGTTATTATACAGTAGTGAATGCTGGAAAATGACCCACCATATAATACACAGGTTGGAGACATTTCAGAATAAATGTTTAAGAAGAATCTTGGAAATTTTCTGGCCAAATACCATAACAAATGAGGAGCTTTTGAAATGAACGTGCATCCTTAGAGACCTTCATTAACAGACAAAGAGATGGTTTGGACATGCATGTCATATACCAGTGGGAGGCATTGCCTAGGACAGCTCTCAGATAGACAGCGGATGGTAAGAGAAGGCCTGGACGTCCAAAGGAAACATGGAGAATAACATTGGAGAGAGAGTTGAAGGAGTGTGGCCTGACGTGGGAGACGGTAGGTTAGAAAAGCAGCAGAATGGCAACAGTGGAAGTCTCTTGTGGAAGCATTATGTGTTAATCGGGACACGAAGAAGATATACATAGATATTGTACCCACTTTTCCTTGATGTCTTAATAATTAAATCAGCCTTTTCTTGATTCTGCCAGCACTGCTTAGATGCTTAATCTCTGTTGTGAGTACTTTTGTTTTGTTGCTTAATGTCAAGATCCAGGCTTGACACTGATAGCATAATGTTATAGATTTACAGCATACAATAGAAAGAGATCGGGTACTAGAGCTAAGAGAAGACCAAGAAAAAGATGGATAGACAATATCGAGACCACACTACATAAACATGGATACAACACAACAAGGGCGACTCATTTAGCCCTAGAACGCAAATTAAAGCTCCCATCCCTACACTAAATGGCAAGAGTGGACAGCCAACTACATCTTCCGCCTGGGAATAGACAATGGGTACTAGATCTAAGAGAAGACCAAGAAAAAGATGGATAGACAATATCGAGACCACACTACATAAACATGGATACAACACAACAAGGGCGACTCATTTAGCCCTAGAACGCAAATTAAAGCTCCCATCCCTACACTAAATGGCAAGAGTGGACAGCCAACTACATCTTCCGCCTGGGAATAGACAATGGGTACTAGAGCTAAGAGAAGACCAAGAAAAAGATGGATAGACAATATCGAGACCACACTACATAAACATGGATACAACACAACAAGGGCGACTCATTTAGCCTCAGAACGCAAATTAAAGCTCCCATCCCTACACTAAATGGCAAGAGTGGACAGCCAACTACATCTTCCGCCTGGGAATAGACAATGGATAGATAGCATAATGTTGAGAAAAGGATCACAATGCTTTTTTTTATTGTTCATGGTGACATGCTTGCATTGTAAAATTTGTACTATTTGTCCTATGATTTGATTTGCTTTGCTTTGCTGCATCTATGTTGGATTTCGTTAGTTATTCTTTCATTTGCTGAAAAAATGCTCCATGAGTATGCTAATTCTTTAACTTGTTTAACTAATGTTTGCAGATAAAGATATTAGTAGTGCTTTCCTCTGTAGCGAATGTCATTACTTTCGTTTTGTCTATCTTGATTTTCATGTTACAGTAATTGTATGTTAACTTGTTAACAACAGACATCATATTCACTCTCCAACCATAACAGCAAGAGATAGACATAGACAAAAAACACTGGGAGTGGCTGGCCAAAGACAGACAAGCATGGCGAGCGGCAGTGATGGGCGGCTCAAAAAAAGAAAAACAACATCACATGTGGAGGCAAAAGAGAGCACAGAGAGCAGAGAGAACATCCTATGCATCGGCTCTAGTCTCCAGTTTTACCTGCAGCAACTGTGGCAAGGATTGCCACTCCGGAATAGGCCATTACAGCTACATGAAACGTTGTGATCCAGCACAGAACATACTACGTGACGCAAGACCTATTGTCTCCTGAGACAAAGAGGCCAATGATGATATCGTTCTTTGAACGACATTTGACATGGCCAGCAGACCAGAACATTATACAATATTGAAACAAGTACCTCTGAAGTCATAATAAGACACTGATGATAAGGAAAGCAAGACTTCAGGCAAAACTGATGTCCCATGACTGCATCTGATTTCATAACGGATGAACGTAAAAAATTTAATTTTTATTTGTGTCATCATTATCAAGTACCGTACCAAATGGTGTAGACGATCATGGATCTCCACAAATCTCTGGTATCGGCTATCATCTGAGATGTTGACACTTTTCTGTGCCATGAAGTTAGGCTATCTAAAAACTTTCCCTGTCTTCTTTGTGTGTAACTTGTTATGATAAAAATCATGGCATATTCTTTAAAGGACGTAGTCATCGACTCACATTAAACGAGACATCGATTTTCTAAGCACTGCTTATACTTTCATTAGTTTACCATTGTTTTATGAACGGTGAGGTCTATATTTACCTTGCGTAAAAATCACATGGAAACAAATTTGCTTCCAAATTGCCTGCAGCAGGGGTTTGAACCATGTACGCTTGGGTTGTGATCGAGCTCACTATCGCTTAAGCTACAGACGCGCACATCTTGTTATATCGGACAAGTTAAAAACTGTTATTACTGCATATAGCTCTAGTGCTTTTATCTGTTAACAATATTCCTTTCCAGGCACATGTTCGATCCATGTTTGCTAGAAGACTGTACACAGACCTGCTGCGTCGACATAAGGCACTTATTCTGCAGAAGAACATTCGTGTGTTTATACAGCGACGCAAGTTTAAGCGGGTCATGCGAGGGATTGTTTTGGTGCAAAGTCACTACAGACGGCGCAAGGCTCGATTGCAGCTTAAGATACTCAAGGTAGGTCATGAGATACTTAAGTAGGTCATGAAAAGATAAGTTGGCCATGATAATATACTCAAGCAGGTCATGGTAAGATACTCAAGCAGGTCATGGTAATATACTCAAGAAGGTCATGGTAAGATACTCAAGCAGGTCATGGTAAGATACTCAAGCAGGTCATGGTAAGATACTCAAGCAGGTCATGGTAAGATACTCAAGCAGGTCATGGTAATATACTCAAGAAGGTCATGGTAAGATACTCAAGCAGGTCATGGTAAGATACTCAAGCAGGTCATGGTAAGATACTCAAGCAGGTCATGGTAAGATACTCAAGCAGGTCATGGTAATATACTCAAGAAGGTCATGGTAAGATACTCAAGCAGGTCATGGTAAGATACTCAAGCAGGTCATGGTAAGATACTCAAGCAGGTCATGGTAAGATACTCAAGCAGGTCATGGTAAGATACTCAAGCAGGTCATGGTAAGATACTCAAGCAGGTCATGGTAAGATACTCAAGCAGGTCATGGTAAGATACTCAAGCAGGTCATGATAGGTAAAATATTGAAGTATGGCAGGATAATATACTCAAGGTAGATCATGATAGAACAAAGTAACTCATGATAAGATACTGCTAATCTATTTATTGTTGCTAATCTACTTATTGTTGCTAACTTATTGTTGCTAATCTACTTATTGTTGCTAACTTATTGTTGCTAATCTACTTATTGTTGCTAACTTATTGCCGCTAATCTACTTATTGTTGCTAACTTATTGCAGCTAATCTACTTATTGCCGCTAATCTACCTATTGTTGCTAATCTACTTATTGTTGCTAATCTACTTATTGTTGCTAATCTACTTATTGTTGCTAATCTACTTATTGTTGCTAATCTACTTATTGTTGCTAACTTATTGTTGCTAATCTACTTATTGTTGCTAACTTATTGTTGCTAATCTACTTATTGTTGCTAATCTACTTATTGCCGCTAATCTATTTATTGTTGCTAATCTACTTATTGTTGCTAATCTACTTATTGTTGCTAATCTACTAATTGTTGCTAATCTACTTATTGTTGCTAATCTACTTATTGTTGCTAATCTACTAATTGTTGCTAATCTACTTATTGTTGCTAATCTACTTATTGTTGCTAATCTATTTATTGTCATTAGTCTATATATTGTCGCTAATTTATTTATTTGTCGCTAATCTACTTATTTTTGCTAATTCACGTTGCAGGTAGAAGCCAAGTCAGTGGACCACATCAAGCAGGTGAACAAAGGATTGGAAAACAAGATCATTGAACTGCAGCAGCGTTTGGATGAGAAGGTTAGCTTCATGCTTGAATGATTTTCAGGGCTGCCTGATCGAGTGTCAGAGCTAGGATGGTTTAGTAAAGATTGAGTCAAAAATTGAATGATTGAGTCAAAAAGGGGATGATTGAATCAAATGTTGATGACTGAGTCAACAGTGGATGATTGAATAAAAAGTGGATGATTGTGTCAAAAGTGTATGATTGAATCGAAAGTAAGTGATTGAGTCAAGAATAGATGACTCAGTAAAGAATGTATGATTGAATTTCATCTGCTGTATTCTACAATTTGACGGAAGGGATATAGAAGATGTTGGTGAATTTGTCTACATTAGAAACAAGATCAGCAAATCAGGAGGTACAGATGAGGACATTAATGCCAGGATTAGGAAAGCCTGACAAGTCTTTGTTATCCTGCACACAGTGTGGAAATCCACTGCCATCTCCATGAAAACAAAGCTCAGGGATATTCAGCTCAAATGTGAAATCTGTGTCGCTGTATGGATTGGAAACATGGCGAGTCACCAAGTTAAAAAAGATTCATACCTTTGTCAACGGATGTCTTCAGCGGATTCTCAGACTGAGATGGTATGATAGAGTTGCAAACACAGACCTGTGGAGAAGAACCGGACAGGAGCTCATGATGACCCAGGTTAAGAGGAGAAAATAGAGATGAATTGGGCATACTCTATGGAAGACACAGTCAAGTGTCACTAGACAAGCACTTGAGTGGAACCCGCAAGTCAAACGAAAATGAAAACGAAAAACAGACCTAGAGACGAAGTCTTCTTGAGAAACTGAAGAGTGCTCAACTGTCCTGTGAGACCATAAAGAGAATAGCCAGAGACTGAGAAGAGTGGTGAACAACTGTTGAGGCCCTATGCTCCACAAGGAGCGGAGGGGAATAACAACAACATTCTACAAAGAATTATATACAAATAGCAGTAAATAAACTATTCTCTGTAAGTGAAACATTGGGGTTCATGAATTGGTGTATCGGAAAATACAGGGTGTTCAAGATAATTGCAGCCCCATTGACAAATCGAAAGTTGCCAGATAACCTAACGCGTTGTGTTTATGTACTATTTAAACCAGTTCTGACTAGCTCGTCCTACGTCACATTTGTTCATCGCCCCTTTCTGCACTACAATTACACACCATCACACAACCTTGACCTATACTACGTCATAACTGAACCTTCTCATTTCCATACATATATGCCAGATTAGCTCCATTCATAGGCTGCTTTTAAGTTGAAAACCCTGTAGATACCACCTGTACGGTTTGTTAGATGGCTTGTTGTATTGTAAGAGTTAATGAACTGTTTTTATTGCAAATGCCATACAGTCTAAACAAGCAAATCAAGCCAAACAGGCAGAGATAGAAGTTCTCAAGATGAAAGAGGAGGTTGACAGATTAAGGAACACGGAGGAAGTGGCAAAAGTTTCATCCAACAAAGTTCTGGACATGCGAGTAAGTACTAATCAGAGATTTTTATATATATCAGCGGTTCCCAAACTTTACATTACTGCAGACACCCTTTTAAATACATTTTGCGCCCGAGTGGTTACCGGGGCCCAAATGTGGGTGTAAAGAATAGAACCACTGTTACCTGCCACGCATGTCGTAAGAGGCGACTAAGGAGGTCTGGATGAGATCGGATGCATGTATCCGCTAGGGAATGCTAACCAGAAACAAATGCTTGCAGAAAACGGATGCACCAGGCCGTAAGGCGCATAACATGGTGCAACGACCTCACAATGAGGAATGGGATAACGGATTCTACGGTTGCCAATCTGCCTCAGAGATTTTGCCACGCGGTAAGAATGTCAGACCCACCATCACGAGGGTGGCCAAAACTTACTGCAGGAAGAGGTCAGCACAAACGTGGAAGCAGAAATCATAGGAATTATATCCTACAGAACTGCCCCCAGTATGCAGACTCGAGAAGAAAGAGGTGGCCCACTTACACCAGCGTCCAAGACAAACTGTATGGCGTGGCTGATAATCTGAGGCAGATGGCTGCCTTTATTAGAGAATCCAAATCCCAATCTAGTGAGAACGCAGAAGACAAACTGTATAGCGTGGCTGATAATCTGAGGCAGACGGCTGCCTTTATTAGAGAATCAAATCCCAATCTAGTGAGAACGCAGAAGACAAACTGTATGGTGTGGCTGATAATCTGAGACAGACGGCTGCTTTATTAAAGAATCCAAATCCCAATCTAGGGAGAATGCTGAAGACAAACTGTATGGCGTGGCTGATAATCTGAGGCAGATGGCTGCCTTTATTAAAGAATCCAAAATCCCAATCTAGTGAGAACGCAGAGGACAAACTGTATGGCGTGGCTGATAATCTGAGGCAGATGGCTGCCTTTATTAAAGAATCCAAAATCCCAATCTAGTGAGAACGCAGAGGACAAACTGTATGGCGTGGCTGATAATCTGATACAGACGGCTGCCTTTATTAAAGAATCCGAAATCCCAATCTAGTGAGAACGCAGAAGACAAACTGTATGGTGTGGCTGATAATCTGAGGCAGACGGCTGCCTTTATTAAAGAATCCAAAATCCCAATCTAGAGAGAACACAGAAGACAAACTGTATGGCGTGGCTGATAATCTGAGGCAGATGGCTGCCTTTATTAAAGAATCCAAAATCCCAATCTAGAGAGAACGCAGAAGACAAACTGTATGGCGTGGCTGATAATCTGAGGCAGATGGCTGCCTTTATTAAAGAATCCGAAATCCCAATCTAGTGAGAACGCAGAAGACAAACTGTATGGCGTGGCTGATAATCTGAGGCAGATGGCTGCCTTTATTAAAGAATCCAAATCCAAATCTAGTGAGAACGCAGAAGACAAACTGTATGGCGGGGCTGATAATCTGAGGCAGATGGCTGCCTTTATTAAAGAATCCAAAATCCCAATCTAGTGAGAACGCAGAAGACAAACTGTATGGCGTGGCTGATAATCTGAGGCAGATGGCTGCCTTTATTAGAGAATCCAAAATCCCAATCTAGTGAGAACGCAGAAGAAGAAGAAATACATTTTGTTGCCTGGACCCCAAAAGTTTCCATATATGAAAATCTTCTAGCGATGGAGTTATTATTACACCACACCAACAGTCAAGCTGGCTCTAATTTCTCAGACTGTGGGAAACTTCAAATGATCTTTCATTTTGTCCTGTCACACATTTTTAGACTCCAGTCTGGTCCTTTGATTTCGCAGCAGAACTAGTTTACCACTGTTTTTATACATGTTTTTAAAATTTATTTTTCTGTTTGAAATGTCAATTTAAAAATAAATAAATTTCAAAGCTTTGGCGTAGTGGTGATTAAAATTTCCAACCTGTAGTAAACCCTCTAGCTAAGTTAATTGCATATCCTTTACAGGACTTTGCGAATCAACCCCAGCTATTTAACGCTGTGTGATTTTTCTAGGCATTATTGCGATCAGTAGTTTGCCATTGCTTTCTGAACGGGTGGGGCCATCGCCCTTTTGTAAAAATCCATGCGAAACAATTTGCAACCAAACTGTCCGCAGCGTGATTCGAACTCAGAACGTCGGGGTTAATAGACAGAGTTGCTATCGCCATAGACGCTAAGCCACAGATGCTAAGCCACAGATGCTAAGCCACAGATGCTAAGCCACAGACGCAAAGCCACAGACGCGAAGCCACAGACGCAAAGCCACAGACGCTAAGCCACAGATGCTAAGCAACAGACGCCACCCTCTAGCTATCTCCCGTAATTGGGGATAGAAGCTGCGCAACAACAGTTTAATGTGTTGAAAGGTTAGTAAACAAATTCTTCATGACATTCTTCTTCTTCTTCAATAATCCTGCAACACTTGAGTTCTTGCCCTTCAGCTAAATGCTATCTAGTGGTATTTGCATGTGTTTGTAAGTTGTTCTTTTGTTCCGTATAAATCGAAAATCGTAGCATATCCTTTATAGGACATAGCCATAACTACAGTTATGTTATGTTATGCGATCGACGTCACGGCACATTGGGCATTCCCATGCATGCTCTGTCCTTTGCTGCAGCAGCCATCCTAAAGTCCATTTGCTCACCGTACCCATGAGAAGTTGATTACTATATCTTCTCTCTCTACACGAAGACGACACTGTCTGGCATGTCCAAACTTAACGCCTAATTCTCTAACTCGTTCCAGTGTCTGAGACGTGCCCATGTCACATAATTGAGAGTGTACCGCATTGATGATATCGGCTCTGTCCATACTTCTGCCCGTTTGAGTCGGGGCATTGTTTGCAAGAAAGTCTGCACGCTCTACCTTGCACTCCAGCATGTCCAGGTGTGTACAGCCAAGTCATTTTCTTGAGATGTGATCTCCGAATGCTGTCCACCCATTCCACATGCATACTTACAGATTCAATCAGTTGAAGTATATTCATTGAGTCTGATATGAGGATCGTATGGGTAACCTGTTGCTCAGCCACCCATGACAGAGCCCTGGAGGCAGCAGTGATCTCCATAGTCATACTCGGTGTCGTTGTCTCGAAAGCGCCGCAGTCCTCATGTAGTGTGCGACCATTTCGCTGTGCTGAATAAGCCCATGATGATCTGGTTCTGCGTCTGACAGAGCCATCGGTGTAGCAAATACCATAACTACAGTAAACGAGTCGTTGATTTTCTAAGCACCACTTCTACATTCAGTAGTTTGCCATTGCTTTCTGAATGGAGAGGTCTATTTTACCATTCGTAAAAATCCAAGAGCACTAATTTGCTTCCAAACCTGCACACAGCGATGTTTGAACCAGGTACGCTTGGATTGTGGTTGAGCTCACTACTGCTTTATCTACAGACACTCCTTGGAGGAAGGAGGATCTTCCTGACATCATCTAGGGCTTGGCACCTGAAGAGGTGACGGTGAACGATTTCATGATGATGTGCACACAGCTGGCACTCTGAAGTGTGTTGTGGTTGAATTCTGTTCATGTCATTATTAAGTGTTATGTCTTGGGGTCAGAATCTAATAATGTTTAAAGGGTTTTAAAGCTGAAGGATTGACTTCATTGCATCGGGTTTTACCCCATATGAGCTGGTCCTCTCCGCAGAAATGGCAAGCCACCTGCCGAGAGTATTGCACAAAGCACGAACTCCGTAGCTCCAGCAACAATCCTAGGGTCTCTGGAAAAAACTGCACTCGTGAACAGAACGGCGTGGTCCGGATTCGAACCCACGACCTTCGACTCTAATAATGTAAGTAAAGTAAAGGAACCCTTTCATACCTCGTGGTATATAGGTCAATACAGTGTTAGGCCTGTATTTTTCATTGACCGTCGGCACACAATGGGTGATGTGGTCAGCATCACGCCGGCCGCCTCTACTTTCCCAGAGCATGTCTGGTACCCAGTTGAGGCTGGGTCGACCTGAGAGCCGTCGTGGTCAGGAAAATTTCACGCGCATTGCGGGAGCTGAACCCAGACCACCAGCCGTGCGGAGCGAGTTCACTAACAACTACGCTACAGTGGCTCTCTACTCTAATAATGGTGCTCTGCTTATTTATTGATTGATTGATTGATAGGACCATCATCATTGCACTTCGGGAGTAACCATGTGTGCTCCGATCTTTTTCTTACACAGGAAAATATCAGCTGCAGTGCACGAACTCTGTAGTACCGGCGATGGTCTCCGATATAATTTTGAAGATGATGATGTTTTTGTAGGAATTTTATTTTTCATCTTTTCTAATGATATTTGCCTGGGCAGCGGCTTTCCAGCCTGTTCTTTTCGATTTTGAGCTGACAAGGGTTCTTTTACGTGCTCAAATTGAACACAGGACCTCTAATTTATCGCCTGTCTCCGATAGGACCAGGTACTCGATCTCACCTATACTGAGATCAGGGATCTCTGGAAAAATATCCTGATGGTTCCACGAGGGAGCGAACCTGGTACCTTTGGCGCGAGAGATGAGCACAAGGTATAATCGCTCTTAGTCTCGGATCACATACAAATTACAAAGAATGGTTCAACAAGTTATCGATATGGAACGTTTGAAGAAGAATAATTTGATAACATTGTCTGATGTGGGGCTGTCTGTCTGCTTTCAGGAAGAAATAGCCAGACTTTTAGCTGAGCTGGAGAAGCTCAAGGCTGAGAAACAAGACTTGCTGGCAGAAAAGGAAGAAATGAGACTTCAGCACGATGAGGTTAGTCCATGAGTTATCTCTTATAAGCTGTTGCAGCTGTTGTTTAGTTTTATCATAAGCTGTTGCAGCTGTTTAGTTTTATCATAAGCTGTTGCAGCTGTTTAGTTTTATCATAAGCTGTTGCAGCTGTTGTTTAGTTTTATCATAAGCTGTTGCAGCTGTTTAGTTTTATCATAAGCTGTTGCAGCTGTTGTTTAGTTTTATCATAAGCTGTTGCAACTGTTTAGTTTTATCATAAGCTGTTGCAACTGTTTAGTTTTATCATAAGCTGTTGCAACTCTTGTTTAGTTTTATCATAAGCTGTTGCAACTCTTGTTTAGTTTTATCATAAGCTGTTGCAGCTATTGTTTAGTTTTATCATAAGCTGTTTGCAGCTATTGTTTAGTTTTATCATAAACTGTTGCAGTTGTTGTTTAGTTTTATCATAAGCTGTTGCAACTGTTGTTTAGTTTTATCATAAGCTGTTCCGGCTATTGTTTAGTTTTATCATAAGCTGCTGCAACTGTTGTTTAGTTTTATCATAAGCTGTTGCAACTGTTGTTTAGTTTTATCATAAGCTGTTGCAACTGTTGTTTAGTTTTATCATAAGCTGTTCCGGCTGTTGTTTAGTTTTATCATAAGCTGTTCCGGCTGTTGTTTAGTTTTATCATAAGCTGTTCCGGCTGTTGTTTAGTTTTATCATAAGCTGTTCTGACTGTCAGTTAATGACATCAGAAATCTATAGAGTTTTCATGCTTACATAATTCAATACTAACTTTGTTAATGCTTACATAATTCAATACTAACTTTGTTAATGCTTACATAATTCAGTACCAACTTTGTTAATGCTTACATAATTCAGTACCAACTTTGTTCCAGATAATTGGCAATATGATCGAGGAGAAGATGATTCTGAAAGAAGAACTGGAGAAAGCTAAAAGTTCTATGATGCGACAAGATCTAGAAGCCGGCGGTAAGTACTATCTGTCTAGTTTTGGGCTTTCACAGTTCAGTCTTCTTTTTTCATCTTCTTTTCGAACGCTCTCGAACGCAAGAAGAAGAGGAAGAAGAACTCTCCACATTGATCACTTGTTAACCACTCTGTGTGATTTGTATGTGATCTGAGCCTAAGAACGATTGTACATTGTGCCAGTTATGCGCGTACAAGTAGGCCAGCACATCCGATTTCTGCAATGCTTTTATTTACTAGAGTAGCTTCCCTAGGTTCTAGATCAGTCGTCTCTTATGACATGCCTTGTAGGTAGCAGTGGTACTATTCTTTGCTTGCCTTGCGGGTCCAGGCAATGTTCTGTCAATCATAGCACAATGTTCTGTCAATCATAGAGCAATGTTCTGTCAATCATGGTGCAATGTTCTGTCAATCTTAGAGCAATGTTCTGTCAATCATAGAGCAATATTCTGTCAAATCATAGAGAAATGTTCTGTCAATCATGGTGCAATGTTCTGTCAATCTTAGAGCAGTGTTCTGTCAATCATAGAGAAATGTTCTGTCAAACATGGTGCAATGTTCTGTCAATCACAGAGCAATGCTCTGTTAATCATAGAGAAATGTTCTGTCAAACATGGTGCAATGTTCTGTCAATCATAGAATATATATCTCTATATCTTCTTCATGTCCCGATTAACACATAAGGCTGCCACAAGAGACTTCAACTGTTGCCGTTCTGCTGCCTTTCTATCAACCATCTCCCATGTCAGGCCGCACTCCTTCTACTCTCTCTCCACAGTTCTTCTCCATGTTTCCTTTGGACGTCCAGGCCTTCTCTTCCCATCCGCTGTCCATCTGAGAGCTGTCCTAGCCAATGTCCCCACTGGCATACAACATACATGTCCAAACCATCTTCTTCTCTTAATGATGGTCTCCAAGGATGCACGGTCCGTTCATTTCAAAAGCTCCTCATTTGTTATGGTATTTGGCCTGAAAATTTGCAGGAATCATAGAATATATTATCCTGTAACTTGTTTTGTCAATCATAGAACTGATTCTGTCATTCATTCATTCATTCATTCATTCTTGATTGATTTGTTGACACAGATTATCTGAAGGAAAAACTAGAGACAGCAAACCAGCATCTTTTGCAGGAGTTTGAGTCTGAGCAGCTCATCATCAGAAGCTGGTCAAGGAACATTCTAGGCTACAGCAGCGTCTGGAGAACCTGCAAATGGAACTGCAGGTTGGTGCAGTATGATGAGGTGTATGTGTTGGTTAGGGGGAAGTTGGAGGCTAGTGTGGTTGGGTGTGAGAGGCTTGTGGGACTAGTAGTAGGGATTATTTTGTAGAGTTAGTAGGTGGAGAGGGAGGAGCATCTGATCCACTAGCTTAGAGCACATACTCCGATCCGGGAGATCCGTGTTCGATCCTCAGTAAGGCCAAGCGCCCGAGTGGTTACCGGGCCCAAATTTGGGGTGTAAAGAATAGAACCACTGTTACCTGCCATGCATGTCGTAAGAGGCGACTAAGGAGGTTTGGCTGAAATCGGATGCATGTGTCCTAAGCGTTTAGAACTCTATGCGTTTAGGGGCCTACCAAACCAATGTGCAACGTATACACGTTCTTGGCAAAGATCAAACATATCACAAAGAGTAATTAAAATTGGTCGTAAAGAACGAATGCAAAGAAGAAGAAGAAGAAGAGTAAGGCCAAGGAGATTTTCTGTCCGGGCGCAAAGAAAAACAATCCAAACCTGAACACTTGCAATGACTGCACTAGCCATGTGGCCATTAAATTAATCAGGCTCATGATTTCCTCGTCCTAAACCGCATTGAAAAATGGTAGTACAGGCAGTCTTCTGCTTCAAATTCTCCACATTGACCACTTGTTAACCACTCTTTGTGATTTGTATGTGATCTGAGCCTAAGAGCGATTGTACATTGTACCAGTTATGCGTCTACAAGTAGGCCAGCACATCTCATTTCTGCGATGCTTTTTATTTACTATGGTAGCTTCCCTAGGCCCCTACTTCAGTCGCTCTTACGAGTTGCGTTGTAGGTCGCAGAATTACTATTATTTGCTCCCTTTGTGGACCCCGGCAACACACAGGCAACACACAAGCAACACACAGGCAACACACAGGCAACACACAGGCAACACACAGGCAACACACAGGCAACACACGGGCAACACACGGGCAACACACGGGCAACACACGGGCAACACACGGGCAACACACGGGCAACACACAGGCAGCACACAGGCAGCACACAGGCAACACACAGGCAACACACAGGCAACACACAGGCAACACACAGGCAACACACAGGCGAGCTAAAGTATAATATGTTTATTTTTCTTCTATTGGCATCATATTGTTATTGGGTTGATGCTCAGTCTCGTGGTTTTCTGTTTTTGTCTTGCGCTTCTCGTGTGATAGTTATTTGAAATATGCACGAAAAGTAATAATAAATTCAGAATTTGATGACATAGAGTTGACTGGAATCGCATTTTATTTTATGTGATTTTGCTCATTGTTCCATTACTTTTTTAATGTCAATTTGTTGAGTGTTCTACTTTTTCTTTGTTTTCCTTTGTTGATTATTCTACTACTTTATATTGTGTTAATTTGTTGATTGTTCTACTTTTTCTTTGTGTTAATTTGTTGATTGTTCTACTTTTTCTTTGTGTCAATTTGTTGATTGTTCTACTTTTTCTTTGTGTTCCTTTGTTGATTGTTCTACTTTTTCTTTGTGTCAATTTGTTGATTGTTCTACTTTTTCTTTGTGTTAATTTGTTGATTGTTCTACTACTTTTATTTTTTAATGTATTGATTGTTTTAGTTTTTTTGTGCTGATGATTGTTTTAGTATGTTGATCCTATCAATCGATCAAACTTTCCTGCAATGTTTTATTTTTACAACTGTCTTATTTTTACCAGGTCTTGACGAGTCCAACCATGGGTCACCACCGAACACCTTCAGATATTAGTGCTATTAGTGTGGAGTCTTATAATGATGAGAAGAAGGAGGAAGAGGAGGTATGTATGTTGTGTGGGAATGAAGGTAGATTGTGTGGGAGTGATGGTAGCTTGTGTGGGAGTGAAGGGAGATGGATGAGTTTAGGGTAGATTCACTATCTGAGAGTTCATAAGTACGGTTCCAACTTCACTGCAACGGGTCACCCCATAATTGCTCCATTCCTGTGACAATGAAAATCACACGAAATGCTAACAACTGTGAAATGTTTCCTGTGTGAACTAATTCCAGAATGAAACAGCCACGCACCGCCACAAAAAGAAACCTGCACCGCATAAAATGCATATGACCGTCGCTAATGTAGCAACACAAAACTGTTCATCACTTGAATTGCAATTCTTGTCGAAGGGAACATCAATCATGACAAAATCCAGCTTTCTACCCTCGCAATATAACTGCATATGGCAGATTGAGCTTGTTGCCATAACCGCTGTCCGCCAGACAGTCTCTATCTGAGAGTGTAACAGTGAGAGTGTTAGGGGCAGATGCGATGGATTCTTCTTCTGCGTTCACCCACTATGAATTCAGATGTAGCCATGGCACCTGGAATGGTGTTGCATGAACGCCTACTTGCCGTTTTATTGGTGTCCCTTGCGATGCAGGCAGGCCTTCTCTGACTTCAGCGGTACTCGAAGTTTAGATCCTCAATTGTGATCTGAGGCGATCGATTGACTTCATTGCAGCAGGTTTCCCCATATGGCTCCTTCCCTGTCAGCAGAAATGGCACTCTACCTGCCGAGAGTGTTGCACAAAGCACGAACTACATAGCCCCAGCAACAATCCTAATGATCTCATGAAAAAATTGCACTAGTGAACAGAACGGCGCGGTCCGGATTCAAGCCCACGACCTTCAGAACTACAGGCAAACATCTTAACCAGTTGTTTATCATCATCATCAGGTGCCGTGCCGGCTGGCGTAGGCGATCAGGGATCTCCACAAATTTCTGTCGTTGGTGTTTGCTATTAACTCAGATGTTGATGCTCTACCGTGCCATGAAGTCAGGCCATCCAAAATTTTCTCTGTCTTCCTCTGTCTCGTCTACCCTCGATTTTACCGGTTGTCATAATGTGTTCTAAACCTCCTCTCCTCATCACATGCCCAAAAATGATGACTGCCTCTTTCTTATATTGATGATAAGCTTTATAGAGACCCCAAATAAATAAAAAATAGTGGCGGGTGTCAGAGAAGAAGGAGGTCTGCTTTCTCTATTTCTCTGTCACTTATACATGTACTCTCTTATTCACTCGCATTAGATGTTTTTTTCATTCTTACTCTCTTTCTTTCACTCACTCTTTCATGTTCTCCAGTCTCTTGGTGATCTACTCTTGGATGAGGACACTCAAATTGACTTTGAATCAATCCAGCGACTTAAGGAGTTTGGAAAGTAGAACTGGGCGCCTTAGGGACAGAGAGTAGTGTGTTTAACCAGTGAGCCCCTGCCCGCCTGCCCATCGTGTTCGTAGCACATTGGACGACGGGTGACAAGCCCCCTGTGAGCGCGGTTCAATTCTGCGGGCTGGCAGAAAAGCCACAGGTTCTCCAGATTTACAGTGTTCGTGGCACCAAACCGAAGGGTTACAATGTCCATGGCACTGAGCCGAAGAGCAGAAAGCTCAAAGGGTTCTGGATTGGAAAAAAACAAACAAACCAGGGATTCCCAGACACCATCAGTATGCATACCCTTTGACATCTATTAGAAGAGACTGAGCACCTATGGGTCTACCCAGAGTGCTGTGACTTCAGTTCAATAACCAATAACCAATAGTATAGTATATAATAATGTTGATATGATTGTAGTTAGTTATTTTTATATATCTGTGATTTGTTTAACTTTTGATCTTTTATTCTTTCTATTGTCGTCACACTGTTACCGGGTTGTTGCTTAGTGTCGTGGTTTTCTGTTTTTGTCTTGTGCTGTTCTGGTGGCTTGTGTGATTGTTATTTTTACTCTTTGACAGGATTCTGCTATGTCATCTAACCATCTTTTTCGTGGTCTTCCTCTCACCTTATTTCCTGATGTTCTGTTGTAATATTCACAAAATAGATGAGACTGCAGTAAAATTATTTGATTATCAAAACACGTAATCACAAAGTACTGTAGTTTTACAAATTACAAAAACAATGACAAAATACAGCAACGTTTCGACCAACAAGGCCTTTATCAAGCAACGAACAACAGGAGTGACAAATTTAAAAAAAACAAATGGACGAATACAAACGTTTCTAATGAAGAAGATTGTATACTGTGGAGTTTGGATGCATTCTTATTAAGTGGCCAAACCATTTCATTCTTTGTTTCTCTATGTAATTTAAGCATGGTTCTGTGCCAACTTTCTTTCTTATGCTGATGTTGGTGACTCTGTCTTTTCTGGTGTTGTTGGCAACTTTTCATAGGCATCACATTTCACATGTAGTTATTTTTGGTGACTGCGCTTTGCTCATTGTCCGTGTTTGGCTCTGGTAACACAAAGTAGGTATGAAAATGTTGTTGTTTAGCTGTCAGTGAGATTTTTGGGCGACTTAACAATGGGGCTAGCTGGTAGGTTACAACATTTGCTCAGTGCACTCTAGCCTCTATCCTTCTGTCTGTGCTTTTATAAAGTTGATAATAACTTTAGATTTATGTCTTGTGTTCTAGGACCAGGGTTATGACACTGCAATAAGGAAGCATGATATTAAAAAGCTGGGCAGTGCCACAGCACCAGATCCCCCAACTAATGGAGAAACTGTGGCAAAGGTTGATAATTTGATCATTATTTGACATAAGTTGATGTTGATGTTGTGGTACTTCTTACTGAATCTGATGTTGATGTTGTGGTACTTCTTACTGAATCTGATGTTCATGTACGGCGTGTTCAAAGCGAACGGGACTTGTGGATTTATTTAAAAAGTATCATCGCAAATTAACAGTTTCAACGGAATTAAACAAAGCAACCACTTGTGAATAAGAATGCACCTGGGTTCATCAGAAAAAATCTCCGTATGCATTTAGGCAAGCATCCCACTGTTTAGGTAGGCGTCGAATGCCGTCCGAGAAAAAGGTGCGTGGCTGCTCACTGAAACATGTGGTCACCGCTGTCTTCACGTCTGCGTCGCTGTAGAATCGCTGTCCCTTTAGTGCTTTCTTCAACGGTCCGAACAAATGGAAATCACAAGGGGACAAATCAGGACTATAGGCTGGGTGATGAAGAACTTCCCAATTCTTCTTTGCCAATGTTTCCTGCACAATTTTTGCGACGTGCGGACGAGCGTTGTCGTGGAGAAGAATCACACCTTGAGAAAGCTTGCCTGGTCGCTTAGCCTTGATGGCCTTATGCAGCTTGTCTAAAGTGTCTTTATAATGGCATTGATGTTGACACCAGGTTCCTTAAAATCGGCCAACAAAAGCCCTTCATGATCAAAAAATGCGGTCACCATAACCTTCCCAGCAGAAACCTGTATCTTGAATTTTTTGGGTTTTGGTGAACCTGAATGTTTCCATTGCATGCTGTCAATTTTGCTGCTCGGTTCATAGTGGTGGCACCATGATTCATCACCTGCCACAATGCTCAACAGAAATGCATCACCCTCTGTCCTGTAACGCATCAAGTGTTTCAAACTCCACCCCATCCGTTCTTCTTTATGGTGGTCAGTCAACATCCATGGGACCCACTGTGAACACACCTTCCGATAGTTCAATTTCTTCCGAACAACCATGTGGGCTGTCCCAATTGACATATGGAATTCTTCTGCAAGCGAGCGAATGCTCCGACGACGGTCAGTCAGTACTGCTTTATCAAGCAAGGCTATGGCTTCTTCTGTTGCAACAATATCGCCTGACCTGGCGTGCAAGATCTACTGACAACGCTCGTCCACACGTCGCAAAAATTGTGCAGGAAATATTGGCAAAGAAGAATTGGGAAGTTCTTCATCACCCACCTATAATCCCGATTTGTCCCCGTGTGATTTCCATTTGTTCGGACCGTTGAAGAAAGCACTAAAGGGACAGCGATTCTACAGCGCGCAGAGCGTGAAGACAGCGGTGACCACATGGTTCAGTGAGCAGCCACGCACCTTTTTCTCGGACAGCATTCGACGTCTACCTAAACAGTGGGATGCTTGCCTAAATGCATACGGAGATTTTTCTGATGAACCCAGGTGCATTCTTATTCACAAGTGGTTGCTTTGTTTAATTCCGTTGGAACTGTTAATTTGCGTATGATACTTTTAAATAAATCCACAAGTCCCGTTTTCATTTGAACACGCCTCGTATAATATCTATGATATAAATTATATATATTTATATATATTATTTTTAAAAAGTGGGTACAACATCAGTACTAGACTTCATCAAGAAACAACAAATTAAATGGTTCGGCCACATAAGCAGATTACCAACAGACAGTGCACCTCAAAGAGCAATGCTGCTCCGATACAATGGGTACACAGCAAAATGCTGGCCATGCAAAAGATGGACCTCAGAGATAACAGAGGCGACGAAAGAGACTATCTACGAAGTGCATACAAGGGCCCGTTTAGAAATCTCTTCTTGACCTGACGCTGTGAGGCAAACAGGATTCGAGAAAGAAAGAAATATAAAAACTCGCACTTCCAATGCCAGAGTGCTGTCTTTGGGGTCTCAATTAGCCGTAGTATCGCTGAGTATTGTGAGAAATGTTAATGCTGTTTAATCAATATAGCGACTCTATGAGCATGATACAGAAGATCAAGACTGGTTATGTACGAAGGCAGTGGATGCAATTAATACAAAATGGGACAATCCAGACACTGGACTTCATCATTGTCCCAGGTCATTCTGGGGTGAAGGGAAATCAGAGAGGGGATGCACTAGCGAGCAATGCTACGATTGAGAATGGGTCTGCTATAAACAAAAGCAATATAATCAGTGCTCTAAGAGAAAGCTGGGCAGTTTTCCGGTGTGTTGGCCAAGATGGCGGGACGTGTTTTCTTCTAGCTTGGCTCACAAACTGTTGATCGTCGGCCCGACAAGCCGTCATCGTAAAAATCACCACTGTTTGAGAAACAGAGTTTAGGCTCTAAATGCATCGATGATTCATTCGAACTTGTTTAATTCTAAGGACATCGCTAAAATTGGTTACTGGAATGTAAGAGCCATGTTTCAGTTGGGAAAAACAGCCCAAGTGTGTAGTGTTATGAGCGATTTCAAACTGGATAACAAATTGGTCTCCAAATCAACACCACAAAAACAAAAATTGTTGACCTTACCAGCAGTCCAGAAAATATCCAACTAAAAAACTACACTCTTGAAAAAGTCAAAAGTTTTACATACCTAGGAAGTATGATGACATCTATGGGGGATACAGCACCAGAAATTCCATACAGAATCGCATTGGATTAAAGACCTAAAACAGATAGCACGAACCCGAGACATGGAGAGCTATGACCTCTGCCCTATGCCGCCCACAGGCCCAAGAGGAAAGACTAACTAACTAAGAGAAAGCATACACTCTGAATATTTCAACGAAGAAGGTAAAAAGGTATTCTCTTCTCTACCGATAGATACAGCAAGGGGAAAACCAATAGAGAAACCCCAGTAGATACATCAACAAGCACAGAATGGGAGTCACCCGAGTGGTTACCGGGACCAGTTTTGGGGTGTAAAGAATAGAACCACTGTTACCTGCCATGCATATCGTAAGAGGCGGCTAAAGAGGTTTGGATGAAATCGGATGCACATGTCCTAAACGTGTAGAAGTCTATGCGTTTAGGGGCCTACAAACCAATGTGCAACGTACACACGTTCTTGGCAAAGATCAAACATTATCACAAAGAGTGATTAAAATTACTCGTAAAGAACGACATACGAAGAAAAGAATGGGAGTTGTTAGTCTAAATACACTGAAATACATGTTTAGGAGGAGGTCGGGGCATGGACAGCAGATGTGCTGCGAAGATGATCCTCAAATGAGCAATCAATATTTTATGTTTTTATCTTTCTTTCCTTTCTTTCTCGAATCCTGTATGCCTCACAGCGTCAGGTCAGGAAGAGATTTCTAAACGGGCCCTAGTATGCTCTTCGTAGATAGTCTCTTTTGTCGCCTCTGTTATCTCTGAGGTCCATCTTTTGCGTCGCCGCCTTTTGCTTTGTACCCATTGTATCGGAGCAGCATTGCTCTTCGGGGTGCACTGTCTGATGGTAATCTGCTTACGTGACCGAACCATTTAATTTGTTGTTTCTTGATGAAGTCTAGTACTGATGAAGTCTAGTATGCTTTTATGGCCTGTGGAAATTTGACTCAAATTAGATTAACTACAGGGTGTTCAAGATAAAAGCAGCCTCGTCATTAAGGAAGCATACGTCGCTAGAAAGCTAATCTGGCATATGTTTATGAAAATGAGAAGGTTCAGTTATGACGTAGTATAGGTCAGGATTGTGTAATGGTGTGTAATTGTAGTGCGGGATGGGGCGATGAACAAATGTGACGTAGGATGAGCTAGTCAGAACCGGTTTAAATAGTAAATACAACACAACGTAATAAGTAACTGGCAATTTTTGATTTGTCACTCGGGCTGCTTTTATCTTGAACACCTTGTATAATGTCTGGGCTCTGGGGGACTAGGTTTGTCATGCTAGTCAGTTGACTGCAAACAATACAACAGGAGTGACGAATTTCAAAGCACACTACTAATGGACGATTACAAAAACATTCAAACGTATCTAATGAAAATCTGGGAATAAAACGAATAACGAAATGAGTGCAACACAAAACTAGAAGTGGAAAAGAAGAGAAACAATAAACAATCAAGTGAATATATAACTTATATATATGAAACAAATACAATATAGATTACAAGGCATGAGATGAGAAAGTACTAAGAAGCATAGGAATGTAATGTGTTGAGTCCAAGAGGTCGCAAGGTACCATACAACGAAATAAAACGGTTCTCCAGAGCAAATCGACTACGATCATCAGAGGAACATAAAGCCCTGTTGGTCGAAACGTTGCTGTTTATCGTCACTGTTTCTGTATTTTGTAAAACTATAGTACTTTGTTTGTACGTGTTTCGCTATTTTACCAAGTTTTACTGCAGTCTTCCCCTTTTTCGATAATAGTCAGATGACTGCAGACACTGTATGGGAGCACACATGGCTATTAGCTAAAGTTGATTAATGATGTTTGTTTCAATCATTTATCAATAAATTGATCTCCTCTGCAGTGATATTTATTAACTTTTACCACACCTGACAGCCGCAGTAGCGTAGATGTTAGTGAACTCGCTACTTATGCTAGGGGTACAGGTTCAATTCCATAGTGGACGTGGAATATTTTTCCATCCGTAACAGCTTTCAGTTCAAC
Source organism: Arion vulgaris (assembly GCA_020796225.1). NCBI lineage: Eukaryota > Metazoa > Mollusca > Gastropoda > Stylommatophora > Arionidae > Arion > Arion vulgaris. The sequence goes on along the minus strand of CM036768.1, from coordinate 34,082,388 downwards.
CCAGCCTCAATTGTGTACCAGAAAAAGCACTGGGAAGTAAAGACGCAGGTGTGATGATGACCACATCACCCATCATGTGCCAACGAACAATGAAAAAATTTGGGCCTAAGGCATTACCCGATATACATTGAGGTATGAAAAAGGGTTCCTTTACTTAATTTTACCGAACTTGATGTACAAAATATTGTCACATACTGACTTCTCAAATTCTGTGACCTAATCATCATCCTTCTTGTCTCTCATACCAGCGACCTGAAGAAGATGTCAGTGTTGGTCTAGTGTTGAAGCTACAGAACAAGGTGAAGGATTTGGAGCGAGAAAAGAAACAGTTGAATGAGAAATTAGAGAGTCTGGAGGAGGACTCATCCCGAGGCTCCATTATCTCAGAGACTGCCTTTGATGCTCTTAAGGTGAGTTCTTTCAAGGAGTGAAGATCGAGGAATGAAGTGTGCTCAGTTCTGATGGAAATTAAAAGCAGGCTTGAAATAAACTTTATAACTTTTTTTTTAACTGACACAAGCAGTTTTATTTTTTCGAATCCTGGTTTTCCTCACAGTGTCAGGTTGAGAAGAGATTTCTGAATCTGTTTTTTGGTGCACTTCATAAATAGTGTTATTTGCTGCCTTTGTTATTTCTGTGATCTACCTTTTGCTTTATATCCACTGCCTTTGTACGTAACTGGTCTTCAGTTATCAGAGGACTATCATCATAGCACTCCGACATGTCCATAGGTGCTCTGATCTCCGCCTCAATAAATCCTGCAGCGTCTAGTGGCCCAACACTCCAATTCGATGTTGATTAATCAATCTCTTTGCATATTTAGTATGTCGTTCTTTTCGGGCTGTACCCATATTGATACTCATCTCTCTCAGTCTGGTCAGCGAGTGGGACTCACAACCCTGAAACTCTTCTGTTCAAACAGTGCGTTAAGAATGTCATTTCAATCCATTGCAGCTCCCTCTGATATTGTAGCCATGCCAGCCAATCTATCAGCTTGTTCATTACCCTGACTCCTGCTTGCCCAGGGACAAAAATGAAGGCGATTTCTCCGATTTCTGTCTGTACCAGTCTTGATTTGCTCATTACACAGTGTTAGTGTTTCATGGAAGTTTCTGTATCAAAGTCAATTTGATAAATTTGCGTTGTTAGTGATTCAGTGACTGATAACCTGGGACGAATGTTATCCAATAGGACACAAATTTGTACAGATACGTCACTTTCTTATTTTACTCTGCTCCTTGTGGAGTACAGGACCTCAACAGTTGTCCTCTATGGGAGTTTCTATGGCGAAGCGGTTAAGATGTTTTTCTGTTGTTCTGAAGGTTGCTGGTTCGAATCCTGACAGTCATATGTGCAATTTTTTCATGAGATCCCTAGGATTCTCGATGGAGCTACAAAGTTTGTTCTTTTTTTTGTAACACTCTCAGCAAATGGCATGCTATTTCTGCCGACAGGGATGGAGCCGTATGGGGTAAAACCAGGTGCAATGACGTCAATACCTATAGACTTTAGTTGTCCTCCACGTTTCCCGGTCTCTGACCGTTTTCTTTATGGCTTCCCAGGACATTCCAGCATTCTTCAGTTCATCAAAAAAATTCCATCTCCAGGTCTGTTAGTACGCCACCTTTTCCATACATCTTGTGGGTTCTGCTCGAGTGCATGTCTATTAACACTCAAATGTGTCTTCCACAGAGTATGCTCAACCCACCGCCATTTTCTCCTGCTAACCAGGGTCATCTTGGGTGTACTTGAGTACTGATGAGACATTACAAACATAAAAATAATCACATCACCTTCTGTGTGCTGTCGGGGCTTGCAAGGGGAGCAAAGAATAGTAACACTGCGACCTACAAGCCAGTAAGAGGCAACTGAGGTAGGGTTTAGGAAGCTACCTAGTAAATAAAAGGTCGCAGAAATCGGATGTGCTGGTATACTTGTAGGCGCATTACTGGAACAACGTACAATCGCTCTTAGGCTAAGATCATATACAAATTACAAAGAATGGTTAGCAAATGGTTGAAACAGATTGTTGTAGAAGAAGATGATGAATCACATTATAATACAACATCTACTGGTGTCTACTGTATGGTTGTGTTTAACCTGTTTGATGATAAGAGAGGACCTCTTAGCTTGACTCATTCTCATTGAGTATTAAACAAACTGTTGTGTGTTATAACCAGGTCATGTTGTGTGTTATAACCAGGTCATGTTGTGTGTAGTGTGTAGATAACTGACATTGCATGTTCTTGCCCACTGACAACACATTGCCTCCTGTCTTTGCACAGAATGTCACTTTCTTTTTTTTCTTTTCTCTCAACCTGTTTTGTTTCACAGTATCGAGATAAGAAAAATTTATAAAGTGACTTTTTGTGTGTTTCATAAATAGTGTAATTCACCGCCTCTGTTGTTTATTTAGTCCACCTTTTGCATGGACAACCTTTTGTTGCTTTGTATCTACTGTTTCTTAGTAGTATTATTCTTTGAGACTGTTGGTAATCTGCTTATGTGGCCGAACCATTTAATGTGTTGTTTCTTGATGAAGTTCAGTACTGATGCTGTACCCACTTTTTCCTGATGTTTTCATTTGTAAACTAATCTCTTCTTGATACTCCTATTATTCTGCGTAGACACTTCATCTCTGTTGTGTCTAGTTTTCTTCTATTGTTTGATGTCAGTGTCCAGGTTTGGCACTGATAATATAAAGTAGGGACAAACGTTCTGTTATACAATGCTCATTTAGTGTTCATGGTGACATGTCTCTTTCCTTCTTGTGTTCTTCTCTGCTTTTTTTGCCGTTAGGCGTAACAGGTTTAACTGATGATCGGTTTCCGATATAGTGCACACTCAGTCACTTGATCAGTTATCAGTTATATGAGGACTATCATCATAGCACTTGGACATGTCCATAGGTGCTCGATCTCCGCCTCAGCAAATCCAGCAGCGTCCAGCGGCCCAACACGCCAGTTTGATTGGGTGTAGTCACTTGATATGCTGTGGTATTGCAGAGTTTTAAGATGTCTGTAACTCCATCAACCCATCTTTTCTTGGTCTGCCCCTTCCTCTTGATGATTCCATTTTCAGGTTGTACGCTATTGCGACTGGTGTATTCAGATTCATTCTCACAAAGTGGCCAAACCATTTGAGTCTCTGTTTTTCAATGAATCTAATAGTAGATGTGCCGACTTTTCTTCTAAATTCCTCATTTCTTATATGGTCTCTTCTTGTTTTATTTACTGCTTTCCTCAAGCATCTCATTTCACATGTGGTAATTATCCTTTCCTGTTCTATTGGTGACATGTTAACATGTCAAAATTGGTGCCATGTGCGTTGTGATATGATTTGCTTTATTGCATCTATGTTGGATTTCGTTAGTTATTCTTCCATTCACCTTCCTAACCATTCCCATCACCTCACAGCAAGAGTTAACTAGCCCCGAAGATGTGACTATTGTTATCAAGCTTCAAAAGCGAGTGAAGGAACTGGAAGCAGTTAAGAGGAGACTTACTAGAGAGCTGGACAAACGTGAGGATGACAGGTCCGAGAGGATGGGGAATTGGGCAGATGATGCTTTTGAAAGTTTAAAGGTGGACATTCATTATTTTGTGGGTGTATGGTTGCTTCTAGAACACGCTGGTATGTTTGTATACTTCAATTTGCTTGTAGACTTGGCAGACGTGGGTTTACTTTTGATGTAACACTTTCAATAAAGTAATAACATTTTCTTACTATATTCTATATTTATCACATTTTCTTACTATATTCTATATTTATCACATTTTCTTTGTATATTCTATATTTATCACATTTTCTTACTATATTCTATATTTATCACATTTTCTTTGTATATTCTATATTTATAACATTTTCTTTGTATATTCTATATTTATCACATTTTCTTTGTATATTCTATATTTATAACATTTTCTTACTATATTCTATATTTATAACATTTTCTTTGTATATTCTATATTTATCACATTTTCTTTGTATATTCTATATTTATAACATTTTCTTTGTATATTCTATATTTATCACATTTTCTTTGTATATTCTATATTTATCATCCACCCATCCATCCATCCATCCATCCATCCATCCATCCATCCATCCATCATCCATCCATCCATCCATCCATCCATCCATCCATCATCCATCCATCCATCCATCCATTCATCCATCCACCCATCCATCCATCCATCCATCATCATCCATCCATCCATCCATCCACCCACCCATCCATACATCCAACCATCCATCCATTCATCATCCATCATCATGATGTTAGACATTCAGAAGACCTGGTCATTTAGTTAATATTTGGCGTCTTAACCTCATCATCATCATCCTCATCCTCATGTTAGACAGTCACTCAACTGTCTCATCATCATCCTCATGTTAGACAGTCACTCAACTGTCTCATCATCATCATCATCATCATCATGTTTCTGGTCATTTAATCATCTGATCACCTCTGCCCACTCAACTATGTCATCATCAGCATTATATTAGACAGCCAGAAGAACTCACTTACTATGGTTAATGGTGAGGTTCTGTAAAGGATATGCCACGATTTTCACTCTTTATTTTCCATTTTTAGTTTTTTACATTTATAATGTGTTTTTTTTGTAGTCACTTATTTTTATTTTAGGGCCGTTACGGATTTATCGTCTGAATGTATATGTGGTGCCTGGTGTATAGGAAGTCTAAATTTTGTAGCTTCTTTTGTATCCTCTGTTTAATAAAGCCTTTTGGTCGGAACGTCGCTGTACATTGTTTTCGTACTTTGTAAAACTACAGTTCCGCCCGTGTGGTGTCGGGGCCCGCAAGGGAAGCAAAGAATAGTACCCTGCGACCTATAATGCATGTCGTAAGAGGCAACTAATGTAGGCACTAGGGATGCTACCCTAGTAAATAAAAACCAGCGCAGAAATCGGATGTGCTGGCCTATTTTACTCAAGCGGGCAGAAGTAAGGACAGAGCCGATATCATCAATGCGGTTGAGACAAAACAGGATTTTTGTATGCAGTGAAATGGGTGGACAGCATTCGGAGATCACATCTCAAGAAAATGACTTGGCTGTACACACCTGGATATGCTGGAGTGCAGGGTAACGAGCATGCTGACTTTCTTGCAAACAATGCCCGACTCAAGCGGGCAGAAGTATGGACAGAGCCGATATCATCAATGCTGTACGCTTTCAATTATGTGACATGGGCACGTCTCAGACACTGGAACGAGTTCGAGAATTGGGCGTTAAGTTTGGACATGCCAGACAGTGTCATCTTCATGGTAGAGAGAGAGAAGATATAGTAATCAACTTCTCATGGGTATGGTGAGCAAATGGACTTTAGGATGGCTGCTGCAGCGGAGGATAGAGCATGCATGGAGTGCCCAATGTGCCGTGACGTTGATCGCATAACAACATAACATACTTGTAGGCGCATAACTGACACAACGTACAATCGCTTTTAGGCTCAGATCACATACTAATCACACAGTGTGGTTGACAGGTGATCGATATGGAGCGCTCGAAGAAGAAGAAACTACAGTACTTTGTTTTTACGTTTCGCAATTGCTACATAGTTTTACTGCAGTCTTTTCTTATATCGATAATACTATTTACAGTCTTTGTAAGGGAATAAAGTGTTGCACATAGTAGTAGCAGCAACAACGGTAGTAATGCGATAGCAGCGGTAGTATGCGACAGCAGGGTAGTAGTGCGACAGCAGCGGTAGTAGTAGTAGCGACAGCAGCGGTAGTGGTAGCGACAGCAGCGGTAGTGGTAGCGACAGCAGCGGTAGTGGTAGTAGCGACAGCAGCGGTAGTGGTAGTAGCGACAGCAGCGGTAGTGGTAGTAGCGACAGCAGCGGTAGTGTGCGACAGCAGCGGTAGTGGTAGCGACAGCAGCGGTAGTGGTAGCGACGGCAGCGGTAGTAGTAGCGACGGCAGCGGTAGTAAGTGACGGCAGCGGTAGTAATGCGCGCAGCGGTAGTGGTAGCGACGGCAGCGGTAGTGGTAGCGACACAGCTGGTAGTAGTAGTAGCTACATCAGCATTGGTAGTCACAGTGGTAGTTTGATATAAGTAGGTTTCCAGCGTTTTCTTTCACATGCCAGGGGACAGTTCAATGCAAACTGACATTGGGTGAAATGATACTTGCTGAGAAGCTTGCTTTCTACATTGAAGGAGATAGTAGCAGCTGACTGACTGATTAACTGACTGACTAACTAACTAACTAACTAACTAACTAACTGACTGATGACTGACTGACTGACTAAATAACTGACTAACTAACTGACTAACTAACTGACTAACTGACTGACTGACTGACTAACTGACTGACTAACTAACTAACTAACTAGCTAGCTAGCTAACTAACTAACTAACTAACTAACTAACTAACTAACTTTCTATCTAACTAACTGACTGACTGACTGACTGACTGACTGACTAACTGACTGACTCATTGACTGACTAACTGACTAACTGACTAACTAACTAACTAACTAACTAACTGACTAACTGACTAACTAACTGACTAACTAACTGACTAACTGACTAACTGACTAACTAACTAACTTACTAACTGACTGATTTACTAAAATAAAGGAACCCTTTTTCATACCTCAAGGTATATTGTATAATACAGTGTTAGTCCCATATTTGTTATTGACCTCGGCACACGATGGATGATGTAGTCAGCATCAAGTTGGCTACCTTTACTTCTCAGTGCTTTTCCTGGTACCTAATTGAAGCTGGGTCGATCTGAGAGCCGTTACAATCTGAAAAATATTCCACGCCCACTGTGGAATTGAACCTGGACCCCTAGCCTGAGAAGCCAGTTCACTAACACTGCGGCTCTCAACTGGTTAACTAACTAACTGTTCTTTATGCTTTGTGTTCAGTCACACATATCAATATAAATACTGCATGCATCTCGTAATCCTATAACAAATATCATCATATTTTGATTTTGCACTTTCATTATTTTAACTGTACAATGTTTATATCTGTAGTCGTCCGAGTGGTTACCAGGGACCAAATTTGGGGTGTAAAGAATAGAACCACTGCTACCTGACATGCATGTTGTAAGAGGCGATTAAGGAGGTTTGGCTGAAATCGGATACACATGTCCTAAACATGTAGAAGTCTATGCGTTTAGGGACCTACCAAACCAATGTGCAACGTATACACGTTCTTGGCAAAGATCAAATATATCACAAAGAGTGATTAAAATTGGTTGTAAAAAACGAACGCAAAGAAGAAATCTGTAATGCTTGCATGCAGTTCTGCTATTTACCTTTGTCTTTGTTGGCGCTTAATCTTGGTCTGGACATTTTTGTGGGTAACTTGTGCAATATGTTATGTTATTTTGATCAGAAATAAAGAGCAGAATAGAGCAAGCGAAACATCATTCCTGAAAATGAGAAGCATCATATGCAACAAGTCCTTGTCATTTGAGATTAGAATGCGAGTTATTCAGTGCTACATAGAACCAATACTGACATACGGATGCGAGTCATGGACAATAAACAAACAGTTCGAAAAATCTCTGGAGGCTACAGAGATGTAGTTTTACAGAAGAATGATGAGAATGACTAATGTTGAGATGTTGAATGAGGTCAAGACACAGAGAAAACTTATTATCAATATAAGAAAGAGGCAGTCATCATTTTCGGGCATGTGATGAGGAGGGAGGATTAGAACACATTGTGACAACCGGTAAAATTGAGGGTAGACAAGACAGAGACAGTTAGAGATAGAAAATTTTGGATAGCCTGACTTCATGGCACGGAAGAGCATCAACATCTGAGATGATAGCAAACACCAAAGACAGAGAATTGTGGAAATCCATGATCACCTACGCCAGCTGGGACATCATGAGACATTGGGCATTCCCATGCCTGATCCGTCCTCCGCTGCAGCAGTCATCCCTAAATCCACATCAGCACCATACCCAAGAAAATTTAATTTCTCTTTCTATCACGCAGATGACACTGTCTGGCATTTCAAAACTTAACTTCGAATTCTCGCACTTGTTCCAGTGTCTGAGACTCGCCCATATCACAAAAATGAGCATGCACCACATTGATGGCATCGGCTCTTCCCATACTTCTGCCCACTTGAGCCGGGGAATTGTTTGCAAGAAAAGCAGCACATTTGTTGCCCTGCACTCCAGCATATCAGGTGTATTCAGTCAAGTCACTGCCTTGAGATGTAACTTCTGAATACTGTCCACCCATTCGCCACAGATTTCCTGATTCAATCCTTTGAAGCAAGAAATATCGAACGCAATTTCATGGAAGAGATTGAACAAGTTGCCCAGGACAGAGTGGTATGGAGAAAATACCTGAAGGCCCCATGTAACCTGTAATTATCATATCAAGATTGTTATCATTATACAGGGTGTTCAAGATAAAAGTAGCCCAATTGACAAATAAAAAGTTGCCAGTTACACATTAAGTTGTGTATATTTACTATTTAAACATGTTCTGACTAGCTCGTCCTACGTCACATTTGTTCATCGCCCCTTCCCGCATCATAAGTACGTGCCATCACAAAACCTTGACCTATGCTACGCCATAACTGAACCTTCCAATTTTCATAAATATGTTCCAGATTAGCTCCATTCACAGGCTACTTTTATCTTGAACACCCTGTATATGTGATATTATTAGCCTCTTCAGCGTCAGTATAAACTTCAATTCTACTAATATCATCATCGTTGTTATAGTCGCTTGCGCCATATTATTCATCATCTTATGCACATCATCATTGTTATCATCATTATAACCACCATCATCATCACCAACACCATCATGATTTCTGATATGATGTTACACCGCATAGATATTCTGTCCATGAAGATAAAGATGTGACATAGACATGTAACAACATCAGCATACATCAACATAAAACAAGATCAACATACAAGTAGACAGTAGATCACGAATGTACATCATCCACAGATGCAAGATCTTCAAAATGACAACGACAAACTGCGACGTGAGGTTGCCAAGTTGATGAAATCTATCTCCGAGACAGTCGACTTTGAGAACATTTCCCAGAAAACTGCATCTCAAGCTGGCAAGGAATTTCTTGGTAAGTTCAGAAACCAAATTTTCTTATCAATTTTTTTTTGAGTCTCAAGCTGTTAGCAATCTCATCATCATATTTAGTGAGTCTATTCTTCTGGTTTGCTTGCCATGAGGAGGTCGTTTATTATACTGAGATTCTGTGGCTAAGGGATTAAGCACTTGCCTCATGATCCAAATGTCGTGGGTTTGAAACCGGACTGCACCTTTCTGTTCTCTAGTGCATTTTTTCCCAGAAACCTCTAGGATTGTTTCCGGAGTTATGGAGTTCATTCTTTTTGAAATACTCTCAGCGAGTGGTGTGCCATTTCTACGGAGATAGACCGAGCCATATGGGGTAAAACCTGATGGAATGAAGTTAATCGTTCGATTTTAAACTCTCTTTAAACTGAGTTAACTAATGAGACTGCAGAATCTACATTTTTTAACCCAACAGCACACCCATTTTTAGCAAACAATTTTTAGAACCAGGTTGTTTCCCCTCTTCAATTTCCATTCACTTAAAATCTACATTAATACAGCCTGTCACAAAGGCCACCACATGGAGGTGGCGTACGGTCTTGGTCAGCTCTGGTTCATTAACCCTGACTTCTGTCATGTCATTCAATGCATCTTTGGTTCCAGCCTGTTACCAGGACCACCACTTAAAGATAGAATAAGACCTTGATCAGCTCTGGTCAGCTCTGGTTCATTGACCCTGGCTTCTGCCATGTCATTCAATGCATCTTTGGTTCCAGCCTGTTACCAGGACCACCACTTAAAGGTAGAATAAGACCGTGACCAGTTCTGACTTTCTAACTCTAAATTCTGTGATCTCATTCACTGCATCGTTGGCACCTTCTTATCAACTTTTTTCACCATCACAAACTTCATAATAATATTAACAATGAGAATACTGAGATTATATTTTTCACAAAAATGTTTACCAGATTTCTAAAGTTTTTTTGCCTTTTATAAATACAGACCTCAAAGAATCTGTTATCTGGAACAGTGATACATCACAAAGTGGTACCTTATATTTTGTCATGAATTCTCTCCAGCATGAATTTAAAAACAAATTGATCTTTTTACCATCAATAATTTGTTTACCTTCCTAGCATGAGATAAATTTAGATCTTTCTTATCCTCAGTAAGACCTTTCAGCATGACTTAAAAATAAATTTATCTTTGTTCCCAGTATTTTTTTTTACCATTTAACTCTTTCCGCCGCACACACAACGCCGCAGCGGAAGTCTGTTGAACGCCATTCGCCGTGTACTGCACCATTAGAGTTGCTTCCTTATAAGAAGTCTTTCTAGTTTTACTTCTACTATTTTACTGCTACTACTTTTCAACCTTCTTATTCTATTAAGTTGTCCAGTTTTCTTCAAATTAGTAATTAATAAGAAATATATATATGTTTATTTATTGACGAGTAGTTATGACTTTAAAAAAAAAATGTTTCTTCAACCTCTCTTGAATTAACTGTTTTAAAAATTGAGGAAAGAACTGCATGTGGAAAGAGTTAATAAAGAGAGAAAAGTAAATCTCTCTCTCCGCAAGAAATCTATCACCTTCAGCATGACTTTAATTTAAATTTATCTTTTCCCTCTGCAGTTTTTTTTAACTAACTGTTTGAGATAAAAACAAACATTTTTTTTTCTCAATAACATTTTGATGATTTAACTCGTGGTGGACCAAACGCCACACTACATGGCTTTGGGTTGGACACTTTTTTACCAGGAGCCACACTAATGGGCGTTTTTAATTCTAAAAACAAATTACGTGTAAAAACATGATTTTTGCCCTGGTCTACTAGGAGTTAAGAGCAAATTTATCCTTGTTATTTAGTTTAAACAAAAATCTTCTTAACACGATTGAAAAGCATCTTTCCAGTGTCTTTGAAAGCTTATTGTTTACCTTTGAAACGTAATTGTAAAACAGGGTAATAGAGGTAAAGGAAGACCCAGGAACACCTGGAGGGCAGTTGTTGGAAACAGAATGCAAGAAAATAGGAGAGAGTGGAAAGATCTGGAAAAGATGTTCTTGGATAGGAGGCCTTGGAAAACCTTGGTTGTAGACCTGTGCCTCTCTAGGGGTGAAGGGGGAAGAAGAATTTGAAAATAAATTTGCTTTTTCTCATTGACATTATTTTTTTCTAACCTTTTAAACATGATTTTGGTAGTCGGCAGAACTCAGGGACAAGGAACTGGAATTACAAGCAAGTGAACGTTGGTTCAAATACTAGTACAAACAATTTTTTAGGGATTTGTCGCCAAAGTTATTTTGTACTCCGAAATTGACACTTACAGCCAACTGAAAAGAATTGAGAATTAATTAGACCTGGAATGCATTGCCTTCAATTCTATTCAATTTTTATTTTTCGTGGTTTGAAAACAATAAATTGTTTCTTCACCCTTTTTTTTTTTTTTTTTAACCCTTGAGCATGACTTGAATTTGAAATTCCAATGTTGTATCAATTCTAAGTATGGACAGTGAGAGTTGGAAAATAACTAAAGATATAGAAAGTAAGTTGAATGCATTTGAAAATAGATGTCTACTCTGCAAAACATAATCTTCTTCTTCTTTGTGCTTGTACTTTACGACCAATTTTAATCACTCTTTGTGATATGGTTGATCTTTGCCAAGAACGTGTATACGTTGCACATTGGTTTGGTAGGCCCCTAAACGCATAGACTTCTACACGTTTAGGACACATGCATCTGATTTCAGCCAAACCTCCTTAGTCACCTCTTACGACATACATGGCAGGTAACAGTGGTTCTATTCTTTACACCCAAATTTGGGCCCGGTAACCACTCGGGCGCAAAAATAGTGAACTTGAAGGAAATGAATTCATAATAAGTGATGAAATCAGAGAAATGTCTAGCCAACCACTAGTAAAATCTGTTAATAGAAGGATAAGATGGAGATATGTTGGGCATACTCTGCAAAGAAATGATTAAAAAATAACAAAGTAGGCAGTGAAGTGGGAGAATGAAGTGGGGAGTGAAGTGGGAGAGTGAAGTGGGAGAGTGAATTGGGGAAGTGAAGTGGGAGAGTGAAATGGGAGAGTGAAGTAGGCAGTGAAGTGGGCGAGTGAAGTGGGAGAGTGAAGTGGGAGAGTGAAGTGGGAGAGTGAAGTGGGCGAGTGAAGTGGGAGAGTGAAGTGGGCGAGTGAAGTGGGAGAATGAAGTGGGAGAGTGAAGTGGGAGAATGAAGTGGGAGGCAAAGGGTTCAAGAAAGTGCCCTAGGAAACCCTAAACAAACTTTACTAGGGGAAGTGACAAATATTTGACTCACTTCCATAGAAAAGATTGAGCGAGTTCCCAGGATAGAGTGGCATGGAAAATTTGCTTGCATGCTCTAGTAATATATAACGATACAAAAGTAATATAATACAACTGCTATCTGTTACAATTGCTATCTGTTACAATTGCTATCTGTTACAATTGAATTTGTGATCATCGTCATCAGTTTTTAAAGCATGAAATCATTGCGAATATTTGAATACTAAAATGCTAATTAAATGGATGTTTACGTAGAATAGAGGGACTGAGATGGTATGATAAGATTACGAATGAGGAACTCAAAGAATGAACTAAGTAGATACCAGTGGAGAAAGAGCTAAGGAAGAGATGTTGGCGATGGATAGGACACACATTGAGAAGACCAACTGGAAGCATTGCAAGACAGGCACTGTTTTGGAACCCGCAGGGACAGAGGAATGGGGAAAGGCCTAGACATACCTGGAGAAGAGAACTGGAGGCTGATATTAAAAGGATAGGTAAAACATGGAAAGAATTGGAAGGGATAGCAAGAGAGAGGAAGAGCTGGAAGAAGTTTGTTGAAGACATGTGCTCCATTGGGAGTTGAAAGGTGAAGTGAAGTGTGTGAAAAGGATCATTAACTAAAAAATGGTCTAACAGCAAAGGATTGACTTCATTACACCACATTTCCTCATATGATTCCGCCCCTCTCAGCAGAAATGGACAGCCATCTGCCGAGAGTGTTGCACAAAGCTTGAACTCTGCACCTCCAGCAAGAATCCTAAGGATCCAATGCATATGTGAATTGAACAATGGGATTTGAACCAACAGCTATAAAAACACAAGGCAAATGTCTTAACCACTTCACCATAGAGACCCCCAACTGTTGAACTAACGTGTCTTAAAATGGAACTCATGCTAGGATGATAATATTTACTCTAGCTCTGTGCTAAACCAAGATTAATATATACCACAGCTGTGCACTATCAACGTTACTCTACGTATATGAATGTTGGAGAATGACAGAACAAGATATGTCCAAACTTTTCTCTTTCCATACAATGTGTCTATGAAAGATCTTACTAGTGTTCTGGCCAAAAATGATCTCTAGCCAAGAACTGCTTGCTGTCTGCAAGAGAATATGAGCATTATCATCCAAAAATGATCTCAACCAAGAACTGCTTACTGTCTGCAAGAGAATATGAACATCATCCAAAAATGATCTCTAACCAAGAACTGCTTGCTGTCTGCAAGAGAATATGAGCATCATCATCCAAAAATGATCTCTAACCAAGAACTGCTTACTGTCTGCAAGAGAATATGAACATCATCATCCAAAAATTATCTCTAACCAAGAACTGCTTACTGTCTGCAAGAGAATATGAACATCATCCAAAAATGATCTCTAACCAAGTACTGCTTGCTGTCTGCAAGAGAATATGAGCATCATCATCCAAAAATGATCTCTAACCAAGAACTGCTTGCTGTCTGCAAGAGAATATGAACATCATCCAAAAATGATCTCTAACCAAGAACTGCTTGCTGTCTGCAAGAGAATATGAGCATCATCATCCAAAAAGAAGATGCTGGAGATGTGATAGTCATGGAGACTAACTCTGTCATAAAAACTGAACTAGGATAGGCACCAGAGGGTAAACAAAACTGAGGAAGAACCAAAACGACATGGAGGAGAACATTAGAACAAAAACTGAAATAAATAAACCACAGCTGGAAAACAATACAGACGATGTCGGTTAACAGAGAAGAATGGTGTACATTTGTTGCCACACTGTCAAGGGTGTCACAGGTAAGAGAGCGAGCACGAGAGAGAGAGAGAGATGATTATGAAATCGGAGAGCATAGAGACATATTCTTAATGAATAATTCCTCTCGTACCGTTATACGCTACATAGGGCCTGCAAGTAACTTTTCCATACCGCTCTATCCTGAGCAACTCGCTCAATCTCATCCATGGAACTGAGACCGATATTTCTTGCCTCTCTCAGCAAAGTTCATTTCAGGGTCTCCTTAGGTCATCCTCTCTTTCTTGAATCCTGTGCATCCCACTTCAATGTCTTCTCTTCTTAAGACATATTTTTACTAATGGACTAATAGTAGGTACAGTTATGGAAACATAAAAAATTAAAAGCAAGTTAGTTTTCAACTTTATCAATTTTTTAGCATGTATTTTTCATATTTTCCTTCTTCAGCTTTCCGAGTCTTTGATTCAAATTTTTGCAGATATCATCCACCTCCATTCGTCTGTGGTATTAGATCTCTTTCAACCTGCTGCCTTGCAGGTCGGCTGGGGACAGCCAAAGGCTGACGGAGAGAGAACCCAGGAAACGCTGGCAGAAACCGGGCACGTGCCGAAGGATAAGCAGCAGAGCTCCAAATGGCGCTGAAAGATGTGACATAAAAACGTTCTTGGCAAAGGCAGTTTATATATCATAATAAGAATGATTAAAATGGCCAAAAAGAATGATCGCAAGATAGAGAGATCCCGCTTTGCATTTGCTGACTTCTAGTATTTCTATACCTACTTCAGTGTTATATAGTTTTAATGTATCTGGAAGTATGGGCTAGCATAGTTGCAGAAATCTAGAATTGCCCATCAGGTTATGTTACACAATTCCCAGCAGTCAAGTCTTTAGTTACCCCTGCTAAAAAATTGGTATCCAACTTTCTAGTGATGAAAAGTTCAGAATTGTTGTAGGTGATACTTTGTGAGTGTTATGCAGCTGACTCTTTCAGATAGTTGAAAGGGGCTTATATCTCTGCCTGTTTCAGCAGGCGGAACAGACACCGGAGCATGTCCTGCAAGACTGTCCTCTTCTGTGTGAACTTAGAAGCAACATGTGGCCACACCCAGCTGACCTAAAAGCTAAGCTTTGGGGAAACCTGACAGACCTGAATCTGACTGCCCAGTTTGAGGTCCAGAGTAAACTAAGCACATGACCAGAGATCGCTGAAGAAGAAGAAGAAGAAAGGGGTTGAATAACTATGGGGATGCACTTAGTACATGATTTGATCCAGTTTTTTGGTTAGTTCAGTTGGATAATGGTTGTGAATCTCAGTCACTGACCAGATTGAGAGAGATGAGTGTCGATATTGGTACAGCCCAAAAAGAACAACATACCAGGTATTGATTAATCATCATTGAACTGGCATGTTGGGCCACTGGATACTGCTGGATTTGTTGAGGCGGAGATCGGAGCACATATGGACATGTCTGGAGTGCTATGATGATAGCTCTCATATAACTGATAACTGAATGGTTTATCGGCCCACTAATTGTCATATTGATTATTGGGGGCCGATATCAACCATTTTGAAAACGACTATTCCAACTTCACAAATTCTGTAGACTATTTTTCTTATTCTTCTACAACAGCTCAGTTCACAGCCATGACAGATGAGTTGGAGCGGCGCAGGGAGGAATGTTTGCAACTGAAGGCTATGCTGGCAGACAGGACGATCACAACGCATTCCATCGCTCGAGAGTCTTACGGAGGGATTGATAATTTGGTGAATGAAGACAACGAATTGGAGTTGGCTTACAAGACACAGAAGGACCTCAACAGGTTTGTGTGTAGTCATAGTATTCTGTCTTTGATAAATATCTTTTGTTCTAAACATGACTTAACTCTTAGTAGAAAGGTTCTGTGCCAACTTTTATCTCTTATGCTGATGTTAGTGACTATGTCTTTTCTTGTAACTTTTCACAGGCACCGCATTTCACATGTAGTTATTTTTGCAACTGAGCTTTTCTCATTGTCCATGTTTGGCTCTGGTAACACAAAGTAGGTATGAAGGGCCGTTGCACCCCAATGGCCCTTTATAAATACTCCAAAATTGCAGTAACTCAAAATAGAGGACAATTTATATCATGCTTTTACAAGCCATTTGTTTTTAGAATAAAAGACGCCCTTTAGTGTGGCTCCTAGTAAAAAGGCATCAACCTAAAGCCACCTAGTATGGTATTTGGTCCACAAGGAGTTAAGTCACAGTCCTCTGCAACTTAATACTGTTCAGCTCAGGTGGAAAGTCCTGTTAATCAGACCACTCGTGTCACGTAACAGTTACATTTCAGTATTGTTAGATAAGAGAGCCACTGTACCGTAGTTGTTAGTGAACTTGCTTCTTAGGCTAGTGGTCCGGGTTCAGTTCCACAGTAGGCGCAAAATATTTTTCAGACCGTAACAGCTCTCAGGACGACCCAGCGTCAAATGGGTACCAGGAAAAGCACTAGGAAGCAAAAGGCGGCTGGCATCATGTTGACTGCGTCACCCACCATGTGTCGACGGTCAATGAAAAATACGGGCCTAACACCGTATTAACCAATACACCTTGAGATATGAAAAACGGTCCCTATACTGTTACTGTTACTTTTATTGTTCCCTTTACTGTTACTTTTATTGTTCCCTTTACTGTTACTTTAATTGTTAGATAGTTAGTTTGTTCCTTTCGTGCCAAAGGCGGCACATAGGGCAGAGGTTTTAGATCTCCATATGATGCGGTTCTTTGCTAGCAGTTGGAGATCTTGTATGGTTTTACATCCCAATAGTTGACTTTCTTGTTGGATGGTTCTTTGAAGAGTGGTCTTAGGTCTTCCACGTTTTCTTTTCCCAACTGGTGACCACATAAGGACTTGTCGATTTAGTCTCTGTTCGTCACATTGTTAGATAACGACAAGTTAATTTAAAAATACATGGAAAGATAACAAATGCAGTGGTTTGGACATTTCATGAGAATGGAATACAACCAATCACCACTAACAGCATACAATAAAAAGAGATCAGGTACTAGAGTCAAAGGAAGACCAAGAAAAAGATGGATAGACATTATCAAGACCACACTAAATAAACACGGATATAACGCAACAAGGGCGACTCATCTGGCCTTGGAACGCAAATTAAACCTGCCACCCCTACGCTTAACGGCAAGAGTAGACAAACCAATTCCATCACCCACCTGGGGAAAGACAATAGACAATAGTATTATTTTTTCAACATTAAATAGCCATGGACGCATAGAATCGTGTAAAATGGCAATCAAGTTTCCAATGTCCTATCAATTATAGTCACAAGTCAGCTCACACCAATGTCCTATCAGTTGAATGCACAAGTCAGACCACGCCAATGTCCTATCAATTATAGTCACAAGTCAGCCCACTCCAATGACTATCAATTATAGTCACAAGTCAGCCCACTCCAATGTCCTATCAGTTATATGCACAAGTCAGCCCACTCCAATGTCCTATCAGTTATATGCACAAGTCAGCCCACTCCAATGGGAATTTCCTATTTCTCGACTTGAGCTGAATAACCTCATCTTACACAGGGACTGGGATCAAGTCTCTTGTTATATATGGTATAAGTGCGTTGTCTTGTGTTTTCATTAAAAAAAAAAAATTTGCTGTCTAAACACATAATGCAATGAGATGCGTGCAAAAAGTTACCAACAACACCAGAAAAGACGAATTCACCAACATCAGCATAAGAGAAAAAAAAGTTAGGACAGAACCTTGCTTGAATTACATTGTGAAACAAAAAATGAAGCTGTAAATTGTAAATTTTTTCAAAGCCCCTTAATAATAATAATAATAATTCCTCTCGTACCGTTATCGTTACATAGGGCCTGCAAGTAATTTCTCCATACCACTCTATCCTGGGCAACTCGCTCAATCTCCTCCATGGAACTGAGACCGATATTTCCTGCCTCTCTCAGCAAAGTTCGTTTCAGGTCTCTTTAGGTCGACCTCTCTTTCTTGAACCCTTTTTATCCCACTTCAATGCCTGCTTTGATATTCGTTGATTATTTCTCATCAAGGTGTGTCCAACATATCTCCATCTTCTCTTTCTTATAACAGTTGTCACTAGTGGTTGACCAGACATGTCTCTGATTTCATCACTTCTTCTGAATTCGTTTCATTTTATATTCATAATTTTTCGCAGACATCTATTTTCAAATGCATTCAACTTGCTTTCTATATATTTAGTCATTTTCCAACTCTCGCTGAAAGCCCCTTAATACTTGTTAGCTATTTATTTACCATATTGCTTGGCTATGATGCTTTCTATGTGGATTCTGAAAACTCTTTATTCACTTGTCACATAAGTTAGTTCAGTCATTGTATGCTCAAGTAGCAAGAAGATATCTACCTATGTTGTCTTTAGTTCATGTGAATCCCATTCCAAACTAAATCTACATTTAACAAATGTGCAAAAAAAGCCAGTGGTTCCAAACATTTTGTTGCTGATAGCCCATTTCAAATTAATGTTAATTTGTGTGTCAGTGGTGTTTTCTAAGCAATTCACTTGATAATTTTCTTTTTTTAAACATCTTCTCTTCCAAAATTTACTTATTTATAGAAGTGGAGGGGGTTGTGGTCTTGTGTGTGCTTGGTCTCTCTCTCTCTCTCTCTCTCTCTCTCTCTCTCTCTCTCTCTTTCTTTCTCTCTCTTCTCTCTCGATCCGCCTAGACAGATGAACCAAATTTTATCATGAATTTTGCTGTTGCTTTTATGGCCTCCGTTACTCCGTACAACTTTCCGTGAAGCTCTGTGTTATCGGGCCACGTTTCTTTTCTCAGGTAACAGCTGGCAGTCTTGCAGTATGTGCTCTCCCGTCATGTCCGTCTTTTCACAATGGCACAGGCTAGTTGTGCCAATTCTGAATTTGTTAAACTGTTCTTGGTCTAAGACACTTTGTAAGTAGTTATTAATTTTCTTAAGGCTGCTTTTCTTGATGCCGTCGCTCTATCTTTTACCATGGCCCCCGGCAACATAAGGCCGACTAGCTCAGGACGGAAATCAACATTTCCTGTTTAATTGAGGCTGGTTTTTGTATATGTTTGATAGAACACAGTATGTACGCTTTTAAAAAAATGCAATTTTACTCAATTCTATGCTTTCATGGTTATTTATTGATGACAAATATGAATAAAATTGATATTCCTTAACTTTAAACTGAACTTGTAACATAATATAACTTTGATTTAGCAGTATGTTGTATTGTTTTTAAAAAATGAATTAGTCTACATACAACAATACTGGAATGTCAGGATCACATGGCAGTTGTGGACTTATTTCCTACAATTTTTACCTGAGCCTGCCAGCTGTACGTTATCGGAGGCCACGATTTTACATGGTCTTCTCCTCTTGCTCTGTACTCGTTATACTTTTATCTTATGGGTAATGGTGTTAATATGGTCACATGCCACTTCTTGGACGTAACTCACTATATTCTTATATTTCTTGATACTGTCTCTTTTCATTCTCCATTATTTATTTTCAAATTATATTTCTATATTTTATATATCTATTTTGCTTTTATTTTCTTGTAATTTTTACTTTCCATTCCTAGTGTTTTTACTTTCCATTTCTAGTTTTGTACATTTTATTCCGTTTTTAATCACATATTTAAAAAATTTAAGTTTAGTTAATCGTTTCAATGTGTCAGTTATTTTGGTTGTATAAGGCCAGTGTGCGCACTCCGTTTGTATTCTTAGTGTGATAAAGGCCTTTTGGTCGAAACATTTGTATCCTTAGCATGATAAAGACCTTTTGGTAGAAATGTTTGTATCCTTAGCGTGATAAAGGCCTTTTGGTAGAAACATTTGTATCCTTAGCATGATAAAGACCTTTTGGTAGAAATGTTTGTATCCTTAGCGTGATAAAGACCTTTTGGTAGAAACGTTTGTATCCTTAGCATGATAAAGACCTTTTGGTAGAAACATTTGTATTCTTAACGTGATAAAGGCCGTGTGGTCGAAACGTCATTGTACCTTATTTTTGTTTTTGAAAAAAATACCTTTTGTTTTTGCATGTATAATCATCACCACTAGGTGCTGTATCTGCGGGCGCTGGCGATCATAGATCTCCGAAATTCTCTTCCCCCATTGATTGCGATTAGCCCAATGTCAGCCCATTTTGTATATGTTGAAGTCTTATCTCTATAGCATCTTCTTTACTAGCCGGTGCGCGTTTTTTGTGTGTGCTGGTATAGAACAAGAGTGGTCGTCTGTAGCTTAAGAGGTAGCGAGCTCGATCACAACCCAAGCGTACTTGGTTCAAACTTCGCGATGGGCATGTTTGGAAGCAAATTTGTTTCCTTGAGATTTTACGACGGTAAAAATAGACCTCACCGCTCAGAAAGCAATGGTAAACTACTGAACGTGTAAGTGGCGCCTAGAAAGTCAACGACTCGTTTACTGTGGTTAATGGCTGCGTCCTGTAAAGGATATGCCACGATTTTCATTTTCATAGAACAAGGTGTGCGCTGAGCCTGGCTCTGAATCCAGCAGGGTTAGGATCGACTAGTCTCTCTTAGGAGGGGTACAAAATGAACAAGAAAAGCCTGCCGATGACCATCAGGAAACAATCAAGTCAACCCCATTCCCAGCGGTGTAGATCGAGAAACTTTGCCTGCGAGGTCAAAGTTTAACGGGACATTGGCTCGCCTAGAGAGATAGACTTTCCTGTCAGGAATTTTTTTTAAATTCTTCAATGGGGAGTAAACCCAACATAAGAAACAAACTCGGAGGAGGTCTGGCCCCCAAAATTGTGATATGAGTGGATTTACCCTGATATCCAAGAACCAGACTCCCAGCTATGGACAAATAGCTCCACCGCCTTGTGGGAGCCTTGGGAGAGGTAAAGGATATTGGAATAAAACCAAAGAGAAAATCCTGAGTGATGCCCCTAAGGCGAGCAGGCATCATGTGATGCCCTACCGGCAGCTCTTGCAATCAACCTGATACCAGACGTCGTGCTTGCACTCCTCTGAATTCTATCAGCAAAGTCGAGAGGGGGTAGTTGAGGCTTTGGCAATTCCATAAAAAATTCCCAGGTATGCGTCACGATGATGGCGATATAAATTATCAGGCGTTTTGAGTTACTGCGATTTTGGTCTATTTCTAAAGGGCCACTGGGCTGCAATTTTTGGGACGACCTGAAAAAAGGACCTGGTGTACACTCAATGTCCACTTAACACACTACCACTCCACTGCTTCCTGTTAGAATTAACATTAAGATAAAATGGCAGTATTCCCGTAGCAAGCTGTCCAGTAGGGGGTGAAGTATGGGGGGCCTAATAGTACTAGGCTTTAGTATTTGAGGGTGAAGTATTGTCATTATTTGAATGACTCACGTAAGAACCCATTCAATTTACAGGAGGGTCGACTTGAAAAGGCTTTACATACGGTATCCAGTTCAATCGCTTATCTTTTATATCTGAAGTCGGAGATGGCATGCCTGTATGGAAGGAAGGAGGCCCGTCTGCCC
Source organism: Arion vulgaris (assembly GCA_020796225.1). NCBI lineage: Eukaryota > Metazoa > Mollusca > Gastropoda > Stylommatophora > Arionidae > Arion > Arion vulgaris. The sequence goes on along the minus strand of CM036768.1, from coordinate 34,060,760 downwards.
AGCGTGTTCGTAGCGCGTTGGATGACGGGTGATAAGCCCTCTGTGAGTGCGGGTTCAATTCCGCGGGCTAGCAGTAAAGCCACAGGTTCTCCAGATTAACGGTGTTCGTGGCACCGAACCGAAGGGTTACGATGCCCATGGCATCGAGCCGAAGAGCTGAAAGCTTAAGTACTTCTGGATCGGGGAAAAAATGGAAGGAAGGAGGGGTGGGGGTGCACTGATAAAAGGAAAGCAAATCTTCATGCAAACATCAGTCAGAAGCATCATACCAGCTGCCCTGACTACGCCTGAGTTTATAGCGGACGAACCGCCCGTGTGATTGACGAGGCTCGCTAGGGAAGCAAAGTGTAGTAAGTAACACTGCGAACTACAAAGCATATATACTACTAGCTACCCCTGTCACTACTACACATATGGTCAAGTGGATACACTGAATCCTATCTGCCACGACAAGATGGAAGACAACGGCAGATGAGTGACTTCTTTTTCTTCTGCTTGCGTCCGCTATTCTTCTTCTTCTTCGATCGCTCCATCTGTTAAACCACTCTTTGTGATTTGTATGTGATATGAGCCTAAGAGCGATTGTTCGCTGTGCCAGTTATGCACCTACAAGTAGGCCAGCACATCCGCTTTTTATTTCCTAGGGTAGCTTTACTAGGCCCCTACCTCAGTCGCCTCTTACGACATGCCTTGTAGGTCGCAGTGTTACTATTCTTCACTCCCTTTGAGAGCTCCGGTAACCCACGGGCGGTTGGGTGGTCTGACATCCTGGTTCGATAAAAGATCGGCGTCAGATCTAATTAACTGCACCATGAAAAAAGGGAGAGTTGTTTAGAGAAATGATCGCCTGCGCTGGCAGACATGACACTTGATCGATGTCTTCAGTTCACAGATTTAGAACCACTACTCTGTCCCGTTAACTTCAGTCTCCTCCTACCCCCTCCCTTTCTCACCTGTTGTGTGTATAAGACACCCTTTGTTTACAAATGATGTCGCACGGGTAAGGGAGATTACTCAAATTGGTTTATTGTTGACGATCGTTTTCAATTAAGAACATTCGTTTGTTTGCACACAGCCAACTTTAGCCCATTGTACAAGTAGAACTGGATGTCTGAGAGGCAGAGCGAGGAGTGTGTTTAATCAGCGAGCCACGGGAACCATCAGGACATCAGAAGCAGAGTAGGCATAACTTCATGCACCGAATACATTGAAAGACAACAAAAGCAGTGGTTTGGACATTTAATGAGAATGAAATACAACCAACCACCAATAACAGCATACAATAAAAAGAGATCAGGTACTAGAGCCAAGGAAAGACCAAGAAAAAGATGGATAGACAATATCAAGATCACACTAAATAAACACGGATATAACATAACAAGGGCGAGTCATCTGCTCCTGGAACGCAGATTAAAGCTCCCACCCCTACGCTTAACGGCAAGAGTGGACAACCAATTCTATCATCTACCTGGGAAAGACAATAGACAATAGATAGCCACGGAACCATCAATATACATACTCTTCAATATCTATTGGGAGAGACTTAGCACCGATGGGTCTGCCCAGAGTGCAGTGACGACAGTTTAGTAACCAATAACCAATTTTAGCCATATTCAGAGTTGCCTTTTGTTTGCGAAAGGTATTTCTTCGCTTAAGGACGACTCATCTGGCCATAGAACGCAAATTAAAGCTCCCATCCCTACGCTTAACGACAAGAGTGGACAGCCAACTACATCTTCTACCTGGGAATAGACAATAGGTTCTTCGCTTTTGAGGGATTTTGTTTTCTGCTCTTCTAGTTGTTCGTCTTCTATCTTCATCGCCTCCTCATTTTTATCATTATCCTTATCCCTTTGCACTTGCTTCCTCATCAATCAATCAAATGCCTTGCCTGCCGGCGTAGGCGATCATGTCTCTCCACAACTCTCTCTCTCTCCCTCTCTTTCTGGCGCAGTTAATCAGTTCTGGCATCGATCTTTTGTGGGACCACGATGTCAGACCATCCAACATCTTCTTCCTCTGTCTTCCACAATCTCTTCTTCCATGAATTTTACATGTTGTCACCAGATCTAAACCTTCTCTTCGCATTATATGCATGAAGAACCTTGATTGTCTGATTCTTATTCTTTTTATAAGGTTTATTTGTGTGCAGGCCTGCTTTAAAACCTCATTATTTGTTTTCTTAGCTGTCCATGGAATTTTCTACATTCTTCTGTACAACAACATCTCTGTGCCTTCTAATGATCTTATTGATTGCTTGTTCATTGTACAAAGCACCAACTTCTTAGTTCCGGCAACAATCATAAAGATCTCTGTAAAAATGCATTTGTGAACAGAACGGCGCGGTCCGGATTCGAACGCACGACATTCGCAACGCAAAGCGTAACCATTTAGTCACAGACATCACCAAAGACATATTGGTTCATATACACATACCACAAGGAGCATAATAGTCGTCTATCACAAGCAATGATGACAACAGTCTCAAACGTGTGTTGTTACACCTATCTGGTGTGTGCTTAGGTGACTGTAGACTCCAACACTGGAACATAATCCTCTACCACAGGTAGGGCATACATGATCAAGGCTGGAAACGTGGGTGTTGTGTGTTCTATCTTTTCGCGCGTCTCACTTTCTCTGCGTTTTAACAGTACGCCGATTCTCAGCTTTGCGAGTTCCTCATGTTTTGTTAAAGCCGCCACATTTGCCGATCTTGCGCAAGGGATTACCAGCACGTGTTGTCTATATCAAAACATTTTAGACGTTCATTCAAAAACCCAGTCATTACTGTATGTAATATCGCTTTTGGAGCGGTGCAAGGGTCGCGCGGTGGGGGGCATGTGCCTGTGGCATTTAATATCCGCATGACCAGTACAGTCATCACGAAACTGATCAGTTTAGGATTTTTCTTTATGCCTCCGATAGAAAAAAAAACATTGGCTCTACCGTAGATTGAACCCGGGTCTCCCGTATGGAAGCCGCGCACTAATCCATTCGGGTCTCCCGTATGGAAGCCGCGCACTAATCCATTCGGGTCTCCCGTATGGAAGCCGCGCACTAATCCATTCGACCAGACGCTCATAAGGACCGGATCATAAGGGTAACAAAGACAAGAAAACGAACAGACATTGTAAGTTACACACACACACACAATAAATACAGGGTGTTCAACTTAAAAGCAGCCTGTGAATGGAGCTAATCTGGCATATATGTATCGAAATGAGAAGGTTCAGTTATGACGTAGTATAGGTCAAGGTTGTGTGATGGTGTGTAATTGTAGTGCGGGAAGGGGCGATGAACAAATGTGACGTAGGATAAGCTAGTCAGAACCGGTTTAAATAGTAAATAGACGAGTTAAATGAGTCTCTAGAGAAATCCTGAAACAAACTTGACTGATAGAGGCAAGAATATCGGACTTAATTCCATAGAAGAGATTGACCTAGTTTCCTAGAACAGAGCGGTATGGAGACATTTTTTGCATACCCTATGTAGCGTGTATATATGATAGAACTGATAAGAAAACAAAGATCAGAATACTAAGAGCATGCATATTCCCAGTGGCAACGTATGGGTGTGAAGCATGGACATCTAACAAGGCAGGGGAAAAACATATATGATCTTTTGAATATAAGTGTTACAGAAGAGTCCTTTGTATATCTTGGACAGAGAAGAGAACAAATAGATCTATCCAGAAAGAACTCAAAATCAAAGAAAACTGGCTGATGCTACAAATAAGAAGAGAAAATTGAGATATTTTGGACATATAAAAAAGACAGGAAGGGCTGGAGAAGACCATCATGGAAGGAGACATACCGGCAAAGAAAAGAAGAGAAAGACCACGGAGAAGATGGATTCAGGATGTAACTGATGGTTTGAACATGACGGCTGCAGTGGCGGGACATCTGGCATATGAGAAATTCCGGAGGACTGTTGGGGTGGCAAAGTTCTGCTCAAGGCAAGCTATTTAATGATGATGTAACGTGTATATATATATATATATATGGAGAGAGAGAGAGAGAGAGAGAGAAATGAATGGGTGTCAATATTGGTGCAGCCCGAAAAGAACGACATACTAAATATGCAAAGAGATTGATTAATCAACATCGAACTGGCGTGTTGGGCCGCTGGACGCTGCTGGATTTGCTGAGATGGAGATCGGGGCACCAATGAACATGTCTGGAGTGCTTTGATGATAGTTCTCATATAACTGATAGTGAAAAATAATGAACATAAAATAGGACGAATTCAGGAGAAGTGATGACATCAGAGATATGTCTGGATACTAGTCACAACTGTCATAAGAAGGAGACAATTGAGATATGTTGAACATACTTTGTGAAGAAATGATCAAAGAATATCAAAGTAGGCATTGAATTCGGTTTAAAGTAAACGCCATAGGGAGACCCTGAAACGAACTTTGCTGAGAGAGGCAAGAAATATAGGTCTCAATTTCATGGAGTTCTGTAGCTCAAGCGGTAGCGAGCTTGATCATGAACCCAAGCGTACTTGGTTCAAACCCCACGGTAGGCACGTTTGGAAGCAAATTTGTTTCCGTGGGATTTTTACAAAGGTAAAAATAGACCTCACCGTTCAGAAAGCAATGGCAAACTACTGAACGTATAAGTGGTGCCTAGAAAATCAACGACTCGTTTACTGTGGTTGATGGCTACGTCCTTTAGGATATGCCACGATTTTCATTTTTTCATATTGATCGAGTCCTCCAGGACAGAGCGGTATGGAGAGATTGCTTGCAGACACTGTGTAACGTATAAGTTAGAAATGGATATAAAACCCAAGTTATATTTTTTCAAATCTTGGTTGGAATAGGGGGCTATAAAATGTTTTGAGGTGGGCCATGATCAAGTACAGGTTGAGAACCGCTTGTCTAGGGCTACAATAGAAGGGGGTTATGGAACATTCCAATGTCGAGTCGGGTCAACATACACACACCCAAATCACACACAAGCATTTCGATACCCAATGACACGACAGTTTAAAAAAAAAAAATGACACGGAATGTGTTGAGGTCCTGTTTGGGGCTTTTAAAATAGAGATGTGTTAACGGTATCGACTTGTGGAAGTCTGTATAAAAACAAGCTGAAAATTGTTTCGTAGTGTTAACCAAAAAAATACAGTGTGTTTAGGATGTGTTACTAACTTAGTTAGCATCTTTTAGATAATGCTATCAAAAGTGTGGTATAACGAGGACGGATACACGTAGTGAATCATTGGAACAATAAACATGCCAATTTCTTCATTTACTGAGAAATACGGATTACTTATAAGGAAGGTATTCCGGGAGTGCCATTAACTTCAGTTCTGATAAACAAAGTTTTGTGTGTAGCCAAGCCACCGTTAGAATAAATACAAGCGGTTTTTGTTTGTTACGTTGGGGATGGGATTAAGACCCTCTTTAAGCCGGTGTACGCCTTTTCAACCTAAGGACGAGTCTTGTTTTAGTTATATTATATAGCGTGTAATGTAAGCCAACAAATGTGAAAACTAATGTGTATAAATAATGTCATATTTACATTGGCCAGATTTTGAAGAAAGATGAAGTGAAAATTTGTGATTGATAAAGAACGATGATTTCCTCATTAATAGTAGCAGAAGTTTGTTGTGTGTTTTGGTCGGAAGTTTGTTTGTGTGATGTGTGACTTTACAAGCAGTAGCAACAGTTTTACTGTTATTGTTAATATAAGGGATCGACTGCAGTAAAACTGTAGCGAAGGCTTATTATTCTTCTGACGATCCATACCGATAACTTGTTAACAACTCTTTGTGATCCAGTGGCGGCATCGTGATCATTTTTGTTGGCGGGGCCAGACTTTTTTCCCGTATAAATCATGGTTTTGGTAGAGTGGCGGCTCGTCATTAAGGGCCAGAGGCGGCCACCAAAAATAATGTATAACATGTATTTATTATTTAATAGATTAAAATATAACCTTACCCGAAAACCATGATTTTCCCGAAAATATGTGTCTGGCACCACCAACAAAAACGATCACGAGCCGCCACTGTTGGTAGCTATATTTTAATTTATAAAATAATAAATACACATTATACATTATTTTTGGTGGGGCCCGGCCCGACTGGCCCTTAATGACGAGCCGCCACTGATGTGATGTGATCAAAGTATAAGAGCGATTGTACATTGTACCAATTATGCGCCTACAAGTAGACCAGCACATTCGATTTCTGCGGCGCGTTTTATTTACTAAGATAGCTTCCCTAGACCCCTACCTCAGTTGTCTCTTACGATGCGTAGGTAGCAGTGTTGCTATTCTTTGCTCCCATTGCGAGTCTCGACAGCACACGGGCTTAGCGAAGGCGGAAAGCAAAGTAATATTTAATATAGTTTTGATTGATCGGACCATGATCATTGCACTTCGATGAATAACTATGCGTGCTCCGTTCTCGTGCTTACACTGAACAATATCAGCGGCAGTACATGAACTCCGTAGCACTGGCGAGGGTCCCCAATGTAATTTAGAAGATGGTGAAAACACAGGGTGTTCAAGATAAATGCAGCCCCATTGACAAATCGAAAGTTGCCAGTTACACAGTGAGTGGTGTATATTTACTACTTAAACCGGTTCTGACTAGCTCGTCCTAGGTCACATTTGTTCATCGCCCCTTCCCGCACTACAATTATATACCGTCACACAACTTTGACCTATACTACGTCATAACTGAACCTTCTCTTTTTCATACATATATGCCAGATTAGCTCCATTCACAGGCTGCTTTTATCTTGAACACCCTGTATTTTGTAGAAATCCTATTTATTAATCTTTCTAATTAATTTTGTTCTGGTGCCGGCTTTCCCGCCTGCTCTTCTCGATTTGAACTGCCAAGGGTTCTTTTACGTGCTCAACTTGAACACGGGGTTTACGTTTAATTAATCGTCTGTATCCGATGATAGGACTAGGAACTCGATCTCACTTACATTGGTTCAGGGATCTCTGGAAAAATATCCTGATGGCTCCACAGGGAAGCGAACCGAATACCTTTGGAATAGAGGACGCCGCCAGCCTGCCCAGCGTGTTCGTAGCACGTTGGACTGCGGGTGACAAGCCCTCTGTGAGTTTGGGTTCAATTCCGCGGGCTGGCTGAAAAAGCCACAGGTTCCCCAGATTTGCGGTGTTCGTGGCACCGAACCGAAGGGTTACGATGACCATAACACCGATCCGAAGGGTTACGATGACCATAACACCGAGCCGAAGAGCTGAAAGCTCAAGTGCTTCTGGATCGGGGAAACAAACCTCCACGCCACAGACTCCTTTACATCTTGTTTTTTGTACTTTGTAAAACTACTTGTGAGCGTCTGTAGCTCAAGCGGTAGTGAGCTCGATCACAAACCCTATCGTACCTGGTTCAAATCCCACGGTGGGCAAGGTTGGAAGCAAATTCGTTTTCATGGGATTTTTTCAAAAAGGTAAAATAGACCACACCGTTCATAAAGCAATGACAAACTACTGAACGTATAAGTGGTGCCTAGAAAATCAACGACTCGTTTACTGTGGTTGATGGCTACGTCCTGTAAAGGATATGCTACGATTTTCAAAACTACATCACTCTCTCTCTCTCGATCACCCTTAGACTGATGTACCAGATTTCCTCATAAATCTCATTCATGTGGAAATCTGATGCATGCAACCTTGGCATTGGTGTGGTTTGTACGTCACATCTTCAGCGCCATTTGGAGTTCTGGTGCTTATCCTTCGGTGATGTGTCCGGTTTTAGCCAGCGTTTACTGGGTTCGGTCTCCGTCAGTCATTGGCTGTCCCCAGCTGACCTGCAAGGCAGCAGGTTAGCCAGCGTTTACTGGGTTCGGTCTCCGTCAGTCTTTGGCTGTCCCCAGCCGACCAGCAAGGCAGCAGGTTAAACTACATTATTTTATTTTTACGTGCTTCATTTTTATTATTATTCCGAACAACGGGCGTCTGAAAGAAGGATTGATTTTCGTGTACCTAGTTTGCCACCATATGGCTCAGTCGCTCACCGCATAAATGGCACGTACTGTGTAGAGAGTATTGTATAAAACACGCACTCTGTATCTCCAAAGTATTGTTACACAGAGCAATATAGCCAATTATGAGTTTAAAAAATGTTTCAGTTTAGTTTAGTCGTCGGATCACCATCACTCCACGTCGAACGAATTAGTGCATAAGTGCTCCGATCTCCTGCTCAGTATGTCTCTTAGTGTGTGGCAACTATTTTATAGCGACGTAATTTCTAGTTTAGTTTAGTCGCCGGATCACCATCACTCCACGTCGAACGAATTAGTGCATAAGTGCTCCGATCTCCTACTCAGTATGTCTCTCATTGTGTGGCAACTAGCGACGTAATTTCTAGTTTAGTTTAGTCGTCGGATCACCATCACTCCACGTCGACCGAATTAGTCTATAAGTGCTCCGATCTCCTCCTCAGTATGTCTCTTAGTGTGTGGCAACTAGCGACGTAATTTCTAGTTTAGTCGTCGGATCACCATCACTCCACGTCGAACGAATTAGTGCATAAGTGCTCCGATCTCCTGCTCAGTATGTCTCTCAGCTTATGGCAACTAACGACACCGGTTCTTTGTTGGTTTACTATTCTTCTTTGGTTACCAGCATAATGTTCTTGTCTAGCTACACCACATTTGACTTGGAATTCTTGCAGTCTAGTTAGTGTTGTAGATTCACCACTATTACTTGAATCATGTACACATCCTCTCTCCCTTAGGGAATTTATAACATCAGCCTGGTCCATTGCTGGCCCGCTTTGTGCAGCAGTCGTACCTGCCAGCCTATTGGCTTGTTCATTTCCCCTTACAACCTGGCACAAAAATGGAACTGATTTTTGTCAGCTTAGACACAGCCAATTCTAGATAACTAGGCCAGACAACTGACGGGGAAACACCTGACCTAGACCAAAGCAGGGGGATGGAATGTATATATGTTTGATATAACACTGCAAGTTTTTGTGCAATTTTACTCAAATCTGTGAGTCTGTGGTTATTTATTGGTGAAAATTATTCATAATATTGATATTCCTTATTGTTAAACTTAGCCTGCCTGCCCAGCATGTTCGTAGCGCATTGGATGACGGGTGACAAGCTCCCTGTGGGTGCGGGCTCAATTCCGCGGGCTGGCAGAAAAGCCACAGGCTCTCCAGGTTTGCGGTCTTTGTGACACCGAACCGAAGGGTTACGATGTCCATGGCACCGAGCCGAAGAGCTGAATGCTCAAGTGCTTCTGGATCAGGCATATAAAAAAAAAGTTAAACTTAACTTGTTGCATAATATAACTTCGATTTTACTGTTGAAAAACTGTTGATTTTAAAATGAATTTGTCTATATACACCAATACTGGAATGCTAGGTCAGGTGGTGTAATTGTGGTCTGATTTCCCATAATTCTTACCTGAGTCCGAAGGCCCATAAGTTCATAGTTGGCTCTGGCTTAGACCTCCTCAGGGGCTCCAACCATTGTCTCCGAGTCATCACATTAAAAAATGTGAGTTGTGTGTATTTGAAAAGTCTCTGGGCAGACCCATTATGTGTTTACTGTCCCTCAGCAGATGTCGGATTTTATGCTTGCTGATGGTTCCAGTGGCTCTCTGATTAAACATACTGATACTCCTTATGGTTCCCAGTTCTACCCGTACAACGTGTGATTCCAAATACCTCAAATTGTATGCATGCTGACGGTTCCAGTGGCTCTCTTATTAAGCATACTCACCCAGACTTACCTGTACACGGTGTAATTCCAAATAACGTCAAATGGTATACATGCTGACAGTTCCAGTTTTTACTGCAGTCATACCAGCAAACCTATCGGCGCATTCATTTTCCCTTACGCCTGCATGCATGGCAAAAAACTGCCCTGGTTGAGCCTTTTATGATGTGGTGTAGTAGTTAGTTGGATCGCTGTTCCACCCCAATTTCAGACTGCTTTTACAGTCATTACATCCATTAACCCTTTAGCCGCTAAGGACGTATATATACGTTTTCCCCAATCACTTCTAAAGACTCAACACGTCTGTATTATCTCTCCTCTGTGGACTAAAGACGTGTTAACACGTTATACATTGATACTGTCACTGCTATAGGCGTATATTCACGTTAGTGACCTAGAAAGAATGAGTAGCTATTTTTAGTTCAGCCTTCGGAAAGTATGTAGCAACGAAAGGGTTAAGAAAAACTGTGAATAAAATAATCCATCACTAATCAACATGGAGGTTGAGGCTCTCTTGAATGACCACGTCAATGAACTTGCATTGTAGACGCATGGTTGCAGGTCTGAAATCATTAGTTGGAGGAGATTTTTCCAACCGCAACATCTCTCAGAACATCCCAGCCTGAACTGGGTACCAGAGAAACATTGGGAAATGAAGTAAGGAAGGGGGTCCTCTGTGGTTAAGCCATTGTCTTGCGCTCCGAATGTAGTTGGTTGAATGTGGGCGCACAGTTCTGTTCACGAATGCTTTTTTTCCAGAGAACCCTAGGATTGTTGCAGAAGCTATGAAGTTCGTGCTTTGTGCAATACTCTCGGCAGGTGGCATGCCATTTCTGCGGAGAAGGACCGAGCCATATGGGGTAAAATTCAGTGCAATGAAGTTAATCCTTTGGTTTTAGATTGGGGGAAGAAGACGGCTGATGTAATGTTGACCATAGGACATCGCAAGTAATTTTTCTCAAAGAAAATGTTAGACCTAATTGTTGTATTTTTTAGTATACCACACGGCATGAAAATGGATTCTTTACCTTATGTTTTTTTTTTACGACGTTGAATGGGAAAAGTGATGTTTTCGGACTCTTTACTCAATTTTGTACGCAATTGTATGGAAAAAGTTATGTGTTTTGTATGTGAAATGTAAATCTAATATGTGTTTTATTAGCTACAGTGGAAGACAATCTATGTGTCAATGTAAATTCTCTGAGAAAGTTGTAATGTGTATAAATGACACAAAATGTGACTATTCAATGGAAGTCATCGGTTGGTTACTGGTTTCATGTTAGTTGGAGAGAGATGGCAGGTTGTTTTAATTGAATTGCGAATGGTTGAATTTTTTAGGACAATTTCAACATTCAAAAAGGAGGGCTGTCATCAACTGGTTTCATGTTAGTTGGAGAGAGATGGGCTGGTTGTTTCAATGGAATTGCCAACGGTTGAACTTTTTAGAACAATTTCAACATCCGAAAATAAGGACGTTGAATTTAGAAGGAATTCGGTTGATAAAAGAGCAGTCAAAATGCAACCAGGTTTAGTATCTGATGGAGGTGATCAGAATGGGTTTCAAAATGGGGTAAAGAATTTAGATTCGGTCAGTCTGGCTAAAATTGCTTCTGAGGTGAGTCGGAAGGAGAGGTTTATGGAGGGGGTTCACAATAGGTCACATGACAGTCTCGAGAGCCAGCGTACGATCTTGGAGGCAGATGATTTTGCTAGTTTTCTGGCACAGGATGATGATGAGGGAGTTGATGATTTCAAAGATGAAGATATTGATTTCGGTGGAGAGGATGGCGGAGTTGATCTTTCTTTATTGATGAGAGGAGGGAGTAATCCGTATATGTTGGATTTTACTACCGGAGTACTTGCTGATAGTGAGGTGGAGGGTGCTGAGGAGTATGAAGATCCTGATGATACTCTCAGTGATAAAGATGAGAAGGGTTATCATAATCGGCCACAGAGTAGGGATACAAACTTTATTAAGACTAGTTCCTGGGTTCGAGACTCGGCTAGTTTCAACCAGTCTGGTTACGATGAAAAAGAGGATGAGGAGTTGGAATCACCGCCCAGAAACTTACGAGAAGAAATCAACAACAATGTCTTGATGTTTGCTAGAGGGCCCCCTATCTTGGGCCCTTCTTCAGGGGTTGCTTCTAACATTGGTAACTACCACAACCCCGGAACACAAGTTCCAGGAATATCTTCATTTATTGCACAGACAATCAATACCCCACCATCAAGCCCCGTATCCTATAAACCTCAAACTCTCATGCAGAGTTCACAGAAATATCCACCATCAATGCATGAACCTTTACATTCTCAAGAACTACCTTATAGGTTTGACCCTAACTCACAAAGTAGTCCTAAACTCAGAAGATCTACTCAAGATAAATATTTTGATTATGAGAGGAATCCGAGTCATACCGGGCAACTTGATGGTTCGTTTACACATGTGTTGATCCCCCGTTCTACCACTAATAACAACCACACCGGCATAAATTACAACAACACCGGATCATCTGCAATTTTTCCTCCACATTTTAATAAAACTCCACTTAGCCGTTCAGTTCCATTCTCCTCAAGTATGGAGAATCTGTCTGCGGATCAAATTTCTGACTCTTCTCTGCCAAAGTCTCCATTTGCGTCCAAGATATCAGATAAATATATATGGGAGTATCCCCCCTTGCAACGAGGGATAAGTTTACCGGATATCACTAATCTGATACCTGGTGGGACCTATCCTGAACTATGTAGGAACTGTGGATTCTCCAGAAACGACTATTTATTTAAGATAAGGTATGTTCAAAACTCAACGTAAACTTTTCTTTCTTCTGCTTCAAACTCTCCACAATGACCACCTGTTAAACACTCACCACATAGGTGACATAAACTTTTAAAAGTCAAAATAAAATATGGAGCTCCAAGTTATATAGTTTTAAAACTAAATTACAAATTTTTAATTCAAATGTTGTATCAATCCTAACAAATGCCAGTGAGAGTTGGAAAATGACTAAAGATATAGAAAGCAAGTTGAATACATTTAAAAATAGATGTGTGCAAAAAATAATGAACATAAAAGGGGACAAATTCATGAGAAGTGATGAAATCAGAGAAATGATTGAAATAAATTGGGTATACTCTGAGACGAAATGATAAAAAAATAACAAAACAGTCATTGAAGTGCAAGGCAAAGGGTTCAAGAAAGCGAGACAATCCTAGGGAAACCCTGAAATGAACTTTCTTGAGAGAGGAAATATCTGACTCAGTTCCATAGAAAAGATTTAGCGAGTTGCCCAGAACAAAACTGTGTGGATGTGGAGAAATTACTTGTCGGCCATATTTAAGATTAAACACCCTTTCTTTTGTTTTCTTCAATCCTGTTTTGTCTGACAATGTCAAGGTAAGAAGATATTTATAGAACATGTTTACATGTGCGCACCATAGTGATTTGTCTTGCCTCTGTTATCTTTGAGGTCCACCTTTTACGTGTACAGCCTTTTGCTTTGTATCTAATGTATCAGAATAACATTGCTCTTTGAAGCCCACAGTCTATTGGTAATCGCAGCTTAAGTGGCCAAACCATTTAATTTGTTGTTTCTTGATGAAGTTCAGTATTGATGTTGTACCCACCCACTTTTTTCCTGATGTCTTCATTTCTAAACTGGTCTCATCTTGTTATATATATATATATAAAACAAGTTTGAAGAAAAAGTTGTATCAATTTTCTTTGTTAGATATACAACAAATTTGAATGGATAGTGACATCAGTGTTTAGTTGGAATATTCAGTTTATTTTCTACGTTTCTTCAATGATGATACAACAATGATGGGGTCTAGCCCTTCAACTCAAACGTCATGTAGTTGTATCAGCAAGTGTTTGTAAGTTCTTTCTTCTTTCTTTTCTCCACTTCTGTTTTATGTTATGTTATGCGATCGACGTCATGGCCCATTGGGCATTCCCATTCATGCTCTGTCCTCCGCTGCAGCAGCCATCCTATAGTCCATTTGCTCACAGTATCCATGAGAAGTTGGTTACTATATCTTCTCTCTCTACCACGAAGACAGCACTGTCTGGTATGTCCAAACTTAATGCCTAATTCTTGAAATTGTTCCAGTGTCTGAGACTTGCCCATGTCACATAATTAAAAGCGTACATTGATGATATCGGTTCTGTCCATACTCTGCTTGCTTGAGTCGGAGCATTGTTTGCAAGAAAGTCAACACGCTCGTTACCCTGCACTCCAGCATGTTCAGGTGTGTACAACCAAGTCATTTTCTTGAGATTTGATCTCCGGATATGTCCACCCATTCCACTCGCATACAAAAAATCCTGTTTTGCCTCACAGTATCAGGATATGAAGAGATTTATAGAACAGGCTTTTATGTGTGCATCATAATCAGTGTTATTCAGTCTGTTATTTCTGAGCTCTACTTCTTGCATGGCCATCCTTTTACTTTGTATCCATTGTATCGGAGTTATTCAGTCTGTTATTTCTGAGCTCCACTTCTTGCATGGCAATCCTTTTGCTTTGTATCCATTGTATCGGAGTAACATTGCTCTTTGAGGCACACTGTCTGTTGGTAATCTGCTTATGGGGTTGAACCATTTAATTTGTTGTTTCTTGATGAAGTTGCAGTACTGATGTTGTGCACACTTTTTCCTGATGTCTTCATTTCTAAACCGACCTCTTCTTGTTACCCCCAGTATTCTGTGAGTTCTTGCTTCGTTTCATGCAATTTGTTCCATTTTATTAACCTTATATGGATTAGGAGCAGAAGTATGGACAGAGCTGATATCATCAATGCGGTACGCTCTCAATTATGTGACATGGGCATGTCTCAGACACTGGAACGAGTTCGAGAATTAGGCGTTAAGTGTGGACATGCCAGACAGTGTCGTCTTCGTGGGAGAGAGAGAAGATATAGTAACCAACTTCTCATGGGTACTGTGAGCAAATGGACTATAGGATGGCTGCTGCAGCGGAGGACAGAGCATGCATGGGAATGCCCAATGTGCCGTGACGTCGATCCCATAACATCACATAACATTTGTGGGATCTCTTTGGTCTAAAGGTTAGTTGCTCGCCTCTAGTTCCAAAGGTGCTATGTTTGCTCCCTTGTAGAGCTGTCAGGATATCTTTCTAGAGATCCCTGATTTCAGTGTGGGTGAGATCGAGTTCTTGGTCCAGTCAGAGATGGACGATAAAACATAGGTCCTGTATTCAAGTTGAGCACATAAAAGAACTATTGGCAGTTGAAAATCAAGAAGAGCAGGCTGGAAAGCTGCTGCCCAGGCAAAAAAATCATACAAAATATTTTCACCATCTTCTAATTTACATGGGGGACCCTGATGGTCACGTACAATTCCAAGTGTTCTCTGGTACCCAAATGAAGCTTAGTCGATCTGATAACCATTCCGATCAGAAAAAACGTCACACATATTTGAGATTTTGAACCTGTGATCATACGTCTATAAGGCAGGTGCACTAACTACTATGATATCTGGCTTTTGAAGTAAGAAGAGCTTGTGGAAACCCATGATCATCTGGGTCAGTCAGTGTGGGTGTGGCACATGATGATAGTGCTGATTACCATCATCACCAAATATCTTGTCCTGAGCAGAACTGCAGAACTTTGCTAACTTAACAGTCCTTCGGAATTTCCCTCTCTCGTAGGCCAGATGTCCCGCCTCTGCAGCCGTCATGTTCAAGCCATCAGTTACATCCTGAATCCATCTTCTCCGTGGTCTTCCTCTTCTCCTCTTTGCTGGGATACCTCCTTCCATGATGGTCTTTTCCAACCATTTGTGTCTCTTTAAATGTCCAAAATATCACAATTTTCTCTTTCGTATTTGCAGCATCAGCCAGTTTTTACTTCGGATAGCAGATAATTATTCCTGATTTCCCTAAATATTTGAAAAGATAAACCACTACCTCTGTGGATGCCATTCAGCTCAAATGTGAAATCTGTGTTGTTGTATGGCTCGGAAACATGGCGAGTCACCAAGTTAAATACAAATAAGATTCAGACTTTTGTCAAAGGATGTCTTCAGCGGATTCTCAAACTGAGATGGTATGACAGAGTTGCAAACACAGACCCGTGGATAAAAACAGGACAGGAACCCATGATGACCCAGGTTAAAAATGGTGATGGGTCTGGCATACCCTATGGAAGACACAGTTGAATATAACTAGACAAGCACTTGGATGGAACCCGCAAGGAAAATGAAAAAGAAGGCATCCTAAACAGACCTGGAGACAAAGTCTAACTGAAGGGTGCTTGACTATCCTGGGAGATTATAAAGAAAACAGCCAGAGACCAGGAAAAGTGGTGAACATCTGTTGAGGCTGTATGCTTCATGAGGAGCGGAGTGCAATAGGTCAAGTTTGTGAGTGCCAAGTGATGTATAATGGTCAGGAAGATTCTTCTTCCTATCCATTGATTGATTGATTCGCCCGAGTGGTTATCGGGGCCCAAATTTGGGGTGTAAAGAAAAAGGGGGGAGACTGCAGTAAAACGTGGTAAAATAGCGAAACACATACGAACAAAGTACTATAGTTTTACAAAATACAGAAACAGTGACGATAAATAGCAACGTTTCGACCAAAAGGCCTTTATCAAACAAACGATACAACAGGAGTGACGAATTTCAAAGAACACTACAAATGGACGATTACAGAAACATTCAAATGTATCTGCAAACGTAAGTGGTATAAAGAATAGAACCACGGTTACCTCCCATGCATGCCGTAACAGGCGACTAAGGAGTTAGGCTGAAATCAGATGCATGTGTTCTAAACGTGTAGAAGTCTAAGCGTTTAGGAGCCTACCAAACCAATGTGTAACGTATACATGTTCTTGGCAAAGATAAAAATATCACAAAGAGTGATTAAAATTGGTTTTAAAGAATTAACACAAAGAAGAAGAAGATTGATTGATTTTTAGGACCATGATTGCTGCACTTCGGTGAGTAACTATGTGTGCTCCGATGTTTTTCTTACACAGGAAGATCTTAGCGACAGTGTGCGAATGCCATAGCAATCTGTGAAGATCCAGATTAGATGTAATATTCTTAGTCACTAGTCACTTGTCATGACTCATGAGACATAAAACGTGACAGTTTACACTTAGAAGCATCATCTTTGATAAATCTTGATATTTTCTATGTATACAGATTGCTGCAGTCACAGTTAGAGAAAACTGAGAAAGAACTCAAGAAAAAAGAGAAGCAATGGACAGCCGATTTAGGAGAACTGAGAAGAGATAATGACAGACAACAGAAGGTTATCAACCAGGTAAAGATGTAGTCTGTCTTGATTATTTTGTCTGTTTTATTTAGTCTTACATATTATTTAATCTTATGTATAATTTTGTTGCATAAT
Source organism: Arion vulgaris (assembly GCA_020796225.1). Taxonomy (NCBI): domain Eukaryota; kingdom Metazoa; phylum Mollusca; class Gastropoda; order Stylommatophora; family Arionidae; genus Arion; species Arion vulgaris. The sequence goes on along the minus strand of CM036768.1, from coordinate 34,043,663 downwards.
TTAGTCTGTGGTGTTATTTACTCTGTCATATTATTTTACTTAGTCTGTCATATTATGTCTGTCCTATTTTTTAGTCTAGTCTTATTATTTAGTCTTTCTTATTATTTAGTCTGTCATGTTATTCAGTCTGCCTTACTATTTAGTCTGTCTTATTACTTGGTCCGTCTATCGTATTATTTAGTCTGCCATACTATTTAGTCTGTTTTATTACTGGGTCTGTCTATCGTATTATTTACTCGGTCTGTCTTATTACTGGGTCTGTCTATCATATTATTTAGTCGGTCTTATTACTCGGTCTGTCTATCATATTATTTAGTCTGTCTTATTACTGGGTCTGTCTATCATATTATTTAGTCTGTCTTATTACATGGTCTGTCTATCATATTATTTAGTCTGTCTTATTACTTGGTCTGTCTATCATATTATTTAGTCTGTCTTATTACTTGGTCTGTCTATCATATTATTTAGTCTGTCTTATTACTGGGTCTGTCTATCATATTATTTAGTCTGTCTTATTACTGGGTCTGTCTATCATATTATTTAGTCTGTCTTATTACTTGGTCTGTCTATCATATTATTTAGTCTGTCTTATTACTGGGTCTGTCTATCATATTATTTAGTCTGTCTTATTACATGGTCTGTCTATCATATTATTTAGTCTGTCTTATTACTGGGTCTGTCTATCATATTATTTAGTCTGTCTTATTACTGGGTCTGTCTATCATATTATTTAGTCTGTCTTATTACTGGGTCTGTCTATCATATTATTTAGTCTGTCTTATTACTTGGTCTGTCTATCATATTATTTAGTCTGTCTTATTACTTGGTCTGTCTATCATATTATTTAGTCTGTCTTATTACATGGTCTGTCTATCATATTATTTAGTCTGTCTTATTACTGGGTCTGTCTATCATATTATTTAGTCTGTCTTATTACTGGGTCTGTCTATCATATTATTTAGTCTGTCTTATTACTGGGTCTGTCTATCATATTATTTAGTCTGAATATTATCACCCATAGAATAGAAAGTGTGATTTTTGAAATGAACAAAAACAATGTTGTGTGCTCAGTTCATGTAACCAACATTCCACAAGTGAGGAAAGACACTGACCAGTCTACCTCTCACTATACTTGGGTTTAGAAATGCAAAGTGAAAGGTATTTCACATCCTGCTGTCTGCAAAAAATCCTGTTAAATTTTCAATTCATTTCTTGACACTGTCTCTCAATCATAAGGATGTTAGTTTAAGCCGTCGTATGGTCACTTGTGTTTGTTTCATAGGAAATGGGAACAATAGAAGGACAACGCCAACCTGCACATTGTTTGGTGTCAGCCAGGACTTAGTACTTAGCCTAAAATAGTTCTTTAGGCACACTCTAATCTGAATTAAACTGTTCACATTTTTGTTTTTACATTAAATTTTCTCTTATAATTTGTTGAGAAACCTTCATCAATAGATTACTGCGCAGGATACTCCACCTGCGATATGAATCTTGATGTTTGGACATGCCAGACAGTGTAGTCTTCGTGGTAAAGAGAGAAGGTATACTAATCAACTTCTCATGGGTACAGTGAGCAAATGGACCTTAGGATGGCTGCTGCAGCAGAGGACAGAGCACACATAGGAATGCCCAATGTGACACGACATCGATCACATAACATAACTTATGAATCTTGATGTTTGGACATGCCAGACAGTGTAGTCTTCGCGATAGAGAGAGAAGGAATATTAATCAACTTCTCATGGATACGGTGAGCAAATGGACCTTAGGATGGCTGCTGCAGCAGAGGACAGAGCACGAATAGGAATGCACAATGTGACACGACATCGATCACATAACATAACTTATGAATCTTGATGTTTGGACATGCCAGACAGTGTAGTCTTCGCGATAGAGAGAGAAGGAATATTAATCAACTTCTCATGGATACGGTGAGCAAATGGTCCTTAGGATGGCTGCTGCAGCAGAGGACAGAGCACGAATAGGAATGCACAATGTGACACGACATCGATCACATAACATAACTCCATCTGTGATGGTATGATAGGATCACAAACAGGAAACTGTGGGATAGGACGGGACAATGACAGGTTGAACAAGAGATAAGGGGCAGAAGGTGGTGATGGATAGGACACACACTGAGAAGACCTCCTGACAGCATCACAAGACATGTCCTCCAATGCAATACTAAACTGACATCATTGCACTCCGGGCAGACCCATAGCTGCTCAGTCCCCCCCAACAGATATAGAAGAATATGCATACTGATGGTTCCTGTTGCTCGCTGTTTTTGTGGGGTTTTTCCGATCCAGAAACACTTGAGCTTTCAGCTCTTCAGCTCAGTGCCGTGGACACCGTAAATCTGGAGAACCTGTGGCTTTTCTACCAGCCCGCGGAATTGAACCGCACTCACAGGGAACTTGTCACCCGTCGTCCAACGCTCTACGAACACGATTTGCAGGCGGGCAGCTGGCTAAAAACACTCCACACACTACCCCCCAGGCATCCAGTTCTACCTGTACAACGAATAACTCCAAACTGCTTAAATCTGTGGATCGATTCAACATCTAATTTAGTGTCCTCATCCAACAGGCAGCAGCGAAGAGACCAAAGAACATCCCCTTATCCATCCTCAACTCCCCAACAAATTGTTGGAACCCCCAGGGTAATAAATGTAAGGGAAGACCCAAGAACACCTGGCGGCGTGAGTTGGAAACAATACAAGAAAATGGGGAAAGCGGTGAGAGATCTGGAAAAGATGGGATTGGTCAGGACGGCTTGGAAAATCTTAGTTGCTGACCTATGCCTCCCTAGGGGTGAAGGTTGCTGACCTATGCTTCCTAGGGGTGAAGGTTGCTGACCTATGCTTCCCTAGGGGTGAAGGTTGCTGACCTATGCTTCCCTAGGGTTGAAGGTTTCTGACCTATGCCTCCCTAGGGGTGAAGGCTGCTGACCTATGCCTCCCTAGGGGTGAAAGCTGCTGACCTATGCCTCCCTAGGGGTGAAGGTTGCTGACCTATGCCTCCTAGGGTGAAGGTTGCTGACCTATGCCTCCCTAGGGTGAAGGTTGCTGACCTATGCCTCCTTAGGGGTGAAGGGTGATAAAGACATATAAATTCCAACTACTTGATCTATTTCTCTTCTGACATACTTTCTACTAAATTTTTCAGCTTCGTCAACGAAATCGAGTAGGTATTGCCTGTGAATGCTGGTCTATGAAACACAAAACTAACTATGTTTAACTCGATATCTCACCACATGCGTCACATTATGCAACTAGAGAATGCTATGACTTCTATGTCCTTCACCTTGTGTGTACCTAGTTCATCTTAATATCATAAGTGTGGAATTAACTATTTATAATTTAAGCGTATTCAAGAATATAAATTTCGGATCAAATTTTCAAAATGTATTACGCCCGTTTCATGTTGGGGTTTGTTACCAGCTAGCACCATTGTTAAGGCACCCAAAAATTTTACAGACAGCTAAGCAACAGATGATCAACAGCATTTTATACCTACTTTGTGTTACCAGAGCCAAACATGGACATTGAGCAAAGCGCAGTCACAAAAATAACTACATGTGAAATACGTTGCCTGCGAAAAGTTACCAACAACACAAGAAAAGACAGAATCACTAACATCAGCATAAGAAAGAAAGTTGGCACAAAACCGTGCTTGAATTACATAGAGAAACAAAGAATGAAGTGGTTTGGCCACTTAATAAGAATGCATCCAAACTCCATAGTATACAGTCTTCTACAACAGAACATCGGGAAGAAGGCAAGAGGAAGACCACGGAAAGATGGTTAGATGGCGTAGCAGAATCCTGTGAAAGAGCAAAATAACAATCACACAAGCCACCAGAACAGCGCAAGACAACAGAAAACCACGACACTGGGTAACAACCCGGTAGCAGTGTGACGACAAAATAAGAAGAAGAAGTTGCGGGGCCCATAGTAAGCAAAGAAAAGTAATCTGCGACCTACAAGGTGACTGAAGCCTGGGAAAGTTACTCTAGTAAATAAAAAGCGTAGCAGAAATCGGATGTGCTGGCCTACTTGTAGGCACATAACTGGCACATGTACAATCGCTCTTAGGCACAGATCACATACAAATCACAGAGGGTAGTCGAAATGGAGCATTCGAAGAAGAAAGTGTATCCGGGCAAGTCTATAAACAATCTAAAGACGAGGAGGTCTCTGTGACTAAGTGGTTAAACCCTTTCTATGGGCTCCGTATGTCGTGGGTTCAAATCCGGAACACGCTGTTCTGTCCACAAGTGCATTTTTACTAGAGACCCCTAAGATTGTTGCAGGTGCCTTCCGAGTGGTTACCTGGGCCCAAATTTGGGGTGTAAAGAATAGAACCGCTGTTACCTGCCATGCTTGTCGTAAGAGGTGACTAAGGAGGTTTGGCTGAACTCGGATGTACATGTCCTAAACGTGTAGAAGTCTGTATTTAGGGGCCTACCAAACCAATGTGCAACGTATACACGTTCTTGGCAAAGATCAAACATATCACAAAGAGTGATTAAAATTGGTTGTAAAGAACGAACGCAAAGAAGAAGTTGCAGGTGCTACAGAGTTCATGCTTTGTGCAATACTCTTGGCAGGTGGCATGCCATTTCTGCAGAGTGGGACTGAGCAATATGGGGTAAAACCCTGTGCAATAAAGTCAATTCTTCAGGTTTAGACTGCTTAGGTTTTTTCAAGTCCAAAGGCAAAGGATTGTCTTCTGGTTTCCCCATATGTCTTTGTTTCTGTCAGCTGAGATAGTCGCCATCTGCCAGAGTGTTGCACAAAGCACAAACTCTGTAGCTCCAGCAACTTCTTCTTCCAACGCTCCATATCCACCACTTGTTAACCAGTCTTGTGAGTTGTATGTGATGTGAGCCTAAGAGCAATTGTATGTTGTGCCATTTATGCTGTCTAATTTGTATTATATGTAATGAGCTCCAGCCGGTGCTACGGGTTCGTGCACCGTTGACTGGTCCTCAGCAGATCAGACAAGAAAATATGCATACAAAAGAAGAGGTAGAGGAGAGAAGAGAAATGGACGTAAGAGCAGGCTGGACAGAGACGGTTTAGAAGAAAGACAGACCGACTTGCTCTGAAATATCTACGCATTGGCTACTGGAATTGTCAAAGTGCAAAACAGAGAGGACCAATTCTGCAGAAGCTAGTCTATGACTTCGACATTTTCATGATTCAGGAAACCAACTTGCAGCAGGATAAAGCCCTTGAGTGTCCAGGATTTAAATGTTATTTCACTCCCAGTGAACCCGGAGTAGGACGAGGTCAGGCTATCTATGTGAAACATGGCCTTCCCCACAACTGCCTTGACACGCCTGACTTCTTACCCGAGGGTGTGGAATTACAAGGAATTCAATTAACAATTTGTGATCAGGTATGGCGAATCTATAATATGTACGCCCATGTGGACAAACTCCATATTGAAGATAACTGGGATTTCCTTGAGAAACTCTCAGATGTACCACGCACAAAGTTTCTCATAGCAGGGGATTTCAATGCACGATCAAAGGAGTGGGGCAACGCTACCGAGAATAGACAGGGCATCACTTTGAGTTCTGCTCTACTAAACTCTGACTTGACGATATTGAATGACGGCCGCCCAACTCAGTTAGCTTCTAGACCTGAGGACACTGATGGTGTCATTGATCTGGCACTGATCTCCACAACTGATGCTACTTTTGCTCGATGGAATGTTCTTGGGGCTCAAGATAGTGACATCTCCCCTGCGTTGTTCTTCTTAATAAGGCCAATAATTTGCGACACAGAAGACCCAAATCTGTCTTTCAGTACACGCCATGCCACTCTGATCACGAAAACCCATTACGTATACTGCGGCAGACTGCCAGAAAGAAGACTGCTAGGACTCCTTTCCTGCAACCACCTTGGTGGAATGAAAATGTTGAAAAAGCATGGCTGGAAAAAGAGGCTGCTACAAAGTCATGGCAGATAGCACGAAAGAAGCGACCTAGAAATATGTGTGATGTGGCTGAAAAGTCTGCTATTCGCCACAAAGCCACTGGGGATTTCAAAGTATTGGCTAGTGAGGCAAAGAGTGGGTTATGGAAGACTTTCATAACGCAAGTCTGTGGCGACAAGTCTCTATATCAATTCTGGCAGTTTCATCGCAAAATGAACAGGAGGAATACCAGCCAGTCTTTTCCTACTTTACGTGACTCGTCAGGATCCGTCTTGACAACAGATGCAGAAAAGGGGCAGGGGTTCCTTCATCGTTTAGTGGAACAGACAGAAAAAGGTGATAAAACTGACCGCCATAATATCATAAGTGCTCTTCGTGATATTACTAGCTCTGGAGAACCTTACATTGACTTAATAACAAAGGAGGATGTTGTTAATGCACTCAAGGCAAGCCACAGCACCGCTCCAGGGCCTGATGGTGTCAAATATCATCACATCAAACAGCTGGACGAGACTGTTATTAATGCAGTTGTGGTGGATTTTAATAAAAGTGTACAGAATGCAGTGGTACCGAGATTGGCTTCATAGTTATTACGACCGCTCCACAAACATGGGAAGGATCCTAAAGTGCTCAGCAGCTACCGCATACTCACCTTGCAAAATGTATATGGCAAATTACTAAAGATAGTGGCTAGAAAGGTAATGTGTCACTGGAGAATGACCACATTCTCTCCTGACACTTTGGGTAGCTACCGGCCAATGAAAGGGACATGGGACAATGCTGGCACGTTTGCATATGATGTTTATGAAGGCTTCCAATCCAAGCAAGAGACTGTTGCTGTGGCCATCGACTTGGAGGATGCTTATAACAAGGTGAATTATTCAATAATGGTGCGCTCTTTGATTAAATGTAACGTTAATCCTTGGCTGGTGAACTGGATAGCTGCTTCTTTAATGGAGAGAACGTTGCACTCCGTTTAGGAACATGGACATCGGATCCTGCCGTATATGCCGGGATTACCGAGGTTCTCTTCTATCACCCGTGTTGTTTAATATTTACACAGCAAATGTAGCTAAAATTCAGCCAACCGGATTGGGTGGAACATTGACATTTGCAGATGATATCTTAATATATAGGACTGGGTCAGATAGACGAGAGATAGTTGATGACATTCAGAAAACATTGCATACCATCTCGGGTTGGTGTAGAGTCTCGCTCTCAGGTCAATCCTGAAAAAGCGTGTATGTTGTGGTGCTCGTTGAATAATCACATCGTCAGGCTGACCTACCCTGTGTAATCTTTGATGAACATACCATCGAGCGCAGAGACAGGCTTCGCTATCTTGGAATAACCTTTGATCGTAGTCTATCTTTCAAACACCATATTGAACAGACGATACAACGGTGCAAGCGTGGTCTTGCGGCTCTCAAAGTTATGGTGGCCGCACACCTTGAGCAGAGACTACTTGCCCTTTTGTTCGATCGACTGGTAATGTCAGTGGTAGATTACGGACTCGGAATTCTTACGATATCAAGATCACAATGTGAACGACTCGACGGATTCAGAATGAAGGTATGCGTATAGTTCTGGGCTGCACTAGAGATACCCCATTGTGAAGATGAGATATATGCTTGGCCTTCTGTCACTACGCTCCCGCATGCAATCGCCCAAACCAAGGCATATATGCGGTTACTTCGGATAAGAGACATCCACTTCACAAGAACACTAATAATGTTAAGGGCACGAGAATCAAGCGTGGCATGTCGTGGATGGCCCAGGCTGAGAGAACGATTGGCCAGGTGACTACGGTTGGACTCTCCAAAAGGGAAGAATGGATCCCAACAGATGGAAGCATGATGAACTATCTCCACGTTATCATTACTCTTGGAAGAGAATGTAGAGATTGGGGCAACATGAAGGCTGATCTCGCAGTTAAGCAGCTGATAGAAGATAATGCAAGGGATGATGATGTTGTTGTATATACCGATGGGTCGGTTCAACGTGGTGAGAAATCGGGCTGGGGTTTCTTGGCTTATGCGCATGGTAGGGTTGTTGCAGAGCGAAGTGGGGCATACAGGACAACTACTTCTAGTATGAGGATGGAGGTTGAGGCGTTACTGCTGCCCTCCATTGGATCTCTGGGACTTCATTTACTGGGGCAGTTGTTGTATCTGACTCTCAGTCGATGCTTCACAAGATCCAGAAGGGCAGGTTTCGGTATGAGTGGATGTCGTCTATAGAAGTTTCTAACCTCCAGCGGCTTACGTGGATATACTGTCCTGGGCATGCGGGTGTTTACGGTAATGAGAGAGCTGACAGGCTTGCATCAACAGCATCGATTGTTGGGGAGTTGAAGATGGATAAAGGGGATATTCTTCGGTCTCTTGGCGACTCTCTGTTGGATGAGGACACTAAAATCGATGTTGAATCGATCAGCGATTTAAGCAGTTTGGAATTACCTGTTGTTCAAGTCGAACTGGATGCCTGAGAGGCAGAGTGAGAGGTGTGTTTAATCAGCGAGCCACAGGAACCATCAGTATGCATACTCTTTGATATCTGTTGGGGAGACTGAGCACCTATGGGTTTGCCCGGAGTGCAATGCCGTCAGTTTAGTAACCAATAACCAATAACCAAGCCATTTATGCGCCTACAAGTAGGCCAGCACATTCGATTTCTGCAACGGTTTTTACTTACTAGGATAGCTTCCCTAGGCTCCAACCTCAGTTGCCTCTTACGATATGCCTTGTTGGTCGCAGTGTTACTATTCATTGCTCCCCTTGAGAGCCCGGCAACATACAGGCGGCTCCAGCAACAATAAATACGGATCTTAAATGAAAACAAATGCATATGTATGTTACTTTGTCTGAATCGAACCAACCTTCAGAACTTCTTCTTCTTCTGCATTCTCACTAGATTGGGATTTCGGATTCTCTAATAAAGGCAGCAGTCTGCCTCAGATTATCAGCCACCCCATACAGTTTGTCTTCTGCATTCTCACTAGATTGGGATTTCGGATTCTCTAATAAAGGCAGCCTTCTGCCTCAGATTATCAGACACGCCATACAGTTTGTCTTAGACGCTGGTGTAAGTGGGCCACCTCTTTCTTCTCAAGTCTGCATACTGGGGGCAGTTTTGTAGAATATAATTCCTATGATTTCTGCTTCCCGTTTGTGCTGACCTCTTCCCACAGTAAGTTTTGGCCACCCTCATGATCTTAGATGTGACATTCTTACTGCGTGGCTAAATCTCCGAGGCAGATTGGCGACCGTAGTATCCATTATCCCATTCCGCATTGTGAGGGTCGTTGCACCATGTTATGCGCCTTACGGCCTGGTGCATCCGTTTTCTGCAAGCATTTGTTTCAGGTTAGCATTCCTTAGCGGACACATGCATCCGATTTTCAGCCAAACCTCCTTAGTCACCTCTTACGACATGCATGGCAGGTAACAGTGGTTCTATTCTTTACACTCCAAATTTTTTCCCCGGTAACCTTCAGAATAATAGGGAACAAGTTCGTTACCACTTCACCATAGAGCCCCTCAATTAGAGCAAGTAAGATAAATAATGTGTTCTCATTTCTGAGAGTACACTGGAGGAGTATTTATGGCAGAGAAGTTCAGGCTGCTTGCCCACAGCTGTTGCAGCTCATGTTTAGGTGATTGCTTTTATTTTCTCCTCAACAGAAAGAAACATTTGACCCTATTGAGGGGTTGAACACAGGATGTTTCTGCCAGGACATAACATCGTGTTTAAAACCATTTGGCCACCCGCTCTCCAGCTATCTGACATAGACCGCTGTGTTTAAAACCACCCACTCTCCAGCTATCTGACATAGACCACTGTTTAAAACCACCCACTCCACAGCCATCTGGCATAGACCACTGTGTTTAAAACCACCCACTCTCCAGCCATCTGGCATAGACCACTGTGTTAAAACCACCCTCTCTCCAGCTATCTGGCATAGACCACTATGTTTAAAACCACCTACTCTCCAGCTATCTGGCATAGACCACTATGTTTAAAACCACCTACTCTCCAGCTATCTGGCATAGGCCACTGTGTTTAAAACCACCCTCTCTCCAGCTATCTGGCATAGACCACTGTGTTTAAAACCACCCTCTCTCCAGCCATCTGGCATAGACCACTGTGTTTAAAACCACCCTCTCTCCAGCTATCTGGCATAGACCACTGTGTTTAAAACCACCCTCTCTCCAGCTATCTGGCATAGACCACTATGTTTAAAACCACCTACTCTCCAGCTATCTGGCATAGACCACTGTGTTTAAAACCACCTTCTCTCCAGCCATCTGGCATAGACCACTGTGTTTAAAACCAAATGCTCTCCAGCTATCTGGCATAGACCACTGTGTTTAAAACCACCCTCTCTCCAGCCATCTGGCATAGACCACTGTGTTTAAAACCACCTTCTCTCCAGCCATCTGGCATAGACCACTGTGTTTAAAACCACCCTCTCTCCAGCCATCTGGCATAGACCACTGTGTTTAAAACCACCCTCTCTCCAGCTATCTGGCATAGACCACTGTGTTTAAAACCACCCTCTCTCCAGCTATCTGGCATAGACCACTGTGTTTAAAACCACCTTCTCTCCAGCCATCTGGCATAGACCACTGTGTTTAAAACCACCCTCTCTCCAGCCATCTGGCACAGACCACTGTGTTTAAAACCACCCTCTCTCCAGCTATCTGGCATAGACCACTGTGTTTAAAACCACCCTCTCTCCAGCCATCTGGCACAGACCACTGTGTTTAAAACCACCTTCTCTCCAGCCATCTGGCATAGACCACTGTGTTTAAAACCACCCACTCTCCAGCTAGCGGGCATAGACCACTGTGTTGTTTTTTTTCTGATCCAGAAGCACTTGAGCTTTCAGCTATTTGGCTCGGTGCCATGGACATCGTAACCCTTCAGTTTGGTGCCACGAACACCGTAAATCTTGAGAACCTGTACCTTTTCTGCCAGCCCGCAGAATTGAGCCACACTCACAGGGAGCTTCTCACCCGTCATCCAATGCACTACAAACATGCTGTGCAGGCAGGCAACCACTGTGTTTAAAACCCACCATTCTCCAGCCAGCTGACATATACCACTATTTAAAACCATCCTCTCTCCAGCCATCATGCCTAGATCATCCTATATCTCTATAATTGTTTGAGTGTGCACTAACTATCAGTTCAGATATTGAGATTTCTTAATTCCCTGCAGTTTTAACTGCCCATAATTCTCTCTGTCATAATCATTTGTCTCGTCCCATAATTTTTCTCATCCCATAATTTTTCTCATAATTTTATCAGTTCAGATACTATCAGTTCAGATATTGAGATTTCTTAATTCCCTGCAGTTTTAACTGCCCATAATTCTCTCTCTCTGTCATAATCATTTGTCTCGTCCCATAATTTTTCTCATCCCATAATTTTTCTCATGAGAATTAACATCGACAAAACAGAAGTAATGACATTAGCCAGAGAGGAAAACACTACCAACATCTCCATCGATAATCATCTACTAAATCAAGTAAAGATTTCACATACCTGGGAGCATTTTTTCAGCAAATGGAAGAATAACTAATGAAATTCAACACAGATGCAACAAAGCAAATCAAATGATAGGGCAAATGGCGCCAATTTTAAGATGCAAACACGTCACCATGAACACAAAAGAGCAATGTTCAACACAATCTTTCTCCCACATTATGTTACCAGTGCCAAACCTGGACGCTGACAACAAACGATAGAAGAAAACTAGTCACAACAGAGATGAAGTGTCTACGCAGAATGCTGGGTGTAACAAGAAGAGACCGGTTGAGAAATGAAGACATCAGGAAAAAGTGGGTACAACATCAGTACTAGACTTCATCAGAAACAACAAATTAAATGGTTCGGTCACGTAAGCAGATTACCATCAGACAGTGCACCCCAAAGAGCAATGCTGCTCCGATACAATGGGTACAAAGCAAAAGGCCGCCACGCAAAAGATGGACCTCAGAGATAACAGAGCGACGAAAGAGACTATCTACGAAGCGCATACTAGGGCCCGTTCTAGAAATCTCTTCCTGACCTGACGCTGTGAGGCATACAGGATTGAGAAGAAAGAAATACTATCAGTTCAGATATTGAGATTTCTTAATTCCCTGCAGTTTTAACTGCCCATAATTCTCTCTCTCTGTCATAATCATTTGTCTCGTCCCATAATTTTCTCATCCATAATTTTTCTCATAATTTTATCAGTTCAGATACTATCAGTTCAGATATTGAGATTCTTTAGTTCCCTGCAGTTTTAACTGCCCATAATTCTCACTCTCTGTCATAATCATTTGTCTCGTTCCATAATTTTTCTCATAATTTTATCAGTTCAGATACTATCAGTTCAGATATTGAGATTCTTTAGTTCCCTGCAGTTTTAACTGCCCATAATTCTCACTCTCTGTCATAATCATTTGTCTCGTCCCATAATTTTTCTCATAATTTTCTTCTAACCTCTCGTAACATGCCTACAAAAAAATGATGATTGCCAATGTTGTATTACTAACAACTAAACAGCACGCTGTCATGTTAACCACAATTGTCAGATGAAATATATTCAGTCTATATAAATATGATGATGTATACATACATAGTGAGCGTCTGTAGCTTAAGCGGTAGTAAGCCTGATCACAACCAAGCGTGACCTGGCTCCAACTCTTCGGTGGGAAGGTTTGGAAGCAAATTAGTTCTTTGGATTTCTATGACGTAAAGTAGATCTCACGTTTAGAAAGCAATTGCAAACTACTGAACGTGTAAGTGGTGTCTAAAAAATCAAAACGCGACTCGTTTACTGTGGTTGATGGCTAAGTCCTGTAAAGGATATGCCACGATTTTCATTTATTTCATTTCATTTATATATATATATATACACAGCTGTGTGCTGTCAATATTGCTGTACGGATCGGAATGCTGGAGAATGACAGAACAGGATATGTCCAGACTCTCCACCTTTCATACAACTTGTCTGTGAAAAATCTTACGCGTGTACTGGCCGACTACCATTTCGAACCAAGAATTGCTTGCACGATGCCAACAAGAGAATATGGGCACTATCATCCGAAGAGGACGCTGGAGATGGATTGGACATGTGATTGGACATGGAGACTGGCTCCGACACGAAAACTGCACTGAGATGGACTCCTGAGGGTAGGCGAAAGCGTGGAAGACCCAAGACGACCTGGAGGAGAATGATAGAGCAAGAACTGAAGGAAATGAATCATAGCTGGAACACAATACAGAGGAAGGCCATGAACAGGGAAGAATGGTGTACGTTTGTTGCTGCCCTAAACGCCAAGGCGTAACAGGCTAAAGAAGAAAAGAAGAAGAATATATACATATACATACATACACATCATCATCAAATAGTTTGTCCTGAGCAGAATAGTGGCACCTAGCCGTTCTTGGAATGTTTCTCTTTCTCATAGGCTCCAGATATCCCGCCTCTGCAGCCGTCATGCTCATATCATCAGTCACATCCTAAATACATCTTCTCTGTGGTCTTCCTCTTCTCCTCATTGCCGGATACCTTTTCCACCTAATACAGTTCAATAACCAATTATCTGAATTCTTCTTCAAACGCTCTAAATCGACCACTTGTTAATCACTCTGTGTGATTTTATGTGATCGGAGCCTAAGAGCAATTGTATGTTGTGCCAGCTTATGCACATACAAGTAGACCAGCACATCTGATTTCTGCGACGCATTTTATTCACTAGGGTAGATTCTCTAGGTCCTACATCAGTCACCTTTTACGACATACTTTGTAGATCGCAGTGGTACTATTCTTTGCTTCCCATGCAGGCACCAGGACCACATAGTTGAATTATCTGAATTCAAAGAAGACATCCTGTTTCAACCTGCTCTTAATTTCTATTTTTTAATCTGTTTCAAAATTATTTTAAAAGTGAGATATCAGAAAGTTTTGAGTAAGACAGCATGACCAGGTTTACTTGAAAACAGAATAGTGTGATTGCCAGTTTGCACAGACTACACAATTGCAGTAAATGAATTCACAAATCACCCTAATGTTTTTTTGACTGTCATTTTTCTTTTAAACAAAGTTAGTGCATGAATTTAGCAAATGTTTATGACTAATGTATAGTTTTGTGTTTTGTTTTCAGAACAATTTCACAAAATGTCACAATATTCCATCAATGAGGAATACAAGTCCATTATTTTCTTCCCTAACTGCAGATTTTTGTCTTAACAAACATAATATTAAAACAATATGGGCATGAGTAAGCTCTGGCAACTTCTCCTGCAAATCCACTTCTTTGTTCTTCTTTGACAATCTCTGGTCATGCGCTTAACTCTTTCCGTACGCAGTTATTTCCCACAGTTTTACACAGTTAATTCAAGGGAGGCAAAAAAAAGCAATTTAAAACAAAAAATCATATCTACTCATCAATAAATAAATTTATATATATATTTATCTGATTATGTACTAATTTGAATAAAACTGGAAAACATATTAAAATAACAAGGTTAAAAAGTAGTAGCAGTAAAAATAATAGAAGTAAAATTAGAAAGACTTCTATAAGGGGAAACAACTCGAATGGCGCAGTGTACAGCGAATGGCGTTCAACAGGAATACGCTGTGACGCAGTGTGTGGCAATTGGCGTGGAAAGAGTTAATTTGACATATCATAAATTTATACAGTTAATCATTTCTATATGCAATGTTTTTAATTCAAATTTTATGTGTCTACTTTTATAGTCTAAAATTAGTTTGGACAAGAGACTAGGAAAATGTTGTTATGAATCAGTTAATATCATTCTGTTGCCTTTTTTGTTGTTTTAGTTATGTTTAATATTTTGTGTTATCTTTGTACAAGATGGTGTTATCTTTGTACAAGAGTGGTACATGATCTCACTGTCAGTTTTGGTTTTTATCTACAGAGTTTAACTCTCGGTCCGGAGGCCAAGATTGAAGCAACAATGCAGCATGAGATAACGAGGCTGACATCGGAGAACCTGGTATGGTCATCGTAATCACCTCCCATTCTCATCATCATCATCATCATCATCATCATCATCATCATCATCATCATCATCATCATCATCATCATCATCATCATACCTGTTGTATTTTTGACAGATGCAAAATCAGCACTCCAAGCACTCCAGTCCAGAAAATTGCCAGATCTACAGGTCCTGCTGTCTGAACTGTGCAAGCAGCGCAAGATCATCTTGCAATAGATACCATCTCAATATGAAATACCAGGAAATGAAACAGCAGACCGTCTGACCAAGGAAGGTGTGGCAGGAGAGCAGTCGGATGTGCCAGTTACCTACCTCCAAAAGAAAAGGATGATTATATCTTTCTTCTTCTTCTTTGAACGCTCCATATTGACCACTTTTTAACCACTTTGTGTGATTTGTATGTGATCTGACCCTAAGAGCGATTGTACATTGTGCCAGTTATGTGCCTACAAGTAGGCCAGCACATCCGATTTCTGCTATGCTTTTATTTACTAGGTAGCTTCCTAGGTCCTACATCAGTTGCCTCTTATGACATGCCTTGTAGGTCACAGTGGTACTATTCTTTGCTTCCCTTGAGGGCACCGGCAACACGCTGCCGATTATTAAATAAATCAGAAAACCACAAATACCAGTACAAGACGACTACTATAATAGGAGCAGATTAGAAATAGTTGTCATTCTTCAACTCAGAACAGGACACAATCCACTCTGCAACCACATGTATACAAAATTCAAGATTGGCATTTCAACCATGTGTACATGTGGACAGGCACATCACACTGCAGGGCACATACTTCAAGACTGTCCTAAGTATGATAATGAAACAACACTAGACAGAAAACTACATGGATCTCTGTGTGGGCTATGAGGGACAGTGAAGTTTGTACAAGAGACAACATTTAATATATAGATAATATTTCAAGCAAACGAAAGGAAGGATATAGATAATATTTCAAGCAAATGAAAGGAAGGAAGGAAAGATCATCATCACCACCATCATCATCTCAAGCAACATAATATTAACCCTTTAGCTGCTAAGGACGTATATATACGGTTTTCCCATTTACTTCTAAAGACGCATTAACACGTCTGTTTTTATCTCTCCTCTGTGGGCTAATGACGTGTTCTCACGTTATACATTGCTACTGTCACTGCTACAGGCGTACATTCATGTTTGTGACCTAGAAACAAAGAGTAGCTATTTTTAGCTCAGCCTTCAGAAAGTATGTAGCAGCGAAAGGGTTAACATCAACATCACCACCAAATCAACATAATCTCCATTATTATCATCATCAACATTAATCTCCATCATCTCTAATAACCCCAGCATCAACACCTTCACCATACATTCCAGTATCAGCACCACCGTTGTTTTTATCCTCATCAACATCACCATTATTATCTTCAACACCACCATTGTCATCACCATCACCAAAATCGTCACCAATAGTTCTCTTCCTTGCTAACTTTTCTGTCCCTAAACACAACCGCCATGTACTACTTAATTTCAGTCGAATCGATTAAAACCTTCTTAAAACGAATAGCTATCCATGTACTCTGATTACATGGAAGCCTGAATTTCTTCGTTTCTGTTGTATCCTTTGCTCGCAAAAAGACCTTTTGGTCGAAACGTCGCAATATATTGTTTTAGTACTTTGTAAAACTTCAATACTTTGTTTTTACATGTTTCACCATTACTCTCATTACAGGGCACAGGGCTCTTATTGGCTCTTATTAATTCTTCTTCTTCGAATGTTCCATATCAACCAACCGCTCTTTATGATCTGTATGCGATCTGAACCTAAGAGCGATGGTACATTGTGCTAGTTATGCACCTACAAGTAGACCAGCATATCCGATTTCTTTACGCTTTTAAAAAAAAAAAAACTATGGTAGCTTCCCTAGACCCTACCTCAGTCGCCTCTTACGACATGCCTTGTAGGTCACAGTATTGCTATTCTTTGCTCCCCTTGTGGGCTCCGGCATCACACGGCCGCTCTCATTTATTACTATCAGAACTCACTATATTTTATTAATTTTTTATTCCTGCAGGATTTGAGAGAATCCATCGACAAACAGTCGGATTCGATCCGTAAACTGAAGAAGCTGTTGAAAGTGTATGCCAAAAAACTCAAAGATGGTGAAGGTAAGAATGAGGTAGAGTGGAGAGTACATATGATAGGGATCAGACGATAAAATGAATTCGAGTAATTTATTTTCTCCTAAATCTCATTCATACTTCTGAATTGGCTGCAATCAGATGCATCTGTCCTAAACATGTAGAAGTCTATGCGTTTAGGGGCCTACCAAACCAATGTGCAACGTATACATGTTCTTGGCAAAAATCAAACATATCACAAAAAGTGATTAAAATTGGTCGTAAAGAACAAACGCAAAGAAGAAGAAGAAGATACTTCTGAAGGATTTAAAGCCGAACGATTGACTTCATTACACCGGATTTTACACTGTATAGCTCAGTCTTTTTCCACAGAAGTGGCACTCCACTTGTTGTTGAGTTTTGCACAAAACGCAAATTCTGTAGCTCAAGCAATAATCCTGGGAGTCTCTGGAAAAAAAGCTCTTGAGAACAGAATGGCACGATCTGGATTCGAACCCACAACCTGTGCAATGCAAGACAGATATTTAGCCACAGAGACATACCTCTGTGAAGCAGTAGTTGGTTACCATTCTCTTCTCTCATTCATACTTCATACCTCTCTCTCTCTCTCTCTTCTCTTCTCTCCGTGATCACCGACCAGACCAATGTACCAGATCTCCCCATAAATTCTATTCATGTGGAAATCTGATTCATGCAGCCTTAGCATTGGTGTGTTTTATGACACTTCTTCAGCACCAATTGGAGCTCTGGTGCTTATCCTTCGGCGATGTGTCTGGTTTCAGCCAGCGTTTACTCGGTTCGCTCTCCGTTCTGTAGCCATCTAGTGTTTTTAACGGTGTGGGGTAGCTAGCCCCACTCCCAACTTTCTTAGTCACCTCTTATGACAAGCGTGACAGGTAACAGTGGTTCTTTTCTTTACACCCCAATTTAGGCCCCGGTAACCATTCGGGCGGGTACTTCATCTAGGAGAAGATACTACATTCTTGCTTTTTCCTCCGTCACAACATGGAAAACAACAATCACAAGACTTAGTGATGAGCTGTATGGCATGAGAGACCAAACGCAAACTCAGAAGTTGTCAAAGTAAAACACTCGCCAATTGACCGTCTGTAAAGACAAAGAAGGCCATATATATATCTTCAAACATGAGGCAGTCAAACGACAACTGATAAACGGCATATTTATTCCAACTCTCTGCTATCAGTGCCAAACATGGCCCCTGACTAAGACACAAGAAAGAAAGATTACAACATGTGAAATGAGATGTCTACGAAATGCTGTCAATGTTACAAGGAGAGATAGAGTGAGAAACGAGAATATCAGAAGCATCGTTGGTACTATACCATGCATACAGTACATCGAGAAGCAAAGAATCAAGTGGTTTGGCTATCTAATGAGAATGGAACCACATTTACTACCATCACATGCCTACAATAATCGAGACTCAGGGCGCAGAGCACGAGACAGGCCAAGAACACGATGGATAGATAACATCTTAGAGTCCTTACGAAAGCATGGACTGACGTCAAATGCAACACACCTGGCACAAGATAGAAAACTAACTCTCCCCACGACGCTTCACAGCAAATGTGGTTAAAATAAGATAGATAATCATGAGCATGCTCAGCAGAAGACTAAGATGGCTAGGTCATGTGTGAAGAATGGACAATTGCCACATACCAAAACAAATGTTCTGTGAACTTTCGAAGGGGAAGAGACACCAAGGCAGACCACTGCTCAGATATAAAGATGTCCGCACGGCCTCAATGAATAAATTTTCTACCGATCTAAGCAAATGGGAAAAACTGACTAATAATCGAGATATATATGGAAAACAACATTACGCAAAGGTGCAGAATCTTTTGAAGAGAGACTTAGGGATGAGCTGAAAGACAAGAGAGAAAAACAAAAACTCTGAAGTTGTCACAGTAAAACGCTTGTCAATTGACTGTCTGTAAAGACGAAAAAGGCAATACAGTACAATAAAAACATACAGTATATATATATTGCCTGTGTGATGCTGGGGCCTGCAAGGGAAGCAAAGAATAGCACCACTGCAGCATACAAGGCATGTCATAAGTGGTGACTAATGTAGGACCTAGGGATGCTACCCTAGTAAATAAAAACATCGCAGAAATCAGATGTGCTGGCCTACTTGTAGACACATAACTGGCACAATGTACAATCGCTCTTAGGCTCAGATCATATACAAATCACACAGAGTGGTTGGCAAGTGGTCGATATGGAGTGTTCGAAGAAGAAGAAGAAGAAGAAGAAGTATATATATAATAATAATAATAATAATAATAAATTCCTCTCGACCTTATACGTTACATAGGGCCTGCAAATAATTTCTCCATACTACTCTATCCTGGGCAACTCGCTCAATCTCATCCATGGAACTGAGACAGATATTTCTTGCCTCTCTCAGCAAAGTTCGTATCAGGGTCTCCTTAGGTCGACCTCTCTTTCTTTGCATCCCACTTCAATGCCTGCTTTGATATTCGTTGATTATTTCTCCTCAAGGTGTGCCCAACATATCTCCATCTTCTCTTTCTTTTAACAGTTGTCACTAGTGGTTGACATATATATATATATATATATATATATATATATATATATATATATATATATATATACTATTCACCGTAATATGTATGTGCATTGCCAGTTATGTACTTTTTATTATATTTGTGATTGTCTGTTATCTTCGCTTGCTCTCCAAACATCAGGTGCTGAAATTGCAGCTGAGCTGGAGAATGAAGAAAATGCTGCATCAACAGATGCTATTGCTACCCTGATCCACAGGGAGCGGTCGTATATGGGGATGCTGGAGTATAAGAAGGAGGATGAAACAGCATTGGTTAAAAATCTGATCCTGGGTAATTATGTGCCTGGTTGAGAGGAAAGTGTGGGGGATTGTAAGGTTGTGTGGGTGAGGGCTGTATATGTGGGTGAGAATGCATGTATGTTTAGTTTAATTTAGTCGTCGGATTATCATCTCTGCACAGCGAATAGTGAGAGAGTGTGAGAGAGAGAGGGGAAGAGAGTGTGGGTGAGATAGGGAGAGAGAGATAGTGATAGTGTGTGAGAGAGGGAGTGTGAAAGAGAAAGAGAGATTGTGTGAGGGGGTGAGAGAGAAAGAGACAGAAAGAGTTTGTGTGCTAGAGAGAGAGAGAAGGCATGTTGACAGTATATAGAAGAGAAGTATACCTTGCCCACACTGTACAAGAACATTTCAAGCCCGTATCGGGCTCACTAGTCATCTACGCACACACAGACAAACATAACGCAACTACATTCCCTTGGATGAAAATTTGTGTGGTCATCATCACCCGTGATGGACAAGCATCAGAAGAGTGGATAGGCCTCAGTTGTTGAAGATATTTGAAAGAAGGCCATATCAAGCAGATCTGTACAGAGCTGACATCGTGATCCCATCCTTATCAGTGTCTCCATAAAATTAAGATAATTTTCATCAGTGCCCCAATAATATAAAAACCTGAGCCTCATCTGTGCCTCCAGGACATGGTGTCTTAACCATATCAATGCCCCACTGACATGGAGGTCTCATCTATATCGCTGCCTCCGGAACATATATATCTTACCATCATCAGTGGCCCATGTCTTGTAGATTACATCCTCATTATTGCCCCGTGTCTTCTAGGTCACATCCTCATTATTGCTCCCATGTCTTGTAGGTCACATCCTCATTATTGCTCCCATGTCTTGTAGGTCACATCCTCATTATTGCTTCCATGTCTTCTAGGTCACATCCTCATTATTGCTTCCATGTCTTCTAGGTCACATCCTCATTATTGCTCCCATGTCTTGTAGGTCACATCCTCATTATTGCTCCCGTGTCTTCTAGGTCACATCCTCATTATTGCCCCCATGTCTTGTAGGTCACATCCTCACTATTGCCCTCATGTCTTGTAGGTCACATCCTCATTATTGCTTCCATGTCTTCTAGGTCACATCCTCATTATTGCTCCCATGTCTTGTAGGTCACATCCTCATTATTGCTTCCATGTCTTCTAGGTCACATCCTCATTATTGCTTCCATGTCTTCTAGGTCACATCCTCATTATTGCTTCCATGTCTTCTAGGTCACATCCTCATTATTGCCCCCATGTCTTCTAGGTCACATCCTCATTATTGCCCCCATGTCTTGTAGGTCACATCCTCATTATTGCTCCCATGTCTTGTAGATTACATCCTCATTATTGCTCCCATGTCTTGTAGGTTTCACCAGTGTACCCCATCAGCATAGCATCACTGCCTTATAAGACCCAACTTGTGACATTGCATATTCCACCACATTGTGTCAAGCAGATCTCTTGAATTTAAAAAATAAAACACAACATAAATTACCCTCATTACCCCCTCCTTTCTCTCTCCTCCCTCCCTCTGAGATAAATGTTAACATACAACATAGAAATCCATAATTTATATTAGTTCCTTCTTCATCCTGTGCACACAGTTTTTTTAAGAACCCCAGAGAAAGCAACAGAAGTAACGAATATGATCAACAAATAAACAGTGTACAGGTATTAAGAGCTTGAAAAACAAATAGACAACACGGACTCGAACCACTTACCCTAGTCCTTACGACACCAATCGCCTAGTCTAGCAATACGAGCGTTTTTTTACGTACACAACCAATGAGCCATTCTAAAAAAATGACTCACGGGCAGTGTCTTTCTCAAACGCTTGTTATTAAACTAGACACAGAACAATCAGGTAACTATTCATGTGTGTATGTACGATATTGTCTCGTCTCAACTGTATACAAGCACAATAAGCTTATAGCATGTGTTTGTGCAGACATTGTTGGAACGAACCCTACCTGATTGTTCTGTGTCTAGTTTAATAACTAGCGTTTGAGAAAGACACTGCCTCGTGAGTCATTTTTTTAGAATGGCTCATTGGTTGTGTACGTAAAACGCTCGTATTGCTAGGCTAGGCGATTGGTGTCGTAAGGACTAGGTAAGTGGTTCGAGTCCCGTGTTTGTCTATTTGTTTTTTCGAAGCTCTTACTACCTGTGCCATGTTTATTTATTCTTCATCCTGGCAACTTCTGCATGAAATTAACCCAAATAATCTTTACTTTACAGATCTCAAACCAAAACTAGCCGCAGGTCAGATTCCTGGTCTTCCAGCATTTGTATTGTTTATGTGTGTCCGACACACCGACTACATTAACGATGATGAAAAGATTAAGTCCTTACTTACTTCCACGATTAACGGAATCAAAAAAGTTGTCAAGGTATTTGTTACTGTTTAGTTTTCAGCTTGTTTGTATGTATTATTATTGTTGTGAGCGTCTGTATGAACCCATGATGACCCAGATCAAGAGGAGAAAATGGCAATGGGTTGGGCATACCCTACGGAAGACACAGTCGAGTGTCACTAGACAAGCACTTGAGTGGAACCTGCAAGGAAAACGAAAAAGAGGATGCCCTAAATAAACCTGGAGACTAAGTCTTCTTGAGGAACTGAAAGGTGCTCGACTATACTAGGAGACCATAAAGAAAACAGCCAGAGACCGAGAAGAGTGACGAACAACTGTTGAGGCCCTATGGTCCATGAGCAGCGGAGAGGTATAAGTCAAGTCAAGTCTGTAGTGTAAGAGATAGTGAGCTCGATCACAACCCAAGCGTACCTGGTTCAAACTCATCAGCGGGCAAGTTTGGAAGCAAATTTATTTCCGTGGGATTTTTGCGAACTGTAAAAATAGACCTGACCACCCAGAAAGCAATGGCAAACTACTGAACGTATATGTGGTGCCTAGAAAATCAATTACTTGTTTACTGTAGTTGAAGCTACGTTCTGTAAAGAATATGCCACGATTTTCATGATCAGTATTATATGTAATCTAGTATCGTCTACCACAGAGATGCGTGTCACTGATACCTTTTGGGAGTCTGGTGAGGCCGCTCACAAGATGGGTTTTTACAGCAAACCCTACACCAGATTCCCGACGTTCAGTATTGGCTCGCCCACTCCAAAAGAAGGTGTAGCCACCACCCACATCTGACAGCTGACCTCATCAGGAGTCTGGGCTCACTCTAGGCAGCTATGTCAATATCATATCATGCCAATTCTCTAGCCAATTCGTCTCTCAGGTCATTCAGATTTCTGATTATCCTGTAGTGCTCGCACGTTCCACATGCCTATGATGAGAGTCTTGAACTTATTCTTCATTTTGACTGTTGTGTGAATTGTAGTTGTCTGAAACTGTAGCTTGCGATGTATTTGGATTGCAGTGAGGAAAAGTTGTGCTGTATTTGGATTGCAGTGAGGAAAAGTTGCACTATTCATCAACCTCACTCTCTCAATATAGTAAAACAATAAGAAATGGAAGAGATGGAATGAAAGAGGAATAGCTAGAAGAAGATGCTTTTTGAGGACCTGTGCTCTGTTGGGAGGTAAAAGGTGAAGAAGAAGAACTGATAACTGATCATTGTTCTTTTCTGTAGAAGATATACAACGCTTATTGTCATCCTTCATTGTGGTGATTATATATCTATGTATGATGTGTGTATATATGTGTGTCAACCTTCATGATGGTGATTATATATCTATGTATGATGTGTGTATATATGTGTGTCAACCTTCATTGTGGTGATTATATATATAGATATATATCTGATGTGTGTATATATATATATATATATATATATGTGTGTGTGTGTGTGTGTCATTGACCAATGGTGTGTGTATATATGTGTGTGTCAACCTTCATTGTGGTGATTATATATATAGATATATATCTGATGTGTGTATATATATATATATATATATATATATATATATATATATATATATGTCATTGACTAATGGTGTGTTTATATATGTGCATTGACTAATGGTGTGTTTATATATGTGTGTCATTGGCTAATGGTGTGTGGTGTGTTTATATATGTGTGTGTCATCGATTTAATCTGTTAACTTTCACAGAGACACAGTGATGACCTTGAACGCATCACAATGTGGCTTGCCAACACATGTCGTCTGCTTCACACACTCAAACAGTACAGTGGAGAAAAGGTAATCCATTACTTGTTTTTCCTGCATTACCTCCCTTTTTTATATGAAACTGGGAGTCTTTGGGGCATGGAAATAAGGGGGTTGTCTCTTGCTGCAAAGGTACTCGGTTCGCTTCCTGCCTGTAGCGATCGGAAAATATTTTCACAGAAATCCATGATCTCAGTGTAGGTGAGATCGAGTTCCAAGTCCTATAGGAGACGGACGATAAAACTTAGGTCCCATGTTCAATTTGAGCATGTAAAAGAACCCATGTCAGTTCAAAATTGAGAAGAGCAGGCTGCTGCCCATGTAAATATTCAAAGATTAAAAATAAAATTTGTACAATATATCTTCTTCAAAATTACATCGGGGACTCTTGCCGTTGCTACAGAGTTCATGCACTGCCGCTGAGCTCTTCCTGCGTAAGAAAGAGATCGGAGCACACATATTTACTCACCAAAGTGCAATGATGATGTTACTATCAATCAATCATAGATTGCTGTCTTGTCTTCTGTGAGATCACCCAAGGAGCATTAATTTATGTTTGCATTCGAAAAAGGGTTGTTTTTTCAGCTTGAGTTATTTGTGTTGATCAACTTGCTATCAGAATGTTCCTGCCGGCATAAATCTCTGTGTCATTGAGGCAAACACACTCCCCTCCCAACCACTACAATGTTCCTGCTGACATAACTCTCTGTGTCATTGAGGCAAACACGCTCCCCTCCCAACCACTACAATGTTCTTGCCGGCATAACTCTCTGTGTTATTGAGGCAAACACGCTCCCCTCCCAACCACTACATTGTAATGGCCTCATTGGGGAAATGTGTGCGAGTAGATGATGTAGTAATGAGACATTGTCTATTGTCTATTCCCAGGTGGAAGATGTAGTTGGCTGTCCACTCGTGCCGTTAAGCATAGGGATGGGAGCTTTAATTTGCATTCTAGGGCAAGATGAGTTGCCCTTGTTGTGTTATATCCGTGTTTTATGAAGTGTGGTCTTGATATTGTCTATCCATCTTTATCTTGGTTTTCCCTTAGATATTGAAATCCTGAATAACTATCTGTTTTCTCTTGTTGTTTTCAGCAATTCCAAACAGAAAACACACCTAAACAAAGTGAGCAAAGTTTAAGGAACTTTGATTTATCAGAGTACAGGCAGGTGTTCTCTGACCTGGCAGTCTGGAACTATCAGGCATTGATCAAACTAATGGAAGAGTTAATACAGCCGACTATTGGTGAGGTTTTCCTAGTGTTGTTATGGGTAATTATTTGATCAAACTATTGGAAGAGTTAATACAGCCGACTATTGGTGAGGTTTTCCTAGTGTTGTTATGGGTAATTATTTGATCAAACTATTGGAAGAGTTAATACAGCCCACTATTGGTGAGGTTTTCCTAGTGTTGTTATGAGTAATTATTTGATTAAACTATTGGAAGAGTTAATACAGCCCACTATTGGTGAGGTTTTCCTAGTGTTGTTATGAGTAATTATTTGATCAAGCTATTGGAAGAGTTAATACAGCCGACTATTGATGAGGTTTTCCTAGTGTTGTTATGAGTAATTATTTGATCAGGTGTCATTCCGCATCAAATGTTGACTAATGAATCTGTACCATTTTTCTGATTATTTTGGTTATAGTTGTACCTACTGTTATTTGTTCACATTTTGGTGTTTCTATCCCGCTTCCAGCATTTCTATATTGTCTTGAAAACTTTTCTTTCTGTCCCACTTTCAGCATTTCTGTATTGCTTTGAAAACTTTCCTTTCTGTCCCACTTTCAGCATTTCTGTATTGTCTTGAAAACTTTCCTTTCTGTCCCACTTTCAGCATCTCTGTATTGCTTTGAAAACATTTCCTTTCTGTCCCGCTTTCAGCATTTCTGTATTGCTTTGAAAACATTTCCTTTCTGTCCCACTTTCAGCATTTCTGTATTGCTTTGAAAACATTTCCTTTCTGTCCCGCTTTCAGCATTTCTGTATTGCTTTGAAAACTTTCCTTTCTGTCCCACTTTCAGCATTTCTGTATTGTCTTGAAAACTTTCCTTTCTGTCCCACTTTCAGCATTTCTGTATTGCTTTGAAAACATTTCCTTTCTGTCCCGCTTTCAGCATTTCTGTATTGCTTTGAAAACATTTCCTTTCTGTCCCGCTTTCAGCATTTCTGTATTGCTTTGAAAACATTTTCTTTCTGACCGGCTTCCAGCATTTCTCTCTTGTCTGTATATTTTCTCTTCCCATTCTGTCCGATGTCATCCTTGTGGTGCAAGTTTGATGACCTAGTACAACCAATGACCTGAAGAAGACTGTGGACTTTATGCTGACAGCATGATTGGGGATCCAAAGTGACCATTGACCTAAAGATGACTTATGACCTAGAGATTACTATGGATTTTCAGCTGACCATATGCTTGGTGATATAGAATGAACAATGACTTAGAGATGACTATGAACTTAATGCTGACAGCAAGCTTGGTGATATAGAATGACCTATGACTTAGAGATGACTGTGGACCATGCTGACAGCACGCTTGGTGATATAGAATGATCTATGACTTAGTGATGACTGTGGACCATGCTGACAGCAAGCTTGGTGATATAGAATGACCAATGACCTAGAGATGACTGTGGACCATGCTGACAGCAAGCTTGGTGATATAGAATGACCTATAACTTAGAGATGACTGTGGACTTAATGCAGACAGCAAGCTTGGTGATATAGAATGACCAATGACTTAGAGATGACTGTGGACTTAATGCAGACAGCAAGCTGGTGAAATAGAATGACCAATGACCTAGAGATGACTGTGGACCATGCTGACAGCAAGCTTGGTGATATAGAATGACCTATAATTTAGAGATGACTGTGGACTTAATGCAGACAGCAAGCTTGGTGAAATAGAATGACCAATGACTTTAGTGCAGAAGTAGAATATGACACTTAGCAGAATAATTACACTCATCTTAATTCCGGGGCACATGGATGTCATTGGCAATGAGAGAGAAGACAGACTAGCTGGCTCTGCCACCATATCAGAGGGTCAACCAATAGATAGAGCTGACACTCTGAATGCCCTCATAGAGTGTGCCCGCAAAGAGGATTTTCATTTAAATCAATCCATGTCAACTACTAGATTGCAAGAGCTGGGATTGAAGATTGAAGTGGTTAGAAAAGAACAACACAACAGGTATACGAGTAGGTTCATCAATCCACATCGAACTGGTACGGTCAGTCACTGGACACTGTTGGAGATATTGCGAAGGAGTTAGGAGCACATATGGACATGCCCGGAGTGCACTGAAGATATTGCAAACTGAAACTGAACCGCACCATAATTTTAAAAATATTTCATTTTAGGAAACATTTATTAAAATCTGAAAGTTTAAAAAATTACCACTAGTTTACGAAACTAGTTTACCACTGTTTTTATACATGTTTTAAGCAAATATCTATGTTATGTTATGTTACATGACCAACATCATGGCACATTGGGCATTCCCATGCATGTTCTGTCCTCCGCTGCAGCAGCCATTTGCTCACTGTACCCATGATTAAACCAATCAGAAAGCCACAAATACCAACACAAGATGATTACTATAATATGAACAGATTAGAGCAAGTTGACATCCTGCGCCTTAGAACAGGACACAATCGACTGCAGTCACATGTATACAAAATTCAAGATTGGCAATTCAGCCTTGTGTACATGTGGGCAGGCACATCTGACTGCAGAGCACATACTTCAAGACAGTATGATATACTGAGGCAAACTCACTGGCCTAACAAAACAACACTCGACAGACAACATCTCTGTGTGAGCTACAAAAGACTGAAGTTTATCCAAGAGACAACATTGACTATAGAGACAATATTTCAAGCGAACGAAAGGAAGGAAGGAAGGTTGAGTGCAATGAAGATATTCGCTACGGAAACTGGAACCCACCAGAATAGTCTGAAAGAGACAGTTGTTGTCATTTGTTTGCTTTGAATGCAGTCATGCCAGTTCTTGTTACCTTTGACCCTCTATTGTTTATTTTGTCCCATTCTAGTACCAGCCATTCTGGAACATGATGCCATAGCAGGTCTGACAGCTAGTAAGCCCTCAGGTCTTCGTGGTCGAGCATCAAGCAATGCCAAAGAAATGGAGGATGGGAGGAGTTCACAACATAGTTTAGATGCTCTCATGAGAACGGTACACATTGTTTTTTGTTTTATGATTAACAGAGAGAGCCACGATAGTATAGTGCAGTAGTTCCTGAACTTTACATTACTGCGGACCCCCGTTTAAATATATTTTGCTTCCGTGGACCCCAAAAGTTTCTATATATGAATATGGACAGGAATAAATTATCTGTGTGTTACAATAATAAACAATGTCTGCAATTTAACATTTTAATAAACAGGAAGAGGTTTCCTTTTGCCGTTAACAAATTGCGCCATCATTAGCATTACCAGTAGATTTGCTTGTTAATTTCAGCCAGCGATCCATCCTGAAGCTCAGTCAAAATGTATTGGAGCAAAATTCAATGCACGCTAACGTTATTTTCTCGAGATTGTTTCAGCTAATTACTTAGTTAAATTTTATTCTTCTAACTATGAAGTTATTATTACACCACACCAAGTCAAGCTGGCTCCAGTTTCTCAGACTGTGGGGAAACTTAAAGTGATCTTTCATTTTGTCTTGTCAGACATTTAGACTCTGGTCTGGTCCGAGGTCCTTTGATTTCACAGCGGAACTAGTTTACCACTGTTTTTATATGTTTTTAAAATTTCTGTTTGAAATGTCAAAGATCATAATATTTCTTCAAGCACTTGAGGGGACCCCCTGTGAGTACCTCACAGACCTCTGTTGGTCTGGGGACCCATGTTTTGGAAATGCTGGTGTAGTGCATTGCTGTCCAACACGGTGCCCGTGGGTGCCATAACTCCCGTGTCATACATTCATGATGCCTATTTTACCCAGCCTGCCTTAGATTTGATCAAACCCGGCCTGCTTTGAATTTAATCTAACCCGGCCTGTTTTAGATTTAATCAAACCCGACCTGTTTTGAATTTAATCAAACTCGGCTTGTTTTAAATTTTATCAAACCCAGCCTGCCTTAGATTTTGTATAACACTTTTTGACTCGCTCCTTAATCTCGCCCATGTGGTGCTGGGGCATGCAAGGGAAGCAAAGAATAGTACCACTGTGACCTACAAGGTATGTCATAAGAGGCAACTGATGTAGGGCCTATGAAAGCTACCCTAGTAAATAAAAAGCATAGCAGAAATTGGATGTGCTGGCTTACTTGTAGTGCCAGTTGATGTGCATAACTGGCACAACGTACAATCGCTCTTAGGCTCGGATCACATACAAATCACACAGAGTGGCACAATTTTATTTACAGTTTTGTTTACCATACAGTAACACTGCTTGTTTCCAATTTCCAGTTAAACAGTTACATCAAGATAATGAGGCAACATGCTGTAGACCCAGAGCTAATCAAACAGATATTTAGACAAGTGGGTGACCAATTGTTTTTCTTTTCTTTTAATCCTCTTTTTACCTCTCCTTTCTCTTTCTTCCTCGTCTTTTTTTTTTCTTACTTCTTTATCTGATTTTTTTCCTTTCTCTTCTCCTCCTCCTTTTTCTTCTTCATCTCCTTTTCTTCTTTTCTCCTTTTTCTTCTCAATTTTCTCCTTCTTCTTCTTTTTCTTCTTCTCCTTTTTCTCCCTTTTCTTCTTTTCTCCTTTTCTTCTTTTTCTTTTTCCCCTTCTTCTCATTTTTCTTCTCCTTTTTCTCCCTTTTCTTCTTCTTCTTCTTCTTCTTCTTTTTTCTCCTATTTCTCCTCCATTTTCTTCTTATTTTTCTTCTTTTTTTTTTCTTTCTCCTCCTTTCTTCTTCTCTCCTTTCTCCTTTTCTTTTTCTCCTTTTCTTCTTCTCTCCTTTTCTTCTTCTCCTCCTTTTTCTTCTCCTCCTCCTTTTCTTCTTCTCTCCTCTTCTCTCTCCTTTTTCTTCTTCTCCTCCTCCTTTTTCTTCTTCTTCTCTTTTTCTTCTTCTCTCCTTTTTCTTCTTCTCCTCCTTTTCTTTTCTCCTCCTTTTCTTCTTCTCCTCCTTTTTCTTCTTCTCCTCCTCCTTTTCTTTTCTTCTCCTCTTTTTCTTTTCTCTCCTCCTTTTTTTCTTCTCTTTTCTTTTTCTCTTTTTCTCCTCCTTTTTCTTTCTCCTTCTTCTTCTTTTTCTCCTCCTATTTCTCCATTTTTTTCTTTTCTTCCTTTTTCTTCTTCTTTTTCCTCCTTTTTCTTCTTTTTCTTCTCCTGTATCTTCTTCTCATTTTTTGTCCTTTTCTCCTCCTTTTCTTATTTCTCTCCTTTTCTCTCTCTTTCTTCTTTTTCTCCTTTTTCTCCTCTCTTTTCTTCTCCTTTTCTCTCTCTTTCTTCTTCTTCTTTTCTCCTTTTCTTCTTCTTTTCTCCTCTCTTTCTTTTCTTTTTCTCCTCT
Source organism: Arion vulgaris (assembly GCA_020796225.1). Classification (NCBI taxonomy): domain Eukaryota; kingdom Metazoa; phylum Mollusca; class Gastropoda; order Stylommatophora; family Arionidae; genus Arion; species Arion vulgaris. Next base: position 34,013,063 of record CM036768.1, on the reverse strand, counting down.
CTTTTCTTCTTTTTCTCCTCTCTTTTCTTCTTCTTTTTCTCCTCTCTTTTCTTCTTTTCTCCTTTTCTCCTCTCTTTTCTTTTTCTTTTCCTCCTTTTTCTCCTCTCTTTTCTTGTTCTCCTTTTTCTCCCTCTCTTTCTTTTTCTCCTTTTCTCCTCTCTTTTTTCTCTTTTCTCCTCATTTTTCTTCTCCTTCTTTTCTCCTCATTTTTCTTCTCCTTCTTTTTCTCCTCATTTTTCTTCTCCTTCTTTTTCTCCTCATTTTTCTTCTTCTTCTTTTTCTCCTTCTCATTTTTCTTCTCCTTCTTTTTCTCCTGTTCCTTTTGTTGATTTACTTCTTCTTGCACTCTTTATTCTTGTTCTATTTCTTCAAATGGAAATCTATTTGATGTCTGTTAGGGATTTACTGTCTGACTATATATGTTATGTCTGTCGTATAGGAAGTCTGAATTTATTTGCTTCTTTTGTATCTTTTGCTAGATAAAGGCCTTATAGTCTAAACATCGTTGTGTATTGTTTTTGTACTTTGTAAAACTACAGTACTTATTTTGCAACTTTTGGAAGTTTGGCAAACGGAGTGACAACTTTCACAGAGAACTCAATAATCTGCTTGCTTTAAAAAAATATTTGTTAATGTGTAAAAGTGGTTGCAGAATATGAATAAAATATTATTGTTTTTGTTCTTATCCTTAGTTGTTCTACTTCTTGTGTGCTGGTGCTCTGAACAATCTTCTGTTGAGGAAGGATATGTGCAACTGGTCTAAAGGAATGCAGATAAGGTGAGTTGGCGAACAGATAGTCGGGAACAGATAGTCAGGGAACAGATAGTCAAGGAACATAGTCAGAGAACTGATACTCAGGGAACTGATAGTCAGGGAACAGATAGTCGGGGGACAGATAGTCAGGGAACAGATAGTCAGGGAACAGATAGTCAGAGAACAGATAGTCGAGGGACAGATAGTCAGGGAACAGATAGTCAGGGAACAGATAGTCGGGGAACAGATAGTCGGGGAACTGATAGTCGGGGAACTAATAGTCGGGGAACTGATAGTCGGGGAACAGATAGTCGGGGAACTGATAGTCGGGGAACAGATAGTTGGGGAACAGATAGTCAGAGAACAGATAGTCAGAGAACTGATACTCAGGGAACTGATAGTCGGAGAACAGATAGTCGGGGAACAGATAGTCGGGGAACTGATAGTCGGGGAACAGATAGTCGGGGAACAGATAGTCGGGGAACTGATAGTCGGGGAACTGATAGTCAGAGAACAGATAGTCTGAGAACTGATAGTCGGGGAACTGATAGTCAGAGAACAGATAGTCAGAGAACTGATAGTCAGGGAACAGATAGTCAGAGAACAGATAGTCAGAGAACTGATAGTCAGAGAACAGATAGTCAGAGAACAGATAGTCAGAGAACTTATAGTCAGAGAACAGATAGTCAGAGAACTGATAGTCGGGGAACAGATAGTCAGGGAATAGATAGTCCGAGAACAGATAGTCAGAGAACTGATAGTCGGGGGACAGATAGGGAACTGATAGTCAGTGAACTGAGTCGGGGGACAGATAGTCAGAGAACAGATAGTCATGGAACATAGTCAGAGAACTGATACTCAGGGAACTGATAGTCAGGGAACTTATAGTCAGGGGACAGATAGTCAGAGAACTGATAGTCGGGGAACTGATAGTCGGCAACCAGATAATCCACAAACAGATAGTCGGCCAAGGGATAATAGGTGAACGGATAGTCAAGGAATGGTTAGTTGGCAAATAGATAGGTGACAAACGGATAGTCGATGAACGGATAGTCTGCAAGCAGATAGCAAGTGAACGGTTAGTCTGCGAACGGATAGCCTGTGACCAGATAGCCAGATAACGGATAGCCTGCCAGCAGATAGTCTGTGAATTTTTAGTCTGTGAACGGATAGTCTGTGAATGGATAGTCGGTGAATGGATAGTCGGTGAATGGATAGTCTGTGAATGGATAGTCAGTGAAAAGATTGCCAGATACAGTTTAGTAGATTACGTACAGGATGTCCCCCTTATAGTGTGTCCACAAATAGTTTTCAGTGATTTCATAATTATAGTCATCATCACCACTATCTTTATACTCTCTGTCATCATTTTACACCATCATTATTGGGATCACCATCATCATCACCACCATGTTTGACATCTTGATCATCGCCTCATCATAATATAATGATGGAAATAATGGTGATGATGTATATGATGATCATGATGAGAACAGTGATGATGGATCTATGCAACATTAAAGATTCCTCTTTCTCACTTCAATAGACAACATCTTCTTGCTTTCAATGCTCTTGTTTCTAACTTCAATAGACAACATTTTGTTTTCTTTCAATGCTCCTCACTCACCTGTGATGACATCACCGACACCTTTATTGTCAATTGATTGATCTGGGCAGATGACACTCATCAGCCTTTTTAGGGGCAGGTCGTCTACAGGTCCCTGTCCTGAAAGACAATATCAACCAGCTTCTTGTGGGTTTTGCCTGGGAGCAGCAAAGGGCTAACGGAGAGCGAACCCAGTAAACGCTGGTTGAAACCGAACACCCCACCGAAAGATAAGCACTTGAGCTCCAATTTGTACTGAAGGTTGTGCACATACATTCCGTTCTGATGTTTGGCTGTTTATATATCACAATAGAATGATAAAAACGGCATAAGAACGGTCGTGAGAGAGAGAATTGATTGATGTTTTATTTCACAGGTATAACTTGACTCACCTGGAACAGTGGCTTAGAGATAATTCTCTTCATGAGTTTGGTGCCTTGGCTGCTCTTGAACCTATCATCCAGGCATCTCAACTTCTGCAGGCCAGGAAGACAGAGTCTGATGTGGACAGTATCTGCGATATGTGTTCGAAACTTAGCACAGCACAGGTTTGTAGTTTACTTTACATGTGGTTCCTACACAAGATGTGTATGCATATCTCTTTCTCCATTTCTTCCCTTTTAAAGTTGGTGAGCTAGATTCTCCTTCTTCTATGTTGTGTTATGCAATCGACGTCACAGCACATTGGGCATTCCTATGCATGCTCTGTCCTCCGCTGCAGCAGCCATCCTAAAGTCCATTTGCTCACCGTACTCATGAGAAGTTGATTACTATATCTTCTCTCTCTACCACGAAGACGACACTGTCTGGCATGTCCACACTTAACGCCTTCTTCTATGCTCAACATAATAAAAAGGTTTTGGTTATTGGTTACGCATGGCCATTGAGTCGTTCGTATGTGTCGATTCCTCCCCGTTGACCTAAAAACTAAGCTTTGGGGAAACCTGGCAGACCTGAAACTGACTTCCCAGTTTGTGGTCCACAGTAAATTAAGCGCATGACCAGAGATTGCTGAAGAGGATGAAGAAGGTTATTGGTGATTAAACCGACATCATTGCACTCCGGCAGACCCATAGGGCTCAGTCTCCCCAACTGATATCAAAGGGTATACATACTGATGGTTCCCATGGCTTGCTGGTTAAACACACTCCTCACTCTGCCCTCAGACATCCAGTTCTACTTGTACAACGGGTAACTTCAAACTCCTTAAATCGCTAGAATGATTCAACATCAAAGTGTCTTCATCCAACAGGTAGTGTGAAGAGGCAGAAGAACATCCCCCTTATCCATCTTCAAGTCTCCAACAATTGATGCTGTTGATACAAGCCTGTTCACTCTCTTAATACGCAAACACCGGGATGCCCAGGACAGTAGAATCATGTAAACCTCTGGAAGTTAGAAACTTCTATAAACAACATCCACTCATACTGAAATCTGCCTTTTTGAATCTTCCGAAGCATTGACTGAGAGTCAGATACAACAACGGCCCTAGTAAATGAAGTCCCAGAGAGCCAATCGAGGGCAGCAGTAACAGCCTCAACCTCCATCATCATACTGGAAGTATTTGTCCTGTATGCTCCACTTTGCTCTGCAACAACCCTACCACTCCTGCTAGCCAAGAAACCTCAGCCTAACTTCTCACCAAAATGCACAGACCCATCAGTATAAACATCTACAAAATAAAAATGGCATTTGTTACATTATAATACAGTGTACATCAAGGCAGTCATCATTTTTCGGGCATGTGATGAGGAGGGGAGGTTTAGAACATATTGTGACAACCGTAAAATCAAGGAAGACGAGACAGAGGAAGACAGAGAGAGAAAATTTTGGATAGCCTGACTTCATGGCATGGTAAAGCGTCAACATCTGAGCTGATAGCAAACACCAACAACAGATTTGCCTAGATCCATGATCGCCTACGCCAGCCGGCACGGCACCTGATGATGATGATGATGACATCAAAACTGCAATATATTCATCTTTTCACCAGACATTCATTTTTAGCACAACATTTTTTAGACCAGACTTACCTTCCCACATTCACTGCTGTAGTCTTAGCCAGATTGCAATAATGTCGATGAAGTTTAGCTTTTCTACAGGGTGTTCAACTTAAAAGCAGCCTATGAATGGAGCTAATCTGGCATATATGTATGGAAATGAGAAGGTTCAGTTATGACGTAGTATAGTTCAAGGTTGTGTGATGGTCTGTAATTGTAGTGCGGGAAGGGGTGATGAACAAATGTGACGTATGACGAGCTAGTCAGAACCGTTTAAATAGTAAATAAACAACGCGATAGGTTATCTGGTAACTTTCGATTTTTCAATGGGGCTGCAATTATCTTGAACACCCTGTATATTTTTACTGCTAGTTATTCTATATTTAAAAAAGTTATGTATGTTGTTTCTTCTCTGTTTTATATTTCTGTCTTTTCTTCTTCTATATATTTCTTGTAGTTTCTTCTGTATTCATATTCTTGATATTATCCTTTTTTCCTAAAAATATCTATTTTTAAAATTGTTACTTCTGTACCATCAGTATGCATACTCTTTGATATCTGTTGGGAGAGACTGAGCGCCTATGGGTCTGCCAGTTTAGTAACCAATAACCAATACTTCTATATTTGTCTCATTGATATTTCTCTAGCTTGCTATATATATTTTATTTTGGTTTTTCTATATTAATCTCGTTAATATTTTTGTACTGTTTGCTCTCTATTTTCTTGTTGTATCTTCTATATTTTCTTTCGTTGTATCTTCTATATTTTTATTCTCGTTGTATCTTCTATATTTTTATTCTCGTTGTATCTTCTATATTTTTATTCTCGTTGTATCTTCTATATTTTTATTCTCGTTGTATCTTCTATATTTTTATTCCCGTTGTATCTTCTATATTTTTCTTCCCGTTGTATCTTCTATATTTTTCTTCCCGTTGTATCTTCTATATTTTTATTCTCGTTGTATCTTCTATATTTTTCTTCTTGTTGTATCTTCTATATTTTTATTCTCGTTGTATCGTCTATATTTTTATTCTCGTATCTTCTTAATTTTTATTCTAGTTGTATCGTCTATATTTTTCTTCTCGTTGTATCTTCTATATTTTTCTTCTTGTTGTATCTTCTATATTTTTATTCTCGTTGTATCTTCTATATTTTTCTTCTTGTTGTATCTTCTATATTTTTATTCTCGTTGTATCTTCTATATTTTTCTTCTTGTTGTATCTTCTATATTTTTATTCTCGTTGTATCGTCTATATTTTTATTCTCGTATCTTCTTAATTTGTATTCTAGTTGTATCGTCTATATTTTTCTTCTCGTTGTATCTTATATATTTTTCTTCTCGTTGTATCTTGTATATTTTTCTTCTCGTTGTATCTTGTATATTTTTCTTCTCGTTGTATCTTGTATATTTTTCTTCTCGTTGTATCTTCTATATTTTTCTTCTTATATATTTATTTTGGATATTCTAATTTATTTTTTAATATTCCGCAGATTGTGAAAGTACTCAACATCTATACTCCGCTCGATGAGTTTGAAGAAAGAGTACCTATCGATTCATCAGAAAATCCAAGCCAAACTGAAACAACGAGATGAACAAGGAACCACTAGCACAACTCTTCTGATGGACACAAAGTACAGCTACCCAGTGACCTTCCCTTTCAATCCCAGCTCAGTCTCACTGGAATCTGTATTAGTTCCTGAAGAGTTACATTTGGGATTTTTAATCAAGCATTAAGTCCCTTTGTTCTTACTTAAACCATGGCCTCCGATAACATGAGGCCGGCAAGCTCAGGTAGAAATTCTAGGAAATCAGACCACAACCATCGTATGACCTAGTATTACAGTATTGTTAGATAAAAACAAATTAATTTTAATAACAACACAACACCGTAAATCACGGTTATATTATGTTACAAATTAAATTAAACACAACGGAATATCAATATTATTAACATTTTTCATCAATAAATAACCACACTCATAGAATTGAGTAAAATTTCAGAAAAACTTAGTGTTCTATCAAACACTTATAAAAACCAGCCCCCCCATTAAACAGGAGTTTTGGTTTCCCCTTCTGAGCTAGTCTGCCTTATGTTGCCGAGGGACTGCGCTTAAACCCACCAGCGTCTGCTAATATGAACAAAGGATAGATAAATGAACCGTATAAACAACATGATCACCACAAATTTTATTATTATGTTCTAGTTTTGAGTTTATTAATTGTAGAATCAAAATCACTTTTGTTATTTGTTTTTAATTTATAAATAAAATGTCCATTTATTGTATCTAGCGTAAAGAACACATCTATAAATAGCTTTGTTTTGTATATTTTATTATGGCTAGTTGCGATTGAGTGCATTGCGTTTGTTTAAAAAAAATCTAGCGGAAAGAACACATTTACATATTGCTTTCTTTTGTATATTTATTACGACTAGTTGCGATTGATTGCATTGTGTTTGCTTTTAAAAAAACTGTACCAACTGTAAAGTTGTGTATAGATATATATATATATATCTCCTCAGGATACAAAAATGTTGTAAAATGATAACATTGATATCATTTATCATGATATATTTCTGCTATCCTGGTTTTTATTTCATGCATAGTTCATTCATGTACTTTCTTTATGTTGGCTTGTCTTGTGCAAGTCAGTTTTCAATTCATTCCATGTCATTCCTGATTGTTTTACTCCCTCTTCATGATTTTTCTCCATGGTTGGTGTACTACCGGTTTTGTCGTATAGAATATATAGTTTATTATTTAACAGAAATAACTCTGCCGCACGCTAGACAGATCTTTAGGTGCACAGTTACTTATATCAGGTGGTGAATGAGTCTGAATCCTGAATGTTTCCCTGTCTCTCTCTGGCTGCCTTCTTCTTCTTCTTCTTAAGGGAGAGAGAGGGGGTCTCTGTTGCAAAGTGGTTAAGTCCTTGCCTTGCGAATCGAAGGTCATGGGTTCAAATCTGAATTGCGCCATACTATTCACACGTTCCTTATTTTACAGAGAATCCTAGACTTGTTACTGGGGTTACGGAGTTCTTGCTTTGTGCAATACTCTCGGCAGGTAACGTTCTATGTCTGCGGAGAGAGATAGAGCCATATGGGGTAAAACCTGGAGCAATTAAGTCAATCCTTCGGCTTTAAAACATCCCCTCCCTTTTTCTTTTTTAAGGGAGAGAGAATGTGTAAATAATTCAAGTAATAGTGGTGAATCTACAACCCTAACCAGACTGCAAGAATTCCAAGTCAAATGTGATGTAGCTAGACAAGAATACTATACTGGTAACCAGAATAGTAAACCAACAAAGAACCGGTGTCGTTAGTTGCCACATGCCGAGGAAGAGATCGGAGCACTTATGGACTTAGTGGTTCGATGTGCAGCGATGCTGATCCGACGACTAAACTAACATATATATATCCTTTATTCAATATACCGTTTAGCTAAATACATTTGTTTTACTATTTATAATTATGATACAGTCTTGGAAGGACTTCTCTATCTGTTTCGTTTCCCATTTAACACATAAGGTTTTCACAAGAGATGTCCTTTCATTCCGTTCTGCTGCCTTTCTTTCAATAGTTTCCCACATCGGGTCACAATCTTGGGGGCTCTTATAAGGGGAAACTCGTAGCAATAAACTCAATCTTGCATCTTTAAAAAGACACGGGCACATAAAAAGACATGACCACATGATAAAACATTTACTAGAGGGGAAAGTTGAGGGGGAAGAGCAAGAGGAAGACCAAGAGATAAGTGGGAGGGAAACTTTAAGAAATGGACAGGTTACAGTCTGGCAGTGTGCAACACCAAGGCGAAAGACAGAGGATGCTGGAGATTCATTGCAGCCAACCTTCGATGTGGAGACGGCACCTGATGATGATGATGCATCTTTAGATCATCATTATCGCCTGTATGGTGTCGGGGCTTGCAAGGGGAGCAAGGAATAGTACCACTGCAATCTACAAGTCATGTCGTAAGAGCCGACTGAGGTAGGGGCCTAGGGATGCTACCCTAGGAAATAAAAAGCATCGCAGAAATGGATGTGCTGACCTACTTGTAGGCGCATAACTGGCGCAATGTACAATCGCTTTTAGGCTCAGATCACATACAGATCACACAGAGTGGTTAACAAGTAGTCGATATGGAACATTCAAAGAAGAAGAAGAAGAAGACCTTCATTTCGTTCCTCTATCATAAATATGTATTTGTTATCACTTCTTATCTATTCTATGTGAAAGTTTGTACCGAGTACGTAACATATATCTGAGGGTAAGAACAGGTCAGGAACCCATGATGACTAAAGGCAGGTAAAGAAAATGGTGGGTTAGACATACCCTGCGATAGACAGTCGAGTGTCACAAGACAGACAATTACATCTGAAGTCAGATTAAAGCTTGCCTGAAGGGTGAGATACACTGGTGATAAGGAAAGTAAGCCTTCACTCAAAAATATGCGGATGTGCTATATCAGGTGCTATGACTACACCTGAATTCATAGCAATCGAATGAACAAAATTAATTAAACAGGTACTTAAGTGGAACGCACAAGGGAAGCAGAAAATGGGACATTCTAAACAGACCTGGAGACAGAGTTTTCTTGAGGGACTGAAGGGTTTTGGACTATCCTGGGAAGCCATAAAGAGAATAGCCAGAAGTCAAGAAAATTGGAAATCAACTGTTGAGACCCAATGCTTCACAAGGAGCAGAGAGGGATAAAAGAGATGTACCAGAGATGTCTGTTTGGGAACATTTATAATCACACTAAATTAACATGACTCAAAATTGTGTAGATTTCTTAATTGTCAATCTCTCTCTCTCTCTTTGCCTTTTTTTACCCCGGGTTGGGGCATATGCCCTCAACCAACTCATGCCAAATCTTCCTATCTCTAGCTATCTCCTGCAGCTCCCTCCAGCTCTTCTTTATATTGTTGATCTCCACCTCCAAATCTCGTCTCCATGTATTTCTCGGCCTCCCTTCTTTCGCTGTCCCTGCGGGTTCCAGGCAAGGACCCGTCTTGTTATATTCCCCTCCGGTTTTCGCAAAGTGTGTCCTATCCAGCGCCAGCGTCTTTTTAACCTGTTCGCTCACTGGAATCTGTCTTGTTCTCTCCATAAGTTCCTCATTTGTGACCCTATCATATTTCTTAATTGTCAATGGCTGCACAAAATTGTGTAGATTTCTTAATTGTCAATGACTGCACAAAATTGTCAGGATTTCTGAACCATTTCACTCCGCAATTTTGATTACCTCCGGACACATTTATATTGCAATGTATACTTAATTAGCTAATATAGTGTATCTTACTGAATGGATTAGCTGGTATACTGTATCTTACTGCATCTTACTGAATGGATCAGACAGTATACTGCATCTTACTGAATGGATTAGCTGGTATACTGTATCTTACTGCATCTTACTGAATGGATCAGACAGTATACTGCATCTTACTGAATGGATCAGACAGTATACTGCATCTTACTGAATGGATTAGACAGTATACTGTATCTTACTGCGTCTTACTGAATGGATCAGACAGTATACTGTATCTTACTGCATCTTATTGAATGGATCAGACAGTATACTGTATCTTACTGCATCTTACTGAATGGATCAGACAGTATACTGTATCTTACTGCATCTTACTGAATGGATCAGACAGTATACTGTATCTTACTGCGTCTTACTGAATGGATCAGACAGTATACTGTATCTTACTGCATCTTACTGAATGGATCAGACAGTATACTGTATCTTACTGCATCTTACTGAATGGATCAGACAGTATACTGCATCTTACTGAATGGATCAGACAGTATACTGCATCTTACTGAATGGATTAGACAGTATACTGTATCTTACTGCGTCTTACTGAATGGATCAGACAGTATACTGTATCTTACTGCATCTTATTGAATGGATCAGACAGTATACTGTATCTTACTGCATCTTACTGAATGGATCAGACAGTATACTGTATCTTACTGCATCTTACTGAATGGATCAGACAGTATACTGTATCTTACTGCGTCTTACTGCGTCTTACTGAATGGATCAGACAGTATACTGTATCTTACTGCATCTTACTGAATGGATCAGACAGTATACTGCATCTTACTGAATGGATTAGCTGGTATACTGTATCTTACTGCATCTTACTGAATGGATCAGACAGTATACTGCATCTTACTGAATGGATCAGACAGTATACTGCATCTTACTGAATGGATTAGACAGTATACTGTATCTTACTGCGTCTTACTGAATGGATCAGACAGTATACTGTATCTTACTGCATCTTATTGAATGGATCAGACAGTATACTGTATCTTACTGCATCTTACTGAATGGATCAGACAGTATACTGTATCTTACTGCATCTTACTGAATGGATCAGACAGTATACTGTATCTTACTGCGTCTTACTGAATGGATCAGACAGTATACTGTATCTTACTGCATCTTACTGAATGGATCAGACAGTATACTGTATCTTACTGCATCTTACTGAATGGATCAGACAGTATACTGTATCTTACTGCATCTTATTGAATGGATCAGACAGTATACTGTATCTTACTGCATCTTACTGAATGGATCAGACAGTATACTGTATCTTACTGCATCTTACTGAATGGATCAGACAGTATACTGTATCTTACTGCATCTTATTGAATGGATCAGACAGTATACTGTATCTTACTGCATCTTATTGAATGGATGAGACAGTATACTGTATCTTACTGCATCTTATTGAATGGATCAGACAGTATACTGTATCTTACTGCATCTTATTGAATGGATCAGACAGTATACTGTATCTTACTGCATCTTATTGAATGGATCAGACAGTATACTGTATCTTACTGCATCTTATTGAATGGATTAGACAGTATACTGTATCTTACTGCATCTTACTGAATGGATCAGACAGTATACTGTATCTTACTGCATCTTACTGAATGGATCAGACAGTATACTGTATCTTACTGCATCTTACTGAATGGATCAGACAGTATACTGTATCTTACTGCATCTTACTGAATGGATCAGACAGTATACTGTATCTTACTGCATCTTACTGAATGGATCAGACAGTATACTGCATCTTACTGCATCTTACTGAATGGATCAGACAGTATACTGTATCTTACTGCATCTTACTGAATGGATCAGACAGTATACTGTATCTTACTGCATCTTATTGAATGGATCAGACAGTATACTGTATCTTACTGCATCTTACTGAATGGATCAGACAGTATACTGTATCTTACTGCATCTTACTGAATGGATCAGACAGTATACTGTATCTTACTGCGTCTTACTGAATGGATCAGACAGTATACTGTATCTTACTGCATCTTACTGAATGGATCAGACAGTATACTGTATCTTACTGCATCTTACTGAATGGATCAGACAGTATACTGTATCTTACTGCATCTTATTGAATGGATCAGACAGTATACTGTATCTTACTGCATCTTACTGAATGGATCAGACAGTATACTGTATCTTACTGCATCTTACTGAATGGATCAGACAGTATACTGTATCTTACTGCATCTTATTGAATGGATCAGACAGTATACTGTATCTTACTGCATCTTATTGAATGGATCAGACAGTATACTGTATCTTACTGCATCTTATTGAATGGATCAGACAGTATACTGTATCTTACTGCATCTTATTGAATGGATCAGACAGTATACTGTATCTTACTGCATCTTATTGAATGGATCAGACAGTATACTGTATCTTACTGCATCTTATTGAATGGATTAGACAGTATACTGTATCTTACTGCATCTTACTGAATGGATCAGACAGTATACTGTATCTTACTGCATCTTACTGAATGGATCAGACAGTATACTGTATCTTACTGCATCTTACTGAATGGATCAGACAGTATACTGTATCTTACTGCATCTTACTGAATGGATCAGACAGTATACTGTATCTTACTGCATCTTACTGAATGGATCAGACAGTATACTGTATCTTACTGCATCTTACTGAATGGATCAGACAGTATACTGCATCTTACTGCATCTTACTGAATGGATCAGACAGTATACTGTATCTTACTGCGTCTTACTGAATGGATCAGACAGTATACTGCATCTTATTGAATGGATCAGACAGTATACTGTATCTTACTGCGTCTTACTGAATGGATCAGACAGTATACTGTATCTTACTGCGTCTTACTGAATGGATCAGACAGTATACTGTATCTTACTGCATCTTACTGAATGTATTAGCTTTCAATCCACTATAAGACCAAGGTTGTTTTTTTTTCTGAGTATTTTTCGGGGTATAAAGAAATATTCTAACCTCAACAGTTTCGCTGCGAATGTTCTAACCATGCGGCCATTAAATTCTGTAGACATATGTCCCCCTTATCCTCTGTCTCTCTCTCTCTCTCTGCCTTTTGAACCCATATTGGGACATATGCCCTCAACCAACTCAAGCCAAGTCTTCCTATCTTTAGTTATCCTATTATGCTACACCACCATCAAAAAATGGTGTTATAGGAAGTAAGGATAATTTTAAAAAACAAATTGTTTTTGAGTCAATTTAAAACGTATCACTAGCCAGTATCTCAGTTTAGAAGGATGAATGGGTTAATTGTCAATTATTGCACAAAATTGTGGCTCAGGTAAGTTCACACTTTACAAACTTCTCTGTGGCAGTCTAACGCTGTAGTTGCAGCTTGTATCGTTGTACTTCACGGTACTTCTTCTTCTGCATTCTCACGCTGTGAATTCAGGCGTTTGCCATGATGCATAGTCTGACGCTTCTGATTTTTGCGTGAACGTCTGCTTTACCATTTGACTGGTGTCCCTCGCCATGCAGGTGTGTCTTCTCCATTTTCAGAGGTGAATGTACTTACAGTACGATAATGATGTTGCTGCTTCTGTGGGCGTCCATAGCTTAAGCGGTAGTGAGCTCGATCACAACCCAAGAATACCTGGTTCAAACTCCGCTGCAGGCAATTAGAAAGCAAATTTATTCACATGAATTTTTACGAACAGTAAAAATAGACTTCACTGTCCCGAAAGCAATGACAAACTACTGAACGTATAAGTGGTGCCTAGAAAATTGACGACCTGTTTACTGTGGTTGATAGCGAAGTACTGTAACGAATATCCCACGATCTTTATTTTATCACATCTGCATGTCTATATTGCTTATTTAATATATACAGTTAACGTCTTTCATTGCGACACATTTTATTTGTTAAACCTACACCGCCGACATCTAGCTCTACCGCCAATTTTTCAAGGTGTTATTTTTTTTGTGTCAAGTATAAATACAGAATGAAAATCTCACATGTTGACGTTCTTCCGTGCCATGAAGTCAGGCTGTCTAATATTTTCTCTCTCTGCCTTCCTCTGTCTCGTCTCTCTTTGATTTTACTAGTTGTCAAAATCAGAGAAACTGGCTAATGTTAACAACAATATCGTAATAAATGGCCAAACACTGGAGAACGTTATTCATTTTACATATTTGGGTAGTAAAATGTCAATCAACGGTGACACGATAAAATAAATAAACACATGTATTGCTGTAGCAGTTAGTGCCTTCCCTAAGTTAACAAGTATCTGGCAATCTAAAGACCTGGCAATATGTACAAAAGTTAAATTGTTTAGATCCTTTGTGATTCCTGTACTGACCTACGGTTGTGAAAGTTGGAAATTAACAAACAAAATTGTTAAAAAACTAGACAGCTTTGAGAATAAATGTCTCTGAAAATTACAAAAAGTAAAATGGAGTGATTTCTTTTTGAACAACGCAGTGAGAGATAGAACACACCAACAACCCATATCAAATATTATAAGGAATCGAAGGTGGAAATATTTAAGTCATGTTCATGATGAGAAAAGAAAACGTGGAAGACCTATGACCACTCTTCGAAGAACAATCCAACAAGAAAGTAAACTATTGGGATGTAAAACCATTCAAGATCTCCAACTGCTAGCAACGAACCACATCACATGGAGCTCTAAAATCTGTGCCACCTTTGGCACGAAAGGAACAAACTAACTAACTAATGCTACAAATAAGAAAGAAAATTGAGGTATTTTGGACATATAAAAAGACACAAAGGGTTGAAGAAGACCATCCTGGAAGGAGGCAGGAGAAGATGAAGACCACAGAGAAGATGGATTCAGGATGTAACTGATGGTCTGAACATGACGGCTGCAGAGGCGGAACATCTGGCCTACGAGAGAGAGAAATTCTGAAGGACTGTTGGGGTAGCAAAGTTCTGCTCAGGACAAGCTACTTGATTTTTATTTGATGCAGATATTTCAGTTTTCTTTAGTTAGATTCTTCTATCTATGTTGGCCCCTCTTTGTGACCTGTATGTGGTGTTTGGTCGAGAAACAGTGTGGGGTACCTCGGTAGATACATGTAGATTTAATTTCAGGAATATTTTGGGTGAATTTTTTAATCCTGGTGTAAATAAGAAATTGTATTCGAATTTTATGTGGCTTGTTGAAAGTATTAATTATGTATATGAGAGTATGTATGTATGAGCAGTGTTATTCTCTGAGTATAGGTAGCATTCACCCGACATGTACGCATGTACACATTCAAATTTGAAGATATCTGTACACAGTTGACTTGTACACATTCAAATTGAAGATATCTGTACACAGTTGATTTGTATACATTCAAATTGAAGATATCTACACAGTTGACTTGTACACATTCAAATTTGAAGATATCTGTATACAGTTGACTTGTACACATTCAAATTGAAGATATCTGTACACAGTTGACTTGTACAGATTCAATTTGAAGATATCTGTACACAGTTGACCTGTACACATTCAAATTGAAGATATCTACAGTTGACTTGTACACATTGAAATTGAAGATATCTGTACACAGTTGATTTGTACACATTCAAATTGAAGATATCTACACAGTTGACTTGTACACATTCAAATTTAAAGATATATGTACACAGTTGACTTGTACACATTCAAATTGAAGATATCTGTACACAGTTGACTTGTACACATTCAAATTGAAGATATCTGTACACATTTGACTTGTACACATTCAAATTTGAAGATATCTGTACACAGTTGACTTGTACACATTCAAATTTGAAGATATCTGTACACAGTTGACTTGTACACATTCAAATCATGACCACCACCGTTTGAGCTCAAGTGATATGTAGATTAGTGTTCCTCATCTGTCAATCAAGCTGTAAAGGTTATGTGGCTCTACCTGTAGTCTGAAGCATTGGGATAAGAAATATTTTAAGTAGGAATCGTTTGTCTAGCTCTCTCTCTCTCTCTCCTTCTCTCGCTCTCTATCTTTCTCTCTCTATCTTTCTCTCTATCTTCCTCTCTCTCTTTCTCTCTCTCTGTCTCTTTCTCTCTCTCTCTTTCTCTCTTTTTCTCTCTTTCTTTTCTCTCTTTTCTCTTTGTTTCTCTCTCTTTGTTTCTCTCTCTCTTTGTTTCTCTCTCTCTCTCTCTCTCTCTCTTTCTCTCTCTCTCTCTCTCTCTCTTCTTCTTTGTTATTGTTGTTGTTAGAAATAATCTGTACACTTTCATGCTCTGAAACATATATTTATATAAAAGATTTGCCCTTAAAGTAACATGTCAGTGTTTGTTCAGCTTATTGGTATATTGATCGATTGTTACTTTGATCAATTGTTACTTTGGCTAATTGTTACTTTGGCTAATTGTTACTTTGGCTAACTGTTACTTTGGTCAATTGTTACGTTAATCTACTGTAACTTTGATCAATTGTTACTTTGCAATCTCACACATGTTATTCTATCCTACCTTGAGAATGTATTTCTATTTATACTTGAAGTATAATTTGTTCAACTGAAATATATTATTTTCCAACAATTTCCTATACTGTTTTAGTCCCCTCTAAAGTTCCGTCTGTTTAGTTTGATGGCGCCGCTGCCGATTACAAAATTACGACATTACAAGAAATTGAAAGTCAAAGTTCTTTGTATATTTGCCCACTTGCTTATAGTCCCCACCCACCAGCCACACCCATTAGCGACACCCACCAGCTACACCCACCAGTCACACCCATCAGCCACAGCCATACCCATCAGCCACACCCACCAGTCACATCCACCAGCCACACCCACAAGCCACAGCTATACCCATCAGACACCCCCATCAACCACAGCCATACCCATCAGCCATACCCACCAGCCACAGCCACACCCACCAGCCACACCCACCAGCCACACCCACCAGTCACACCCATCAGCCACATCCACCAGCCATACCCACAAGTCACAGCCATACCCATCAGTCACCCCCACCAGCCACCCCCATCAGCCACAGCAACACCCATCAGCCACACCCTTTCACCATCCATTTTTATCCCAAACAGGTATAACTGTTATCCATCATTGTCAATGAGAAGCATAATTCAATACCTTACCGTGGGCCGAAATTATTTGACTGTGACTGTCCTACATATTTTAGGTATCTATGAATCTGGACGCAATATATTTACGTTCTCGGTGCAAACCATGCAGATTACACATAATGCTGGGAGTATCAAGAAGAGGTCAGTTTAGAAATGAAATCAGGGGGAAAATAGGTACATCAGTACTGATAATAGAGTGGAGATTGTCCCCTGTATGTCCTCCCTAGAAAGGAATGCTGGCCATACAACTCAATAACTACATTCTTCTTCTTCGGACGCTCCATATCAACCACTTGTTAACCACTCTGTGTGATTTGTATGTGATCTGAGCGTAACAGCAATTGTATGTTGTGCCAGTTATATGCCTACAAGTAGACCAGCAGATCCAATTTCTGTGACGCTTTTTATTTGATAGGGTAGCTTCCCATGGTTCCTATCTTAGTCGCCTCTTACGACAAACCTTGTATGTCACAATCTTACTATTCTTTGCTCCTCTTGTGGGCCCTGGCAACACCTGGATGGCAGCTGAGGTAGTTAATTGGTCTGATTCTGTCAAGATTTAGTAACATAGGGTTTATATCATCTATGCAGAAAGGGAGAACTTGCAACATGGAAGACAACAAAGAAAACCATCAGAAAACTGCAGACCTTCATAAATGGATGTTTACGTAGAATAGAGGGACTGAGATGGTATGATACGATTACAAACGAGAAACTCAGAGAAAGAACTAAGCAGATACCAGTGGAGAAAGAGCAAGGGAAGAGACGCTGGCGATGGATAGAACATACATTGAGAAGACCGACCGAAAGCATTGCAAGACAGGCATTGTTTTGGAACCTGCAGGGAAAGAGACTTAGGGGAAAGCCTAGAAATACCTGAAGAAAAAACTGGAGATTTATATTAAAAAGATAGGTAAGACATGGAAAGAATTGGATGGGATGCCAAAAGAGGAAGGGCTGGACAAAATTTATTGAAGACCTGTGCTCCGATGGGAGTTAAAAAGTGAAGAGGAAGGGAGGAGAAAAGTGAAGAGATATCTTTCTGAGCAGCACATTTTATTTTTGAAGCATGTCCAATTCTGTGACTTAGACTGGGTTCACCATGAAGGATACTGATGTACAGAGGTTCAGCATCATTACCAATAACAGGGTCTTTGATATCAAAATTGATATCTTGTAACACTAGTGCCGAATCATAGAAGGCCAGCGTAGGCTAAGAATTGTTGATGCTCGAGCAGTGTGCGGTTGAACTACAGGAAACCCGTATTCTTTACTTGGGGATCAAAATTACAAGTACCTTTGAAGTCAGAGTAAGGCTCGCCTGAATAGTGAGGGATACTGGTGATACGAAAAGCAAGCCTTCATGCAAAAATCAGTTCAGCAAAGATGCCGAGCCTAATCTAGTGAAGAAAGCAACTACAATGGAACATCTCCATTACATGTTTCTAGAAGACAGCTGGATAAGAATTTACACAGATGGATCGGCATTGGAGGCAACCATGAATGGTGGAGCAGGACTTTACATTACGCACCCAGATGCTACTACTGTGTCTCTAGTGGCCCCTACTGGAAGAATATGTTCCAACTACAAAGCAGAACTCTTAGCCCTTCTGATGGCAGCACAGCACATGAATAAGTTGCAAGCACCTGCAGGCAAGATGGTATTTCTCACAGACTCACTGTCAGCTATACAAGCCCTGGAGGCTAAATCCGCTGACAGCACAGTGCAAAATCTAAAAAGAGAACTTGCTCAGCTTTCAGAAAAGGCAGAAATTCACTTGCAGTGGATTCCATCTCACTGTGACATTGCAGGCAATGAGAGTGCCGATGTCTTAGCTAAGGAGGGCAGTGCCAAAGAGCAAATTTACCTACCCTTGTCTTTTCAAGAGGTTAAAACCCTCATACAGAGAAAATCTGCAGTAGACTGGAAGACAAACACTGGATTTGATTATGGAAAAGACTCCCTCAAAGACCTAAGCAGAACAGACCAGATCATTATATTTCAACTACGCACCGGACACTGCAGACTCAACAAACACTTATATAGACTAGGAATAAGTCAAACAGCTCTGCCAGTGTCAGCAGGCGGAACAGACACCAGAGCATATCCTGCAAGACTGTCCTTTCCTGTGTGAGCTGAGAAGCAACATGTGGCCACACCCAGTCGACCTGAAAACTAAGCTGTGGGAAACCTGACAGACCTGAAGCTGACTGCCCAGTTTGTGGTCCACAGTAAATTAAGCGCATGACCAGAGATCGCTGAAGAAGAAGAAGAATGCAAAAATCAGTCAGAAACATCATATTAGGCGCCTTGACTATGCCTGAAGTCATAGTGAGCCAATTAAAAAAATTAATTATAATAGCCGTCCATCGTAGCGATGATGACAACAATCTCAGCGTGTGCTGTTGCACCTCTCTGGTGTGTGCGGAGGTGACTGTAGAGTCCAATCCTAGAACAGAATCTCCGACCACAGGTGGGGCATACATGATCAAGGTTAGACATGTGCGTGTTGTGTTAATTAATTAACCTATGGAATGGAAAAAATTAATTAAATTAGCATTAACACCGATATAATGAGATTCAACTTCAATGTAAAAGTAGTACTCATGTGATTAGTGAGGATTATCACCATCACATCACTGTGGACAGGTTAATGTGTGCTTTGTTCTCCTCCTCAATATCTTTACTAGCGTATCTCTCTCTCTCTTTCTCTTGCTGGATTGTTCTTTTGGCCATTTTTATCATTCTTATTGTTTAGTTTAGTCGTCGGATCACCATCACTGCACGTCGAACAAATTAGTCCATAAGTGCTCCGATCTCTCCCTCAGTATGTCCATCAGCGTGTGGCGACTAATGACACCAGTTCTTTGTTGGTTTACAATTCTTCTTTGTCTGCCAGCATAGCGTTCTTGTCGAGCTACACCACACTTAACTTTGAGTTCTTGTAGTCTCATTAGAGTTGTAGATTCACCGCTATTACGTGAATCATGTACACGTCCTCTCTCCCTTAAGGAATTTATAATATCAGCCTGGTCCATTGCTCGCCCGCTTTGTACAGCAGCCATACCTGCAAGCATATCCGCACCTTCATTCTCCCTTACACCTGCATGCCCTGGCACAAAAATAAAACTGATCTTTGTCAGCTTAGACCTCCCCAGCGACTCCATCCAATGTCTCCTAGCCCATCCTATTTCAATCTTCCTGAGCATACTCACTGAGAAAACATGCATGGATCATCCTTATTGTGATATATATAAACAGCCTTTGCCAAGAACGTAGTTTTACGTCACAATATTCAGTACCATTTGGAGCTCTAGTGCTTGTCCTTCAGCGATGTGTCCGGTTTCAACCAGCGCTTACTGGGTTCGCTCTCCGTCAGCCTTTGACTGTCCCCAGCCGACCTGCAAGGCAGCAGGTCTACTAGCATATAATTACTAACCACATCCGTTCTGTGTTGATTAATCAAATTTGTCGTGCCTCTAACAACGTGCTAGTGCCTGGCTTACAAAAATTAAATTTTAGAAAAAGGATTCGAGACAAGAAGTGACTAATTAATTATTATGTATACCTGTGTGTACATATAACACTAACTAATTAATTATTATGTATACCTGTGTGTACATATAACACTAACTAATTAATTATTATGTATACCTGTGTGTACATATAACACTGACTAATTCTGATCTTGTTGTTATATAACAAGGAAGTCAATTGTGTTACTTTACGTTTTGTTTAGGTAGATACGAAAGAAATTTATGATAAATAAAAACAAATTTTAAAACTAAATATTGACTGTCGTTTTGTGAGGTAGGTCTGGCTGCGTGTTAAATTGCAGGGGTAGCAACCTAGTGTACATTGGTAATACTACACCACTGGCAGCAATATTTTCCAGATTGATTGATTGATTGATCGGACCATCCTCGTGGCACTTCGTGAGTTATTGTGTGTGCTCCAATCACTTACTGACACAGGAAGATCTCAGGTGCAGGACACAAACTCTGTAGCACAGCGATGGTGAGTTACTGTGTGTGCTCCGATCACTTACTCACACAGGAAGATCTCAGGTGCAGAACACAAACTCTGTAGCACAGCGATGGTGAGTTACTGTGTGTGCTTCGATCACTTACTCACACAGGAAGATCTCAGGTGCAGAACACAAACTCTGTAGCACCGGCAAGGTTCCCCGAAGTTAGAAGATGATGAAAATATTTTTTAGGAATTTTATTTGTTACTTTTGCCTTATGAATTTATCCTAATAAATTTTTACCGGGCAGCGGCTTCCCAGCCTGCTCTTTCTATTTTGAACTGCCAAGGGCTCTTTAATTTGCTCAACTTGAACACAGGAGCTGCGTTTTATCGTCCGTCTCCGATAGGACTAGGAACTTGATCTTACCTACACTGAGATCAGGGATCTCTGACAAAATATCTTGATCGCTTCTCAAAGGAGCTAACTATGAACTATGAACTCAAAGGAGCTAACTATGAATTCAAAGGAGCTAACTATGAACTCAAAGTAGCTAACTATGAACTATGAACTCAAAGGAGCTAACTATGAACTCAAAGGAGCTAACTATGAACTCAAAGGAGCTAACTATGAACTCAAAGGAGCTAACTATGAACTCAAAGTAGCTAACTATGAACTCAAAGGAGCTAACTATGAACTATTAACTCAAAGGAGCTAACTATGAACTATTAACTCAAAGGAGCTAACTATGAACTCAAAGGAGCTAACTATGAACTCAAAGGAGCTTACTATGAACTATGAACTCAAAGGAGCTAACTATGAACTATGAACTCAAAGGAGCTAACTATGAACTCAAAGGAGCTAATCAAGTAACTTTGAAACAAGAGGCAAACATCTAACCTTCACGTCACATAAACTCCAATATTTTCTTGATATCCCTCGGAGACATCTTTGATGATTCTGTCACCTTCCTTCCGGTCCCTTTCTTTTGCTTAGTTCACTGTACAGCAATTACTTTCAAATATAATTGTCTTTCTTTTGACCAGTGTACTCTAGCCATTAACTCTTTCCACGCTTTAAGCCGCACACTGCGCCACGGCGGAAGTCCGTTGCACACTTTAAGCCGCACACTGCGCCATAGAGTTGCTTCCCTTATAAGAAGTCTTTCTAGTTTTATTTCTACTGTTTTACTTCTACTACTTTTTAACCTTGTTATTCTATTGGGTTGTCAGTTTTCTTCAATTTAGTATATAATAATATATATATGTTTATTTATTGCCGAGTAGTTGGGATCGTTTTTTTACTACCCTTGCATTAACTGCTTAAAAATTGAGGAAATAACTGTGCGTGGAAAGAGTTAAATATCACTGAGGTTTGGTGAGAACGGTAATAGAAGGCATGGTTTCTTAAGTACCTATATGCTTATGCATAAGGTCAACTTGAAATGACTAGGGTCAAGAAGTAGCATGTCTCTTGCGGAACGTCTCTTTTATTACAGCCTTTCTGAAAAACTCTCTTTCCCTAGCAAGTTCTTCCACATTCTCCAGCGTGATATTCAAGGTTTTTTTGATGTTCTGCTGTCACTTTCATCTTGGTCGTCCCCCGCCTCATACTCCAGAAACCTTGATTTCCATTACCATTCTCTCCAGACCACTCTGTCATTTAACGGGGGCAAACAAACTCGCAAGGACTGGAGGGAGCCTAACACAAAGCTATATAGAAGCAAAGACTGGAGGGAGCCTAACACAAAGCTATATAGAAGCAAAGACTGGAGGGAGCCTAACACAAAGCTATATAGAAGCAAAGACTGGAGGGAGCCTAACACAAAGCTACATAGAAGCAAAGACTGCAGGGAGCCTAACACAAAGCTATATAGAAGCAAAGACTGGAGGGAGCCTAACACAAAGCTATATAGAAGCAAAGGAGGGAGCCTAACACAAAGCTATATAGAAGCAAAGACTGGAGAGAGCCTAACACAAAGCTATATAGAAGCAAAGACTCTCCTGAAACAATCCAGAAAAATTATGTGGAGAAAAACAAATGGAGGATACAATCCAGAGCACGACAGTATAAATACACTAAACAGAAAAACACAGACCACAGTCTTCAGATTAGAACAGGACACTGCAGTCTCAGAGCACACCTCCACAGAATGGGTCTCAGGGACTCGACTGCCTGCACCTGTGGAGCACCAAGCAGTCCCCAGAGCACATCCTGCAAGACTGCCCCAGCCTGAGCAGTGTGCGAATGGAAATCTGACCAACAGAAACAACCCTGCAAAACAAATTATGTGGAACCGGTGAAGACCTCACAACTCACCATCCCATTTATGCGCATACGGAGTATGCCACTACTCCGAGTATGCCATTACTCCGGGATGTGTCATAGCAGAAGTTGGTCGCAGAAAAGAACTACAAAACCTATGGAAGGGAAATTAACTCTTTCCACGCCCATTTATTTCCTCAATTTTAAGCAATTAATTCAAGGGAAGTAAAAAAAAAAAAAATCTTTTAATTACGATCCCAACTACTCGTCAATAAATAAACATATATATATTATTATATACTAAATTGAAGAAAACTGGACAACCCAATAGAATAACAAGGTTGAAAAGTAGTAGAAGTAAAATAGTAGAAGTAAAACCAGAAAGACTTCTTATAAGGAAAGCAACTCTATGGCGCAGTGTGCGGCTTAAAGCGTGCAACGGACTTCCGCAATGGCGCAGTGTGCGGCTTAAAGCGTGGAAAGAGTTAATAATGTCAAAACTTATATCTTTAAGAGCATGTATTTTTTCCTAAACAGCGTATGACTGTGGCATGTGTTATTGATAAAACAGTTGAAAAATTAATGAATGCCGCTGGATGCAAGTGCTACAGAAGAGTAACTCAGAAGAATCATCATCATCAAATAGCTTATCCTGAGCAGAACTTTGCCACCCCAACAGTCCTTCAGAATTTCTCTCTCATAGGCCAGATGTCCCGCCTCTGCCGCGGTCATGCTCAAACCATCAGTTACATCCTGAATCCATCTCCTCCGTGGTCATCCTCTTCTCCTCTTTGCTGGTATGCCTCCTTCAGTGAACATCTTCTCCAACCCTTCATGTCTCTTTATATGTCCAAAGTACTTTAATTTTCTTATTTGTATCCTCAGCCAATTTTCTTTGATTTTGAGTTCTTTCGGGATAGATCTATTTGTTCTCTTCTCTGTCCAAGATATATAGATGACTATTCTGTAAACACTTACATTCCATATTACTGTTCAGGTTATCTGGACATTTTCTTGGAGAATAATCTACCACTGCTTTCCTTGCTGGCAGAATACCATGGACATTTTCTTGGAAGGTAGTGTACCATTGTTTTCCTTGATGGCAGAATACCATGGACATTTTCTTGGCCAAGGGAGCCAAGTGGGAGCCAATGGGGACAGGCTCTAGATGATGATGATGACTAGTGTATAGAAGAAAGATGTTTCTGTGCTATATAGTCAATACTGATTAAGTAAGTGCTCTTCTGTGCTACATTACTGACATATATAAGTGCTCTGTGCTATATAGAGCCAATGCTGACATATAGACATGTTCTGTGCTATATAGAGCCAGCACTGACATAGAAGTGTTCTGTGCTATATAGAGCCATTACTGACATATAGAAGAGTTCTGTGCTATATAGAGCCAGCACTGACATATAAAGTGTTCTGTGCTATATAGAGCCATTACTGACATATAGAAGTGTTCTGTGCTATATAGAGCCAGCACTGACATATAGAAGTGTTCTGTGCTATATATAGCCAGTGCTATGTAAAATGTATATTAACATATGGAAGTGAGTTCTGTGCTATATAGAGCCAGCACTGACATATAGAAGAGTTCTGTGCTATATAAAGCCAATGCTGACATATAGAAGTGTTCTGTGCTATATAGAGCCAGCACTGACATAGAAGTGTTCTGTGCTATATAGAGCCATTACTGACATATAGAAGTGTTCTGTGCTATATAGAGCCAGCACTGACATATAGAAGTGTTCTGTGCTATATAGATCCATTACTAGCATGCAAGAGCAAGAAATAGAGTTCTTCATTGCATCATATAGCCAGTACTGACATTTGGAAAAGTCTTGGAGAATCAATAATTAACATAACCTGTAGAGGCAGCAGTAGAGATGTGATATACAGAAGAAGAAGAATTTCTCTCTTACTGTTATACATTACATAGGCAATTTCTCCATACCTCTCTATCCTGGGTAACTCGCTCAATCTATTCCATGGAACTGAGACTGATATTTCTTGCCTCTTTCATCAAAGTTTGTTTCAAGGTCTCCCTAGGTGATTGCAGATGAATGCTGAGAATTTAATTGCCTTTTAAATGACTAATATTGCTATACTGAAAGAAGTGAACTCACACAGGAAGCTCAATATTAGCCTCCCCCTCTCTCTCTCTCTTGCCTGAGACGATCCTGGCGCTTAGTGCAGAAGCAAATGCACACCATTCAACTCTATTCTTGGCCATCCTTAGAATTATAGATCCAGTTGTAATTCATTTCTTTCAGTTCTTGTTTTACTATTCTCCTACAGGTCATTTGAGGTCTTCCATGTTTTTGTTTACCCTCTGGTGTCCATCTCAGTGCAGTTTTCATGACAGAGTTAGTCTACATGTGCATCACGTCCGATCCATCTCCATCGTCTCTGTTGGATGATGGTGCTCATATTCTCTTGTTGACACTGTGCAAGCAGTTCTTGATTAGAGATAGTATTTGTATGATGCTGCTCATATTCTCTTGTTCACACTGTGCAAGCAGTTCTTGGTTAGAGATAGTATTTGTATGATGCTGCTCATATTCTCTTGTTCACACTGAGCAAGCAGTTCTTGGTTAGAGATAGTATTTGACCAGAACATGCTTAAGATTTTTCACAGATCAAGTTGTGTGGAAGGTGGAGAGTTCGAACAGATCTTAATATTAGCAACAGGAAAAGGTAATCATCATTTTTCTGGCAGGTTATGAGAATAGGTATAGAGTGTCTAACCGAATGGATTAGAGCGCGGGCTCCCATCTTGGAGAACCGGGTTCAATCCCCGGTAAGATCAACAATATTTTTTGGTCTGGGACATAAAGAAAAAATCTTAACAGTTTTGCAATGACTGCAATAGCTATGCAGCCATTAAATTCCTCAGTCTCATTTCCATCCTGTCCTACACCCCCGTAAAGAGTGGTATTAGGGGATCGCTTGCCCGTTGTTCTGAAGCCTTACACATGCAGTAAGCAACCGTAGGATTGTTGCTGGAGCTATAGAGTTGTGCTTTGTGCAATACTCTCTGCAGGTTTCATGCCATTTCTGCGGAGAGGGACTGAGCTATATGGGGTAAAACCCGTTGCAATGAAGTCAATCCTTCGGCTTTAAAACGCTTTAAACATTCAGTAAAGACAACTTTCTTTTATTTAAAAAAAAATGAGAATCGGTAGTTTAGAATATTTGGTGACAACTGACAAAATCAGTAGCGTTGAGACAAAGAACTACAGAAGTAGCAAATTATGAATAGTCAAGACCTCATGGGCATGAAAAAAAAATGTCAACATCAGTACTGAAAGTGACTATTTCTTAAAAGATTGTATGTAAAAAATCTATGATCAGCAATCCCTGTTTTCATGACACATGATGATGATGATGATAATGTTGTGTTTACCTGTTGCTATGAAAACCTGGCTTCCAATCATTCCACCTTCCAGAGTTGTGATTTTTCGCTCTCTATTTTTCATGATCTCTCAATCATTTTCATGATCCTCAATCATTTTTCATGATCCCTCAATCATTTTTCATGATCTCTCAATCATTTTTCATGATCCCTCAATCATTTTTCATGATCACTCAATCATTTTTCATGATCACTCAATCATTTTTCATGATCCTCAATCATTTTCATGATCCCTCAATCATTTTCATGATCCCCAATCATTTTCATGATCCCTCAATCATTTTTCATGATAAAGATTGTAATATAATCTGCCGTAACTTTTATGGATTGTATGACAATTGTGTGGGCGCCTGTAGCTTAAGCGCTAGTGAGCTCGGATCACACCCCAAGAGTTCCTGGTTCAAACTCCACGGTGGACAATGTGGAGCAAATTTGTTTCCGCTAATTTTTGCAAACTGTAAAAATATACCTCACCGCTCAAAAAGCAATGGTAAACTATTGAACGTATAAGTGGTGCCTAGAAAATAAACGATTTGTTTACAGTGGTTGATTGCAAGGTCTTGTATAGGATATGCCATGATGTACATTTTATGACAATTATTCATTCCTTCCTTTTGTTCGCTATTTAAATCATTATGTGACCATTCATTCCTTCCTTTTGTTCACTATTTAAATCATTGTGTGACCATTCATTCCCTCTTGTTGCTGATGTATTCAATTACTGTAAATTGATTTGTTTAAAGCTTTCTGTATTGTATTCTTTGTTATACTAACTATGTATAATTTTTAAGTTGCTACAGTCTCGTAAGTCATTGCCTGTTTTGAACTTTGAAATACTGTAAAATCTGACGTGTAATACACACAAAATTTTAAACTCGTTTTTGCCTGTTAACACTTCTGTGAAAATACTTGCTTATTCAAACGTTTCATATCGAACACTTGTTAAACTACTCTATGTGATTTGTATATGGTCTGAGTCTAAGAGGGATTAAATGTTGAGCAAGATATGCGCCTCCAAGTAGGCCAGAAGATTTGATTTCTGCAACGATTTTTATTTACTAGGACAGCTTCCCTAGACCCTTATCTCAGTCACCTCTTACAACATTCTTTGCTGATCGCAGTGTTACTATGAGAGAGAGAAGATATACTAATCAACTATGCATCGGTACGAGGAACGAGTGGACTTTTGGATGGCTGGTGCGGCGAAGGACTACTCAATTGGTGCATTGATGCATAGAAATGCTCAATGTGCCATGACGCTGGCCGCATAATATAACAAAACTGTTTGATATGTAAGCCTCCAGATCCATATGTAAGCCTCCAGAGGCTTACGTGGATATACTGCCCTGGGCATGCGGGTGTTTACGGTAATGAGAGAGCGGACAGGCTTGCTTCAGCAGCATCGATTGTTGAGGAGTTGAAGATGGATAAGGGTGATATTCTTCGGTCTCTTCGCGACTATCTGTTGGATGAGGACACTAAAATCGATGTTGAATCAATCAAGCGATTTAGGCAGTTTTTAGTTACCCGTTGTACAAGTAGAACTGGATGCCTGAGGGCAGAGTGAGAGGTGTGTTTAATCAGCGAGCCACGGAACCATCAGTATGCATACTCTTTGATATCTGTTGGGGAGACTGAGCACCTATGGGTCTGCCGGAGTGCAATGATGTCAGTTTAGTAACCAATAACCAAAACTGTTTGCTATTATATTTCAGATTTAAAATAAATTTTTCATAAAATGAAATACTTGAAAAAATTATGGTGCGTTTCAGTTTAGAGCATCATCATGGACTTGTCCATAAGTACTCCGATCTCCTTCGCAATATCTCCAACAACGTCCAACAACTAACCGTACCTGTTCGATGTTGATTGATGAGTCTAGTCATATACTTGTTATGCTGTTCTTTTCTGGCAACTTCAATCTTGATTGCCAGCTCTTGCAATCTAACAATTGACATTGATTGGTTTCAATGTAAATCCTCCTTGCGGCCAAGCTCTTTGAGACCATTCAGAATGGCAGCTCTATCCATTAGCTGGCCCCTTGATATGGTGGCAGAGCTAGCCAGCCTGTCTGCTCTCTCATTTTCCAACGATTTGCCCCAGAATAAGATAAGTGTATGTCTGCAAAAGTTAGAAGACAGAATTGATGCATTTCAGATGTGGATATATAGAAGAATAGGCAGAGTTTCATGGACAGAAAAACAGACAAATAAACAAGTTTTAGGAAAACTAGGCAGGAAGAAACAATTATTCAGAGAAATAAAATTCAGACAAGTAAAGTATTTTGGGCACATAAAAAGACATGATACCATGATAAAACATTTACTAGAGGGAAAGTTGAGGGGGAAGAGGAGCAAGAGGAAGACCGAGAGATAAGTGGGAAGGAAACTTTAAGAAATGGACAGGTTACAGTCTGGCAGTGTGCAACACCAAGACGAAAGACAGAGAATGCTGGAGATTCATTGCAGCCAACATTCGATGTGGAGACAGCACCTGATGATGATGATGATGTCTGCAAATTGTTTACTCTTGTAGTGATTCGGTTCATTGACTGCGCACCGAACCAGCCTCCAATTTTCTGATCATACTCATATTATATATAAACTTCAATTTTACTAAAGAAAATGTAGAATTAAATCAAGCATGCATATATCGCACAAGTGTGTATTATACGCAATATTTTACGATATTTGTATGTTCCATATATATCTATTTTTGTTGTATATTTATTTATACGCTGTTTGTACGTATAGTTATGTAAAGTATATTTGACATATTTATTTCATGTTTGTTGGTGTATGTGTGGCCAAAACGAGATACTTTAAACTGCTGAAGAGATACATAATGTGTCGTAACAAAATGTATAGTATTATTTAATACTATACAACACTAAAAAGGGAAAGATTAAAGCATAAAGAAAGACAGTTTTTTATTTAGTTGGTTCATTCTTCTTTTGTTTGTTTGTACTGGTTAGGTAGGGAAGCGTTCCAGAGAGACGGTATGTATAGTTTTTTTGTTGGTCTTCAGGTGTATAATAATAATAATTCTTCTCGTACCGTTATATGTTACATAGGGCCTGCCGCCCGAGTGGTTACCGGGGTGCAAAGAATAGAACCACTGTTACCTGCCACGCATGTTGTAAGAGGCGACTAAGGAGGTTTGGCTGAAATCGGATGCATGTGTCCTAAACGTGTAGAAGTCTTATGCGTTTAGGGGCCTACCAAACCAATGTGCAACGTATACACGTTCTTGGCAAAGATCAAACATATCACAAAGAGTGATTAAAATTGGTTGTAAAGAACGAACGCAAAGAAGAAGAAGAAGACATAGGGCCTGCAAGCAATTCCTCCATACCGCTCTATCCTGGGCAACTCGCTCAATATCCTCCATGGAACTGAGACCGATATTTCTTGCGTCTCTCATCAAAGTTCGTTTCAGGGTCTCCTTAGGTCGGCCTCTCTTTCTTGAACCCTTTGCATCCCACTTCAATGCCTGCTTTGATATTCGTTGATCATTTCTCCTCAAGGTATGTCCAACATATCTCCATCTTCTCTTTCTTATAACAGTTGTCACTTATTGTGATACATGTAATAACAAAGTACTATAGCTTTACAAAATAACAAAAACACAATAACAATACAAAGCAATGTTTTGAAGAAAAAGGTCTTTACCAAGCAAAGAATACAACAAGTGACAAATTTCACAACACACACATACAGACTACGACAGAAACATCCTATTGAACCTAAAATGAAAATCTGTGACTAAAAATTAATAACGAAATAAATGCCAAAGCTAGAAGTGAAAAAAAGGAGAGAAACAATAAAAAATCAAATATATATATATATAACTTATATACATTTAACATATACACATATAGAATATATGTAAGAAGAGAAAGTACTAAGAAGCATAGGAATGTAGTGAGTTGAGTCCATGAGGTTTGTATAGCTTAGTCTGTTGTCATCAATCATCATCAAACAGCTTGTTCTGAGCAGAACTTTGCCACCCTAACAGTCCTTCAGAATTTCTCTCTCTCGTAGGCCTCTGCAACCGTCAATATCAAATCATCAGTTATGTGAGATCAAGTTCCTAGTCCTGTTGGAGATGGACGATAAAATGTAGTTCCTGTGTTCAATTTGAGCACGTAAAAGAACCCTTGGTAGTTCAAAATCGAGAAGAGCAGGCTGGAAAGCCGCTGCCCAGGCAAAATTCATTAGAAAAGATCAAAAATAAAATCCCTACAAAATATCTTCACCATCTTCTAAATTACATTGAGAACTCTCGCCGGTGCTACAGAGTTTGTGCACTACCGCTGAGATCTTCCTTTGTAAGAAAGAGATCAGATCACACATGTTTACTCACCACAGTTCAATGATGATACAGATGGAAATGGGATGAAGGAAATTAAAAGAAGAACAAAAATGGCTTTACAAAAAATTAAACAACTAAAAACAGTCTGGAACGGAACTGATAAGAAAACAAAGATCATAATACTAAGAGCATGCATATTCCCAGTGGCAACGTATGGGTGTGAAGCATGGATATTTAATTAAGCAGTGGGAAAACATATATGTGGTTTTGAATATAAATGTTACAAAAATGGGGAAAACTGGCTGATGATCAAATATATGGAGAACAACATTGCGCAAAGGTGCAGAATCTTTTGAAGAGAGACTTAGGGATGAGCTGAAAGACAAGAGAGACAAGCGAAAACTCAGAAGTTGTTACAGTGAAACACTTGCCAATTGACCATCTGTGAAGACAAATAACGGCCATATAGTTACAGAAGAATCCTTCGTATATCATGGACAGAGAAGAGAACAAATAGATCTATCCAGAAAGAACTCAAAATCAAAGAAAACTAGCTGATGCTACAAATAAGAAAATTGAGATATTTTGGACATATAAAAAGACACGAACGGCTGGAGAAGACCATCATGGAAGGAGGTATACCGACAAAGAGAAGAAAAGGAAGACCACAGAGAAGATGGATTCAGGATGAATCTGATGGTTTGAAAATGACGGATGCAGAGGCAGGACATCTGGCCTATGAGAGAGAGAAATTCTGGAGGACTGTTGGGGTGGCAAAGTTCTGCTCAGGGCAAGCTAATTGATGATGATGATGCAATGATGATGACCCTATCCAATCAAAAATAGAGAGACAGATCTTGAGAAGTATCATTGGTGTATTTTTCAATTATTTTTTTCCGATCCAGAAGCACTTGAGCTTTCAGCTATTCGGCTCGGTACCATGGACATCATAACCCTTCGGTTCGGTACCACGAACACTGTAAATCTGGAGAACCTGTGACTTTTCTTCCAGCCTGCGGAATTGAATCCGCGCTCACAGAGGGCTTGTCACCCGTAGTCCAACATGCTACGAACACGCTGGGCAGACGGGCATCATTGATGTATCAGAGATTTCTTCATACAATGAAATGTATTGAGAATTTGAGAACAGCTGTTTTTATATGATATAGTTGTCTGTGTTGTCCAGTTTTTCTTGTACATCAATAAATTGTCTAATGCTACTGTCAAATCAGTGTTCATTGCTGTGTTTTTGTGTAGTAGTGTTCATTGCTGTGTTTTTGTGTAGTAGTGTTCATTGCTGTGTTTTTGTGTAGTAGTATTCATTGCTGTGTTTTTGTGTAGTAGTGTTCATTGTTGTGTTTTTGTGTAGTAGTGTTCATTGCTGTGTTTTTGTGTAGTAGTGTTCATTGCTGTGTTTTTGTGTAGTAGTGTTCATTGCTGTGTTTTTGTGTAGTAGTGTTCATTGCTGTGTTTTTGTGTAGCATTGTTGTGTTTTTGTGTAGCAATGTTCATTGTTGTGTTTTTGTGTAATATTATTCATTGTATGAACTGTATCTGAGTATAATTAATGTGCAGACTGTTCGTAATCTGCTTATGTGACAGAACCATTTAATTTGTTGTTTCTTGATGAAGTTCAGTACTGATGTTGTACACACTTTCTCTTGATGTCTTCATTTCTAAACCAGTCACTTCCTGACACTCCCAGCATTCTGCGTAAACACTTCATCTCTGTCGTGATTGGTTTTTCTTCGTTATGTTTTGTATGTTGTGGTTCATTTTATTTTGTGTATTCCACCTTAAAGTTAGTAGACAATTGCTATTCTATGGTACAGTTTAGTTTACTTCAAGTTCCAGTAGTAGGAACATGGTCGTAAAAGGCAGGTTGCGTTACGATTTGATGGTGGCTATTGAAGTTTCAAACTGCCAGAGCCTTACGTGGATTTACTGTCCTGGACATGTGGGTGTTTGCGGCAATGGAAGAGCGGACAGGCTTGCATCAATAGCATCGATTGTCGAGGAGTTGACGATGGATAAGGGGGATGTTCTTCGTTCTCTTCACTACTGCCTGTTTGATGAAGACACTAAAATAGATTTGGAGAGAAGAAATTTGGAGTTACCCGCTGTACAAGAAGTACTGAGGGGCAGAGGGAGAAGTGTGTTTACTCAGCGCGACATGAACCACCAGTATGTCTAGCCTTCGACAACTGGTGGTGGGGGAGACTTAGCAACTATGGGTCTCCCCGGAAGCAACGATGTCGGTCTAGTAACCAATAACCTATATATACATGAAATGGTACAATATATTCATGGCGAAACACGTAATAACAAAGTACTGTAGTTTTACAAAATACAAAAACAATAACAATACACAGCAATCATCATCATCATCAGGTGCCGTCTCCACATCGAAGGTTGGCTGCAATGAATCTCCAGCATCCTCTGTCTTTCGTCTTGGCGTTGCACACTGCCAGACTGTAACCTGTCCATTTCTTAAAGTTTCCCTCCCACTTATCTCTCGGTCTTCTTCTTGCTCTTCCCTCCTCAACTTTCCCCTCTAGTAAATGTTTTATCATGGTGTCATGTCTTTTATGTGCCCAAAATACTTTACTTGTCTGAATTTTATTTCTCTTAATAATTGTTTCTTCATGCCTAGTTTTCTTAAAACTTGTTTATTTGTCTGTTTTTCTGTCCATGAAACTCTGTCTATTCTTCTATATATCCACATCTCAAATGCATCAATTCTGTCTTCTGATTAAATACAGCAATGCTTCGACCAAAATGACTTTAACAAGCAAAGGATACAACAGGAGGAACGAATTTCACTTCTTTGACAGCACACTACATATACACTACCACATAAACATTCTAACGGCACTAAAATCTACATGTAGAAGTGAAAGAAGTGAAATTCTCAATCCTGTTGTATCCTTTGCTTGACAAAGGCTTTTTGGTCGAAACTTTGCTTTGTATTGTTTTTGTATTTGGTAAAACTACAATACTTTGTTCATTGCTCATTTGAGGATCATCTTTATCGGACATGTCCATAATTGCTTCGATCTCCTCCCAAGCATGTATCTCAGTATGTTTAAGCTAACAATACTTTGTTATTACGTGTTTCGCCATTGCTACATAGTTTTACTGCAGTCTTCCTATATCGATAATACAATATATTCAAGATAATGAAACATCGGTCTTTTTGTCTCAGGAGACAATAGGTTAAGCGTCGCGAAGTGATATATTAGTTCTAGCCGGAAAGGCTCATTAACTCCAGCTGTGCCGAATCACGGAACAATCAGTGTAGACAACAGTAGGCATAACGTTCTCCGATGTGCAGTCATTTATTAACCTTTCGACTTCTGCGTTGACTATTGTAGGCAGCGAATCTCAACTTGGTTTGTTTAAACCAGCGTTTCCCAAAGTGGGCGGCACCACCCCCAGTGGGCGCTGAAGAGTTCTAAAGGGCGATAGTGAGTTCTGAAGAATTTGGGGGGTGTTTAGACGATTAGAGATCGTGGACTTATTTAAGAAGAAATATAAAAATAAAATAATTTCGTGATTTTGCGATTGAATAATCATTTAAAATATGAATTCTGCATATTAAATATCTATGTAAGTCTTACATGGTCCATTTTTCCATCTATTTTCTATTTCATGTATATAATTATTTGAAAATTGACCATGTACTACAGAAATATATATCAATTTTCTGTCAAAGAGATAATAGAGCATGTATATATGTGGGAGGGGGGCGTTGGCAAACTGTTATAATGTGGAGGGAGCGTTATAAAGTTTATGTTGTGCAAAGTGGGCGGTGGGTCGAAAAGTTTGGGAATCTATGGTTTAAACCCTTGAAACCATGGTGACTACTATAAAGGATTGTTTGTGTTCAGTGGATCTATGCCATGGATAGCATATACCTTTTGTATGACCTCCTCTGCTCGGCCACGCCACGATTGACCACGTTTAATTATATTGCCTTGCCCGCCTGCCCAGTGTGTTCGTAGCGCGTTGGACGACAGGTGATAAGCCCTCTGTGAGTGCGGGTTCAATTCCGCGGGCTTGCAGAAAAGCCATAGGTTCTCCAGAATTGCGGTGTTCGTGGCACCGAACCGAAGGGTTACGATGTCCATGGCACCGAGCCGAAGAGCTGAAAGCTCAAGTGCTTCTGGATCTAAAAAAATTATATTCTCTTTGCAATTTTCTAGTTCATCTTGTAACAGGTGTGTTAAGTCTTGCGTGATTTTAAGGTAGTCATCTGTTCTCATCATGAACAAATAGATTGTCCTGAGCAGAACTTTGCCACCTTAAAATTCCTTCGGAATTTCTCTCCAATAGGACAGATGTCCCGACTCTGCAGCTGTCATGCTCAAACCATCAGTTACATCCGGAATCAATCTTCTCCGTAGTCTTCCTATTCTTCTCTTTACCGGGATGACTTTTTCCATGATGGTCTTCTCCAGCCCTTCTCATTTCTCTTTATGTCCAAAATACTTCAATTTCCCAAACTGTTCTACGCAGCACAATAACAGAACAATGACAGAACAATAACATAACAATAACAGAACAATAACAGAACAATGACAGAACAATAACAGAACAATGACAGAACAATAACAGAACAATAACAGAACAATAACAGAACAATAACAGAACAATAACAGAACAATAATAGAACAATAACAGAACAATAACAGAACAATGACAGAACAATAACAGAACAATAACAGAACAATAACAGAACAATGACAGAACAATGACAGAACAATAACAGAACAATAACAGAACAATGACAGAACAATAACAGAACAATAACAGAACAATAACAGAACAATGACAGAACAATAACAGAACAATAACAGAACAATAACAGAACAATGACAGAACAATAACAGAACAATAACAGAACAATGACAGAACAATAACAGAACAATAACAGAACAATAACAGAACAATGAGGTGAGATTAATGATGAACGCACCAACGACGACATATTTCACTAGCATTGGGAATTCCCTTAAAATTTCTTTTTTTTCTCTCCAATTCTGTTTTGCCTTACATCGTCAGGATAAGAAGAGATTTCTAGAACGAGCCCTTGTGCGTCATAAATAATGTTTTTCGTCGCCTCTGTTTTCTCTGAGGTCCACCTTTTCCTTGCACGCCTTTTGCTTTGTATCCATTGTATTGGAGCAACATTGCACATTGAGGTGCACTGTCTGATGACAGTCTGCTTATATTATGTGGCCGAACCATTTAATTTATTGTTTCTTGATGAAGTTCAGTGCTGATGTTGTACCAACTTTTCCCCTGATGTCTTCATTTCACAACCGATCTCTTCTTGTTACACCCAGCATTCTGAGAAGACACTTCATCTCTGTCGTGACCTTAAAATGTCAACATATTTGATTTGGTTTCGCACAGGTTTGCACAGTGGCTGAAAAAGCGCGCTTTACATAACAACAAATGATGGCATAGCACTCCACAGCTTCACACTTTTATAATCCTAAACAACATGTAGTTAGCATTATTGGAAATCCTATCCATCTGTCAGTCAGCTCTTCTAGGATTAGTCTGTTGAGACGTTGATACATCGGCCAGGGCATCACATCACTTATCGTCCACTGTATTTGGTCAACAGATTTCTAGTCAACTCTACTTACAAACTGTTTCATTTCTGCGCAGTTTCATCGCTTTATACTTCCAGCAAGAGAGTAGGTTGTTATATGAGTATATTATATATCTACATGCATCGTCTTGTATTCTTCAAGCATTGTTGATACTTCAGTTAGTGGGGATGTTTGTTGCTGTATGGGTGATTGTTTCATTGTTGGTGATTGTTTCATTGTTGATGATTGTTTCAGTGTTGATGATTGTTTTAGCGTTGATGATTGTTTTAGTGTTGATGATTGTTTTAGTGTTGATGATTGCTTCAGTGTTGATGATTGTTTTAGTGTTGATGATTGTTTCAGCGTTGATGATTGTTTTAGTGTTGATGATTGTTTTAGTGTTGATGATTGCTTCAGTGTTGATGATTGATTCAGTGTTGATGATTGCTTCAGTGTTGATGATTGTTTTAGTGTTGATGATTGCTTCAGCGTTGATGATTGTTTTAGTGTTGATGATTGCTTCAGTGTTGATGATTGCTTCAGTGTTGATGATTGATTCAATCAGTGTTGATGATTGCTTCAGTGTGGATGATTGTTTCAGTGTTGATGATTGCTTCAGTGTGGATGATTGTTTCAGTGTTGATGATTGTTTCAGTGTGGATGATTGTTTCAGTGTTGATGATTGCTTCAATCAGTGTGAATGATTGCTTCAGTGTTGATGATTGCTTCAATCAGTGTGAATGATTGCTTCAGTGCGGATGATTGCTTCACTGGGTTTTCATAATAGTTTCTATCTGTCCCAAGAAATGAGACAAACTAGCTGATGACATAATTAGGTAAAACAAAAATACTAACATTACGCAAAGGTTCATAATCGTTTCAAAAGAGACTCATGGATGAGCTGAAAGGTAAAATAGACTCATGGATGAGCTGAAAGGCAAAATAGCCTTAGGGATGAGCTGAAATGCAAAAGAGACTTAAAGATGAGCTGAAAGGCAAAAGATACAAGAGCAAACTCAGGTTATCTTAGTAAAACACTTGCCAATTATTTCTTCAGTTAATTGCACTATCCTTTACAGTACTTTGCAAATCAACCCCAGTTTTTTTACCGCTGTTTGTGATTTTTCTAGGCATTATTACGTTCAGTAGTTTGCCATTTCTTTCTGAACGGGTGGTGCCATCGTTCTTTTGTAAAAATCCACGCGAAACAATTTGCAACCAAACTGTCCGCAGCGTGATTAGAACTCAGAACGTCGAGGTTAATAGACCGAGTTAGTCTGTAAAGACTAAAATGCTAATATATATATATACACACAATAGGTATAGACTGATGAAACACAATCTAGAATTAACATGAAGGAAAATGCAGAAAAGTACTACCAATAAAAAAAAAATGAAGTTTAAAAAAGAGGTTAAATAATATACAGAAAAACCACAAGTATGACTACTATCAGTGGCGGCTCGTGCTCATATTTGTTGGTAGGGCCAGACACAAATTTTCGGGAAAATCATGGGTTTAGGTTAGGTTATATTTTAATTTATAAAATAATGTGGTTTTATTTGTGGTGGGGCCCGGCCCCACTGGCCCTTAATGACGAGCCGCCACTGACTATTATTATAATATTATTGACAGGTCTAAATTATCAAGGACCCAAATTTTCCGCCATTTGTATACCAAGGGAGACAATGTGCAGAAAAACAATGTTGTGGTTACGAGTGCTTGCCCTCAATCTGCTTTTGTTTACATATCAAGGTATGTATAAGAGGTATTTGTTTAGTTGTGTTAAACTACTTCTATAATAGTATACCCATGTGTTAAACAATGTGTAATAATGAGAAGTATACCAATAAGTAAACAATGTCTTATATCTTGGTCAGATGATAACAGATGATGGCAGATGTATAACAGAAATTAAAAAGAGAATAGGAATGTCCAAGGGTACTTTCAATAGTATGAGAAAGTTACTGACATCGAAACAAATCACAAACAGGCTAAAAATGAGAATGATCAAATGCTATATATATCCTATATTAATGTATGACTCGGAAACATGGACAATGAACAAGCAGTTAGAATACAGAATGGATGCATTTGAGATGTGGATATATAGAAGAATAAGCAGAGTTTCATGGACAGAAAAACAGACAAATAAACAAGTTTTAGGAAAACTAGGCATGAAGAAACAACTATAAGAGACATAAAATTCAGACAAGTAAAGTATTTTGGGCACATAAAAGGCATGACACCTTGATAAAATCTTTACTAGAGGGAAAGTTGAAAGGCGAAGAGCAAGAGGAAGATCGAAAGATAAGTGGGAGGGAAACTTTAAGAAATGGACAGGTATGGCAGTGTGCAACACCAAGTCTGGCAGTGTGCAACACCAAGGCGAAAGACAGAGGATGCTGGAGATTCATTGCAGCCAACCTTCAATATGGAGACGGCACCTGATGATGAATACTGAGAAAATCAATGTCTCCACAGTTTCCAAAGCTGAATTCTCAATATTTATTGCCAGAAAAATGTCACTTATCAAACTCTTTGGAGGTAACTTAAGACGGGTAGGCGTGAGTGACAGAAGGCGGGGTCAGTGGGGTTAAGTGAACCAGAACCGACCAGGATCTTACTCCACTATTCGAGTATTGATACTGGTTGCTGGCTGAACTGAATCTTTTTTTTTTAAATAGGACCCGACCTGGAAGTATCACAAACGGCTGGACCAAGTACTAGTGAACGGGAAAACGTTTAAATCTCTGAGCGTCATCAATCTTTCGAGTGAGAGCACTCGGAGTTTGTTTAAAGCAAAAGGGTTTTATTTTGTCATTTGACGTCTAATGAAGGCTTCCACACTCTGGTCACGATCATGTGAGCACTACACTATGATCTTAGCCCAAAGACCTAGGGTCCGCAATCTTTCGAATGAGAGAGCTCGGAGTTTGTTTAAAGCCAATTTTTTGGGGGGATCATTTGGCGATTTATGAAGGCTCCCAGCCTCTGGTCGCAATCAAGTGGACACTGCACTATGATCTTAGCCAAGAGACAGAGGTCAATGTTAGTGAGCTAGAGCTGACCAAGATCTTACTCCATCTTCAAGTGATAGCACTGGTTACAGATTCTACTTAAGACATAGTGAATGTCTTACAAACATATACAGACACATTTAGTTTTCTTCTTTTTTTTTTTTCTATCATGCAAATGTCAATTTATTATATATTTTTTTCAGTAAAATTTAATGGAATATGCGACCCGTGTCTTGCCAGGACTGGCAAGGGAGCAAAAATATAACACACCGACCTACAAGACATAG
Source organism: Arion vulgaris (assembly GCA_020796225.1). Taxonomy (NCBI): domain Eukaryota; kingdom Metazoa; phylum Mollusca; class Gastropoda; order Stylommatophora; family Arionidae; genus Arion; species Arion vulgaris. The sequence continues at coordinate 33,973,392 of CM036768.1, read as the reverse complement.
AAGGAGACTCAGGAAGGGGCTAAGGGAAGCTACTCTAGTAAATAAAAAAACGTCACAGAAATCAGATGTGCTGGCCTCCTACTTGTAGGCGTATTACTGGCACAACGTACAATCACTCTTAGGATCAGATCACATTCAAATCGCAAAGAGAGGTTTAATAATTGGTCGACGTGGAGCTTTAGAAGTAGAAGAAGAAAGATAGTTTGTTGATATCTGACCATTACTTATTATCCATGTCTTCCATCTACAGTTGTCGCTAGCAATAGCGATTGTGCAATTCCTAACCCGGGAACTCGTATCAAAATAATGGAAACTATACCAATCAGTGAGTGCTAACTTATTACTGAGATTTATCATACCAATCAGTGAGTACTAACTTATTACTGAGATTTATCATACCAATCAGTGAGTACTAACTTATTACTGAGATTTATCATACCAATCAGTGAGTACTAACTTATTACTGAGATTTATCATACCAATCAGTGAGTACTAACTTATAACTGAGATTTAGACAGTCTTGTCATGTGGGGGTTTCTACGGCAAAGTGGTGAAGACATTTGCCTGTCGTTCTGAATGTTGCTGGTTTGAATCCGGACCGGAGTCAAAGACGCATAGGGACAAAGTCCCGCCAGGATTATTGAGCTGGCAGTAATCAAGATCCTACTCCACCTCTAGGTGGTGACCCTGGGAACAGACGATGGTTTCTGTCTGGCTAAGCGGGTAGGGATCGAGGGAGAGCGACTCTGGTATAAGTAGTAATGCAGACGTAGTCACGTTGGGTGAGATCCGCTCGCAACACAGACGAGAGGAATCCCAGAGTGAATATTAATGCACATCTTTCTCGGTCGATGGGAAAAGCTGAACGGATAAAGAAAAAAGGATGAGGAGTGCATCCAGAGAAGAGACGTTGGCGCGCGTGGGGCAAAACTCGGGCCCCCACCTCCAGGCCCGAGTTGAGTTGCACGTGGGCCCTCATAGGCGAAACTCGAGCCCTGAGGTGGGGCCGAGTTGAGCTCCGTGTCCGGACAAGTCTAGAGGCATGGCGAATGTTTGCACGGTGAGAACTAATAGACACGGTTGGCAGGCACCGGGGCAGAGTGCACAACGATGCTAACGATGCACGGGTGGGCCCAACGGTTGGGCAGACTGCACGGCACTGATGGTGGAGAAGCGAAGGGGCGTGGCAAGCATAGGGGTGAGCGGACCACCCAAATGAGCAGAAGAAAACTGGAAAGCCCAGAAGAGGCCTGAATCCAGTGCGTGTTTCCGCTCACAGGGAACTACTACTGCCTTGCAGTTAGATTGGGGACAATTAAAGGCTAGTGGAGCAAACCGTACATAAAACTGGACGGTAGGCAAAGCAAGTAGTCCAAAAAAGACAGGTAACCTGGGCAGATGACGCTCAACAACCTGGGAGGGCAGGTTGTCTAAGGTCGCTACCTAAAAAAAAACCTGCTGCCTTGCAGGTAGGTTGAGGACAGACAAATGCTGACGGAGAACACACCCAGTAAACGCAGGCTGAAACCGGACACATCGCCGAAGGATAAGCACCAGAACTCCAAAAGGCACTAAATAATGTGACGTAAAAATACGTTCTTGGCAAAGGCTGTTTATAGATCACCAAAAAATAATCAAAATGGCCAAAAAGAAGGATCGCGAGAAAGAGATAGATAGAGAGACTCCGGACCGAGTCACATGTGCAATTTTCTCATGAAATTCCTAGGATTGTTGCTGGATCTAACAGAGTTAGTGCTGTGTGCAACACCTTCGGCTGATGGTGAGCCAATTATGCCGACAGGGACGGAACCAAATAAGAAAACCCGGTGCAATGAAATCAATATTTCGCATTTCGATCTTTAAAAAAAAATGAAAATCAATTCCGGTCTCAAAACTGCCAATGCTGAAAACATATATATCTGTCCGTAAGGTTCAAGAAACTAACCATTTGTGACTTAATGATTTAACCTCATGTTAAGTATCTTCTTCTGTGTTCAGCGGCAAAGAATTCAAGCATAGTCAGAGTGCCTGGTATGCGCTTCTAACTGACTTTTGTGTGCGAATGCACAAGTGTCCCCCGGCATACATATGTGCTTTCTCTAACTTCAGAGATATTCTAAGCATCTAAGGATCAAGGTTAAATTAAAAACTGTCTCCAGGTTTCCTTCATCAACCTACGATGCCCTGAGTATGGTACAATTCAAGTCTGTACTGTACAGTTTTCAGGCTCACGTATTTCATGTTGGGGTGTTAATTATCGTAATTCGTTTTTTAATACTCAAATACACTACGGTCAAAGTTCGCGGTGTAAGATCCACGTCATGCTCTTGATAATTCAAAATTACCTAACATGTGTACTCGCTAAATGCACTTTATGCCTGAATCATGTGGAGTTCTACAGCATCTACTCAACTAAATTTGATTTGTGTTTTATACAGATTTGGCATACAAGAAACAAATTCGGAACCAGTTTAGTAAAGATATACGGCATAGTTTTATTTGTGATCTATCTATCTATGGTGGCGTCTGTGGCCTAGGGGTTAGTGACTCTGTCTATTAACCCCGACCTTCTGAGTTCGAATCACGCTGCGGACAGTTTGCTTGCAAATTGTTTCCGTTGATTTTAACAAAGGACGATGGCGCCACCCGTTCAGAAAGCAATGGCAAACTACTGAACGTATAAGTGGTGCCTAGAAAATCAACGACTTGTTTACTGTGGTTGATGGCTACGTCCTTTGGGATATGCCACGATTTTCATTTTCATCTATCTATATCCTCTTCGTGTTTTCAATTTGACACATACTGTGTTCACAAGAAATTTCCATTGTTGCCATTTTCCCGCCTTTCTACTAATTGTTTCCAACATCAGGTCACAATCTTTCTATAGATCTCCATGTTTCCCTTGGACATCCAGGCCTTCTTATCCCATCCGTTGTACATCGAAGAGCTTTCATAGTCCACCCCTCTACTGGCATACGCCAAACATGCTGATCCGTCTCTATCTTTGTCTTTTAATGCTTGTCTCCAGTGATGGAAAGTTTGTTCATTTCTTCCTCTTCTTCAGCGATCTCTGGTCATGCGCTTAATTTACTGTGGACCACAAACTGGGCAGACAGCTTCAGGTCTGTCAGGTTTTCCCCAAAGCTTAGTTTTTAGGTCGACTGGGTGTGGCCACATGTTGCTTCTCAGCTCACACAGAAGAGGACAGTCTTGCAGGATATGCTCTGGTGTCTGTTCTGCCTGCTGACACTGGCAGAGAGCTGTTTGACTTATTCCTAGTCTGTATAAGTGTTTGTTGAGTCTGCAGTGTCCGGTGCGTAGTCGAAATATAATGATCTGGTCTGTTCTGCTTAGGAACATTTTAAAACCTCCTCATTTGCTTTCGTTTGTTTTGAATATTGGTTATTGATCTATTGACGCATAACGTTAACTCGCTCTTAGGCTCGGATCATATACAAATCACAAGTGTTAGATATGGAGCTGTCGAAGAAGAAGAAGATGTATTAATATGACCTGGTCACAAAACAACTTAAACTGTGACCTCTACCAGACTTGTAACACGTGTTTTTCTTTGCAAACATTTATAGGTATTGCTCTGTTTGAGATGACCCAAGATGATCCTACTGACGACTCCCAATGGAAAATCTCAGTTATAAGTCCTATCAAACAACGATCTTACTTTGATAAGTATTTCGCTGTGGAGAAATATGAGAAAGGTTGGAGAGTAGTTTTATTGAAAACTATTGATGTGGAACAAATTTATTCTGATATTGTAAGTTTTGAGATGTTTGTCTCAGTCTGTGGGGGTTTAATGTGGGCTGTTGGTTGGATGTGGTTTAATGTGGGCTTTTGGTTGGATGTGGTTTAATGTGGGCTGTTGGTTGGATGTGGTTTAATGTGGGCTGTTGGTTGGATGTGGTTTAATGTGGGCTTTTGGTTGGATGTGGTTTAATGTGGGCTTTTGGTTGGATGTGGTTTAATGTGGGCTTTTGGTTGGATGTGGTTTAATGTGGGCTGTTGGTTGGATGTGGTTTAATGTGGGCTGTTGGTTGGATGTGGTTTAATGTGGGCTGTTGGTTGGATGTGGTTTAATGTGGGCTTTTGGTTGGATGTGGTTTAATGTGGGCTGTTGGTTGGATGTGGTTTAATGTGGGCTTTTGGTTGGATGTGGTTTAATGTGGGCTTTTGGTTGGATGTGGTTTAATGTGGGCTGTTGGTTGGATGTGGTTTAATGTGGGCTGTTGGTTGGATGTGGTTTAATGTGGGCTGTTGGTTGGATGTGGTTTAATGTGGGCTTTTGGTTGGATGTGGTTTAATGTGGGCTTTTGGTTGGATGTGGTTTAATGTGGGCTGTTGGTTTGGATGTGTGTTTAATGTGGGCTGTTGGTTGGATGTGGTTTAATGTGGGCTGTTGGTTGGATGTGGTTTAATGTGGGCTGTTGGTTGGATGTGGTTTAATGTGGGCTGTTGGTTGGATGTGGTTTAATGTGGGCTGTTGGTTGGATGTGGTTTAATGTGGGCTGTTGGTTGAATCTGGTTTAATGTGGGCTGTTGGTTGGATGTGGTTTAATGTGGGCTTTTGGTTGGATGTGGTTTAATGTGGGCTGTTGGTTGGATGTGGTTTAATGTGGGCTGTTGGTTGGATGTGGTTTAATGTGGGCTGTTGGTTGGATGTGGTTTAATGTGGGCTGTTGGTTGGATGTGGTTTAATGTGGGCTGTTGGTTGGATGTGGTTTAATGTGGGCTGTTGGTTGGATGTGGTTTAATGTGGGCTGTTGGTTGGATGTGGTTTAATGTGGGCTGTTGGTTGGATGTGGTTTAATGTGGGCTGTTGGTTGGATGTGGTTTAATGTGGGCTGTTGGTTGGAAGTGGTTTAATGTGGGCTTTTGGTTGGATGTGGTTTAATGTGGGCTTTTGGTTGGAAGCGCACAAGTCTAAACCACAAAGCAAAAGAATAGGAAAGTCATACTTGGAACTACTAAATCATAATTCCATACCTGAAGAATTGCTTTTTGATCACTGGGAACCAGACTCAGTACCACTAAACTTCTCAACCTCCATCCCTAAATTATTAAGCAAAGATGCCGAGCCTAATCTAGTGAAAAAGCAATTACAATGGAACATCTCCATTACATGTTTCCCGAAGACAGCTGGATAAGAATTTACACAGATGGATCGGCAATGGAGGCAACCATGAATGGTGGAGCAGGAGTGTACATTAGGCACCCAGATGCTACTACTGTGTCTCTAGCGGCCCCTACTGGAAGAATATGTTCCAACTACAAAGCAGAACTCATAGCCCTTCTGATGGCAGCACAGCACATGAATAAGCTGCAAGCAGCTGCAAGCAAGATGGTATTTCTTACAGACTCACTGTCAGCTATACAAGCCCTGGAGGCTAAATCCACTGACAGCACAGTACAAAAACTACAAAGAGAACTTGCTCAGCTTTCAGAAAAGGCAGAAATTCACTTGCAGTGGATTCCATCTCACTGTGGCATTGCAGGCAATGAGAGTGCTGATGTCTTAGCTAAGGAGGGCAGTGCCAAAGAGCAAATTTACCAACCCTTGTCTTTTCAAGAGGTCAAAACCCTCATACAGAGAAAATCTGCAGTAGACTGGAAGACAAACACTGGATATGATTATGGAAAAGACTCCCTCAAAGACCTAAGCAGAACAGACCAGGTCATTATATTTCGACTACGCACCGGACACTGCAGACTCAACAAACACTTATACAGACTAGGAATAAGTCAAACAGCTCTCTGCCAGTGTCTGCAGGCAGAACAGACACCAGAGCATATCCTGCAAGACTGTCCTCTTCTGTGTGAGCTGAGAAGCAACATGTGGCCACACCCAGTCGACCTGAAAACTAAGCTTTGGGGAAACCTGACAGACCTGAAGCTGTCTGCCCAGTTTGTGGTCCACAGTAAATTAAGCGCATGACCAGAGATCGCTGAAGAAGAAGAAGAAGAAGGTTGGATGTGGTTGTAAAGTGATGTATTGATTAGATGTGGTTTGAGGGTGGGTATCGATTTTATGTGGTTTGGGCTTGGGTATCTACTAGATGTGGGTTAAAGTGGGGTATCGATTGGATGTGGTTGATGTAGTACTGACTGATGTAGCACTGAATGATGTAGCACTGACTGATGTAGCACTGACTGCTGTTGCACTGACTGCTGTAGTACTGTCTGATGTAGTACTGTCTGATGTAGTACTGTCTGATGTCACACTGACTGATGTATTACTGTCTGATATAGTACTGTCTGATGTACTACTATCTGATGTAGTACTGTCTGATGAAGACCTGACTGATGTAGTACTCACTGATGTAGTACTGTCTGATATAATACTGACTGATGTAGCACTGACTGCTGTAGTAATGTCTGATGTAGCATTGACTGATGTCGCACTGACTGATGTACTACAATCTGATGTGGTTTAATGTGATGTACTATCTGATGTAGTACTGTCTGATGTAGCCCTGACTGATGTAGTACCCACTATTGTAGTACTGTCTGATGTAGTACTGACTAATGTAGCACTTACTGATCTAGTACGGACTGCTGTAGCACTGACTTCTGTAGCACTGACCGATCTAGTACTGACTGATGTAGCACTGATTGATCTAGTACTGACTGATGTAACAATGACTGCTGTAGCACTGACTGCTGTAGCACTGATAAATATAGTACTCATAGAATCACCACTAATGAAATCTGAACAATATATAATGCATAAACTATTATGTTGAACGCATTGCCATGCAATTGGAACCGTAACTATGACACCGAATGTATACACACACTATATATATATATGTAAATGACTAATGGTCGAAGCTTGATGTATAACTTAGCTGGTGATGTATCCTGCTTGATGTATAACTTAGCTGGTGATGTATCCTGCTTGATGTATAACTTAGCTGGTGATGTATCCTGCTTGATGTATAACTTAGCTGGTGATGTACCCTGCTTGATGTATAACTTAGCTGGTGATGTATCCTGCTTGATGTATAACTTAGCTGGTGATGTATCCTGCTTGATGTATAACTTAGCTGGTGATGTATCCTGCTTGATGTATAACTTAGCTGGTGATGTATCCTGCGTGATGTATAACTTAGCTGGTGATGTATCCTGCGTGATGTATAACTTAGCTGGTGATGTATCCTGCTTGATGTATAACTTAGCTGATGATGTATCCTGCTTGATGTATAACTTAGTTGATGATGTATCCTGCTTGATGTATAACTTAGCTGATGATGTATCCTGCTGATGTATAACTTAGCTGATGATGTATCCTGCTTGATGTATAACTTAGCTGGTGATGTATCCTGCGTGATGTATAACTTAGCTGGTGATGTATCCTGCTTGATGTATAACTTAGCTGGTGATGTATCCTGCTTGATGTATAACTTAGCTGATGATGTACCCTGCTTGATGTATAACTTAGCTGGTGATGTATCCTGCGTGATGTATAACTTAGCTGGTGATGTATCCTGCTTGATGTATAACTTAGCTGGTGATGTATCCTGCTTGATGTATAACTTAGCTGATGATGTATCCTGCTGATGTATAACTTAGCTGGTGATGTATCATGATTTGGTAATTCATCTCACAGAAGTTTGTCCTTCCTGGTCAATTTATTACCCTCAGTATGAGATGTAAGGGCGGCAAGCTGACCTCCACTTGGGTAAGGTATTATTTTTGCTCAGAATTAATATGGCTTTTTAAATTCATTTTCTTGAAAATAAAAAAAAACTGGCTGATGCTACAAATAAGAAGGAGAAAATTGAGGTATTTTGGACATATAAAAAGACATGAAGGGCTGGAGAAGACCATCATGGAAGGAGACATACTGGCAAATAGAAGAAGAGGAAGGTCACGGAGAAGATGGATTCAGGATGTAACTGATGGTTTGAACATGACGGCTGCAGAGGCGGGACATTTGGCATTTGAAATTCCGGAGGTCTGTTGGGGTGGCAAAGTTCTGCTCAGGACAATCTATGTGATGATGATTATGCATGCATGACCATAATGCGTAGTCAAACGCGCTACGAACAGGCTGGGCAGACGGGCATTTCTCATTAGATAAGGCAGATAGCCTCCTTATTTTCCATTTTCTCATTGTGCATGTCATGTGTGTCATACAAGACCATCGCCTTCAGGCTCTTGCTGTCTTGTATTCTTTGCGTTATGAAGGCTTTCTGGTAGAAATGTTGACCGTTTTTATGTTTTGTAAAGTTACCATACTGTGTGTTCTTCTTCTTCTTCTTCTTTGCGTTCGTTCTTTACGACCAATTTTAATCACTCTTTGTGATATGTTTGATCTTTGCCAAGAACGTGTATACGTTGCACATTGGTTTGTAGGCCCCTAAACGCATAGAATTCTATACGTTTAGGACACATACATCCGATTTCAGCCACACTTCCTTAGTCGCCTCTTACGACATGCGTGCAGGTAACAGTGGTTCTATTCTTTACACCCCAAATTTAGGCTCCGGTAACCACTCGGGCGATACTGTGTGTTGAAATATTCTATCTTATATATATATACACATCAGTAATGAACTTCATCAAGAAACAACAAATTAAATGGTTCGGCCACATAAGCAGATTACCAACAGACAATGCGTCTCAAAGAGCAATGCTGCTCCGATACAATGGGTACAAAGCAAAATGCCGGTCACGCAACAGATGGACATCAGAGATAACAGAGGTGGTTATATTTAAAAAAAAACTATTTATGAAGCGCACACAAAAGCCCGTTCTAGAAATTTCTTCTTATCCTGATGCTGTGAGGCAAAACAAGATTATAGAAGTGCACACAAAAGCCCGTTCTAGAAATTTCTTCTTATCCTGATGCTGTGAGGCAAAACAAGATTATAGAAGTGCACACAAAAGCCCGTTCTATAAATTTCTTCTTATCCTGATGCTGTGAGGCAAAACAGGATTATAGAAGTGCACACAAAAGCCCGTTCTAGAAATTTCTTCTTATCCTGATGCTGTGAGGCAAAACAAGATTATAGAAGCGCACACAAAAGCCCGTTCTAGAAATTTCTTCTTATCCTGATGCTGTGAGGCAAAACAGGATTATAGAAGCGCACACAAAAGCCCGTTCTAGAAATTTCTTCTTATCCTGATGCTGTGAGGCAAAACAAGATTATAGAAGTGCACACAAAAGCCCGTTCTAGAAATTTCTTCTTATTCTGATGCTGTGAGGCAAAACAGGATTATAGAAGTGCACACAAAACAGGATTATAGAAGTGCACACAAAACAGGATTATAGAAGTGCACACAAAACAGGATTATAGAAGTGCACACAAAACAGGATTATAGAAGTGCACACAAAACAGGATTATAGAAGTGCACACAAAACAGGATTAGAGACAATTAGAAGAGGAATATAAGTTTATAATTTTTGCCAGAAATAATCACACTTTAAAAAACAAACTAATTGCACATCATTGTTGACTACGATCAGAGAAAGAAGATGGGATGTCTTAGTCAAGCAGTGGCGGCTCGTCTATAAGGGCCAGTGAGGCCGGGCCCCACCAAAAATAATGTATAACGTGTATTTATTATTTTAAAATTAAAATATAGCAATCTAAAACCATGATTTATCCGGAAAAAAGTCTGGCCCCACCAACAAAAATTATCACGAGCCGCCACTGTGGTCAAGTATAGGGCCAGATGCTCCGACCCCCCTTCGGAGGATCACACGCAAACTGTATGGACATGTAGTAGTCAAGGACTCCTAGCAAGGACTCAAGAACAAAGCTGACTAAGACTCCACTCTGCCTCCATGTGGCGACCACGGAAACAGACGATTATCAAGATATTTAAGTTTGGGGAGATCGAAGCTAACTCGGTATTGACAAATGTAATGTTGAAGTCTTATGTGTCGGACAGGTAAGGTGCAGATACTATAGCTCACACTGAAAACGGTGACAATATGAGTTCTGTTCTCCGGACTCCACCCTGCCATAACCAGAGGGACTATGAGAATGAACGAGGAAGAAGAGGAACCAGTAGAGATTATATTCCGGAATTCTTTCAAAGAAGACTAACCAATGGACAACAGGTGGAAGAAGGAAACGAGACAGACCAAAAGAAACACAGAGAAGGATGATATAAAGATAAATGACGGTGGATGAAAAGGAGGAGTGGGAACTGACATGGTTTGATGGATGAAAGGGTAACTTGCGCGATGCTTTGGTTTAAAGTGAGAAAAAGTTGCGTATTTCGTCGATCTCACTCTCTCACCCAATTCCTTCTGTGTCTAGTGGCAGGAAAAAGTCGAGATGACTACAGAAGGATCCGGGTGCAGCGGATGACCAGGGCGTTCTACGTGCCTGGCCGTGCTCACTACACTCCGCAACGCATTGCTGACAAACGCCGTTTTGCCAGTTGAACCATAGTATAGAATACCATATGGTATACTGACATATACTGACATGGTATACCATAGTAGAACCGCAGTCGACATGCAGAAATGGAGACACCTTGTGTGAATGCCTTATGTGTCAACTGTCACGTGAATAGAGTACAGAATAAGTTTCTAGATTTAAGGGAAGATTGCAGTAAAACCAATGGCGGCTCGTTATTAAGGGCCAATGGGGCCAGGCCCCAAAAATAATGTATAACGTGTATTTATTATTTTGTAAATTAAAATATAGCAACCCAAAACCATGATTTATGCAGAAAAGATGCCTGGCCCTACCAACAAAAATGATCACGAGCCGCCACTGAGTAAAGCTATGTAGCAATGGCGAAACACGTAAAAGTACTATGTAGTAATACGCGTAAAAACAAAGTACTGTAGTTTTACAAAGTACAAAAACAATATACAGCGACACGTTTCGACCAAAAGGTCTTTATCAAGCGAAGGATACAAAATGAGTGACTTATAGGGCAGAGATAACACATACAAGTCAGATAACAAATCCCTGAAGTGTCTAAAATGAACATTTTTGGGGGAAAAACAGGTTTAATTTCAGAATCAGATATTTATTGCCTACCTGTATATGTTATGTCTGCCGTATAGGACGTCTTCTTCTCTTCTTCGCGATCACCGCTTAGACTGATGTACCAGATTTCCCCATAAATCTCATTGATCTGGAAATCTGGTTCATGCAGCCTTAGCATTGATGTAGTTTTGTACGTCACATCTTCAGCGCCATTTGGAGCTCTGGTGTTTATCCTTCGGCGACATGTCCGGTTTCAGCCAACGTTTACTGGGTTCGCTCTCCGTCAGCCTTTGGCTGTCCCAGCCGACCTGCAAGGCAGCAGGTTGTATAGGAAGCTTGAATTTCTTCGTTTCTTTTAGAATAAGTTGATCATATTCTGTTTTGTTTCTCAAGGTGAACATGAACGTGTAATCACTGTGCTTCCGGTCAATGAGTTTCCTCCCGTGTTCGTGCAGGGCAGGATAACTCTGACTGTAAACGAGGTAAGCTATCATATTTTTATGTATTTGTTTTGTTATAAAGTTAGCGTGTTCTTCTTTCTTCTTTTTCTTCATCTTCTTCTTTTACATCTTCTTCTACTTCTTCTTCTTTTCTTTCTTCTTTCTTCTTCTTCTTTCTTCTTCTTCTTCTTTCTTCTTCTTTCTTCTTCTTCTTCTTTCTTCTTTCTTCTTCTTCTTCTTCTTCTTTTCTTCTTCTTCTTCTTCTTCTTCTTCTTCTTCTTCTTCTTTTCTTCTTCTTCTTCTTTTCTTCTTTTCTTCTTCTTCTTCTTCTTCTTCTTCTTCTTCTTTCTTCTTCTTCTTCTTTTTCTTCTTCTTCTTCTTCTTCTTCTTCTTCTTCTTCTTCTTTTCTTCTTCTTCTTCTTCTTCTTTCTTCTTCTTCTTCTTCTTTTTCTTCTTCATCTTCTTCTTCTTCTTCTTCTTTTTCTTCTTCTTCTTCTTTTTCTTCTTTTTCTTCTTCTTCTTCTTTTTCTTCTTCATCTTCTTCTTCTTCTTCTTCTTTTCTTCTTCTTCTTCTTTTTCTTCTTTTTCTTCTTCTTCTTCTTCTTCTTCTTCTTCTTCATTTTCTTCTTCTTCTTCTTCTTCTTCTTCTTCTTCTTTTTCTTCTTCTTCTTCTTTTCTTCTTTTTCTTCTTCTTCTTCTTCTTCTTCTTTTTCTTCTTCTTCTTCTTTTCTTCTTTCTTCTTCTTCTTCTTTTTCTTCTTCTTCTTCTTTTTCTTCTTTTTCTTCTTCTTCTTCTTCTTCTTCTTCTTCTTTTCTTCTTCTTCTTCTTCTTCTTCTTCTTCTTTTTCTTCTTCTTCTTCTTTTCTTCTTTTCTTCTTCTTCTTCTTCTTCTTCTTCTTCTTCTTCTTCTTCTTTTTCTTCTTTTTCTTCTTCTTCTTCTTTTTCTTCTTTTTCTTCTTCTTCTTTTTCTTCTTCTTTTTCTTCTTCATCTTCTTCTTTTTCTTCTTCTTCTTCTTCATCATCTTTTTCTTCTTTGAACGCTCCATAGCAACCACTTGTTAAACCACTTGTTGTAATCTGTATGTGATCTGAGAGCCAAACTACCCATCGTGTTCGTAGCGCGTTGGACTACCGGTGACAAGCCCTCTGTGAGTGCGGGTTCAATTTCGCGGGCTGGCAGAAAAGCCACAGGTTCCCCAGGTTTACGGTGTTCGTGGCACCGAACCGAAGAGTTACGATGTCCATGACACCGAGTCGAAGAGCTGAAGGCTCAAGTGCTTCTGGATCGGAACCCCCAAATGTGATCTGAGTCTAAGAATTATTATACATTTTGCCAGTTATGCTCCTATAAGTAGGACAGCACATCTGATTTCTGCTACGCTTTTTATTTACTAGGGTAGTTTCCCTAGGCTAGGGAATAGTACAACCACGACCTACAAGGCATGTCGTAAGAGGTGACTGTTGTAGACCTAGGGAAGTTACCTTACTAAATAAAAAGCATCGTAAAAGTCGAATATGCTGACCTAATTATAGGCGCATAATTGGCACAACGTACAATCGCTCTTAGGTTCAGATCACATACAAATCATACCGAGTGGTTAACAAGTGGTCGATATGGAGCGTTTGAAGAAGATGGGATGAACTGAAAGTCAAGAGAAGCAAGCGCTAAGTCAGAAGCTAACACAGTAAAACACTTGCCAATTGACTGTATGTAAAGACGAATATTTATCAACATTGCCGGTGATTTCCTGACGTAGAACGGCATTTAAGTTGATCTGATCAAGAGATAACTGATAGAAGACCTCATTAACTATCAGGCTTAAATAATCAAATAGCTAAAAAAAAAAAAAAAAACAAGAAAAAGGCCATATGCCTATGAAAATAAAGAAAGATTACAACATGTGAAATGAGATGTCTACGAAAAGCTGTCAACGTTACAAGGAGAGATAGAGTGAGAAACGAGAATATCAGAAGCATCGTTGGTACTATACCATGCATACAGTACATCGAGAAGCAAAGAATCAAGTGGTTCGGCCATCTAATGAGAATGGAACAACATTTACTACCATCACGTGCCTACAATAATCGACGCTCAGGGCGCAGAGCACGAGGTAGGCCAAGAACACGATGTATAGATAACATCTCAGAGCCCTGCGAAAGCATGGACTGACAACGTCAAGCGCAACACACCTGGCACAAGATAGAAAACTTACTCTTCCCACGGCGCTTCACGGCAAATGTGGTTAAGATAAGATAAGATAAGATATGACTATGAAAAGTGTTTTCAAAATCCCTAAGACAGACTATGCAGTACACAAGTCCATCACATTCAGTGTAATAATGAAAAATGTCCCGGGGCACTTTCAGACCTTACGATCTCTTCACATTTCTATACTTTAGTATGCAGGGGGTGAGGAGTCTCTGACTGAATGGATTAGAGCACGGGCTCTCATTGGAGATCTCACTCGAGTTCGATCTCCGGTAATGATCGGATTTTGTATGTGTCGGGTGCATCAAAGAAAATCATAACCTGAACAGTTTAGCTACGACTGTACTAGTCATGCGACCATTGCATTTCTCAGACTCATGTTACCCTCCCCCCCCGTCCTACACCGCCCTAAATAACGTTATTACAGAGAGTTACAGAGAGTTACAGAGAGTTACATATATTTACAGCAGTTTTTTCCAGAGACTCCTAAGATTGTTGCCGGAGCTACGGAGTTCGTGCTTTGTGCAATACTCTCGGCAGGTGGCGTGCCATTTCTGCGGAGAGGACCGAGCCATATGGGGTAAAATCCCGGTGCAATGAAGTCAATCCTTCGGCTTTAAAACCCTTTAAACAGAGAGTTACAGAGAGTTACATGGAGTTACAGAGAGTTACAGAGAGTTACAGAGAGTTGCAGAGAGTTATAGAGAGTTACAGAGAGTTACAGAGAGTTATAGAGAGTTACAGAGAGTTACAGAGAGTTACAGGGAGTTACAGAGAGTTATAGAGAGTTACAGAGAGTTACAGAGAGTTACAGAGAGTTACAGAGAGTTACAGAGAGTTACAGAGCGTTACAGGGAGTTACAGAGAGTTACAGAGAGTTACAAAGAGTTACAGAGAGTTACAGAGAGTTACACAGAGTTACAGAGCGTTACAGAGAGTTAAAGAGAGTTACAGAGCGTTACACAGAGTTACAGAGAGTTACAGAGAGTTACAGAGAGTTACAGAGAGTTACAGAGAGTTACGACAGTTTAAACGACAGATGTAATCTTCTGCTGCTTAGACATATTTAACTGTAGGTATGGGGCTCTCTCTATTCTCTTACCATGCACCTGATGATGGTTTTTGTCATCCTTAGTGCCATGCTAATTTCGGGGCTCAAGGTCAACTTGAGACAAAAAATATGTTTTTTCAATGTGCATGGTATGTGGTTGAACTACAGGTTTCCTGATCATTTACGTAGGGTTGGGCTACATGTTTCCTGATCATTTACGTAGGGTTGGGCTACATGTTTCCTGATCATTTACGTAGGGTTGGGCTACAGGTTTCCTGATCATTTACGTAGGGTTGGGCTACATGTTTCCTGATCATTTACGTAGGGTTGGGCTACAGGTTTCCTGATCATTTACGTAGGGTTGGGCTACAGGTTTCCTGATCATTTACGTAGGGTTGGGCTACATGTTTCCTGATCATTTACGTAGGGTTGGGCTACAGGTTTCCTGATCATTTACGTAGGGTTGGGCTACAGGTTTCCTGATCATTCACGTAGGGTTGGACTACAGGTTTTCTGATCATTTACGTAGGGTTGGGCTTCAGGTTTTCTGATCATTTACGTAGGGTTGGGCAACAGGTTTTCTGATCATTTACGTAGGGTTGGGCAACAGGTTTTCTGATCATTTACGTAGGGTTGGGTTACAGGTTTCCTGATCATTTACGTAGGGTTGGGCTACATGTTTCCTGATTATTTACGTAGGGTTGGGCTACAGGTTTCCTGATCATTTACGTAGGGTTGGGCTACAGGTTTCCTGATCATTCACGTAGGGTTGGACTACAGGTTTTCTGATCATTTACGTAGGGTTGGGCTACAGGTTTTCTGATCATTTACGTAGGGTTGGGCTACAGGTTTTCTGATCATTTACGTAGGTTTGGGCTACAGGTTTTCTGATCATTTACGTAGAGATCTAAATTACAGGCACCTCAGGAGTTTGAGTAAGATTAGTCGCTCTGATTATGCCTGAATTCATAATAGATAAAGGAAAAAAAATATAAAAAATAACAAAACCATTGGTACCGATTGATTTATCCAATAATTGAGGTGGACAACACGGTGACGAGCCTCGAAGATGGGGTCTCCATCCAGAGAACAATAACCGCGTTTCCCTTCGCAGAGAACTACTACTGCCTTGTAGTTTGATTGGGGACAATCAAAGGCTAGCGGAGCAAACCGTACACATAACTGGACGGAAGACAAACCAAGTAGTCAAAAAAAAGACTGGTAACCTGGGCAGATGACGCTCAACAACCCGGGAATGAAGGTTGTCTAAGGATAGCTACCCTAAAAGAAAATAGCAACCTGCTGCCATGCAGGTAGGCTGGGGACAGCCAAAGACTGGCGGAGAGCGAACCCAGTAAACGCTAGCTAAAACAGGACACATCCCCGAAGGATAAGCACCAGAGCTCCAAATGGTGCTAAAGATGTGACGAAACACACTCATGCTAAGGCTGCATGAATCAGATTTCCACATCAATAAGAATTTATGGGGAAATCTGGTACATCGGTCTAGGTGGTGATAGCGAGAGAGAGAGAGAGAGATTTATTCAATAATTTATTATCTATGAAGGAGATGCCAATTGGTACCGTAATTGATAACCTGAACAATTATGTGGTGGACAAAGACGTGGATGATCCCAGTACCTGGGAGGCAAGATTCTTTAGTGTAACCCCGTGCAAAGATGTGAGTTTGTGTTAGTGTGTGTGCCTCCTAATCTTCTTCTGTTTGGCCTGTTATGGTTATTGTTGCTGTGTGCATACTCTACGGAAGATACAGTCGAGTGTCACTGGACAAGCACCCGCCCGTGTGGTACCGAGGCTTGCTAGGCGATGAAAGAATAGTACCACTGCGACCTTCAAGGCATGTCGTAAGAGGCGACTGATGTAGGACCTAGGAAGCTACCTAGTAAATAAAAACATCGCAAAAATCGGATGTGCTGCTCTACTTAAAAGTAAAAAGTAAAGGAACCCTTTCATACCTCGTGGTATATAGGTCAATACAGTGTTAGGCCTGTATTTTCATTGACCGTCGGCACACAATGGGTGATGTGGTCAGCATCACGCCGGCCGCCTTTACTTTCCCAGAGCATGTCTGGTACCTAGTTGAGGCTGGGTCGACCTGAGAGCCGTCGTGGTCGGGAAAAATTCCACGCGCATTGCGGAGCTGAACCCAGACCACCAGCCTTGCGAAGCGAGTTCACTAGCAACTACGCTACATCGGCTTTCGCTGGCCTACTTGCAGGCGTATAATTGGTACAATGTACAATCGCTCTTAAGCTTAGATCACATACACATCACGCAGAGTGGTTAACAAGTAGTTGATATGAAGAGTCGAAAGAAGAAGAAGAAGTCAAGCACTTGAGTGGAACCCGCAAGGAAAACGGAAAAGAATACGTGCTAAACAGACCTGGAGACGAAGTCTTTTTGAGAAACTGATGAGTACTAGACTATCCTGGGAGACCATAAAGAGACTAGTTTTTTTTTTTTTTTTTCGTCCGCTTTCAACTCAGACGAAGTTCCATCTCTGAAACTGATTTTTGCGTGAAAATCTGTTTTTTCCAATTTCTTACAATGGCAGCAGCGTGCACATTGTAAATTACTTTACACTGGCAGCCGTGTGCTCAATGTACTCGTAATTAGTATTCCTCGCCATAAAGGCAGATTTTCTCCGACTTCAGAGGTACTCACGTTATCGTCCTGAGTAAGACCAGGGACTCGAACAAATGCCGGACAGTAGGTTCGAACCCGAGCTATGAGGCGTCTCACAGCTAGCAGGCCGAGCTACTATCAACTACTCTAGGCAGTCCCCCAAGAGACTAGTCAGAGATAGAGGAAAGTGGCGAACAACTGGTGAGGCCCTATACTCCACGAGGAGCAGAGAGAAATAAATAAGTAAGTATTGTTGCTGTAACTTCTCTGTTTTCTTTGTATGGCATGTCCATTATAGCAGAATGTTGGTCTTATCACAAGCTTACTGAAATACTATCAATCAGTTAGCCAGTTCTCCCACCTCATTTTACCCTGGTCTCTCTATTTCTGTGGTCTTTATTTATCTTGGTCTATCTTTATCTTGGTCTCTGCCCGCGTGCCCAGCGTGTTCGTAGCGCGTTGGACTACGGGTGACTAGTCCTCTGTAAGTACGGTTCAACTCCTGTACTGGCAGAAAAGCCACAGGTTCCCCGATTTACGGTGTTCGTGGCCCCGAACCGAAGGGTTACGATGTCCATGACACCGAGCCGAAGGGCTTTCAGCTCAAGTGCTTCTGGATCGAATAAAAAAAAAAATCGTGGTCTCTCTTACCGTGGTCTCTCCTCTTTCCTTGGTCACTCTGTACCTTTTGTTCTAGGATTGGTGTCGGAGCTACGGAGTTCGTGCTTTGTGCAATACTCTCGGCGGTGGCATGCCATTTCTGCGGAGAGGACCCAGTCATATGGAGGAAAAATCTGATGCAATGACTTTAGATCCTCTGGACTCTGTTACCTTGTCTCTCTCTTACTCTGGCGTCTTTGTCATATTCTTTCCATTATATTAGGTCGCTCTGTCACAGACAGTAGTTACCTTCAAGATGTTTTCTCTGTACAGAATACCACCACCATTATCTTGTTAGAACGCTTAATACCCACCAATTGTTAAACCACTCTTTGTGATTTATATGGGATCTGAGCCTAAGAGCGATTGTACATTGTGCCAGTTATGCGTCTATACGTAGGCCAGCGCGCATCCAATTTGACGCTTTTATTTACTATGGTAGCTTTCCTAGGCCCCTGATTTAGACGCCTCTTACGACATGCCTTGTAGGTCGCAGTGTTGCTATTTATTGCTTCCCTCCGGGACCCGGCGCTACACGGGCGCAGGTGAAACTGATGCAGAGGATGGCCACTCTGCTCTCTGCATTCTCTTCCACTTCCATAAGCGTTGGTGATTGTCTTCCTCTTTTAGATTTGAGCTATCCCTCACTACCGCTCGTCATGTCTGTCTGTCTCTGACCAACTATCTCCCAATTATCTCCCAACTATCTCCCAACTATCTCCCAATTATCTCCCAATTATCTCCCAACTATCTCCCTATTATCTCCCAATTATCTCCCAACTATCTCCCTATTATCTCCCAATTATCTCCCAATTATCACCCAACTATCTCCCAACTATCTCCCAATTATCTCCCAATTATCTCCCAATTATCCCCCAATTATCTCCCAATTATCTCCCAATTATCTCCCAATTATCTCCCAATTATCTCCCAATTATCTCCCAGCTATCTCCCAACTATCTCCCAATTATCTCCCAACTATCTCCCAATTATCTCCCAACTATCTCCCAACCATCTCCAAATTATCTCCCAACTATCTCCCAATTATCTCCCAATTATCTCCCAATTATCTCCCAATTATCTCCCAATTATCTCTCAATTATCTCCCAATTATCTCCCAATTATCTCCCAATTATCTCCCAATTATCTCCCAATTATCTCCCAGCTATCTCCCATCTCCAAATTATCTGCAACTGTCTCCCAATAATCTTTGTCTATTCTGCACGATGTTATATCACCCCTGCAGGTGTCAATGAAGCGTAGTAATGGGTACCCATACTGTCTAATACCTGTTGCTAGTTGACCTTATAGGAAATCCTTTGGGATTCTACCATCGCTCATACGGCACAGATGCACCAGACATCTTAGACGTCACTGGCTCAGCAAAGTGTACATGCTTGGAATGCCAGCACTGTCCAGGACTTCCATATTGAGATTAAAAAAGGCATCAAACCAAAGGATTGACTACATTGGAAACCGGATTTGACCCCATATGGCTCGGTTTCTCTCTGCAGAAAAGGCATGCGAACTCCCGAGAGTCTTACACAAAGCACAAACGTCGTAGCACCGACAACACTCCTAAGGTTTTCTGAACAAAATGCACTCGTTAACAAAACGGTAAAGTCCTAGTTCGAGCCCAGAACCGTCGGAACACGAAGCAAGGGCTCAACCACTGAGCCACAGAGACTAGATGATAGTTACGATTATCACGTAGATCGGTTTTACCAAGTGTCATTGTAACTAGGAGTCTCTGTGGCGTAGGGGTTAGAAGCTCATCTCTCGTGCCAAAGGTTCCAGTTTCGCTCCTTCGTGAAACCATCTGGATATTTTTCCAGATATCCCTGATCTCAGTGTAGGTGAAATCGAATTCCTAGTCCTATCGGAGACGGACGATACAACCTAGGTCCCGTGTTCAATTTTAGCACGTAAAAGAACCCTTGTGGGCGTCTGTAGCTCAAGCGGTAGTGAGCTCGATCTCAACCCAAGCGTACCTGGTTCAAACCCCGCGGTGGGCAAATTTGAAAGTAAATTCGTTTCTGTGGGATTTTTACGAAAGTTAAAAATATATCTCACCGTTCAGAAAGCAATAGCAAACTACTGAACGTATAAGTGGTGCCTAGAAAATCAACGACTCGTTTACTGTGGTTGATGGCTACGTCCTGTAAAGGATATGCTACGATTTTCAAAAGAACCCTTTGCAGTTCAAAATAGAAAAGAGCAGGCTGGAAAGCCGCTGCCCGGGCAAAATTCATGACAAAAGATTACAAATAAAACTCCTACAAAATATTTTCACTCTCTTTAAAATTACATTGGGGACACTCACCGGTGCTACGGAGTTTATGCATTGCATCTGAGATTTTGCTGTGTAAGAAATAGATCGGAGCACACATGATTACTCACTGAAGTGCAATGATGATGGTTCTATCAATCAATCATTCCATCTATCAATCAATCATTCCATCAATCAATCAATCAATCGATCAAACTGCCATTAACTTGATAATTGTTGTATCTTGTAGAACGCCAATGAGCAGTATTTCAATGTCAACACTACAGGACAATTAGTTGTCCAAAAGCAGGCGGACTATGACAGAGGGAACAAATACTTCTGTATGAATATAATTGTCAAGGTAATAATATTGGTTCTGTGCTGCTTCTATCTTAGTTGTAAGTAAGTGCTATCTTAGTTGTAGGTTAGTGCTGTCCTAGTTGTAAGATATTGTTATCTCAGTTGTAAGTTAGTGCTATCTTAGTTGTAGGTTAGTGTTGTCTTAGTTGTAAGATATTGCTATCTTAGTTGGGAGTTAGTGCTATCTTAGTTGTAAGTTAGTGTTATATTTGCTAAATAGATGAGACTGCAGTAAAACTATTTGATTGGCAAAACACGTAATCACAAAGTACTGTAGTTTTACAAATTACAAAAACAATGACAAAATACAGCAACGTTTCGACCAACAAGGCCTTTATCAAGCAAACGAACAACAGGAGTGACACATTTAAAAAACAAATGGACGACTAAATACAAACGTTTCTAATGAAAATCTGGGAATAAAACGAATAACGAAATAAATGTAACACAAAAAACACACATAAAAACTAGAAATAAAACGGAAGAGAAACAATGAAAAATCTAGTAAATATATAACTTGAATGTATATATGGCCCTTTTCATCTTTACAGACGGTCAATTGGCAAGTGTTTTACTGTGACAACTTCTGAGTTTTTGCTTTTTCTCTCTTGTCGTTCAGCTCGTACATAAGTCTCTTCTCAAAAGACTCTGTGCCCTTCCGTACTTTGGCTTTCCACACACACAGCTAGTCCCTCCCATGTGCTGGGATCTATAGAAAAGTTTTTCATTGAGGTTTTGCAGACATCTTTATATCTGAGCAGTGGTCTGCCCTGGTGCCTCTTCCTCCGAAAGTTCACAGAACAACATTTGTTTTGGTATGCGATAAGTTTCCATTCTTCTCACATGTCCCAACCATCTTAGTCGTCTACTGCTGAGCATGCCCATGATGGAAAGCAGATTTGCACGTTGTAGTACTTCAGAGTTGGTTATCTTGTCGTACCACCTGATGTTCATAATCTTGGGAGACATCGAAGGTGAAAGATGTTAAGTCTCCTCTCGTGTCTTGAGTAGGCTGTCCATGTTTCTGAGCCATATAGTAAAGAACTAATTACACAGGCTCGATATATTTGAGTCTTCGTCTGCAATGTCAATTTTTTTGTTGTCCCACGCTCGCTTTGATAGTATGCCGAATGTAGTAGCCGCACTCCTATACGAGCGTTGATTTCTTCATCAAGAGAAAGGCTGGCAGTGACCGTGGACCCAAGATAGCAGAATTTTTGCACTGGTATTAGATGGTTGCCATTTAAAGTGATATTTGATGTCTTACCTCCTGACATAATACAACTGTTTTGGAGACACTTATTGTCAGAGAAAAGAGGTCGCATGCCTTTGACAAATTATTAATTAGACATTGCAGTGTAGTCTCACTGTGGGCGACTAAGGCAGCATCGTCAGCGAAAAGAAGGTCCTTGAGAAGTATTTCCGTCGTTTTTGTCTTGGCTCTTAAGCGAGCAAAGTTAAACAGTGAACCATCAGATCTAGTGTGGATGAAAACATCACCATCAGCGTCCCCTAAGGCGTGGTTCAAAAGGACTGCGAAGAAGATACCAAAGAGAGTTAACTTCAAAAGATAACTTGAATACATGCAACATATACCCATATAGATTACAAGGCATGGGAAGAGAAAGTACTAAGAAGCATAGGAATGTAATACGTTGAGCCCGCGTGGTCGCAAGGTACCATACAAAGAAATAAACATATTCTCTAGAGCAAATCGACTGCGATCATCCGAGGAACATGATTGGATAGCTGTGACCTGGACATCGTGAGCTCCTAAATGACCAGTATCATTGAAATGGGTGGCTACAGGGCTCACTTATTTGGGCAAACCCGCCTTTATATGTTCCCAAAATTCATATACTCCACAATCCTGGTATGTCATTAGAAAGATTAAAAACAAAAAAAATCATACAAAATATTTTCTCCATCTTCAAAATCACATCGGGGGCCCTCGGGGGTGCCACAAAGTGTGTACATTGCCTCTGAGATCTTCCTATATAAAATGAATTTTGTCGGGCAGCGGCTTTCCAGCCTGCTCCTCTCGATTTTGAACTTCCAAGGGTTCTTTTACGTGCTCAAATTGAACACAGGACCTACGTTTTATCGTCCGTCTCCGATAGGACTAGGAACTTGATCTCACCTACAATGAGATGAGGGATCTCTGGAAAAATATCCAGATGGCTCCACGATAGAGCGAACCGAGTACCTTTGGTACGAAAGACGAGCACTTAACTTCTACGCCATAGAGATTAGACAAGATTAACAATAAAAATTCCGATAAAAATATCTTCACTATCTTCAAAATTACATCGGGGACCCTCGCCGTTGCTACAGAGTTTGTTCACTGCCGTTGAGATCTTCCTGTCTAAGAAAGCAATCGTACAACACATAGCTACTTACCCAAGTGCAATGATGATGGTCCAATCAGTAAATCAATCAATCAATCAATCAATTCTTCCTGTGCAAGAAAGAGATCGGAGCACACATGACTACTTACTTACCCAAGTGCAAATATGATGGTCATATCACTCAATCAGTTGGGCAGAAGAGCAGCTGGGGCTGAAGTGCAAGAGCAGAAGAGCAGCTGGGGCTGAAGTGCAAGAGAAGAAGAGCAGCTGGGGCTGAAGGACAAGAGAAGAAGAGCAGCTGGGGCTGAAGGACAAGGACAGAAGAGTAGATGGGGCTGAAGGACAAGGACAGAAGAGTAGATGGGGCTGAAGGACAAGGGCAGAAGAGTAGATGGGGCTGAAGGACAAGGGCAGAAGAGCAGCTGAGGCTGAAGGACAAGGGCAGAAGAGCAGCTGAGGCTGAAGGGCAAGGGCAGAAGAGCAGCTGGGGCTGAAGTACAAGGGCAGAAGAGCAGCTGGGGCTGAAGGACAAGGGTAGAAGAGCAGCTGGGACTGAAGGACAAGAGCAGAAGAGCAGCTGGGGCTGAAGGGCATGGGCAGAAGAGCAGCTGGGGCTGAAGGGCATGGGCAGAAGAGCAGCTGGGACTGAAGGGCATGGGCAGAAGAGCAGCTGAATAATTGAAGAAAAAGAAGACTATTCTAATATTTCTTTTGTTTATAAACTGCTGACATGTTTGTGATAATTTTAGCAAACAAATGAGTTGAGGAGCACAGCAGTTCTTCATATTAAGATCAAGAACGTCAACGACAATGCTCCAGTCTTCTTTTACCTTGGATGCGAACAGGCTTGTCAAGAGAGGCACTACGTCAGCTATGTCCCGTCATGTGAGGAAGTAAGATTTCTGTCTAGTTTTAGATAGAAACCTCACCTGTGTGTTGCCGGAACCCGTAATGGGAGCAAAGCAGTGGCGGCCTGTCATTAAGGGCCAGTGGGGCCGGAACCTCACCAAAAATAATGTATAACGTGTATTTATTATTTTATAAATTAAAATATAGCAACCAAAAACCATGATTTATCCGGAAAAAAGTCTGGCCCCATCAACAAAAATGATCACGAGCCGCCACTGGAGCAAAGAATAGTAACACTGCGATCTACAAGGCATGTTTTAAGAGGTGACTGAGGTAGGGACCTAGAGCAGCTTCCCTAGTAAATAAAAAACGCCGCAAAGATAGGATGTACTTGTAGGTGCATAACTGGCACAACGTACAGTTGCTCTTAGGCTCAGATCACATACAAGTCACAAAAAGTTGTTTAGCAAGTGGTTGATATGGAACGTTCGAAAAGAAGATAGAAACTGAATCGTTATTTTTTGTTTGCCTTTTCTGTCTTTTTTTTTTCTTCATTTCTCATTACATTTTGATTTCTGGTGTATGTTCTTGTTCACCTGTCACCCTTACCCCCAGGGAGGAAAAGGTCCACAACGAAGCTTTTTCAAGCCATCCCGTCCAAAGTCATCCCTTCCAGAGGCCATCTTCCCACCCCCTCCCTATCCTCTTGCATCCCGTTTACAACTTCCGCCTTCATGGATTCCTGGGTCGTCCCTTACATTAATTCCATCAATTTCACATTGGACGTTGCATATTTATCCGACTGTAACGGTTCTCAGGTCGACCCAGCCTCAATTGGGTACCAGGAAAAGAACTGGGAAGTAAAAACGGCCGGCGTCATGTTGACCACATCGCTCATCGTGTGCCGACTGTCAATTAAAATACGAATCTAACACGCATTACCTAGTATATATCTTGAGGTAAAAAAATGGGGTTCCTTTACTTATTTTGTTGCCCGTCTGCCCAGCGTGTTCGTAGCGTGTTGGACTACGGGTGACTACCCCTCTGTGTGTGCGGGTTCAATTCCGCGGGATGGCAGAAAAAGCCACAGATTCCCCAGATTTACGGTGTTCGTGGCACCGAACCGAAGGGTTACGATGTCCATGGAACCGAGTCGAAGAGCTGAAAAGCTCAAGTGCTTCTGGATCGGAAAATAAATACTTATTTTGTTCCACCCAGCAGTACCGCATTGGGTAGACCCATTACATGCTTCAGTTGAGCTCAGAGTGTCGTATACTTTCAGAGACAGTTGCTCAAAGTTGTTTTCTATTGTGTATTAAAGTTTGTACTAGTTACATCAGAGATGAAGTGTCTACGTAGAATGCCAGGAGTAACAAGAAGAGACCGGTTGAGAAATGAAGACATCAGGAAAAAGTGGGTACAACATCAGTACTAGACTTCATCAAGAAACAACAAATTAAATGGTTCGGTCACGTAAGCAGATTACCAACAGGCAGTACACTACAGAGAGAAATGTTGCTCCGATACAGTGGATACAGTGGATACAGTGGATACAGTGGATACAGTGGATACAAAGCAAACGACCGGCCACGCAAAAGGTGGACCTCAGAGATAACAGAGGCAACAAAAGACACTATTTATGAAGCACACACAAAAACCTGTGCTAGAAATCTCTTCTTACCCTGAAGCTGTGAGGCAAATCAGGATTGGAGAAGAGAAAGAAAGACAAGGTGCACAGAGAGGCTCGCTCCAGATGTCTCCTTTTTCGACCTGATGCTGAAAGACAAAACAGGATTAGAGAATAGATAGATAGATTAAAGTTTGTCATTTGACTATATATACTGATCATATACTGATAATGGACAGAGCTGACATCGTGAACGCCCTCATAGAGCGTGGCCGCAGAGAAGACCTTCATCTAAACCAATCCACGTCAACTACTAGATTGCGAGAACTGGGTTTGAAGATTGGTGTGGCAAGAAAAGAACGGTACAACAGGTATACGAGTCGCCTCATCAATCAAAATAGAACTGGTACGGTCAGTCGCTGGACGCTGATGGAGATATTGCGAAGGAGATCGGAGCACCTATGGACATGTCCGGAGTGCAATGAAGATATTCCAAACTGAAACTGAAACTGATCATAATTATGGACAATAACAGAACAAGATATGTCCAAACTTTTCACCTTCCTTATAACTTGTGAGAGAAAAATATTACTCGTGGTCTAGCTAAAAACTCTTTCTAAACCAAGAACTGCTTACATAGTGTCAGGAAGAGAATACGAATGCCATCCAAATGAGATACTAGAAGTGGATCGATAGAACATGTGATAAGCATGGAGATTGTCCCAAAAACTGAACTGAGATGGACACCAGAGTGTAAACGAAAATGTGGAAGACCTAAAACAACCTGGAGGAGAACAGTAGAACAAGAACTGAAATCAATAAATCCCCCTGCCCTACGTCGTCCTAAAAGTGGTTACACAGGCAGTAACAGCAGTTTTTTTTTTTTTTAATCCCTAAATTAAAAATGTTTTTTTTTTCCGATTCAGAAGCACTTGAGCTTTCCTCTTCGGCTCGGTGCCATGGACATCGTAACCCTTCGGCTCGGTACCATGGACATCGTAACCCTTCGGCTCGGTGCCATGTACACCGTAACCCTTCGGCTCGGTGCCATGGACATCGTAACCCTCGGCTCGGTGCCATGGACATCGTAACCCTCGGCTCGGTGCCATGGACATCGTAACCCTCGGCTCGGTGCCATGGACATCGTAACCCTTCGGCTCGGTGCCATAGACATCGTAACCCTTCGACTCGGTGCCATGGACATCGTAACCCTTCGGCTCGGTGCCATGGACATCGTAACCCTTCGGTTCAGTGCCATGGACATCGTAACCTTTCGTTTCGGTGCCACGAACACCGTGAATCTGTGGAACCTGTGGCTTTTCTGCCAGCCCGCGGAATTGAACCGCACTCACAGAGGGCTAGTCACCCGCAGTCCACGTGCTACGAACACGTGGGCATACGGGCCATCCCTAAAATAAAAGCAAGCAAACAAGTTTTAAACTATAAATGTTTCCTTCTAGTTGCAGGCCGGGTTCAAAGTTCATGCTTTTTTTGTGTGTATTTACAGAGCATATTGTCAGAATATGTATTTGGACCAATCAATGCCATTGATCTAGATAATGAACCTGTCATGTACAGAATAGTTCATGGTAAGATGACCTGTCCCTTAACCTCTCGTCTTCTTCTCCTTCTTCTTCTTAATGAACCTGTCATGTACAGAATAGTTCATGGTAAGATGACCTGTCCCTTAACCTCTAGTCTTCTTCTCCTTCTTCTTCTTAATGAACCTGTCATGTACGGAATAGTTCATGGTAAGATGACCTGTCTCTTAACCTCTCTTCTTCTTCTTAATGAGCCTGTCAGGTACAGAATAGTTCATGGCAAGATGACCTGTCCCTTAACCTCTCTTCTTCTTCTTCTTCTTCTTTTTCTTCGAACGCTTCATGTCGACCACTTGTTAAACCACTCTTTGTGATTTGTATAGGATCTGAGCCTAAGAGCGATTGTACGCTGTGCAAGTTATGCGCCTACAATTATGCCAGCACATCCTATTTCTGCGACGCTTTTTATTTACTAGGGTGGCTTCCCTAGGCCACTACCTCAGTCGCCTCTTACGACATGCCTTGTAGGTCGTAGTGTTACTATTCGTTGCTCCTTACGAGCCTCAGCAACACACAGTCGGGAGACAAGCATTTTTGATCTGTGGTTGCTACTCTGTCAAACGATCTCTGTCTGAGATTCTGCTGCAGAGATTTGTTAATAAAGGTATTACTCTTCGCGTTGTTACGCCCGTGTGTTGCCGCGGCTCGCAAGGAGAGCAAAGAATAATAACACTACCACCTACAAGTCATGTCGTAAGAGGCACTGAGGTAGGGGCATAGGGAAGCTACCCTAGTAAATAAAAACAGTCGCAGAAATCACATGTGCCGGCCTACGTGTAGGTGCATAACTGGCACAATATACAATCGCTCTTAGGCTCAGATCACAAATAAATCACATAGAGTGGTTTAACAAGTGGTTGATATAGAGAGCTCATAGAAGACGTTCCTGTTAGACTTGATGATTCGCTATGTCTCTGAGTGATACAGCAAGATAAGTTTCACATTTCTCATGAATATTCTGCTGAAGAATGGCTCTGTAGTTTAAGCGGTAGTGAGCTCGGTCACATCAAGCGTCACGATGGCTTGGAAAGAACAATACTAGAGGGCAGAGTCCCAGGATGCAGAGGCAGACCAAGAAGAAGATGGCTACAAGATATTAAAGAAACCATGAACATGACCATCGACGAAGTGGGTGAACTGGCAAGAGACAGAGTGAATTTCAGATGTACTGCAAAGAGAGCAACATCCTATAAAGAATACGCACCTTGATGATGATGATGATGATGATGAGCTCGATCGCAACCAAAGTGTACCTGGTTCAAACACCGCGTCGGGCAGTTTGGAAGCAAATATTCTCGCCTGGAAAAAGAACGGTAAAAATGGACCTAACCGTTCAAAAAACAATGACAAACTACTGAATGCAGTGGCGGCTCGTGATCATTTTTGTTGGTGGGGCCAGACAGCAGAAAAATTATGGTTTCGGTTAGGATATATTTTAATGTATAAAATAATAAATACACGTTACACCTATTTTTGGTTGGAGCCCTTAATGACGAGCCGCCACTGACTGAACGTATACGTAACGCCTAGAAATCAATGCCTCGTTTACTGTTGTTGATGGTAAAGTCAGGTAAAGGATATGTCACAATTTTCATTTTCATCTTGAACTTAGTTTTAGTGGAGATAACAGAAAATTTAAGGAGGAGCGTCTGGCTGAATGGGTTAGAGCGTGGCTCCCATGCAGGAGACCCGTGTTTAATCCACGGTAAGACCAAGAATGTTTTCTGTTGTGGGCATAAATAAAAAATCCTAACCTGAACTGCTTCGCGGCGACTGCACTAGCCATGCGGCCATGAAATTCCTCAGGTTCTCGGCCCACCTTCTTCTTCTTTACGTTCGTTCTTTACAATCAATTTTAATCACTCTTTGTGATATGTTTGATCTTTGCCAAGAACGTGTATACTTCTTCTTTGTTCATTCTAGGCTTGTTTTAATCATTCTCTTTGTGATATATAAACAGCCAAACATCAGAACGTAATGTACGTGCACCAACTTTCAGCACCTATTTGAGTTCAGTTGCTTATCCTTCGGTGGACGTGTATACGTTGCACATTGATTCGGTAGGCCCATAAACGCATAGACTTCTACACTTTTAGGATACGTGCATCCGATTTCAGCCAAACTTCATTAGTCGTTTCTTACGATATGTGTGGCAGGTAACAATGGTTCTATTCTTTACACCCCAAATTTGGGCCCCGGTAACCACTCGGGTAGGTGGCGTCTGTGGCCTAGGGGTAGTGACTCGGTCTATTAACCTCGACGTTCTGAGTTCGAATCACGCTGCGGACAGTTTGGTTGCAAATTGTTTCGCGTGGGTTTTAACAAAAGGACGTTGGCACCACCTGTTCAGAAAGCAATGGCAAACTACTGAACGTAATAATGCCTAGAAAATCACAAACAGCGTTACAAAGCTGGGGTTGATTCGCAAAGTCCTGTAAAGGATATGCAGTTAATTTTAACCACTCGGGCGTCTGGGCCCACCTGTCCTACAGCGCCCTAAAAAGTGGTACTACAAGCGGTAACGACAGTATCTATCTACACTGTAGGCAGCAGAGCAATGGCATATAACGATTTTCTTATCCTGGCGACTATGTCCTCATTTAACACTGCTTCGTAACTTACTGCATCGGTAAAACATTTGCTCTAAAGGATGTTGGTTCAAAACCTGTCATGCTCGATGTCTGTCTTTGAAGATTCAGTTTCATACCTACTTTGTGTTACCAGAGCCAAACATGGACAATGAGCAAAGCGCAGTCACGAAAAATAACTACATGTGAAATGCGCTGCCTGCGAAAATATACCAACTACACCAGAAAAAACAAAGTCACTAACATCAGCATAAGAAAGAAAATTGGCACAGAACTGTGCTTGAATTACATAGAGAAACAAAGAATGAAGTGGTTTGGTCACTTAATAAGAATGCACCCAAACTCCACAGTATACAGAGTCTTCTACAACAGAACATCGGGAAAGAAGGCAAGAGGAAGACCACGGAAAAGATGGTTAGATGGCATAGCCGAATCCTGTCAAAGAGCAAAAATAACAATCACTCAAGCCACCAGAACAGCGCAAGACAAAAACAGAAAACCACGACACTGGGCAACAACCCGGTAACAGTGTGACGACACTGGGTAACAACCCGGTAACAGTGTAACGACACTGGTTAACAACCCAGTAACAGTTTAAAGGGTTTTAAAGCCGAAGGATTGACTTCATTGCACCGGGTTTTATCCATATGGCTCGGTCCTCTCCGCAGAAAAGGCAAGCCACCTGCCGAGAGTATTGCACAAAGCACGAACTCCGTAGCTCCAGCAACAATCCTAGGGTCTCTGGAAAAACTGCACTCGTGAACAGAACGGCGCGATCCGGATTCGAACCCACGACCTTCGACTCACAAGGCAAAGGGCTTAACCACTCAGCCACAGAGACCTCCAACCCAGTAACAGTGTGACGACACTGGGTAACAACCCAGTAACAGTGTGACGACACTGGTTAACAACCCAGTAACAGTGTGACGACACTGGTTAACAACCCAGTAACAGTGTGACGACACTGGGTAACAACCCAGTAACAGTGTGACGACACTGGGTAACAACCCAGTAACAGTGTGACGACACTGGGCAACATCCCAGTAACAATGTGACGACACTGGGTAACAACCCAGTAACAGTGTGACGACACTGGGTAACAACCCAGTAACAGTGTGACGACACTGGGTAACAACCCAGTAACAGTGTGACGACACTGGTTAACAACCCAGTAACAGTGTGACGACACTGGGTAACAACCCAGTAACAGTGTGACGACACTGGGTAACAACCCAGTAACAGTGTGACGACACTGGGCAACATCCCAGTAACAATGTGACGACACTGGGTAACAACCCAGTAACAGTGTGACGACACTGGGTAACAACCCAGTAACAGTGTGACGACACTGGGTGACAACCCAGTAACAGTGTGACGACACTGGGTAACAACCCAGTAACAGTGTGACGACACTGGGTAACAACCAGGTAACAGTGTGACGACACTGGGTAACAACCCGGTAACAGTGTGACGACACTGGGTAACAACCCAGTAACAGTGTGACGACACTGGTTAACAACCCGGTAACAGTGTGACGACACTGGTTAACAACCCAGTAACAGTGTGACGACACTGGTTAACAACCCAGTAACAGTGTGACGACACTGGGTAACAACCCAGTAACAGTGTGACGACACTGGGTAACAACCCAGTAACAGTGTGACGACACTGGGCAACATCCCAGTAACAATGTGACGACACTGGGTAACAACCCAGTAACTGTGACGACACTGGGTAACAACCCAGTAACAGTGTGACGACACTGGGCAACATCCCAGTAACAATGTGACGACACTGGGTAACAACCCAGTAACAGTGTGACGACACTGGGTACCAACCCAGTAACAGTGTGACGACACACGAAGAAGACAGAAGAAAATCCAGTCTACAACAATGAAGTAACAGGAGACAACTTTACTTGCAATATATTATTACACTTAATTTTGTAATGTTGTGTTTTGGTAATAATTTGCAATCAACAGATCACACACAACAAAACAATCACAATGCAATATTCTTCTCTTGTCTCATAGAATCTCCTCCGAATGATTCTCTTGTCTCCTAGCATCTCCTCCAAACAGTGGCGGCTCGTGCTAATTTTTTATGGTGGGGCCAGACACAAATGTTCGGAAAATCATGGTTTTGGGTTAGGTTATATTTTAATTTATAAAACAATAAATACACGTTACACATTATTTTTGGTGGGGTCCGGCCCCATTGGTCCTTAATGACGAGCCGCCACTGCCTCCAAATGATTCTCTCGTCTCCTAGCATCTCCACCAAATGATTCTCTTGTCTCCTAGCATCTTCTCCAAATGATTCTCTTGTCTCCTAGCATCTCCTCCAAAATGATTCTCTCGTCTCCTAGCATCTCCTCCAAATGATTCTCTCGTCTCCTAGCATCTCCTCCAAATGATTCTCTTGTCTCCTAGCATCTCCTCCAAATGATTCTCTCGTCTCCTAGCATCTCCTCCAAATGATTCTCTTGTTTCCTAGCATCTCCTCCAAATGATTCTCTCGTCTCCTAGCATCTCCTCCAAATGATTCTCTCGTCTCCTAGCATCTCCTCCAAATGATTCTCTTGTCTCCTAGCATCTCCTCCAAATGATTCTCTTGTCTCCTAGCATCTCCTCCAAAATGATTCTCTCGTCTCCTAGCATCTCCTCCAAATGATTCTCTCGTCTCCTAGCATCTCCTCCAAATGATTCTCTTGTCTCCTAGCATCTCCTCCAAATGATTCTCTTGTCTCCTAGCATCTCCTCCAAATGATTCTATTGTCTCCTAGCATCTCCTCCAAATGATTCTCTTGTCTCCTAGCATCTCCTCCAAATGATTCTCTTGTCTCCTAGCATCTCCTCCAAATGATTCTCTTGTCTTCTAGCATCTCCTCCAAATGATTCTCTTGTCTCCTAGCATCTCCTCCAAATGATTCTCTTGTCTCCTAGCATCTCCTCCAAATGATTCTCTTGTCTTCTAGCATCTCCTCCAAATGATTCTCTTGTCTCCTAGCATCTCCTCCAAATGATTCTCTTGTCTCCTAGCATCTCCTCCAAATGATTCTCTTGTCTCCTAGCATCTCCTCCAAATGATTCTCTTGTCTCCTAGCATCTCCTCCAAATGATTCTCTCGTCTCCTAGCATCTCCTCCAAATGATTCTCTTGTCTCCTAGCATCTCCTCCAAATGATTCTCTTGTCTCCTAGCATCTCCACCAAATGATTCTCTTGTCTCCTAGCATCTCCTCCAAATGATTCTCTTGTCTCCTAGCATCTCCTCCAAATGATTTTCTCGTCTCCTAGCATCTCCTCCAAATGATTCTCTTGTCTCCTAGCATCTCCACCAAATGATTCTCTCGTCTCCTAGCATCTCCTCCAAATGATTCTCTTGTCTCCTAGCATCTCCTCCAAATGATTCTCTTGTCTCCTAGCATCTCCACCAAATGATTCTCTTGTCTCCTAGCATCTCCTCCAAATGATTCTCTTGTCTCCTAGCATCTCCTCCAAATGATTTTCTCGTCTCCTAGCATCTCCTCCAAATGATTCTCTTGTCTCCTAGCATCTCCACCAAATGATTCTCTTGTCTCCTAGCATCTCCTCCAAATGATTCTCTTGTCTCCTAGCATCTCCTCCAAATGATTCTCTCGTCTCCTAGCATCTCCTCCAAATGATTCTCTTGTCTCCTAGCATCTCCTCCAAATGATTCTCTTGTCTCCTAGCATCTCCTCCAATTGATTCTCTTGTCTCCTAGCATCTCCTCCAAATGATTCTCTTGTCTCCTAGCATCTCCTCCAAATGCGAGTGAAGGTGTAGAACTCGATGCCAAGACAGGAGAAATTTATATTGTTAACTCGTTGTCTCTGTATAACACAGCTTTGATTGGGTATATCATTGAGGTTAGTTTGTTCAGTAATTATGTTATGTTGTGTTGTTATGTTATGTTGTTATGTTATGTTATGTTGTTATGTTATGTTGTGCTGTTATGTTATGTTATGTTGTGTTATTATGTTATGTTGTTATGTTATTATGTTATGTTGTTATGTTATGTTATGTTATGTTATGTTGTGTTATTATGTTATGTTGTTATGTTATGTTGTGTTGTTATGTTATGTTATGTTATGTTGTTATGTTATGTTGTTATGTTATGTTATGTTGTGTTGTTATGTTATGTTGTTATGTTGTTATGTTATGTTGTTATGTTATGTTATGTTGTTATGTTATGTTATGTTGTTATGTTATGTTATGTTGTTATGTTATGTTGTTATGTTATGTTATGTTGTTATGTTGTTATGTTATGTTATGTTGTTATGTTATGTTATGTTATGTTATGTTATGTTGTTATGTTATGTTATGTTGTTATGTTGTTATGTTATGTTATGTTGTTATGTTGTTATGTTATGTTATGTTGTTATTTTATGTTATGTTATGTTATGTTATGTTATGTTATGTTGTTATGTTATGTTATGTTGTTATGTTATGTTATGTTGTTATGTTGTTATGTTATGTTATGTTATGTTATGTTGTTATGTTATGTTATGTTGTTATGTTATGTTATGTTGTTATGTTATGTTATGTTGTTATGTTATGTTATGTTATGTTATGTTATTTTATGTTATGTTGTTATGTTATGTTATGTTGTTATGTTATGTTATGTTATTATGTTATGTTATGTTATGTTGTTATGTTATGTTATGTTATGTTATGTTATGTTATGTTATGTTATGTTATGTTGTTATGTTATGTTATGTTATGTTGTTATGTTATGTTATGTTGTTATGTTATGTTGTTATGTTATGTTATGTTATGTTATGTTATGTTATGTTATGTTATGTTATGTTATGTTATGTTATGTTGTTATGTTATGTTATGTTATGTTATGTTATGTTATGTTGTTATGCTATGTTATGTTATGTTATGTTATGTTATGTTGTTATGTTATGTTATGTTATGTTATGTTATGTTGTTATGTTATGTTATGTTATGTTATGTTATGTTATGTTATGTTATGTTGTTATGTTATGTTATGTTATGTTATGTTGTTATGTTGTTATGTTGTTATGTTATGTTATGTTATGTTGTTATGTTGTTATGTTATGTTGTTATGTTATGTTATGTTATGTTGTTATGTTGTTATGTTATGTTATGTTGTTGTTATGTTGTTGTTATGTTATGTTGTTATGTTATGTTATGTTGTTTTGTTATGTTATGTTATGTTATGTTATGTTATGTTATGTTGTTATGTTATGTTATGTTATGTTGTTATGTTATGTTGCTATGTTATGTCATTATGATATGTTATGTTATGCCATGTTATGTTATGTTGTTATTTTATGTTATGTCATGCTATGTTATGCGATAGACGTCATGACATATTAGGCATTCCCATGCGTTCTCTGTCCTCCTCCTCCGCAGCAGCCATCCTAAAGGGCATTAGCTCACCGTACCCATGAGAAGTTGATTAGTATACCTTCTCTCTCTACCACGAAGATGACACTGTCTGGCATGTCCAAACTTAACGTCTAACTCTCGCACTCGTTCCAATGTCAGAGACACACCCATGACACATAAAAGAGAGTGTACCGCATTGTTGTCTATTTGGTTAATTATTTTGACCAAATCGCTGAAGTTGTGTTTTCTCTACAAAACTCAGAACGCACTTGTAACAGTGTCAAACCTGGATACCTGACATTAAATGATAGAAGGAAACTCTATCTCTGTGGGATTACTGTGGCTAAATGGTTACGCCTTGCGTTTCGAAGGTTGCAGGTTCGATATCCGGACCACGCCGTTCTGTTCATTAGTGCATTTTTAAAGAGACCAGCTAGGATTGTTGCCGGATCCACGGAGTTCGTGCTTTGTGTAATACTCTCGGCAGGTAGCGTGCCATTTCTGCGGAGAGGGACCGAGTCATATGGGGTAAAACCTGGTGCAATGAAGTCAACCCTTTGGATTTTTTTTTTGCTCCCCGATCCAGAAGCACTTGAGCTTTTTAGCTCTTCGGCTTGATGCTATGGACATCGTAACCCTTCGGTTCGGTGCCACGAATACCGTGAATCTGGAGAACCTGTGGCTTTTCTGCCATCCCGCGGAATTGAACCTCACTCATTGCCCGCCTGTCCAGCGTGTTCGTAGCGCGTTGTACGACGGGCGATAAGCCCTCTGTTAGTGTGGGTTCAATTCCGCGGGCTGGTAGAAAAGCCACAAGTTCACCAGAATTACGGTGTTGGTGGCACCGAACAGAAGGTTACGATGTCCATGGCACCGAGCCGAAGAGCTGAAAGTTCAAGTGCTTCTGGATCGAGAAAAATTCCCCCAAGAAAAACCGCACTCACAGGGAGCTTGTCACATGTCGTCCAACGGGCTACAAACACTCTGGGGAGGCGGAAATTCTTCGGCTTTAATTAAAACCCCCTATAATTACTATAATATTATCAAAACAACGACTTTATAAACACTCTGTATATTTGTATTTATTGACAGGCTTACGACACTGGAGTACTACAGATGTATGATGGAAGCCAGGGCGTGAACTCTCAGTTCACAACTTTGCTGTTGATCCCTAGTATCTTGAATTGCTGATATTATCAAGTGAAGAATTGCTGAGATTGTATGCTGAACTGCTGAAGTTTGGACAAGTCTAATAATTCTTTCTTTTTTCTTTTTCTCGAATCCTGTTTACCGCGCAGCGTCAGGTCAAGAAGAGATTTCTAAAACGGGTCCTTATGTGCGCCTCGTAGATAGTGTCCTTTGTCGCCTCTGTTATCTTTGATGTCCATCTATTGCGTGACCAGCATTTTGCTTTGTACCCATTGTATCGGAGCATCATTGCTCTTTGAGGTGCACTGTCTGTTGGTAATCTGATTACGTGGCCGAACCATTTAATTTGTTGTTTCTTGATGAAGTCTATTACTGATACCCACTTTTTTCCTGATGTCTTCATTTCTCAACCGGTCTCTTCTTGTTACACCCAGCATTCTGCGCAGACACTTCATCTCTGTTGTGACTAGTTTTCTTCTATCATTTGTTGTCAGTGTCCAGGTTTGGCACTGGTAACATAATGTGGGAGAAAGATTGTGTTGAACATTGCTCTTTTTGTGTTCATGGTGACGTGTTTGCATTTTAAAATTGGCTCAATTTGTCCTATCATTTGATTTGCTTTGTTGTTGCACCTATATTGAATTTCAATTTCATTAATTATTCTCCCGTTTGACAGTAGAAATTGCTGAATATAGAATAATATTTTATTATTTATGAATTGTAATGTTCCTCTTAGACTGACAACGTCAAGCGCACCACACCTGGCACAAGATAGAAACTAACTCTCGCCACGACGCTTCACGGCACATGTGGTTAAGATAAGATAAGATAATGTTCCTCTGCTAGAAGTTACAAGCTTTCTATCTCTCTCTCTATCTCTGTCTCTCTCTCTCTCTATCTCTCTCTATCTCTCTCCCTATCTCTCTCTCTCTCTCTATACGGGCTCAACGTATTACATTCTTATGCTTCTTAGTACTTTCTCTTCCCTGCTTTGTAATCTATATGGGTATATGTTGCATGTATTCAAGTTATATATTTACTAGATGTTTCATTGTTTCTTTTCCGTTCTATTTCTAGTTTTTATGTGTGTTTTTGTGTTACATTTATTTCGTTATTCGTTTTTATTCCAGCTTTTCCTTAGATACGTTTGTATTTGGTCGTCCATTTGTGTTTCATTTTAATTTGTCACTTCTGTTTGTTCGTTTGCTTGATAAAGGCCTTGTTGGTCGAAACGTTGCTGTTTATCGTCACTGTTTCTGTTTTTGTAAAACTATAGTACTTTGTTTGTACGTGTTTCACTATTCTCTCTCTCATATATATATATCTATCTCTATCTCTATCACTTCTCTTCTCTTTCTCTCTATCTTTCTATCTCTCTATCTTCTCATCTCTATCTCTCTATCTCTCTCTTCTATCTCTCTATCTCTACTCTCTATCTCTCTCTCTTCTCTATCTCCTCTCTATCTCTCATCTCTCTATCTCTCTATCCTTCTCTCTATCTCTTTCTCTCTATCTTCTATCTCTCTCTTCTATCTCTCTCTATCTCTCTCATCTCTCATCTCTCTATCTCTCTCTTCTCTCTCTCTCTTTTCTCTCTATCTCTCTATCTCTCTCTATCTCTCTCTATCTCTCTCTCTATCTCTCTATATCTCTATCTCTCTCTCTATCTCTCTCTCTATCTCTCTCTATTCTATCTATCTCTCTCTATCTGTCTATCTCTCTTTATCTCTCAATCTCTCTCTCTCTCTATCTCTCTCTCTATCTCTCTCTATCTATCTCTCTCTATCTCTCTCTCTATCTCTCTCTCTATCTCTTTATCTCTCTCCCTCTCTCTCCCTCTCTCTCCATCTCTCTCTCTCCATCTCTCTCTCTCTCTATCTCTCTCTCTCTATCTCTCTCTCTATCTCTCTCTATCTCTCTCTCTCTCTCTATCTCTCTATCTCTCTCTCTCTCTCTCCCTCTCTCTCTCTATCTCTCTCTCTCGCTTTCCTAAACAACAAGATAACTCAGAGAGGGG
The DNA here is from genome assembly GCA_020796225.1 of Arion vulgaris. NCBI lineage: Eukaryota > Metazoa > Mollusca > Gastropoda > Stylommatophora > Arionidae > Arion > Arion vulgaris. The sequence continues at coordinate 33,935,227 of CM036768.1, read as the reverse complement.
AATCTTGTTGTATAAATACAGTCACTATATTATTTTGTTCCCCCAGATACCTTACATATTCTTCTTTCAGCTCCCAATGGAGCACATGTCTTCAACAAACTTCTCACAGCCTTCCTCTCTCTTACCACCCATTCCAATATTTTCCTTGCCTCGCCTATAAGATTAGTCGGCATCGCCGGATCCTTTCGGCTTTCCCGGCGATATGTCATTTGCCTCCTTGTTGGGGTAACCTTTCACTGGTTCGGAAGGTTGGTTTAAGGTATTTTCTTTTCGTTGTTCTCTCCATGTTTGTTGAAGTGTGATGGCTTATCTTTTCTACAGGGTGAGGTAGCCAGCCCTACGTCTACTCTCCTTTATCACCTCTTACAACATATCTGACAGGTACACATTGCTGCATATTCTCAGCCTCCCACCACCCCCACCCTTTCGGTCTTGGTAACACATTGGCGGGCCCCTACCTTAGTCGCCTCTTAGGACATGCCTTGTAGGTCGCAGTGTTACTATTCTTTACTTCCCTTGCGAGCCCCGGGAACGCAAGGGCGACCTTACATCTGCAGAGACCTCAAAGGGGTCAACAATGATAAATATGAAATCTTGCATATACTTATCACAATATTTTTGTGAATAGAAATAAACATGTTCAATTGAAGTTCTCAACAGTTTGATCTTCTATTGATACTGTTTGTAGTTTGTAGTTGGATGTTTGATGTTTGTAGTTTGATGTTTGTAGTTTGATGTTTGTAGTTTGATGTTTGTAGTTTGATGTTTGTAGTTTGGTGTTTGTAGTTTGATGTTTGTAGTTTGATGTTTGTAGTTTGATGTTTGTAGTTTGATGTTTGTAGTTTGATGTTTGTAGTTTGATGTTTGTAGTTTGATGTTTGTAGTTTGATCTTCTATTGATAATGTTTGTAGTTTGTAGTTGGATGTTTGATGTTTGTAGTTTGATGTTTGTAGTTTGATGTTTGTAGTTTGATGTTTGTAGTTTAATGTTTGTAGTATGATGTTTGTAGTTTAATGTTTGTAGTTTGATGTTTGTAGTTTGATGTTTGTAGTTTGATGTTTGTAGTTTGATGTTTGTAGTTTGATGTTTGTAGTTTGATCTTCTATTGATAATGTTTGTAGTTTGTAGTTGGATGTTTGATGTTTGTAGTTTGATGTTTGTAGTTTGATGTTGTAGTTGATGTTTGTAGTTTAATGTTTGTAGTTTGATGTTTGTAGTTTGATGTTTGTAGTTTGATGTTTGTAGTTTGATGTTTGTAGTTTGATGTTTGTAGTTTGATGTTTGTAGTTTGATGTTTGTAGTTTGATGTTTGTAGTTTGATGTTTGTAGTTTGATCTTCTATTGATAATGTTTGTAGTTTGTAGTTGGATGTTTGATGTTTGTAGTTTGATGTTTGTAGTTTGATGTTTGTAGTTTGATGTTTGTAGTTTAATGTTTGTAGTATGATGTTTGTAGTTTAATGTTTGTAGTTTGATGTTTGTAGTTTGGTGTTTGTAGTTAGATGTTTGTAGTTTGTAGTTTAATGTTTGATGTTTGTAGTTTGATGTTTGTAGTTTGATGTTTGTAGTTTGTAGTTTGTAGTTTAATGTTTGATGTTTGTAGTTTAATGTTTGTAGTTTAATGTTTGTAGTTTGATGTTTGTAGTTTGATGTTTGTAGTTTGATGTTTGTAGTTTAATGTTTGTAGTTTAATGTTTGTAGTTTGATGTTTGTAGTTTAATGTTTGTAGTTTAATGTTTGTAGTTTAATGTTTGTAGTTTAATGTTTGTAGTTTAATGTTTGTAGTTTAATGTTTGCAGTTTAATGTTTGTAGTTTGATGTTTGTAGTTTGATGTTTGCAGTTTGATGTTTGTAGCTAGATTTCAGTACAAACGTAGTGAGTATATGTTTGATGTTTGTAATTGGATTTCAGTAAAATGTTTGGAGTATATAACAGATGTTTGTGGGTTGAATATATTTATAGTACAGTTAATTCTCCATTCACCAAACTGCATGTACCTGAACGTTTTTTGAGTTGGGAGATAATTTGAAATCGTTGTCATTGCTACTGTAAGACTTCTGTTCTGCTAACACTGTGACCTAGATCACCAGTTCCCAAAGTGGGCGATATCACCTCCCCCAGTGGGCGCTGAAGCCTTCGGGGAGGGGGAGATAGTGGTTCAGAAGCATTTGGGAGGATTTTTTTCGTGATTTTTGCTATTGGATGATCATTAAAGATTTGAATTCTGCATTTTAATTCTTCTTATGCCCATCTTATACGATCCATTTTTTCATCAATTTTTTATTTCATGTATATAATTTGAAAATTGACCATGCATGACAGAAATATATATCAACTATCTATGTCAATGTGAAAATAGAGCATATATATATATATATGAGGAGGGCGTTGGCAAACTGTTATAATGGAGAGAGGGGGCGTTACAAAGTTTATATCGTGCAAAGTGGGAGGTGGGTCGAAAACGTTTGGGAATCTGTGAACTAGATGAAAAGACTGAGAACCTGTGGGGATGCTTTGAGCTGGTATAGACAATTTAGATATATGAAGGCAGTAGTAAAGACGCTGGGGAAGGGGTGGAGGTGAGGGTTGAGGGTGAGGGGAATTTTCTTCATGTAGGATGACAAAGATTAATTGTTCTAGTAACCTAACGTGACACAATGCGCCAATAAATAAAATCTTCACATTTGTACGTGACACAATGCGCCAATAAATAAAATCTTCACATTTGTACGTGACACAATGCGCCAATAAATAAAATCTTCACATTTGTACGTGACACAATGCGTCAATAAATTAAACCTTCACATGTGTACGTGACACAATGCGCCAATAAATAAAAACTTCACATTTGTACGTGACACAATGCGCCAATAATAAAAACTTCACATTTGTACGTGACACAATGCGCCAATAAATAAAAACTTCACATTTGTACGTAAGGTGCTCAGTTTGATAATTTCTCTACCATAGGTCAGAGAGGTACCGATTATTTTTATAGCTATGTCGGACTATGTGAAACTGTGTGGGACTGTGTGGGACTGTGTGGGACTGTGTGGGACTATGTGGGACTGTGTGGGACTGTGTGGGACTGTGTAGGACTGTGTGGGACTGATTCAGAAAAGAATCCCACCTTTTTATATTTGTCAATGAGATTCTTTTGAGATTTAAGTGGAGATTAACTCATTCACCCTTCTGAGCTGATAAACTGTCTCTCTGTATTTATTTAAGTGGATACAACATCCGTACTGAACTTCATAAGAAACCACGCATTAAATGGTTCGGCCACATAAGCAGATTACCAACAGACAGTACGCCCCAAAGAGCAATCTTACTCCGATACAATGGATACAAAGCAATAGGCCGGCCACGCAAAAGATGAACCTCAGAGATAACAGAGGCGACGAAAGTCACTGATTATGAAACGCAAACAAAAGCCCGTTCTAAACATCTCTTCTCATCCTGACGCTGTTCAGTTTGGCAGGTGAATAAACTGGGTCATATAGATCACAACGCAGTGAAATGTTACCAGAGATCAAATGTATGAAGAACGTATTATATGCAGTTTAATTAGATCCAAAATACCGCCATAAGACACTATTTGTAATGACAGGTCAGTAAAATGTTAGATAATCCCGTAGTATATTTGAAAGATTAACATGGGCAGATAATCTAAACCAACTAAAACTAAAAACAGAAAGCGAATAAGGGACTTAACTTGTGATTGTCTGTCATTATTTAGTGAGTTGTCGGTGTTTGTCTTTGCAAACATTCTGCAGCCAAATTTCGTTTAGTGGTTTGCTTCGGAAAAAAAATAATTTTCTTTATTAATTAAGTTCTATAACAATTATTTTATTATAGCAATTATTTTATAATGGGAATATTAAGTTAAGAATGTAGATCTATTTTAATGTTTAAAAAAAAAAACCAACGTTGCATGGTTGCCATGACAACAGCGGCCATCTTTAAAAATATACATGTTATTCATCATCATCATCAGGTGCCGTGCCGGCTGGCGTAGGCGATCATGGATCTCCACAAATCTCTGTCGTTGGTGTTTGCTATCAGCTCAGATGTTGACGCTCTACCGTGCCATGAAGTCAGGCTATCCAACATTTTCTCTCTCTGTCTTCCCCTGTCTCGTCTACCCTCGATTTTACCGGTTGTCACAATGTGTTCTAAACTTCCCTCCTCATCACATGCTCGAAAAATGATGACTGCCTCTTCCTTATATTGATGATAAGCTTTCTCTGTGTCTTGATCTCATTCAACACTTCAACATTAGTCATTTTAGCAGTCCATGGATTCTCATCATTCTTCTATAAAACCACATTTCGGTGGCACTCAGAGATTTTTCGATCGGTGTGTTCATTGTCCATGACTCGCATCCGTATGTCAGTATTGGTTCTATGTAGCACTGAATAACTTGCATTCTGATCGGGATTGACAAAGACTTGTTGCAGATAATGTTTCTCATTTTCAGGAATGATGTTTTCGCTTGTCCTATTCTGCTCTTTATTTCTGATCGGCATCTGCCATCTGATGTTACCAGGACTCGAGGTATTTAAATTGCTGCACTTGTCTTAGATCAGTCCCATTTACTGTGATGGTGCATTTTTTTAGAATCCTAAAATTTACAAAACAAACAAATATATTGAGAACTAAAGGGTTGATATACTGTAAACATATTTACAGCTACTGATGCATTTATTTTCTGTAAAATCTCAAGAAATATATTTCATGTTTATTTTTAAACTTATGCTTGCCAGAAAACCGCCTAAAATGTGTCATCATTTCACATTGAAAATTAATTAAAAAAACACCTATTCACAAAAGTGTAATTTGAATGCATCAGTAGCTACAAAACGATATGGGGGTATTCACCTCAAATTTCGTGTATATAGCTTTAGTATTAGTTAAAACTCAGGGATTTCCGACTCAAAAATGGAAAAATTATTTTGAGAAAACTCAATTTTAAACTTGGAATTTGAAAGAAAAAAGTATAGAATTGAACGTTTCTTATTAATGTTGTAATGCTAATACGTAAACAAAACAACATAATTTTATGTGTAATCGATAGTACGAATGTTGTACTTTATAGAACGAAACACTTTGAATAATCGATGTTTTTGATTAAAACTAAAATTTGATAGAGAGTTGAACACCTTAATAGATACAGCAAAACATATCATTAAAGCAACGAAATACAAAAATTGGTTGAACAGATGGGCCATGGAAGACATAGAAAGAGAGGTCTACAGGCACATGGTTAATCCAAACCCCAATAACAACATCAACCACCTAACAAGGAGAGATCAGGGCAACTTTAATTGTGCTCACATTTGTTGGTACCGCTCAACACTGTGTTTTTGTTATGACGGGTTCCAGCACCAGTGTACGCTTCTCTGTAGCACAGCTAGAAGCCCAGATTCTGGTTAAAGGACGAATAGATCCTCAGTCGTAAAGCTGGTGAGGATCCTCGATGTAAAAGGTTGAATAGACCCTCAGCCGCCCGAGTGGTTACCGGGGCCCAAATTTGGGGTGTAAAGAATAGAACCACTGTTACCTGCCATGCATGTCGTAAGAGGCGACTAAGGAGGTTTGGATGAAATCGGATGCATGTGTCTTAAACTCATAGAAGTCTATGCGTTTAGGGACCTACCAAACCAATGTGCAACGTATACACGTTCTTGGCAAAGATCAAACATATCACAAAGAGTGATTAAAATTGGTAGTAAGAACGAACGCAAAGAAGAAGAAGAAGAAGAAGGAGACCTCAGCCGTACAACTGGCGAGGAATCCCTAATGTAATTTTGAAGATATAGGAAAATTTGTAGGAATTTTATTAGAATTTCTTAAAAAGAAAACACTGCCAGGGAACCGGTTTTTGTTGTCGACATTGATTTTAAACTGCCAAAGGTTCATTTACGTGTTAAACCTGAACACGAGATCTACGTTTTATCGCCTGTCTCTGATATGACTAGGAACACGATCTCACCTACATTGAAAAATCTCTCTGGAAAAATATCAAGATCGTTGCACGCGGGAAACGAACCGAATACTCTTGTAAAGGGAAGCGTGCACTTGACCTCAACGCCACATATATCGTCATTGCCTTGTGTTTCGAAGGTTGCTGGTTCGAATCCGGATTGTGACGTTCTGTTCACTAGTTCATTTCTTTCAGTGAACCTTCAAATTGTTGTCGGAGTTTGTACTTTATGCAATACTCTAAGCAAGTGGCGGGTCATTATTGCGTAGAGGGACCGAGGTAAAACCCGGTGGTAAAACCCGGTGCAATGAAGTCAATCTTTCGGATTTAGACCCTTTGGACAAAGGAAATCAAATGTTAGGACAAATGGCGCCAATTTTAAAATGCAAACACGTCACCATGAACACAAAAGAGCAATGTTCAACACAATCTTTCTCCCCACATTATGTTACTAGTGCCAAACCTGGTCACTGACAATAAATGATAGAAGAAAATTAGTCACGACAGAGATGAAGTGTCTACGCAGAATGTTGGGTGTAACAAGAAGAGACCGTTTGAGAAACGAAGACATCAGGAAAAAAGTGGGTACAACATCAGTACCAGACTTCATCAAGAAACAACAAATTAAATGGTTCGGCCACGTAAGCAGATTACCAACAGACAGTGCACCCCAAAGAGAAATGCTGCTCCGATACAATGGGTACAAAGCTAAAGGCAAGCCACGCAAAAGATGGACCTCAGAGATAACAGAGGCGACAAAAGGCACTATCTACAAAGCGCACGCAAAGTCCCGTTTTAGAAATCTCTTCTTGACCTGACGCTGTGAGGCAAAACAGGATTCGAGAAAAGACAAAAAAAAAAGTCAAAGTCGTATAAAATAACTACATGGGATATGCGATGTCTGCGAAAAGTTACCAGCAACACAAGAAAAGACAGTCACCAACATCAGCATAAATAAGAAAGTTGGCACAGAACCTTGCTTGAATTACATTGAGAAACAAAGTCACCAACATCAGCATAAGTAAGAAAGTTGGTACAGAACTTTGCTTGAATTACATTGAGAAACAAAGTCACCAACATCAGCATAAGTAAGAAAGTTGGTACAGAACTTTGCTTGAATTACATTGAGAAACAAAGTCACCAACATCAGCATAAGTAAGAAAGTTGGTACAGAACTTTGCTTGAATTACATTGAGAAACAAAGTCACCAACATCAACATAAGTAAGAAAGTTGGCACAGAACCTTGCTTGAATTACATTGAGAAACAAAGTCACCAACATCAGCATAAGACAGAAAGTTGGCACAAAACCTTGCTTGAATTACATTGTGAAACAAAGTCACCAACATCAGCATAAGTAAGAAAGTTGGCACAGAACCTTGCTTGAATTACATTGAGAAACAAAGTCACCAACATCAGCATAAGTAAGAAAGTTGGCACAGAACCTTGCTTGAATTACATTGAGAAACAAAGTCATCAACATCAGCATAAGTAAGAAAGTTGGCACAGAACCTTGCTTGAATTACATTGAGAAACAAAGTCATCAACATCAGCATAAGTAAGAAAGTTGGCACAGAACCTTGCTTGAATTACATTGAGAAACAAAGTCACCAACATCAGCATAAGTAAGAAAGTTGGCACAGAACCTTGCTTGAATTACATTGAGAAAAAGAATGAAGTGGTTTGGCCACTTAATAAGAATGCAACCAAACTCCACAGTATACAGTCTTCTACAACAGAACATCAGGAAAGACGGCGAGAGGCAGACCATGAAAAGGATAGTTTAGATGGCATAGCAGAATCCTGTCAAAGAGCAAAAATAAAAGTCACCTAAGCCACCAGAAAAGCAAAGACAAAAACAGAAAACCACGACACTGGGCAACAATCCGGCAACACCGTTACCGCAAAATAAAAAGCAAAAGAAGAAGACAAAATCCATCTTACAAACAGCAAATTGAAAAATCGATACCGTTTCTCACTCAAAGTCTCGCATGACATCAAAGCAAAAGTTGTAAACAATTAGAATGACAAAGCTATGAAAAAATAATCGTTCAAATTTACTGCAAATGTTACCTGTAAACAAACACGCAATTTCAAATGTCAAGTAGGACTGTTTATTTCTTTCTTAACTTGTTTCACGAAGAATTAAATTTCTTCAGTTAGTTTTGTTACTTGTTTTTATATGTTGAAAATAATAATAATTCCGTTATACGTTACATAAGGCCTGCAAGCAATTTCTCAACACCGATCTGTCCCTGTCAACTCGCTTAATCTCCTCCATGGGACTGAGACCGATATTTCTTGCCTCTCTCAGCAAAGTTCGTTTCAGGGTCTCCTTAGATCGTTCTCTCTTTCTTGAACCCTTTTATCCCACTTCAATGCCTGTTTTGATATTCTTTGATCACTTCTTCTCAAGGTGTGTCCAACATATCTCTATCTTCTCCTTCTTATAACAATTGTTACTAGTGGTTGACCAGACATTTCTCTGATTTCATCACTTCTCTTGAATTCGTTCCATTTTATTTTCATTATTTTTTGCAGACATTTATGTGGGATAGAAATCTAGAAATTCTTCCTTCCTTTCTTTCACTGACCTGAAATATTGTCTACACATTCAATGTTGTTGTATCCTGTATAAACATTGCCCAAGTTGAGGGAGAACATGTTGGATGATCTGACAACGCGGTTCGACAAAACATCGACGTCACAACTGATCAAGTACACCGCGGAGAGATAGAGTTGAGATGAGACATGATCGACTACGCCGTCAGTTATGAAACTGGCTAACATTTTTTTATTATGCATTCGTTCAACGTGACCGAACCATATCATCTGGGTCTTCTCCAACAGCGCGGGGTTATTTGAGACCTAGGCTCTTATGAGAGCATCTTTCTGGAACGTCGTACTGAAATTTTATATTCTCTTTGCAGCGTCCAGGTTTGGCACTGATAATATAATGTTGGAAGAAAGATTGTGCTGAACAATGCTTTTTTAGTTTTCATGGTGACATGTTTGCATTTCAAAATTGGCGCCATTTGTCCTATGATTTTATTTGCTTTATTGCATCTATGTTTGATTTCGTTAGTTTTTTTTTCCTCCCGTGCGGTGCCGGGGCCCGCAAGGAAGCAAAGAATAGTACCACTGCGACCTACAAGGCATGTCGTAAGATGAGACTGATGTAGGACCTAGGGAAGCTACCCTAGTAAATAAAAGCATCGCAGAAATTGGATGTGCTGACCTACTTGTAGGCGCATAACTGGCACAACGTACAATCGCTCTTTGACTCAGATCACATACAAATCACACAGATTAGTTAATGAGTAGTCCATATGGAGCGTTCGACGAAATAGAAGTTTATCTTCCATTTGTTGAAAAAATGCTAGCTAAATATGTAAAGTACATGACTATCTTCAATTGATGTTTGTCGATGGTGATATTCAGTGGCAGCTCGTGCTCAATTTTGCTGGTGGGACCAGATATTTTTTTCCGGATAAATCATGGTATTTGATTCCTATATTTTAATTTATAAAATAATAAATACATGTTATATATTATTTTTGGTGGGGCCCGGCACCACTGGCCCTTAATGACGAGCCGCCACTGGTGATATTGGTAACTTTTTCCGCTCTAGCGAATGTCATTATTTCATTAAACTACATCAGTCTATTTAAAAAGAAAAATCTAACATTAGTCTGTCTATGTTGTTAAGCATTGTCCACGAATAGAGCAAGATTATGTTCTGATGGGAACCTCAAATAATACTTTTTCCAAGTCAATCTTCAGAACTGCATTAACTGACCAATCAAAGTCAACGACACGTCAATCGGTAAAAACTATCCTGACCAATCAAATTCACACAGGAAGTGGTAAAATAGTCCAATCAGCATCGACTATTTATAGAATCGGTCTAAATGTGATAAGTCTTGTCTGTGCATGAGTGATGGGTCCGTTTCTGTTAATAGTTACTTTTCGGTGTCTTTCTTCAGTATCTTCTTCCTTCCCTCATTCTCTCTGGAGGTACTCACTCTCACCAGAGCAGGACCAGGTCTTATTCTTATTCATTGATTCAATTATCTTTGTGTTCTCTTATCCTTCGACTCAGTGGTATATGTATATGTTAGCTTATTGATACATTATTGAATGTTGACACTGTTACCAGTGGCGGCTCGTGATCTTTTTTGTTGTTGGGGCCAGACTCAAATTTTCGGGAAAAATCATGGTTTAGGGTTAGGTTATACAGGGTGTTCAAGATAAAAGCAGCCCCATTGACAAATCAAAAGTTGTCAGGCACAAATTGCTTTTTGTGTATTTGCTATTTAAACCGGTTCTGACTAGCTCATCCTTCCATCACATTAGTTCATCTCCCCTTCATGCACCATAATTACACACTATCACAAAATTAATCACTCACTTGACCTATACTACGTCATAATTGAACCAAACCTATGCCAGATTGTCTCCCTTGATGGGGCTGCTTTTATCTTGAACACCCTGTATTTTAATGTATTAACTAATAAATATAAGTTACACATTATTTTTGGTGGGGCCAGGCCCCACTGGCCCTTAATGACGAGCCGCCACTGACTGTTACTCTCTCTCTCTATATATATATATTTCTTTCTTGTGCAGCAATTTAAACCCCGATTGACGTATAAACCCTTAACCAACTCATACCGTCTTTCTATCTTTAGCTATCTCTTTCACTTTCTTCCATCTCTTCTGTATATCGTTGACCTCTGTCTCCAAATCTCTTCTCCGTGTATTTCTAACATCACTCTCGTTTTCCCTGCGGGTTCTAGAAAATTGCCCTACCAGGTTATATTCCCTTCGGGTTTTCTCAAAATGTGTCTTATTCAGAGCCAGCATCTCATCTTCATCTCTTGGTTCACTATGATCTGTTTCGTTCTCTCCATAAGCTCCTTACTTGTGACCCTATCATACCATCTCAGTCCCTCTATTTTGCACTCTGGGATCTGTCATGTTTTCTCTCCATACTCTCCTCACTAATAACCCAATTATTCCATTTCAGTTCCTCTATTCTGCACTCTGGGATCTGTCATGTTTTCTCTCCATACTCTCCTCACTAATAACTCTATTGTTCCATTTCAGTTCCTCTAATCTGCACTCTGCTACTAAACCTTAGTTACTACAGTACATAGATCAGAATCTGTTGGTTTTTTATCTATCTATCTGTTCTCGAATCCTGTTTTGCCTTTCAGCGTCAGATCGAATTAGGAGACACATGTTGCTTGGACATGGACATCGTAACCCTTAGGTTCGGTGCCACGAACACCATAAATCTGAAAAACCTGTGACTTTTCTGTCAGCCCGCAAAATTGAACCGCACACACAGGGGGCTTTGTCACCCATCGTCCGACGCGCTTCGAACACGCTGGACAGGCGGGCAAGGCCTTACAACGTAAAAAAACAGTTATTTTAAATTTACCAACTAATAAGGTTAATGAATAAGTGTTTAATATCAAGAAGTGTTATTTTCAATCTTTCTGTAACAACCCCTCCCCCATTCCCACCCCTTCCCCAACTTAACATCTTACATAATTAGCCCTTCCCCTCCCTACACCCCCTCCCTTTTCCTCCTCCAAGCATAACATCCAACGAAGATCTGAAAAAGTATAATATAAATGAATACTTTAAATAATATAAGAACAATATCATGGAAGGAGGCATACCGGCAAAGAGAAGAAGAGGAAGACCACTGAGAAGATGGATTCAGGTTGTAACTGATGGTTTGAACATAACGGCTGCAGAGGCAGGACATCTGGCCTATGAGAAAGAGAAATTCCGGAGGACTGTTGGGGTGGTAAAGTTCTGTTCAGGATAATCTATTTGATGCTGATGAATATAAAAAAATGAGTCAAACTGTATTTTAATGTTACTGTCTTTAATCAAAGTAAACATTTTGTATAATTATCAAACAAAAATTGAATTGAATTCAGAAAAATATAATCCAAGTTAATGCAATCTTCTAGATTGATATCTGCTGTATATCTTTTTTTTTTTTATTGAAGGTACTAGTTTAGTCCATTTCAGTGTTAGATTCCCACGGTTAGTTATATTCAGATCAGCGGTTCTAAGCTTTTCAGTTACAGTGGACTCTCTTGAATATCTTCTGAATTATATGTAGACTGTGAAGTAATTTGTAATAGCCACCTGATAGAGTGTTTGAAGATGAAGTACGAGTTAGACAGGGGTGTATTCTTTCACCATTTTTGTTTAACCCTTTCGTCCTTCACAGCCGATATACGAGCTAGTAATGTTTTTTAAAGTCGAAGCAAAGTCAGTGTACTAGCTACTCTAGTATTCATTGCAATGCAGATGCACTCGGAGATAGCAAACAAAATTACGTATTTAAAGGGTTAACCTTGTCACAGACTGTCTGATGATAGACACCATAAAAGATAACGGCGGAGGCATTGAATGGACACTTAACTCAGAACTGGAATATTTGGATTTTGCAGACGATATTAGTCGATTTTAGACGAAATCTTCTTCTTCTTCCCATCCACCATTTACCTCTTTATAGAAGTGTTGCCGGGGTGAAACGTAGTGATCTTGTGTGTGCTTGTTCTTCTCTTCCACCATTTACTTCTTTATAGAAGTGTTGCCGGGGTGAAACGTAGTGATCTTGTGTGTGCTTGTTCTTCTCTTCCACCATTGACTTCTTTATAGAAGTGTTGGGGGTGAAACGTAGTGATCTTGTGTGTGCTTGTTCTTCTCTTCCACCATTTACTTCTTTATAGAAGTGTTGCCGGGGTGAAACGTAGTGATCTTGTGTGTGCTTGTTCTTCTTCCACCATTTACTTCTTTATAGAAGTGTTGCCGGGGTGAAACGTAGTGATCTTGTGTGTGCTTGTTCTTCTCTTCCACCATTGACTTCTTTATAGAAGTGTTGCCGGGTGAAACGTAGTGATCTTGTGTGTGCTTGTTCTTCTCTTCCACCATTGACTTCTTTATAGAAGTGTTGGGGGTGAAACGTAGTGATCTTGTGTGTGCTTGTTCTTCTCTTCCACCATTTACTTCTTTATAGAAGTGTTGCCGGGTGAAACGTAGTGATCTTGTGTGTGCTTGTTCTTCCCATCCACCATTTACCTCTTTATAGAAGTGTTGCCGGGTGAAACGTAGTGATCTTGTGTGTGCTTGTTCTTCTCTTCCACCATTGACTTCTTTATAGAAGTGTTGCCGGGGTGAAACGTAGTGATCTTGTGTGTGCTTGTTCTTCTCTTCCACCATTTACTTCTTTATAGAAGTGTTGCCGGGGTGAAACGTAGTGGTCTTGTGTGTGCTTGTTCTTCTCTTCCACTATTTACTTCTTTATAGAAGTGTTGCCGGGGTGAAACGTAGTGATCTTGTGTGTGCTTGTTCTTCCCATCCACCATTTACTTCTTTATAGAAGTGTTGCCGGGGTGAAACGTAGTGATCTTGTGTGTGCTTCTTCTTCCCATCCACCATTTACCTCTTTATAGAAGTGTTGCCGGGGTGAAACGTAGTGATCTTGTGTGTGCTTGTTCTTCTCTTCCACCATTTACCTCTTTATAGAAGTGTTGCCGGGTGAAACGTAGTGATCTTGTGTGTGCTTGTTCTTCTCTTCCACCATTTACTTCTTTATAGAAGTGTTGGGGTGAAACGTAGTGATCTTGTGTGTGCTTTATTTAAGGCACTTTGTAAGCTGATATTCATTTTCGTAAGGCTGTTCTTGATGCCGTCGCTCCATCTTTGCGTGGTCTTCCTCTTGCCTTGTACTCATTATACTTTTTCTGTGTGACTCTCTGTGGTAGGCGATACCAGGGCATTCTGGTCAGGTGTCCAAACCATTTAATCTGTTGTTCTTTTATGAATTGCATAACTGGTTTCACATCCAGTCTCCTTCTGATTTCTTCATTTCTAATTTTGTCTCTTATTGTCACACCTGCAGCTTTTCTAAGACACCTCATCTCTGTCGTTATGATTTTCCGCTCATTAGCTGCTGTTATTGGCCATGTTTGACACTGGTAACATAGTGTTGGCCAGAAAATTGTTCTTATGAGATTTGTTTTAGTTGTTAACGGTATCTCTTTATGTGACAACAGTGGTGTTAACTGTCCCAGTACTTGGTTAGCTTTTGTGCAACGATTGCTGATTTCGCTATTGATACTTCCATCTGCTGTGAAAATTGCTCCCACGTATTTGGCCTCAATTGTTTGTTTTATGTCTACGTTCTGAAGTTTTATCTTTGAATACCTTGGGACACTGCTGACAAAAGACAGGTATGCTACAAAAGAAATTAAAAGAAGGCCGAGCATTGGTTTGCAAAAACTAAAATAACTAAATAACACATGGAAGAAAACTGATATAAAAGCAAAAATTAAGTGTTTAAGAGCCTGCGTTTTTCCCTTGGCAACATATGGTTGTGAGACATGGACAATTGTCAAAGCCGTGGAGAAGATCATTAATGCCTTTGAACGCAAATGCCACAGAAGAGTACTTAGAATATCATGGACAGAGTAAATAACAAATCTTCTGTTCTGCAACAGCTTGATATTAAAGAGAGTTGGCTATTAAAGAGCATAACATCAAGGACAATTAAATATTTCGGACACATCAAACGACATGAGTGCCTAGAGAGGATAATTTTGGAGAGAATGGTGCCGGGAAGAAGAATGAGAGGAAGACATGGAAGACGATGGGTGCAAGATGTCATTAGCGATCTGAGAATGACAGCTTCTGGCGCCGGTCAGTTTGCACAGAATAGCAAGTTTTTCAGGACTGCTGTCATGGAAGACAAGTTCCAGAATTGACACGGAACTTGATTTTCACAGTACACTACATATAAACTACAACAGCTATTCCAACGGGCATAAAATGAAAATCTGTAACTAAAAATGTGTAAAAAAATTAATAAAAGGAACCCTTTCATACCTCGTGATATATAGGTCAATACAGTGTTAGGCCTATATTTTTCATTGACAGTCGGCACACGATGGGTGATGTGGTCAGCATCACGCCGGCCGCCTTTACTTTCCCAGAGCATGTCTGGTACCCAGTTGAGGCTGGGTCGACCTGAGAGCGTCGCGGTCGGGAAAAATTCCACGCGTTTTGAGCTGAACCCAGATCACCAGCCTTGCGAAGCGAGTTCACTAACAACTACGCTACAGCAGCTCTCAACTAAAAATGTGTGTCCGTTGGAATATCTGTCGTAGGCTATATGTAGTGTGCTGTGAAATTCGTCACCCCTGTTGTATCGTTTGCTTGATAAAGGCCTTTGGGTCGAAACGTTGCTGTGTATTGTCATTGTTTTTGTATTTTGTAAAACTACAGTACTTTGTTATTAAGTGTTTCGCCACTCTACTTAGTTTTACTGCTGTCTCCCCAATATCAAACACAAACTGGAGGCGTTCCAAAAATAAGACTGATCTTGCAAATTTTCTGTCCTAATCCTTTCTTCCTTCCTTTCATTCACTTGAAATATTGTCTATATATTCAATGTTGTCTCTTGTAGCATTCCTTCCTTTCGTTCGCTTGAAATAAGTAAAAGTAAAGGAACCCTTTGATACCTTGGGGTATATAGGTGAAATATTGTCTATATATTCAATGTTGTCTCTTGTAGCCTTCCTTCCTTTCGTTCACTTGAAATATTGTCTATATATTCAATGTTGTCTCTTGTATCCTTCCTTCCTTTCGTTCACTTGAAATATTGTCTATATATTCAATGTTGTCTCTTGTAGCCTTCCTTCCTTTCGTTCGCTTGAAATATTGTCTATATATTCAATGTTGTCTCTTGTATCCTTCCTTCCTTTCGTTCACTTGAAATATTGTCTATATATTCAATGTTGTCTCTTGTATAAACTTCACTGTCTTTTGTAGTTCACACAGAGGTCCGTGTAGTTTTCTGTCGAGTGTTGTTTCGTTAGGCCAGTGAGTTTGCCTCAGTGTATCATATTCGGAGCAGTCTTGAAGTATGTGCTTTGCAGTCTGATGTGCCTGTCCACATGTACACATGACTGAAGTGGCAATATTGAAATATCTGTCCTAATCAGTGGCGGCTCGTGATCATTTTTGTTGGTGGGGCCATATTTTCGGAAAAATCATGGTTTCGGTTAGGATATATTTTGATGTATAAAATAATAAATACACGTTACACCTTATTTTTGGTGGGGTCCGGCACCACTGGCCCATAATGACGAGCCGCCACTGGTAATAATAAAATAACAAATGAAGAGCTTTAAAAATGAAAAATAAATCTGTGAATTATTGGAAACCATTATTAAACGATGAAGATGGAGGTGGATTGAGCACGCACGTTGTATCCTAGTACAGGTATTAGCTAGACAAGCTATACGTCGTATCCTAGTACAGGTATTAGCTAGACAAGCTATACGTCGTATCCCAGTACAGGTATTAGCTAGACAAGCTATACGTCGTATCCTAGTACAGGTATTAGCTAGACAAGCTATACGTCGTATCCTAGTACAGGTATTAGCTAGACAAGCTATACGTCGTATCCTAGTACAGGTATTAGCTAGACAAGCTATACGTCGTATCCTAGTACAGGTATTAGCTAGATAGGCTATCCAATGGAAAACGGATGAAAAACGAAGTCTGGGAGTCAAAAAGGAAACACAGAGAAGATATGTTATGCGATCGACGTCATGGCACATTGAGAATTCCCATTCGTGCTCTGTCCTCCACTGCAGCAGCCATCCCATAGTCCATGTACTCACCGTACCCATGACAAGTTGATTACTATATCTTCTCTCTCTCCACGAAGACGACACTGTCTGGCATGTCCAAACTTAATGCCTAATTCTCGAACCCATTCCAGTGTCTAAGAGGAGCTGTGAAAGTTGAAATATTTTGATCGGTACAATAGATACAAAGCAAAATTTCGTCAACGCAAAAGATGGACCACATAGACAACAGAGTTAACGAAATACACTGTTATATGAAGCCCACACAAAAGCCCGTTCTAGAAATCTCTTCTTATCCTGCCGCTGTGAGCCACAAACAAGACTAGATAAAAATATAAGAAGATGTCAAGTGAATTCATTCACATCGACATTAAAACATCGAGTAGCTTAACAACCATCAAACATGGCTCTCACTGCATTTTCACTGTCACACAAACCAGTTGCTGATTGTGTTGCTGTTTTACAATACTTTTTTATACTTTCCAAAACACCAGATCGCTGTACTTGAAAAAACAAAACAAATATCGATGTTCTTTGTGCCATTCTCTTCATGTTCTGTATCGAGATGTCTTGGCAATTTTGACGGTTTCATGGCCTCCGTGATCGTTAGAATGTAACATACACCAATCTAGTTGATTATTTTTTGGTCTTGTTCAAGTGAAGCCAATCAAAAGATATTCATTGCAATAACAGCAGTGTGTTTTTTGTAGAGTGAGTGGAAGGAATTTAAATTGTTCTTTGAGAAGAGTTCACTACCGTCATTATCATCATCAATATCATCATCATTATCATCATTATCATCATCATTATCATCATCATCATTATCATCATCATTATTATCATCAACATCATCACCATCACCATCATCATCATCACCACCACCATCACCAGCAGCAGCACCACTACCACCACCACCCCAACCACCATCATTACCATCATCATCTTCATCGTCTTCATCGTCATCATCATCATCATCACCACAACCACCAGCAGCAGCAGCACCACCACCACCACCATCCCAACCACAATCATTACCATCCTCATCTTCATCGTCATCGTCGTTATCATCATCACAATAACAGCAACAGATAACAGAAACTAACAGTTAAACGAGTGACGGATAATCGAAGTTTTACTGTACTCATTTTTCCTGTTTATATTCCATCTTGACAATTTTGATTATACAGGGTGTTCAACTTAAAATCAGCCCCATTGATAAATAGAAATTTGCCATGTACGCATTGCATCTCGTCTATTTACTATTTAAACCGGTTCTGACTAGCTTGTCCTACGTCACATTTGTTCATCGCCCCTTCCCGCACTACAATTACACACCATCACACAACCTTGACCTATACTACGTCATAACTGAACCTTCTCATTTCCATACATATATGCCAGATTAGCTCCATTCACAGGCTGCTTTTAAGTTGAACACCCTGTAGAATCGATAATTTATGGCGGTGATTTGTGATCATGTCAACATTGCGATTTGAAAAAACCAAAAAACTATGTCAGTAATTTTGATATAAATAACAGAGCGCCCTAACAGAGTGGTTACCGGGACCCAGATTTGGGGTGTAAAGAATATAACCACTGTTACCTGCCACGCATGTCGTAAGAGGCGACTAAGGAGGTTTGGATGAAATCGGATGCACATGTCCTAAACGTGTAGAAGTGTATGCGTTTAGGGGCCTACCAAATCAATGTGCAACGTATACACGTTCTTGCCAAAGATCAAACATATCACAAAGAGTGATTAAAATTGGTTGTAAAAATCGAACGCAAAGAAGAAGAAGAAAAATAACAGAGCAGTTCACCTATTTTGGGTAATAATTTTGATTGCACAGGAAATGTGAAAAAAAAGGAATTATAATACGAATTGGCAAAGCAACATCAGTTTTTAAAAGTCTAAATAAAATATGGAACTGCAAGTTATATAGTATTAAAACTAAATTACGAATTTTCAATTCAAATGTTGTATCAATCCTAACATATGCTAGCGAGAGATGGAAAATGACTAAAGATATCGAAAGTAAATTGAATGAATTTGAAAATAGATGTCTGCGAAAAATAATGAATATAAAATGGAACGAATTCAGGAGAAGTGATGAAATCAGAGACATGTCTGGTCAACCACTAGTCTTCTTATCTTATCTTATCTTAACCACATTTACCGTGAAGCGTCGTGGGAAGAGTTAGTTTTCTATCTTGTGCAAGGTGTGTTGCGCTTGACATTGTCAGTCCATGCTTTCGCACGGACTCTGAGATGTTATCTATCCATCGTGTTCTTGGCCTGCCTCGTACTCTGCGCCCTGAGTGTCGATTATTGTAGGCACGTGATGGTAGTAAATGTGGTTCCATTCTCATTAGATGGCCGAACCACTTAATTCTTTGCTTCTCGATGTACTGTATGCATGGTATAGTACCAACGATGCTTCTGATATTCTCGTTTCTCACTCTATCTTTTCTTGTAACGTTGACAGCTTTTCGTAGACATCTCATTTCACATGTTGTAATCTTTCTTTCTTGTGTCTTAGTCAGGGCCATGTTTGGCACTGATAGCAGAGAGTTGGAATAAATATACAGTTTATCAGTTGTCGTTAACCACTAGTAACAACTCTTATAAGAGGGAGAAGATAGGTTGAGCATACCTTGAGAAGAAATGATCAAAGAGTAGAAATACAGACATTGAAGTGGGAGGCAAAGGGTCCAAGAAAAAGAGGGTTCTCATATGGGAACCCTGAAATAAACTTTGCTGTGAGAGGCAAGAAATATCAGACTTATTCCATGGAAGATATTGAGCGAGTTCACTAGGACAGAGCGGTATGGAGAAATTACTTGCATGCCTTACGTAAGTTATAACGGTATGAGAAGATTAAACGTATCAGTAATATAAACATTCTCTACTTGTCTCCCACTCACAAACTCTTCAAATTCTCTCAGAGAGTCTTTGTGGTGTAGAGGCTAGGTGTTCGCCTCTTGTTCCAAAGTTTCTCAGTTCGCACCCTCGTGCAGCCATTAGGATATTTTTCCATAGATCCCTGATCTCAGTGTAGGTGAGATCAAGCTCCTAGTCCTATCGGAGACGGAAGATACAATTTAGGTCCTCTGTTCAAGTTGAGCACGTGAAAGAGCCCATTGACAGTTCAAAATCGCGAAGAGCAGGCTGTAAAGTCGCTGCCCATTGAAAATTCATTAGAATAAATTAAAAAATAAAATTTATTCAAAATATTTCACTATCTTCTAAAGTACAGCTTGGACACTCGCGGGTGCTACAGAGTTCGTGCACTGCCGCTGAGATCTTCATGCGTAAAAAAGAGATCGGAGCACACATGGTTACTCATCGAAGTGCAATGATGATGGCCCTATCAATCAATCAATCAATCAATCAATCAATCAATCAATCAATCAATCAATCAATAAATCTTCAAATTGATGACTGTGGGACGTACGTACCACTTTGAGAAACACTGGACTGCTACAGACTGCTACACTATAATGTTACCATCCTGATAGTCTACTGTATTTGATTTCCTGCTGCAATCAAGCAAACGCTTTCTCTGTAGTCACATTTTCCCGATATGTTAGATACAGATTCGGAAAACATTTCAAGCTCAAATTTGACAAACACAATGAAGAGACACAAAAACTACGCACCGAATATTCTTTAATTCGTTAAGACTTTCAGCGGTTCAGCCAATCAACGTCAATTTAGAAGCCATTACGTGAAACATCCGGTTTCAGCAAGCACAGTGATTGGCTAAATAAGATTTGTAGACGCTGTTTTATTTTTAGTAGCAATATTTTGATGCGATGTTATCATGTTGTTATGTATAACAATTTTTATAGTTATTTATTAACATAGTTTCTCCATTTAGTTATACTTGTGAATTGTTTTCAATTTCTTTGTTTTTGGATATTGTATTCTTATTTTGTTTAATTGTTAGTCTGTTTTTTCCCCAGCATTAGTGGAGATATGTACTCTACTTTGTTGATTGATTGATTGATCGATTGATTGATCGATCGATTGATTGATCGATTGATTGATTGATCGTTCAATTGATTGATTGATCGATCAACTAATTGATTGATTGATCAATCGATCGATCGATCGATTGATTAATTGATTGATCAATTGATTGATTGATTAATTGATTGATCGATTGATTGATTGATTGATATCGTCCGTGTGGTGCCGGGGCCCGCAAGGGAGCAAAGAATAGTACCACTACGACCTACAAGGCATGTCGTAAGAGGCGACTAATGTAGGACCTAGGAAAGCTACCTTAGTAAATAAAAACCGTCGCAGAAGTCGGGTGTGCTGTCCTACTTATAGGCGCATAACTGGCAACCGCTCTTAGGCTCAGATCATATACAAATCATACAGAGTGGTTAACAAGTGGTCGATATGGAGCGCTCGAAGAAGAAGTCTTCGTTTCTCTGAAAAGTTAATTTTCGGAAAGTCGTCGCCGGTGTAAATGAGTAAGTGCTCTGACGCTGACATTTTAGTGGACATTGAGAATCTTTAGTAAACTCATTTAAATTACAGTTACAGGATCTAACTGCAGTGAATGAGAACTCTTAAACACAGTCAATGAGAAAACATAACTCTAAAACATAGTCAATGAGAAAACATAACTCTATTGGTTATTGGTTACTAAACTGGCGTCATTGCACTCCGGGCAGACCCATAGGTGCTCAGTCTTCCCTTCCCTAGATATCTAAGAGTATGCATACTGATGGTTCATGTGGCTCGCTGATTAAATACACCTCTAACTCTGCCTCTCAGGCATCCAGTTCGACTTGAACAACGGGTAACTCCAAACTGCCTAAATCGCTTGATCGATTCAACATCGAGTTTAGTGTCCTCATCCAACAGACAGTCGCGAAGAGACCGAAGAACATCCCCATTATCCATCTTCAACTTCCCAACAATCGATGCTGTTGATGCAAGCCTGTCCGCTTTCTCATTACCGTAAACACCCGCATGCCCAGGACAGTATTTCTACGTAAGTTTCTGGAGGTTAGAAACTTCTATAGACGACATCCACTCATATCGAAACATACCTTTAAAACATAGTTAATGTAATGGTAACAGCAGGCTTTGAAATAAAAGAGCCATATCTTTCGAAGACCCTGCTCCGTCTCCATGAAGTAGTTTGTAATAGACTGCATAACTGCAGTCTCACCAAACCTTTCAAAATTGAAAAGGAAAGATTCATTTGGTCCCACATTTTCTGCTTTGGAAACGATTTTATCTGGGTTAAAGACTCATGGTGACCGTCTGTAGCTCAAGCGGTAGTGAGCTCGATCACAGACCCAAGCTTACCTGGTTCAAACCCCACGGTGGGCAAGTTTGGACTCAAATTAGTTTACGTGGGATTTTTACAAAAAAAGGTAAAATAGACCTCACCGTTCAGAAAGCAATGGCAAACTACTGAACGTATAAGTGGTTCCTAGAAAATCAACGACTCGTTTACTGTGGTTGATGGCTAAGTCCTTTGGGATATGCCACGATTTTCATTTGTCAAAGACTCATATATTGATGTCTTGCTGGAAACTACAAAACAACACGATAAACTTGTTTTTTTTAAAAGGGTAAACAGACAAGAAGAAGAGGTAGAAGACCTTCTATTTAACACCTTCTATTTAACCCTTTAGCTGCTAAGGACGTATATATACGTTTTTCCCATTCACTTCTAAAGACTCATTAACATGTCTGTAATTATCTCTCCTCTGTGGGCTAAAGACGTGTTAACACGTTATACATTGCTACTGTCACTGCTATAGGCGTACATTCACGTTTGTGACCTAGAAACAAAGAATAGCTATTTTTAGCTCAGCCTTCGGAAAGTATGTAGCAGCGAAAGGGTTAATAGTCAGCTCAACTAAAAAGGCTCATCCAGGTTTTCAAATTTGGAGACAAATTCGAGACCATATCAGTGCAAACACTGTGCCACTAATACTTTCAACTGGAGAGAGCTAAGCACTTATAGGAACATCTTGAAAGCTTGAAGTAAAGAGTGGGGCCCTTTTATACCATGTGGTATATAGGATAATACAGTGTAAGGCCCGTATTTTTCATTGACCTTCGCCACACGATCTGTGATGTGGTCAACATCACGCCGGCCTTGTTTACTTCACAGTGCTTTTCCTGGACCTGATCAACAAATAAACAAGGAACAGGTATTAAGAGCTTCCGAAAAACAAATAGACAAACACGGGACTCGAACCACTTACCCTAGTCCTTACGACACCAATCGCCTAGCCTAGCAATACGAGCGCTCTTACGGACACAACCCTGGACCTAAATGAGGCTGGGTCGACCTGAAAGTTATTAATCATCATCATCAAGTAGCTTGTCCCTTCCGGAACTAGGCTCCCATGACATCAGTTCTAAAAAATACTCTGTTCTGTTCAAGTTGACCGGCAACAGCAGCAGTCGTTCTCAGATCCTCAATGACATCTTGCATCCATCGTCTTCTAGGTCTTCCTCTCATTCTTCTAGCAGGCACCATTCCCTCCAAAATTATCTTCTCTAGCCACTCATGTCGTTTGATGTGTCCGAAATATTTAAATTCCCTTGATGTTATGAAAACCATTACGATCGGAAAAAATGCCACTCCCAGCGTTGAATTAAACACGGACTACTAGATTAAGTAGCGCGTACACTAACAACTACACTACTGTGTCTCTCATCTTGAAAGCATAGCTATCGATATTTATTAAGTTAATATCTGTTTCCAAAAAAAAGTATGTCGCTAATTGGGCCCCTCTTAGCGTTCTCTTGGTTACGTGACGTCACACAATGTCAGAGTGTTCTTGTCTGATTTGATTGGTTAGAATTCTTTCAGTTCTTGGAATCTGTTAATGTTGTTGACATTTTGACGACTTAGGTTTTCTATACAGAATGGTATAACTAGTCCTATTTCCAGCATTATGTTTTAAGTAGTACATACAGGCTGTTCAACTTAAAAGCAGCCCGTGAATGGAGCTAATCTGGCATATATGTATGGAAATGGGAAGGTTCAGTTATGACGTAGTATAGGTCAAGGTTGTGTGTTGGTGTGAAATTGTAGTGCGGGAAGGGGCGATGAACAAATGTGACGTAGGACGAGCCAGTCAGAACCGGTTTAAATAGTAAATATACACAACGCGTTAGGTTATCTGGCAACTTTCGATTTGTCAATGGGGCTGCAATTATCTTGAACACCCTGTATAATCCCCTACCAGTGAATTTCTTTTTTTTTCTGAAAGCTGGGCAAGTTATCTTTTTAGGTTCTATACTGTGTTCTTAAGATCATCATAATCTTCTACATTCATAATCTATGTCCCAACCACTTCCATCTCCTATTAGTTTTATGTCCTCGTTGATATTGCTGTTGCCTATGCGCCGGGTGATATCGCAACTATACACATTGTATATATGAGGACCGGCCCGCGTGCCCAGCGTGTTCGTAGCGCGTTGGACTACGGGTGACTAGTCCTCTGTAAGTGCGGGTTCAACTCCGCGGACTGGCAGAAAAGCTACAGGTTCCCCAGATTTACGGTGTACGTGGCACCGAGCCGAAGGGTTACGATGTCCATGACACCGAGTCGAAGAGTTTTCAGCTCAAGTGCTTATGGATCGGAAAAAAAAAAAATATGAGGACCGACCCATAAAAACTAAAACTGCATTGTGATAGGGTGATGTACGGAGGCCTACAAATCTGAAGTTATCAGACCGGACCAGATCAGACCTGGAGAAAACTGCGGACGCTGCGGTAAGTAAAAAAATAAAGGAACCGTTTCATACCTTGTGGTATATAGGTAAATACAGTGTTGGGCCTGTATTTTTCATTGACCGTCGGCACACGATGGGTGATGTGGTCAGCATCACGCCTGCCGCCTATACTTTCCCAGAGCATGTCTGGTACCCAGTTGAGGCTGGGTCGATCTGAGTGCCGTCGCGGTCGGGAAAAATTACACGCGCATTGCGGGAGCTGAACCCAGACCACCAGCCTTGCGAAGCGAGTTCACTAACAGCTATGCTACAGCGGCTCTCGGGAGGCTGCGGTAATACTAAGTAAATAGACATCCAAGAACAAATACACTTGTGTATAGTATCATAAAAGAAAACGTGGAAGACCTAAGACCACTCTTCAAAGAACAATCCTACAAGAAAGTAAACTATTGGGATGTAAAACCATACGAAATCTCCAACTGCTAGCAACGAACCGCATTACACAGAGATCTAAAACCTCTGCTCTATGCGCCGCCTTTGACACGAAAGGAACAAACGACAGTATCACAAAAGCAAGTAACAGTTTAATTAAATATAAAACTAACGAAAATACTACGTTTCGATCGTAGGTCTTGTTAAAAGGAGACATATACAATATAAGTAATACTAAATAAACTAAAACATAGATCTAAATCAGAAGGATGACTAGAGATTGATAAAGCGAATCATACTCACCCGAACCATGGCCTGCTCCATGGCCGACGTGAACATAATGATTATGAACGCAGAAATAGCTAGGACAAGAAAAAGTAATGCATCTGGTGAGAAAGTGGAGAGGAATGAATGTCACGCGAGATGCAATAAGGGCAAGATGGCCGCTGGAAAAGAAAAATTGTATAATGGGTAGAGAAAAAAAAGAGTAAGTGACTTGTTATAAGAGAACCGAACCATAAAGACTAACCACCACATTATGAAATACATTTTAATCTCTCTCCACACACTGTTTGAGAACCTCTCTAACATTCAAATAACCAATATATAATTTGGCACCTCAATGGTTCGAGTATTCTGAGTGCTCATTTCCACTGATAACGAAATATGTCTATTCTCATTTGTCATGTTCATTTTTTTGCTCGCTTTCCGCTCGGAATGGAGTGTCAGTGAGCACTGTTGACCTACACGAGAGGTGCTTTAGAGTGTTGGATTTCCCCCATTATCTTGTACTAAGAATGTACTGTAAATAGAGTTGGACATTGATAATCGATGATTGAGGACCAGAATCGTTAGTTACTATATCGATATTATTATTGCGTAGAAACTAATTGTGTACCCGATAGCGAGGTTGGTTACACTCAGCGCTAGTGCTCAGGTCCCGGAAAATTCCAGGTTCGAACCGAGATTTGACCGAACATTAGGGTTGCCAAATTCGATTGATCCTAGTTACGCTGTCTCTGTAAATAAGTGATTAAGCCACTGCCTTGCGTTCCGGAGGTCGTGACTTCGAATCGAGACCGTGGCTTTCTGCACACGAGTGCACTTCATCCATAGACTCAACGTATTTTTACTGGAGCTACGGAGTTCGGGCTTTGTGCAATACTATCGGCAGGCGCGGTAGCGTAGTTGTTAGTGAACTCGCTTCTCAAGGCTGGTGGTCTTGGTTCAACTCCCGCAGTGCGCGTGGTATTTTTCCCGACCGCGAATAAAAAAGACACTCTTTGGAGGTACAATCCGTAACTTATCCTCCTCGTGTACGGTGACACATGAGGCTTCAGTGAGGGTTTTCCATGCTCTCTTGTGTCTTGTAATCTTCGGGGCAGTATTCACCAACAGAGATACTCCAGACAGTCTTTCTATCATTCATGTTCATGTTGCTTTTGGTGAATGAAACAGAGGGGGCATAACTTCATGCACAGAATACAGGGAAAGACAACAAATGCAGGGGTTTGGATATTTAATGAGAATTGAATACAACCAACCACCAATAACAGCATACAATAAAAATAGATAAGGTACTAGAGCGAAGGGAAGACCAAGAAAAAGATGGATAGACAACATCAAGACCACACTAAATAAACACAGATATAACACAACAAGATTGATTCATCCAACCCTGGAACGCAAATTAAAACTCCCAAACCTAAACTTCACGGAAAGAGTGGACAACCAATTCCACCATCCACCAGGGAAAAGATAATAAACGATAGTTGCTTTTGGTTTTCCCTTTTTTCTTCTCTCTTATCATGTCCACGTGAGGTGGTCAGTTTTTACTAGTGTAGCTGAATTCATTTCCGTAACATGGCAGAGCAATTTTCATATTTTATTTTTATCAATGAAGCCTTTCATTATTTTCTGCTTAGTTGTTTTGTAGCAAATAATTAAATATTCTTTCTGGCACGAATATTCTCGTAATTCTGGGCATGGATGAGTATTCACCAACATCAGCATCAGAAAGAAAGTTGGCACAGAGCCTTGTTTGAATTACATTGAGAAACAACGAATGAAGTGGTTTGGCCACTTAAAAAGAATGCATCTAAACTCCACAGTATACAGAGTCTTCTACAACAGAACATCGGGAAAGAAGGCAAGAGGAAGACCTCGGAAAAGATGGTTAGATGGCATAGCAGAATCATGTGATAGTGCAAAAATAACAATCACCCAAACCACCAGAACAGCGCAAGACAAAAGCAGAAAACCACAACACTGGGCAACAACCCGGTAGCAGTGTGACGACACTGGGCAACAACCCGGTAGCAGTGTGACGACACTGGGCAACAACCCGGTAGCAGTGTGACGACAAAAGAAGAAGAAGAAGAAAGAAAATGAGTATTGGCAGGTACGGTCAACAATATTCCAGCATTCCTTAATGTCATTCTCTAGCATTGAGTTCCATACAGACATTAAGACCTGTTGTGCACGTCGAACTGGATGCCTGAAAGATAGAGTGAGAGGTGTGTTTAATCAGAGAGCGACGGGAACCATCAGTATGAATATTCTTCGATATCTGTTGGGGGAGACTGAGCACCTATGGGTCTTCCCGGAGTGCAATGACGCCAGTTTAGTAACCAATAACGAATGAGATCCATAAAGAATCGACGAAACACGTAAAATCAAAGTAATATAGTCTTCTTCTTGTTCTTCTTCTTCTTCTTCTTCTTCTTCTTCTTCACCTTTCAACTCCCAATGGAGCACAGGTCTTCAACAAACTTCTTCCAGCCCTTCCTCACTCTTGCCATCACTTCCAATTCTTTCCATGTTTTACCTATCCTTTTAATATCAGCCTCCAGCTCTCTTCTCCAGGCCTGTCTAGGCCTTTCCCTACTCCTCTTTCCCTGTAGGTTCCAAAACAGTGCCTGTCTCGCAACGCTTCTCGTCGATCTTCTCAACGTATGTCCTATCCATCGCCAGCATCTCTTCCTTAGCTCTTTCTCCACTGGTATCTGCTTAGTTCTTTCTCTGAGTTCCTCGTTTATAATCTTATCATACCATCTCAGTCTCTCTATTCTACGTAAGTATAGTTTTACACCGCACGAAAATTAGATACAGCAACATGTCGATCAAAAGGCCTTTATCACGCAAAGGATGCCCGCCTGCCCATCGTGTTTGTAGCGCGTTGGACGACGTGTGACAAATCCTCTGTGAGTGCGGATCAATTCCGCGGGCTGGCAGAAAATCCACACTCTCCAAACTTACGATGTTCGTGGCACCGAACCAAAAGATTACGATGTCCATGGCACCAAGCCGAAGAGCTGAAAAGCTCAAGTGCTTCTGGATCGACAAAAACACAAAAAATCATGCAAAGGATACAAATAAAGCAAAGAAATTAAGACTGAAACTATTCGTCCGTTGCATTGTCATTTACTTTCAACTTAGTAGTTATATTTGATTTATATTTTTAATTGAGGTAGAGCCCATTAGGATTTATTGTCTGACTATATATATATTTTATGTCTACTGTAAGAGATATAGGTTTGTGGTTGCAATCCTGTATTTTGTATATTGTTTTATCCAACGAGAGTAGTACTTCTTCTTCTTCTTTGCGTTCGTTCTTTACGACCAATTTTAATCACTCTTTGTGATATGTTTGATCTTTGCCAAGAACGTGTATGAGAGCCGAGGTAGCGTAGTTGTTAGTGAACTCGCTCCGCAAGGCTGGTGGTCTGGGTTCAGCTCCCGCAATGTGCGTGGAATTTTTTCCGACCGCGACGGCGACCCAGCCTCAACTGGGTACCAGACATGATCTGGGAAAGTAAAGGCGGCCGTCGTGATGCTGACCACATCACCCATCGTGTGCCGACGGTCAATGAAAAATACAGGCCCAACACTGTATTGTCCTATATACCACGAGGTATGAAAGGGTTCCTTTACGAGGATTCCTTTAAGTACGAGGAAAGTACGAGGGTTCCTTTACCTTTTTTTTTACTAAGAACGTGTATACGTTATTAGTAATAAGTGGTTACCGGTGCCCAAATTTGGGGTGTAAAGAATGGAACCACTGTTACCTGCCTTGCATGTCGTAAGAGGCGGCTAAGGAGGTTTGGCTGAAATCGGATGCGCGTATCCGCTAGAGAATGCTATCCCAAAACAAATGCTTGCAGAAAACGGATGCACCAGGCCGTAAGGCGCATAACATCGTGCAACGACCCTCACAATGAGGAATGGGATAACGGATTCTACCATCACCAATCTGCCTCTGAGATTTAGCGACGCAGTAAGAATATCAGACCTACCATCACGAGGGTGGCCAAAACTTACTGCAGGAAGACGTCGGCACAAACGGGGAAGCAGAAATCTTAGGAATTATATCCTACGGAACTGCCCCCAGTATGCAGACTTGAGAAGAAAGAGGTGGCCCACTTACACCAGCGTCCAAGACAAACTGTATAGCGTGGCCGATAATCTGAGGCAGACGGCTGCCTTTATTAGAGAATCCGAAATCCCAATCTAGTGAGAACGCAGAAGACAAACTGTATAGCGTGGCTGATAATCTGAGGCAAACGGCTGCCTTTATTAGAGAATCCGAAATTCCAATCTAGTGAGAACGCAGAAGACGAAAATATCCCTTAAAAAGCAAAATAAGGTCTCTTAAATTCTCTCTTCCTATTGTAGCATCAAAGACAGCAACAAAATCATACTATGTTATAGCATACATTAATTCCTATTCAAATCTATCAGACAAAATTGACATTTACATTAAATTTAATATAACAAAAAACGTTATTTAATAAGTCATCGATCGTCAAGAACAATTACGAGGTTCCATTCTTAAAAAAGACACGTCAAGATTTACATTATTAAATTGCGATGTGAAAATTGGTTTTGTCAATAGCTAATTTTGGCTGCTAAATTTATGAAAATTTCTTCTCCTAGTTGTTTCAAGATATTGATATGAATTTTTTTTTATACTGTCAAGCAGTGGCGGCGACTGGGAGAATATTGTAAGAACACTGATATAATGTGATTTTTTAAACTGTCAATCAGTGGCGGCGACTGGGATAATATTGTACACACACTGACATAATATGCTTTTTTTTAAAACTGACAAGCAGTGGCGGCGACTGGGAGAATACTGTAAACGCGCCGATATTATACTCGTAAGATGTTTAAAAAAAAAATATAATAAGGTTAAGTGGGGCCCCGGTTGGGAAGGGATAGAAGAAATGATAGCCTTCCTTCCTTCCTATCTTCCTTCCTTCCTTCCTACCAGCTTGCCTGCCTGCCTGCCTGCCTTCCTCCCTCCCTCCCTCCCTCCCTCCCTTCACTTCCTTCCTTCACTTCCTTCCTTCCTTCCTGCCTGCCTGCCTGCTTGCCTTCCTTCCTTCCTTCCTTCCTTCCTTCCTTCCTTCCTTCCTTCCTTCCTTCATTCCTTCCTTCCTTCACTTCCTTCCTTCCTTCACTTCCTTCCTTCCTTCACTTCCTTCCTTCCTTCACTTCCTTCCTTCCTTCCTTCCTGCCTGCCTGCCTGCTTGCCTTCCTTCCTTCCTTCCTTCCTTCCTTCATTCCTTCCTTCCTTCACTTCATTCCTTCCTTCACTTCCTTCCTTCCTTCCTCGTGGAGCCAGCTGGATATTTTGTCCAGAGATCCCTGATCTCAGTGTAGGTGCAGTCCAGTTCCTAGTCCTATCGGAGTATAAAACGTAGGTCCCATGCTCAAGTTTAGCATGTAATAAACCATTGGCTGTTCAAAATCGTGAAGAGCAGGCTGGAAAACCGCTGCCCTGACAAAATCGTGAAGAGCAGGCTGGAAAACCGCTGCCCTGGCAAAATCGTGAATAGCAGGCTGGAAAACCGCTGCCCTGGCAAAATCGTGAAGAGCAGGCTGGAAAACCGCTGCCCTGGCAAAATCGTGAAGAGCAGGCTGGAAAACCGCTGCCCTGGCAAAATCGTGAAGAGCAGGCTGGAAAACCGCTGCCCTGGCAAAATCGCGAAGAGCAGGCTGGAAAACCGCTGCCCTGGCAAAATCGCGAAGAGCAGGCTGGAAAACCGCTGCCCTGGCAAAATCGTGAAGAGCAGGCTGGAAAACCGCTGCCCTGGCAAAATCGTGAAGAGCAGGCTGGAAAACCGCTGCCCTGGCAAAATCGTGAAGAGCAGGCTGGAAAACCGCTGCCCTGGCAAAATCGTGAAGAGCAGGCTGGAAAACCGCTGCCCTGGCAAAATCGTGAAGAGCAGGCTGGAAAACCGCTGCCCTGGCAAAATCGTGAAGAGCAGGCTGGAAAACCGCTGCCCTGGCAAAATCGTGAAGAGCAGGCTGGAAAACCGCTGCCCTGGCAAAATCGTGAAGAGCAGGCTGGAAAACCGCTGCCCTGGCAAAATCGTGAAGAGCAGGCTGGAAAACCGCTGCCCTGGCAAAATCGTGAAGAGCAGGCTGGAAAACCGCTGCCCTGGCAAAATCGTGAAGAGCAGGCTGGAAAACCGCTGCCCTGGCAAAATCGTGAAGAGCAGGCTGGAAAACCGCTGCCCTGGCAAAATCGTGAAGAGCAGGCTGGAAAACCGCTGCCCTGGCAAAATCGTGAAGAGCAGGCTGGAAAACCGCTGCCCTGGCAAAATCGTGAAGAGCAGGCTGGAAAACCGCTGCCCTGGCAAAATCGTGAAGAGCAGGCTGGAAAACCGCTGCCCTGGCAAAATCGTGAAGAGCAGGCTGGAAAACCGCTGCCCTGGCAAAATCGTGAAGAGCAGGCTGGAAAACCGCTGCCCTGGCAAAATCGTGAAGAGCAGGCTGGAAAACCGCTGCCCTGGCAAAATTCTATTAAAAAAAATTCCTACAAAACATTTTTACCATTTTCTAAATTACATAAGAACCCTCGCCGATGCTACGGAGTTCATACACTGCAGCTTAGATCTTCCAGTGTAGGAAAGAGATCGGAGCACACATGGTTGCTCACCGAAGTGTAATGATGATGATCCTATTATTCAATCAAACATATTCAAGTCAGTCTTAAACTAAGTGTTCTGCAGTCTCAACTCACTTGTAGAAATGTTTAATTTCTCAGTTTTGAATTGATACACGCTCGAGTGGTTACCGGGGCCCAAATTTGGGGTGTAAAGGATAGAACCACTGTTACCTGCCACGCATGTCGTAAGAGGCGACTAAGGAGGTTTGGTGAAATCGGATGCACATGTCCTAAACGTGCAGAACTCTATGCGTTTAGGGGCCTACCAAACCAATGTGCAACGTATACACGTTCTTGGCAATGATCAAACATATCACAAAGAGTGATTAAAATTGGTCGTAAAGAACGAACGCAAAGAAGAAGAAGAATTGATACAAAAAAGTGGAAATTAGTTGATAGTGTCTGTGGTTGGAATGTTAATTTTATTAAATAAATACATCAATAATTAACCAAGATAGAAATAGAACAGACTGGCTATATTGCGAAGTGTTTGTTTTTTCGATCTAGAAGCACTTGATCTTTCAGCTCTACGGCTCGGTACCATGAACATCGTAACTCTTTCGGTTCAGTGTTATGAACACCGTAAATCTGGAGAACCTGCGACTTTTCTGCCAGCCCGCGGATTTGAACGCCGCACTCACAGGGTGCTTGACACCAGTCGTACAACGCTCTAAAAACAGGCTGGACAGGAGGACATCGCGAAGTGGTTAAAACGTTTACCTGTCGATCTGAATGATGTCGGTTCAAATATGGACCGAGTCACATGTGCAGTTGTTTCATGAGATCAATGTGAGCTACGGAGTTTGTGGTTTATGCAACACTCTCCGTATTTCTGCTGATAGGGACTGAGTAATATGGGGAAACCCAGTGCAATGAAGTCAATCCTTTGCAGTTAGAAATGTTTTTAATTAAAGTCGAGCGAAAACATACTGGTTGGCGTACTCGCATCCTAAGCGCCTGGTCAAAGTTAATTGCATATACTTTACAGGACTTTGCAAATCAACCCCAGCTTTTTAACGCTGTTTGTGATTTTACTAGGCATTATTACGTTCAGTAGTTTGCCATTGCTTTCTGAACGGATGGTGCCATCGTCCTTTGTTAAAATCCACACGAAACAATTTGCAACAAAACTGTCAGCAGCGTGATATGACCTCAGAACGTCGGGGGTTAATAGACCGAGTCACTATCCCCTAAGCCACAGACGCCACTTAAGCGTCTGGTTACCTAATCAAATTTCTCAGTAGGAGTAGGTATTTTTGTGAAACTTTAATTAATTAACCATTCCTCATTATTACTTTAATTAATTAACCATTCCTCATTATTACTGTAATTATATGACTATTCTTTCGTTATTTATTCTTTTCTTCTTTTGTCCTTCTCTGTTTTTTTGCCGCTAGGCGTAGCAGGTTTAACTGATGATCGGTTTCCGAGATAATGCACGCTCGGTCGCTTGATATGCTGTGTCCTTCTCTGCTTTTTTGCCGCTAGGCGTAGCAGGTTTAACTGATGATCGGTTTCCGAGATAATGCACGCTCGGTCGCTTGATATGGTGTGGTATTGTGAAGTTTTAAGATGTCTGTAACTCCATCAACCCATCTTTTTCTTGGTCTGCCCTTTCCTCTTGATGATTCCATTTTCAGGTTGTACGCTCTTGCAACTGGTGTATTCGGGTTCATTCTGACCAAGTGGCCAAACCATTTGAGTCTCTGTTTTTCAATAAATCTAATAGCAGGTTCCGACTGTTCTTCTAATTTCCTCATTTCTTATATGGTCTCTTCTTGTTTTATTTACTGCTTTCCTCAGGCATCTCATTTCGCATGTGGTAATTTTCCTTTCTTGTTCTTTTGTCAGTGCCCATGTTTGGCTCTGGTAGCACAGTGTTGGTATAAAGATTGAATGACTTTCCAGGAGTGACTTTTAGTCACTACTGGAATAGCTGGGTGTTTCAAAATTGGGGTAAGCTGGTATGTAATGTTGTTGGCTTGCTGGATTCTAGTTTCGATCTCTCTGTCCAGTCTACTATCAGATGTGAAGATACTTCCAAGGTATTTGAATTCTCTCACCTGCTTTAACGTTTGGTCATTTATTTGTATGTTGATATCTTTATGTTCTCTGCTTATAGTCATGACTTCTGTCTTTTGAATGTTGATCTTCATGTTGTATTTGAGGCAGCTATTGTTGAGTAAGTTTATGTGTTCTTGAAGCTATTGAGAGGAAAGCACTACAAATATCAAATTAATTATTTCATTATTTATTTAATTAGTTGACTAATTATTGCCAGCCTTTCTCTTGATGAAGAAATCAACGCTCGTATAGGAGTGCTTCTACTACATTCGGCAAACTATCAAAGCGAGCGTGTGACAACACAAAACTGACATTGCAGACGAAGATTCAAATATATCGAGCCTGTGTAATTAGTTCTTTACTATATGGCTCAGAAACATGGACAGCCTACTCAAGATACGAGAGGAGAACATAAGGTGGTACGACAAGATAACCAACTCTGAAGTACTGCAACGTGCAAATCTGCCTTCCATCATGGGCATGATCAGCAGTAGACGACTAAGATGGTTGGGACATGTGAGAAGAATGGAAACTTATCGCCTAACAAAACAAATGTTGTTCTGTGAACTTTCGGAGGGAAGAGGCACCAGGGCAGACCACTGCTCAGATATAAAGATGTCTACAAAGCCTCAATGAAAAACTTTTCTATAGGTCCCAGCACATGGGAAAACTAGCTGATGACAGAGTTGTGTGGAAAGTCAAATTGCAAAAGGGCGCAGAGTCTTTTGAGAAGACACTTATGTATGAGCTGAACGACAAGAGAGAAAAGCGAAAACTCAGAAGTTGTCAACATATATAATTATTCCATTATTTATTTAATTAGATAAATTTTCTTCCTTTTATTTAGAAATATTTTTCTCTCCATATCTAACCAAAACCAAAAAACTCAGAAAAACTAGATTTCATGCTCCTTTAAACAATTCTTCCTCACAGTAATATAATTTTTTGCCATTTTCCACTCCACTTTAGTTAATATACTTGGGGACAAAACTAATCTAAGTTTATGGCTGGCTGCTTTTTAATTGTGGAAAGTCGACGCTGTCTAGTGGTTGGCGCGTTGCATTGAATTACCAACGTATCGAAACTCAATTTCTGTAATATCGATTCTTTCCTTCCTTTTGTTTGTTTGTTTGGTAGTGTGTTAAGCCTTTTTTATGGTAGAGACACGACACTTTCAACCTTAGATGGATGTATGTTTTTGATTATATCAGAACGAATTTGCTTTTGTGCTTGGTGTGACCCTGTAGACTGGGACTAGTTCTAAATAGGACAGTTTCTTGAGTATTGTGTTCGGGCATGTATATATATAGTACCGAGAAGGACTTTTTGTTTCCTTCGTTCGCTTCAAATAATGTTTACAGTGGTGTCTCGTCACTAAGGGCTAGAGAGGCCGGGTCCACGAAAAATAATGTGAAAAGTGTATTTATTATTTAATAAATTAAAATATAACCTAACCCAAAGCCATGATTTTCCTGAAAATTTGTGTCTGGCCCCACCAACAAAAACGATCACGAGCCGCCACTGAATGTTTATACATGTATAGTCAATGTATTCCGGATTCGAACCCCCGACCTTCGGTACGCAAGACAATGGCGTAACCACTTAGCCACAGAGGTTCTTTCTTTTCTTTCAAAATCTTGACATGTTTATTTCGGAAACGTTGCTTCATCTATAAATGTTGCTTCATCTATAAACGTTGCTTCATCTATAAACGTTGCTTCATCTATAAACGTTGCTTCATCTATAAACTTTGCTCCATCTATAAATGTTGTTTCATCTATAAATGTTGCTTCATCTATAGACGTTGCTTGATCTATAAATGTTGCTTCATCTATAAATGTTGCTTCATCTATAAACGTTGCTTCATCTATAAATGTTGCTTCATCTATAATGTTGCTTCATCTATAAATGTTGCTTGATCTATAAACGTTGCTTCATCTATAAATGTTGCTTCATCTATAAACGTTGCTTCATCTATAAACGTTGCTGTTAATAAAATTAGTAGAACAGGCAAGTCTAATGAAAACAGTAGAAAATACATGTTAAACAGAAACAAGAAAGAAAAAATTTTACGTTGAATAAATAAATAAAATAAAAATATCCCTAGTGTTTTCAGACCTTATGCCAGTGGTGCTCAAACTGTGGGTCACGACCCCTTTGGATGTCGAAAGACCATAAGACCACCGGAAAACACATAT
This sequence comes from Arion vulgaris, assembly GCA_020796225.1. Classification (NCBI taxonomy): domain Eukaryota; kingdom Metazoa; phylum Mollusca; class Gastropoda; order Stylommatophora; family Arionidae; genus Arion; species Arion vulgaris. Next base: position 33,899,181 of record CM036768.1, on the reverse strand, counting down.
TTATCATAATTAGAAATACATATTTGACAATATATAATAACATATTATTTTTGTGACTAATCACTATGCTTTAATTATGTTCAATTTGTAACAATGAAAATACATCCTGCATATCAGATATTTACATTACGACACATAATAGTTAGCTGCATATCCTTTACAGGACTTTGCGAATCAACCCCCATCTTTTTTAACGCTGATTTTTCTAGGCATTATTACGTTCAGTTTCATTGCTTTCTGAACTGGTGGTGCCATCGTCCTTTGTAAAACCACGCGAAACAACTTGCAACCAAGCTGTCTGCAGCGCGATTCGAACTCAGAACGTCGGGGTTAATAGACAGAGTCACTATCCCCTAAGACACAGACGCCACATTACGACATATAACAGTAGCAAAATTACAGTTACGAAGTAGCAACGAAAATAATTTTATGGTTGGGGGTCACAACAACATGATGAACTGTATTAAAGAGTCGCAGCATTAGGAAGGGCATGTATGTTATAAGCTGCTATTTATAACATACGTGGACAACATAAGTAGAGAAGCAGGAATAGAGGAAGAAAATAATATTTCAGAACTTTTATTTGCAGATGACCAAGTACTGATTGCAGAAAATGAAGAATCTCTACAGAACCATTTGAGCTTAGTTAACATCAAGGGTGAGGAGTACAACATGAAAATAAATATAATAAAGACAGAGACAATGGCAATAAGTAGACAACCAGAAAACCTTACAATAAAACTCCAGAACGTAGACATAAAACAAACAATTCAGGCCAAATACTTAGGAGCAATTTTCACAGCAGATGGAAGTATCGATAGCGAAATCAGCAATCGTTGCACAAAAGCTAACCAGGTACTGGGATAGTTAACACCACTGTTGTCATACAAAGAGATACCGCTAACAACTAAAGCAAATCTCATAAGAACGATTTTCTGTGCTTGAAAATAGTCAAATAATGTTACTTTCATTACTACTCCTTGTACAAAGTACAAAGATTTTAATGAATGTGCCAGAAACCATACCAGCTCAGCATGGCATCGTGGGTCTCAACAAGAGCTGTTCAAGTTGATCTTCCAGAAGTCCAACTGCAAGTTCAAAACCTGCTCAGTGTAGTAAAACTTCACCGAGGTGATTCCGATAACTATTTCAGGGATATTTTTGAGAAAACAGTACAACTCGCACAGAAAGTGGATATTGAACTGATTATCCCAAGACATTGTGGAAGACAAAAGCATCGAAGTAATCCGGGAACCATAAGTGTTGAAGAGTACTTCAGACAAACAGTTTACATTCCATACTTAGATTCTCTAATTAACTCAATGGAGAGTCGATTTTGTGAAGCCAACAGTGCACAATTTAACTTAGCGTTGCTACATCCTTCGAAATTGTGCAAACTGAATCGTCAACAGTTTAAGGATATAATGTCTACTATTAATCAGGTATACCACATTGGTAATTTTGAAACTGAAGCCTTTGTTGGTTTGTTTTTGGGAAAACGCGAGAATACAAAAGTAGCCAAGATTTCATCGACTTGTTACCTTTTACAAAGTTTTATCCGAGTGTCAGGTATGCCTTACTAGATTTGCTAACATTACCAGCAACAACATGTACGGTGGAGCGATCGTTCAGCACATTACGTCATGTAAAAACATGGCTTAGATCTACAATGTCAGATTAACGTCTGTCTGGATTGTGCATGTTAATCGTACACAGAGACAAAGTGAACTGCAACAAAAAGACTTTATGGACAAAATTGTAGATATGTTTGGTAGCGATAACAGACGACTCAAATTCTTGTTTAAAGAATACATTTTATTTTAAATTTATGTTGTAATATTTTTGGTTATATACATATATTGTGTTCATAAAAATTTGTGTTGCTACAGTATGCCCTTCATTACTACAGTGTCCTGTCCGTTCGTTCACCATACAAATACGCTACAGTAAATTAAAACTACATTAAAACATTACTAAAAATATTTCCTAGAAAATTTTCTGCTGGCGCCTCTGGCTGCAGGTGTGACAATAAGAGACAAAATTAGAAATGATGAAATCAGAAGAAGACTGGATGTGAAACCAGTCATGCAATTCATAAAAGAACAACAGATTAAATGGTTTGGACACCTGAAAAGAGTCCCCTGGTATCGCTTACCACAGAGAGCCACACAGAAAAAGTATAGAGTACAAAGCAAGAGGAAGACCCCGCAAAAGATGGAGCGACAGCATCAAGAACAGCCTTACGAAAATGAATATCAGCTTACAAAGTGCATTAAACCACAGCCAACTCTAGATAGCTAGACCAGACAACTGACATTAGTTCCCTAACCTAGATCAGAAAAGGGGGCCGGAAAATATAGATGTTTGAATGAGAACTGCAAGCTTTTTTTTGCAATTTTACTCACTTCTATGAGTCTATGATTATTTATTGGTGAACAATATTCATTATATTGATATTCCTTATTGTTAAATTTAACTTGTTGCATAATATAACTTCGATTTAGCATTTTGTGTTGATTTTAAAATGATTTCGTCTATATACACCAATACTAGAATGCGAGGTCAAGTGGTGTAGTTGGGGTCTGATTTCCCATAATTCTTATCTGATTCCGAAGGCCCATACGTGTATAGTTGGCTCTGATTAAACCAAGCACACACAAGACCACTACGCCCCCCCCCCCAACACTTCTATAAAGAAGTAAATGGTGGAAGAGAAGAAGAAGAAGAAGAAGGCATTAGGAAGATTAAGAACCGCTGTCTTAGGCTATGAAGTGCATGTCACTTTATGTTTGTTAGGGCCTAGTGTTGAAGAAACAAGAAAATGAATGTTTATATCTGTAATGTAAATAGACTTCAAGGTACTAACACTGTTTACCAATTCCTGAAATGTGATAATGTGGACTCGATCTCCTACCGCTTGGAGCTGACCAAGGGTGGCTGATTCCTTTACAACGAGACGAGTCAACAGTAGTAATACAATAACCACAGGAAACCCTCACTCCTGTTTTATGGAGAGTCGCCACTTTATAGCATCGCTTTCAGGAACTCTCTTGTTCTTTCTACGGTACACCATAAGTGTTAAGTATAATTTTGTTTTAAATAGCACATTTGCTGGCTAAGGATATATATCATTCTATTTCTTCTACGTTTTCTTCTTTCAGTTTCATCTTTTTCTTGTTTTTTTACCTTTGTCTTCTTCAGTTTTACTTCAGCTACTTCTTCTTCGACTCTCTTTACTCTTTATTTTTTCTTCTTCTTCTTCTTCTTTTTCTCCATTCTTCTTTGTTTTTTTAGATTTCTTTCTTCTTCTTTCTTTGTTTCGCCATCTTATTCCTTTTTTTCCTCTTCTACTTCATTTTTCTTTTTTTTTCATTTGTTCTTTCTTCGTTTTTTCATTTTTTTTTCTTCCATAATTCATTTTTTCTTTTTCTTTCTTTTTTTCCTTCTTCTTTTTCTAATTTCTTTCCTTTTTTCTTCTGTCTTTTTTTCTCTTTTTCTTCCATTTTTCCGTCTTCTACCTTTTTTTTAAATCTTATTATTATTTCTTCTTATCCTGATTTTTTTCTTCTTTTTTTTTCTTTCTCCTTTTCAACTTTCGTCTTTCTCTTTTACTTTCTGTTGTTTCATTTTCTTATTCTTTTTTTCTTCTTGAACTCCTAGTTGTTTCATCATTTCTTCATTATTTAGTAGTGTTCATGCATTATGTTTCCATCATACCGTTATACGTTACATCAGTTTCAGTTTGGAATATCTTCATTGCACTCCGGACATGTCCATCCGGAGGTGCCCCAATCTCCTTCACAATATCTCAAACATAGAGGTACAACCAGTCTTTAACGTGGATATTAATTCTCTGACTCTCAAAGGAGCTCGTGGTATAGTCAGGGATCTTTCGCGGATTCTTAACAGCGCTTCAAGCCAGTTATTCTAATACGTTACATATGGACTATAAGTAATTTTCTTACCCGACTGCCCAGCTTGTTCGTAACGCGTTGGACGACGTGTGACAAGCTCCTGTGAGTGTGGGTTCAATTCCGCGGGCTGGCAGAAAAGCTACAGGTTCTTCAGAGTTACGGTATTCGTGAAACCAAACCGAAGGGTTACAATGTCAATGGCACCGAGCCGAAGAGCTGAATGCCAGGCTTCTGGATAGTGAAAATATTTTTTTAAATTTCTCATACAGCCCTATCCTAAGCAACTAGCTCGCCCGCGTGCACAGCGTGTTTGTAGCGGGTTGGACTACGGGTGACTAGTCCTCTGTAAGTGCGGGTTCAACTCCGCGGACTGGCAGAAAAGCTACAGGTTCCCTATATTTACGGTGTTCGTGGCACCGAGCCGAAGGGTTACGATGTCCATGACACCGAGCCGAAGACATTTCAGCTCAGAGCTTCTGGATCGGAAAAAAGCAACTAGCTTAATCTCTTCTATGGAATTGAGTCCGAGTATTCTTGCCGCTCTCAATGAAGCTCGTTTCAGGGTTTTTCCTTGGGTGTTCTTTTTTCTTCTTAAAACCTTTATCTCTTATTTCAATGCCAGATTTGTGATTGCCAAATACATCTCTATCTTCTCTTTTATATAACAGTTGTTACTAGTCAGTGACCAGACATTTTTTCTGATTTCCCCACTTTTCTTGAATCCATTTTATGTTTATTATTTTTCGCAGACATCTATTTTCAAAAGCATTCAACTTGTTTTCTATATCTTTTGTCATTTTCCAACTCTCGTTGGCATATGTTAGGATGCATTTATCGATATGATGGGATACAACTTTGGAATTAAAAATTCGTAATTCAGTTAAAAACTGTTTAACTTAATCGTTCCACATTTTATTTCGACTTTTTTTCTTCAGCAATCTCTGGTCATGTGCTTAATTTACTGTGGATCACAAACTGGGCAGTCAGCTTCAGGTCTGTCAGGTTTTCCCACAGCTTAGTTTTCAGGTCGACTGGGTGTGGCCACATGTTGCTTCTCAGCTCACCAAGAAGAGGACAGTCTTGCCGGATATGCTCTGGTGTCTGTTCCGCCTGCTGACACTGGCAGAGAGCTGTTTGACTTATTCCTAGTCTATATAAGTGTTTGTTGAGTCTGCAGTGTCAGGTGCATGGTCGAAATATAATGACCTGGTCTGTTCTGCTTAGGTCTTTCTTAGGTCTTTGAGGGAGTCTTGTTTAGACTTTTAAAAGCTGATGTTGCTTTGAGAACTCGTTTCATAATTTATTTTTTAACCTTTCCAGTGTAATCACTCACATATTTAAACATATCTGTTGTTTGTATCAGGGGCGGCTCGTCATTGAGGGCCAGTGGGACCCGGCTCCACCAATAATCGACTTGGAGAATAACTTCCCGGAATATACAAATAATAGTAAATACTCCAAACACCATGATTTTTCCGAAAATCTGTGTCTGACCTCACCAAGAAAACTGACCACGAGCCGCCACTGGTTTGTATCATTATATATTCCTGTGTAATATCTGCGTTAATTGTCATAGGCGTATATCTACATTGTATCTGTTCATACATAGGCGTCAATATTGTTTTGGTTCATTGACGTCGTTGTCAGTTTTGCAGTCTACAGTCATCATCATCATCAGGTGTCGTCTCCACATCGAAGGTTGACTGCAATGAATCTCCATCATCCTCTGTCTTTCGCCTTGGTGTTGTACACTGCCAGACTGTAACCTGTCCATTTCTTAAAGTTTCCTCCCACTCTACAGTAAATTGTTTTATTTGTCCCACAATATGCACAATGTGATTTTCGTGTTCCATAGTCCAAACGTATAACGAGAAAAACAAGGCCTTGGTACCCGTAGTTCTATGACCAAGGCTGTCGTGAGCTGTCAGCGTGGTCTGTCTCGTTTACCTTGTAACATCAGTCATTTTTTTTTGCTAGTCCACACGTACTCACACAAACACACACACTCCATGTATATACCTGTCACGTGGTATTTTAGTATCATTTCTATTTCCACTACTCATTTTTAAATATTATTCCGTCGCTCGTGTGACACTGCGTGAATGTTTTTCTAAACACTCGAGTCGTGAATCGATTGATATCATTCTTTGATCACAATTTAAATACTGCACTGTTTGTTTTATAAACCAGCTTTAACTACATATAGTTCGATAGATATAGACTCGACACCACCCCAGCTTATTATTGTAACAGTTGTGTAATGTGTAATACAATCGTTTAGCGACTTCACACTAAGCAACCAAACAACTAGATTCGTCTGCAGACGTCAACAACGGTCTATGTCGTCGTCAAGTGGTTTATAATAAGTCACAGAATTACAAAGGATGTGATTGCGTGTGTGTACATTCGATTATTCAATTGATAAATGTAAGTACAAACTATTTTTCTTTGAGTAGGGTCAAATAATATATACTAGTTATCAACATTTTAAAGTAAATATGTAAGTGAATAATCGATTATTTGCAGTGCCGTGCGGTATATTTTCTCAATATGATGCAAGTAGTCGAAATGCCGCCCCTTAAATGTTTTTTCTTTAAAATAACCTTCAATACTGATTTTGATTTCACTGCTTATGCCGCACCCCTTACAGTCCCTCCTGATGAGGCCGCCTCTCTGCATCATAGCATGACACGGTCCTGATTCTTTGATGTAAAATAGTATAGAGGAATTTATTTAACAAATAAAATGTTGAGGGGTCAACTTTAAGAAATGGACAGGTTACAGTCTGGCAGTGTGCAACACCAAGGCGAAAGACAGAGGATGCTGGAGATTCATTGCAGCCAACCTTCGATGTGGAGACGGCACCTGATGATGATATTTTCTAAAATAGTAAAATAAATGTAAGCGTGACATTTTTTGACGTGAAATGTTAAACAGGTGACACTTGAAAGTAAAACGGGTAGAGGGTGACCTATTTTGGAAGCACAATAATAAGTAGGCGGTCAAGTTTACCTAAATTAGTTTTTTTTTTTTTCGATCCAGAAGTACTTCAGCTTTCAGCTCTTCGGCTCGGTGCCATGGACATCGTATCCTTTCGGTTCGGTGCGACGAACACCGTAAATATAGAGAACCTGTGTCTTTTCTGCTAGCCCGTGGAATTGTACCGCAGTCACAGAAGTTTGTCACCCGTCGTCCAACGTGCTACGAACACGCTGGATAGGCGGACACTTAAATTAGTTAAAATATACTACAGTATTTGTACACACACACACACACACACACATATATATATTCTTCTCGTACCGTTATACGTTACATAGCGCCTGCAAGTAATTTCTTCATACCACTCTATCCTGGGCAACTCGCTCTTCCATGGAAATAAGTTCGATATTTCGAGGCCTCTATGGGTAAAGTTCATTTGTGTTCCCTTGGTTGTCCTGTCCTTCTTGAAACCCACCCTCTCCACCTCACCCCCTTTCAATGAATGCTGTGTAATTATTTGACCATGTCTTGTCTTCGAACGTTCCATATCGAATACTTGTTAACCACTATTTGTGATTTATATGTGATCTGAGCCTAAGAGCGATTGTACGCCAGTTATGCGTCTGCAAGTAGGCCAGCACATCCAATATCTGCGACATTTTTCCTTTAACTGGGTAGCTTCTCTAGGCCTATACCTCAGTCGCCTCTTACGACATGCCTTGTAGGTCACAGTGTTACTATTCTTTACTCCCTTTGGTAGTCCTGGACACACAGGAAGATCATTTCTTCTAAAAGTATACACAATCATCTCTTTCTTATAACAATTGTTACTAGTCGTTCACCAGTGACCAGACATTTTTCTAATTTCATCACTTCTCCTGAATTCGTCCCATTTTATGTTCATTATTTTTCGTAATCTATTTTCAAATACATTCAAATTGCTTTCTATATCTTTAGTCATTTTCCAACTCTCGCTGGCATATGTTAGGATTCAGTGGCGGCTCGTGATAATTTTTGTTGGTGGGACCAGACACTTTGTTCCAGATAAATCATGGTTTTAGATTGTTATATTTTAATTTAGTAAATAATAAATACACGATATACATTATTTTTGGTGGGGCCCGTCCCCACTGGCCCTTATAGACGTGCCGCCACTGTTAGGATTGATATAAAATTGGAATTGAAAAATTTGTAATTTAGTTTTATTACTATATAACTTGCAGTTCCATATCTTATTCAGACTTTTAAAAACTGATGTTGTTTTGACAATTTGTGGAATAATTTCTGTTTGTTTTTTACTACCTACTTTACTATCAAAATTGTTACTCAAATAAGACAACTGTTTTGTTATTTTTATCATTTTAGATTCCAGTGTGATATCTGCATTATTGCCATAGGTAAAAAAAAGTAAAAGAACCCTTTTTTTACCTCGTGGTATATAGGACAATACAGTTTAGTCCTGTATTTTTCATTAACCGTCGGCACACACTGGGTGATGTGGTCAGCATCACGCCGACCGCTTTACTTTCCCAGAGCATGTCTGGTACCCAGTTGAGGCTGTGTCGACCTGAGAGCCGTCGCGGTCGGGAAAAATTCCACGCACACTGCGGAAGTTGAACCCAGACCACCAGCCTTGAGAAACGAGTTCACTAACAACTACGCTAACACGACTCTCACTTGCCATAGGTGTCTTTATTATATTTGTTTTTTCATAGCTTATCTGCAGTCCAACTTTTGATGATATAGATGACAAGTTGTCTGTTTTTCTTTGCATTAGTCGTTATGAAAATGGATGAAAATCATGGCATATCTTTTACAGGACTTGACCATCGTCCACAGTAAACAAGTTGTTGATTTTCTAGGCCCCAATCACCCACAGTAAACAAGTTGTTGATTTTCTAGGCTCCACCTGTACTTCACTAGTTTATCATTGCTTTCTATTTTTACCGTTCGTAAAAATCCATGGGAATAAATTTGCTTCTAAATTGCCCCCTGCGGAGTTTGAACCAGGTACTCTTGGTTTGTAATGAGGCTCACTACCACTAAGCTATAGACGCCCACATAGACGCCCACATAGACGCCCACATAGACGCCCACATAGACGCCCACATAGACGCCCACATAGACGCCCACATAGACGACCACATATATGCCCACATATACGACCACATAGACGCCCACATAGACGACCACATAGACGACCACATAGACGCCCACTAGACGACCACATAGATGCCCACATAGATGCCCACATAGACGACCACATAGACGACCACATAGACGACCACATAGACGCCCACATAGATGCCCACATAGACGACCACATAGACGACCACATAGACGCCCACATAGATGCCCACATAGATGCCCACATAGATGCCCACATAGACGACCACATAGACGACCACATAGACGACCACATAGACGCCCACATAGATGCCCACATAGATGCCCACATAGACGACCACATAGACGACCACATAGACGACCACATAGACGACCACATAGACGACCACATAGATGCCCACATAGATGCCCACATGACGACCACATAGACGACCACATAGACGACCACATAGATGCCCACATAGACGACCACTAGACGACCACATAGACGACCACATAGACGCCCACATAGACGCCCACATAGACGACCACATAGATGCCCACATAGACGACCACATAGACGACCACATAGATGCCCACATAGACGACCACATAGACGACCACATAGACGACCACATAGATGCCCACATAGACGACCACATAGATGCCCACATATACGACCACATAGATGACCACATAGACGCCCATATAGACGCCCACATAGACACCCACATAGACGCCCACATAGACGACCACATAGATGCCCACATAGACGACCACATAGACGACCACATAGACGACCACATAGATGCCCACATAGACGACCACATAGATGCCCACATAGATGCCCACATAGATGCCCACATAGACGACCACATAGATGCCCACATAGACGACCACATAGACGACCACATAGACGACCACATAGATGCCCACATAGACGACCACATAGACGCCCACATAGACGACCACATAGATGCCCACATAGACGACCACATAGACGACCACATAGACGACCACATAGATGCCCACATAGATGCCCACATAGATGCCCACATAGACGACCACATAGACGACCACATAGATGCCCACATAGACGCCCACATAGACGCCCATATAGATGCCCACATAGACGCCCACATAGACGCCCACATAGACGCCCACATAGACGCCCACATAGACGACCACATAGATGCCCACATAGACGCCCACATAGACGCCCACATAGACGCCCACATAGACGCCCACATAGACGCCCACATAGACGCCCACATAGACGCCCACATAGACGCCCACATAGACGCCCACATAGACGCCCACATAGACCCCCACATAGACTCCCGTATATAGTCGTTATCGAAATAAAAAATCGTGGCATATCCTTTACAGAACGTCATCGTTAGCTCAAGTAAACGAGTCGTTGATTTTCTAGGCATCATTTATACGGTCAGTAGTTTGCCGTTACTTTCTGAATGGTGTGGGCTATTTTTAACCGTTCGTAAAAATCCACCGGAATAAATTTGCTTCCAAACTGCCTTCTGCGAGTTTGAACAAGGTACTCTTGGGTTGTGATGGGGCTCACTACCTCTAAGCTATAGACGCCCACATAGACGCCCACATAGACGCCCACATAGACGTCCACATAGACGTCCACATAGACGACCACATAGACGCCCACATAGACGCCCACATAGACGCCCATATAGACGCCCACATAGACGCCCACATAGACGCCCACATAGACGCCCACATAGACGCCCACATAGACGCCCACATAGACGCCCACATAGACGCCCACATAGACGCCCACATAGACGCCCACATAGACGCCCATATAGACGCCCATATAGACGACCACATAGACGCCCACATAGTCGCCCACATAGACGCCCACATATACGCCCACATATACACCCACATATACACCCACATAGTCGTAATAGTCTACCGCCAGTGTGGTGGCGGGTCTCAGAAGGGAAGCAAAGAATATTACCACTGCGACCTACAAGGACTCTTGTAAGAGGCGACTGATGTAGGACCTACAGAGGCTACCTTAGGAAATAAAAAGCATCGCAGCAATCGGGTGTGCTGGTCTACTTGTAGGTGCATAACTGGCACAACGTATAATTGCTCTTAAGCTCAGATCACATAGAAATCACACAGAATGGTTAACAAGGGTCGATATGAAACCTGGAAGAAGAAGAAAGAAGTTATAGCCTACCATAATTGTGTTTAATAAATATGAATCGATGCTTGATTGAGATCAATGTATTGATTAATCCTCCACTTTTATCACTGTTAAATAAGGAAGCAAAATTTATATTCATTTTGTTAAGGTAAGGGTAGCAAAAAGTGGTGGTGAAGTGAATTTATTTTGTTAAGGTAAGGAAGGGAAAAGTGGTGGTGAAGTGAATTTATTTTGTTAAGGTAAAGAAGGGAAAAGTGGTGGTGAAGTGAATTTATTTTGTGGTAAGGAAGAGAAAAGTGGTGGTGAAGTGAATTTATTTTGTTAAGGTAAAGAAGGGAAAAGTGGTGGTGAAGTGAATTTATATTGTTAAGGTAAGGAAGGGACAAAGTGGTGGTGAAGTGAATTTATTTTGTTAAGGTAAGAAAGGGAAAAAGTGGTCGCGAAGTGAATGAGTGAACTCAACGCTAGAATACTTCTTCTTAATTGTTCTACTGTCAGTTATCAGATGATCCAAATCACCAGTAGCGTTAATGAATGTATGTTTCACTTTAGGTCGTTCATAAAAAACGTTAGCTTTGGAAATGGTGCCGCCTCTGTGGGACCATATTATCTCCCTGTCTTCTGTTTGGAGTGGACATGAATGAAGAATGTATTGTAGTCGCTATGTTACCTTCGCACGTCTCTGATGGCCACAGAGATGTGATTTTACAGAAGAATGATGAGAATCCCATGGACTACTAAAATGGCTAATGTTGAGGTGTTGTATGAGATCAAGACATAAAAAGTATCATTTTTGGGGCATATGATGAGGTGGGGAGGTTTATAACACATTGTGACAACCGGTAAAATCGAGGGTAGACGAGACAGAGGAAGACAGAGAGAGAACATTTTAGATAGCCTGACATCATGGTACAGTAGAACGTCAACATCTGAGTTGATAGCAAACACCAAAGACAGAGATTTGTGGAGATCCATGATCGCATACAGCAGCCGGCACGTCACGAGATGACTGTCGCAAGTGTGCAGACCTGTTTCACCAATCTTACCTCTGTGCCACCTCCACAAGTGTGTAACCCTGTTTCACCAATCTTACCTCTGTGCCACCTCCACAAGTGTGCAAACCTGTTTCACCAATCTTATTTCTGTGCCACCTCCACAAGTGTGCAAACCTGTTGCACCAATCTTACCTCTGTGCCACCTCCACAAGTGTGTAACCCTGTTTCACCAATCTTACCTCTGTGCCATCTCCACAAGTGTGCAAACCTGTTTCACCAATCTTACCTCTGTGCCACCTCCACAAGTGTGCAAACCTGTTTCACCATTCTTATCTCTGTGCCATCTCCTCAAGTGTGCAAACCTGTTTCACAAATCTTACCTCTGTGCCACCTCCACAAGTGTGTAAACCTGTTTCATTAATCTTATCTCTGTGCCATCTCCACAAGTGTGCAAATCTGTTTCATTAATCTTATTTCTGTGCCACCTCCACAAGTGTGCAAATCTGTTTCATTAATCTTATTTCTGTGCCATCTCCACAAGTGTGCAAATCTGTTTCACCAATTTACAGGGACACGTTCGGACTGGCTACTACTGTCTCTGTGCTGTATTTGTAACTAATATCTGTCAGGGTCAATCTTGAACTGACCACTACTGTCTTTGTAACTATGAATCAGGACATGGTCGAACTGACCACTACTGTCTCTCATCAATACCATATCATCAATGCGGTACGCTCTCAATTATGTGACATTGGCAAGTCTCAGACACTGGAACGAGTTCGAGAATTAGGCGTTAAGGTTGGACACGCCATACAGTGTCGTCTTCGTGGTAGAGAGAGAAGATATAGTAATCAACTTCACATGGGTACGGTGAACAAATGGACTTTGGGATGGCTGCTGCAGCGGAGGACAGAGCACGCATGGTAATGCCCAATGTGCCATGACTTCGATCGCATAACATAACTACTGTCTTTGTACAGTATTAGTAACTAATATGTGCCAGGGACAAATTTTGTCTGACCACTACTGTTTTTGTAATTATCAATCAGGACAAGGTCGGCTGACCACTGCTGTCTTTGTACAGTATTAATAACTAATATGTGTCAACGACAAGCTTGAACTGACCACTACTATCTCTGTACAGTATTTATAACTAAAATCTGGTAGGGGTAGATTTGGACTGACCACTACTGTCTTTGTAACTATCTATCAGGATGAGGTCGGACTGTCCACTACTGGCTTTGTAACTGTCTATTAGGGACGAGGTCGAACTGTTCACTACTGTCTTTGTAACTTTCTATCAGGGACGAGGTCGTACTGTCCACTACTATCTTTGTAACTATCTATCAGGAACGAGGTCGTACTGTCCACTACTGTCTTTGTAACTATCTATCAGGGACGAGGTTGGACTGTCCATTACTGTCTTTGTAACTATATGTCAGGACGAGGTCGAACTGACCACTACTGTCTTTGTAACTTTCTATCAGGGATGAGGTTAGACTGTCCACTAAAGTCTTTGTAACTATCTATCAGGGATGAGGTTGGTCTGTCCACTACTGTCTTTGTAACTATCTATCAGAGACGAGGTCAGACTGTCCACTACTGTCTTTGTAACTGTCTATTAGGGACGAGGTCGGACTGTCCACTACTGTCTTTGTAACTATCTATCAGAGACGAGGTCAGACTGTCCACTACTGTCTTTGTAACTGTCTATCACGGATGAGGTTGGACTGTCCACTACTGTCTTTGTAACTATCTATCAGAGACGAGGTCAGACTGTCCACTACTGTCTTTGTAACTGTCTATCACGGATGAGGTTGGACTGTCCACTACTGTCTTTGTAACTATCTATCAGAGACGAGGTCGAACTGTCCACTACTATCTTTGTAACTATCTATCAGAGACGAGGTCGAACGGTCCACTACTATCTTTGTAACTATCTATCAGCAGCTAGGTCGGACTGACCACTGCTACCATTAAACATATTTCTTTTATTCACTACAATGCACCAGGTTTTACCCCATATGACCCAGCCCCTTTCCATAGTAATAACACGCTACATGCTGCTATTACTGCACATATCACGAAATCCCTATCTCCTGTAATAATCATAAGGATAAATGGAGAAAAAAAACCCACTCCGTCATGACCAGAACAGAGCTGTTCAGATTCAAACTCACGTCCTTCATAATATAATGCAACATCTTAACCACTTAGCCACATACACGTCAAACGACAACATCTAACTGACCCAAGAAATCTTGCCAAATATTTTCAAATTAAAATCTAAAAGTATAAACAAACAGAAGAGAATCACAAGATTATATTTCCAATGCTGAACTCTGTTTTTTAAGAAAGAATTTTTCTCTCATTAATTGAGAATGTCTCTGTATTCATTTTGTGTGTGTTTGTTTCTTATTTTGTTAGATGTTTTAGTTGATTTCATTCATTTTCTGAAACAATTTGTCTTCTTGAGATAAACATGTCTTCAATGTTATATTTTGTTCCTGTAAAAGGGTGCAGTTTTATTTTTAAAAATACGCTTTAATTAATTTCGTTTTCTTTATATTGTGAGATTTTTTTTATCGTTATCATCATGGTGTGCCGTGCTGGTTAACGTAGACGATCACGGATCTCTTCAAATGTTTGTTCGGAGTAATGATTTACCTTCTTCTTCGTTCTATCTAATTAAAAGACTTGTTAACCCATTCATGCATCGGAGCTGATATACCGGCTCGATGTATTTATTAAGATGTCCCGGAGACGATATACCGGATCTATTTATTTATTAAGATGTTCCGGAGCCGATATACACGCTCAGGTATTTATTAAGATGTTCCGGAGACGATATGCTGGCTCGAGGTATTTATTAAGATGTCTCGGAGTGGATATACTGGCTCGAGGTATATATCAAGATGTCTCGGAGTGGATATACTGGCTCGAGGTATTTATTAAGATGTCTCGGAGCCGATATACACGCTCAGGTATTTATTAAGATGTCCCGTAGCCGATATACACGCTCAGGTATTTATTAAGATGTCCCGTAGCCGATATACACGCTCAGGTATTTGTTAAGATGTCTCGGAGTGGATATACTGGCTCGAGGTATTTATTAAGATGTCTCGGAGTGGATATACTGGCTAGAGGTATTTATTAAGATGTCTCGGAGTGGATATACTGGCTCGAGGTATTTATTAAGATGTCTCGGAGTGGATATACTGGCTCGAGGTATTTATTAAGATGTCCCGTAGCCGATATACACGCTCAGGTATTTATTAAGATGTCCCGTAGCCGATATACACGCTCAGGTATTTATTAAGATGTTCCGGAGACGATATGCTGGCTCGAGGTATTTATTAAGATGTTCCGGAGACGATATACTGGCTCGAGGTATTTATTAAGATGTCTCGGAGTGGATATACTGGCTCGAGGTATATATTAAGATGTCTCGGAGTGGATATACTGGCTCGAGGTATTTATTAAGATGTTCCGGAGACGATATACTGGCTCGAGGTATTTATTAAGATGTCTCGGAGTGGATATACTGGCTCGAGGTATTTATTAAGATGTCTCGGAGTGGATATACTGGCTCGAGGTATTTATTAAGATGTCTCGGAGTGGATATACTGGCTCGAGGTATTTATTAAGATGTCTCGGAGTGGATATACTGGCTCGAGGTATTTATTAAGATGTTTCAGCGCCGATATACCGACTAATTCTGTCTACATTACAATATGCGTGTGTCCGGGAGTAACAAAAATCACGGAGTGAAAGAGTTAAACATCTCTTTATGGTCGGTATGTGACTTGTCAATTAGAGACTGTTTGTGTCTGTTGTTCCAGTTGACATGTTGCCAGCTATTCCAGTTTTTGCATGATTTTTATTTCCTTTGTACGTGGCAGACTAGATAGCAGAATAGGGCAGGCGAAAATATCGTTTCTGAAAATGAGAAGCATTATCTGTAACAAGTCCTTGTCAATCCCGATCAGAATGCGAATTATTCAGTGCTACATATAATCAATACTGGCATACGGATGCGAGTCATGGACAATGAACACACAGATAGAAAAATCTTTGAGGGCCACAGAAATGTGGTTTTACAGAAGAAGAATCCCATGGACTGCTAAAATGGCTAATGTTGAGGTGTTGAATGAGATCAAGACAGATATAAAGTTTATCATCAATTTATGAAAGAGACAGTCATCCTTTTTTGGGTATGTGATGAGGAGGTGAGTTTTAGAACACATTATGGCAACCGGTAAATTCAAGGGTAGACGAGACAGAGGAAGACAGATAACATTTTTTAGATATCCTGACTTCATAGCATGGTAGAGCGTCAACATCTGAGTTGATAACAAACACCAAAGACAGAGATTTGTGGAGATCCCTGATCGCCTACCCCAGCCAGCACGGCACCTAATGATGATGATAATGACGTAGGACAAATAAAAAAGCAAATAAAGAAAATAACCTAGGGGAATATATCATTCAGACAAGCCAGGAGCCCCGTTGGCACTTAGAGTTGGGGTTGGCTTGTGTATTCTATGGATCATCTAGAGACTACCAATTTTCACTTTTCACCATTCCTAAGAAAAAAAATTAACTAGCGGACTCCAACTCTGCGGAATGCAAAGCTAAGGCAGAGACTATCTTGCAGATCAAGTAATGGTTAGCTATAAGTTGGCGAATGTTGACACTATTCTGCGCTATGAAACTATTGCTTCCATATTTTCCAGAACAAAAAGTACGCTTCCTTTACATGTTCTAAAAATAATTGTCTCTTTCTTAAGTTTATAATGTGCTTTCTGTCTGCACTGACGTCTTTTAACACGTCATCAACAGTGTACAATTAGAACAAGTACAGGTCTTTAAGAAAAGTTCTATGTTAAGTCTGGAGTAAGACAAGTATGCGTACTATCACCGCTATGTTTATGACATATATCGATCAAATCTGTACAATATGGACCGAAATGATATTCTTAATGCATTGATGAGTCTTTCCGAACGCAGGAATTTCATGATTGTGAATCTCAGTCGCTAACCAGATTGTGAATCTCAGTCGCTGACCAGATTGTGAATCTCAGTCGCTAACCAGATTGTGAATCTCAGTCGCTAACCAGATTGTGAATGTCAGTCGCTAACCAGATTGTGAATCTCAGTCGCTGACCAGATTGTGAAATCTCAGTCGCTGACCAGATTGTGAATCTCAGTCGCTGACCAGATTATGAATCTCAGTCGCTGACCAGATTGTGAATCTCAGTCGCTGACCAGATTGTGAATCCCAGTCGCTGACCAGATTGTGAATCTCAGTCGCTGACCAGATTGTGAATCTCAGTCGCTGACCAGATTGAGAGAGATGGATGTCGATATTGGTACAACCAGAAAAGAACGACATACCAAATATGCAAAAAGATTGATTAATCAACATCGAAGTGGCGTGTTGGGCCTCTGAACCTGCTGGATATGTTGAGGTGGAGATCGGAGCAACTATGGACATCTCCTTAGTGATATGATGATAGTCCTCATATAACTGATAACTAATAACTGATCTATCAAGAAAGAACTCAAAATCAAAGAAAACTGGCAGATGCTACAAATAAGAAAGAGAAAATTAAGATATTTTGGACAAATGTAAAAGGACATGAAGGGCTGGAGAAGACCATCATGGAAGGAGGCATACCGGCAAAGAGAAGAAGAGGAAGACCACGGAGAAGATGGATTCAGGATGTAACTGATGGTTTGAACATGACGGCTGCAGAGGCAGAACATCTGGCATATGAGAGAGAGAAATTCCGAAGGACTGTTGGGATGGCAAAGTTCTGCTCAGGACAAGCTACTTGAAGATGATGACCGTCCGAGTGGTTACCGAGGCCTAAATTTGGGGTGTAAAGAATAAAACCACTGTTACCTACCACGCCTGTCGTAAGAGGCGACTAAGGAGGTTTGATGAAATCGGATGCACGTGTCCTAAACGTGTAGAAGTCTGTGCTTTTAGGGGCCTACCAAACCAATGTGCAACGTATACACGTTTTTGGCAAAGATCAAATCATATCACAAAGAGTGATTAAAATTGGTCTTAAAGAACGAACGCAAAGAAGAAGATTATGATGATCTGTAAAGTAACTAGCACCAATGATGTGAACAGGCTTGGAGAACTCTTAAACGAATTGCTTTTTTGTCAGCGATCAAGCACACATATCAACAACAGAGGAACAGCTATAACAACATATTGACAGACTCTACCTAACATACACTGACTTCAGCAAGAAAATAAGCACAGACAAATCTGAAATGACATTCGCTAGAGAGGAAAGCACTATCATTATCTCCATCGACAAACATCAATTAAAGCAAGTTAATGACTTTGAATAGCAGGGGAGCATTTTTCTCAGCAAATGAAAGAATAACTAACGAAATTCAACATAGATGCAATAAAATAAATAATATCAGGGAGTAAATGGGGCACCAATTTTGAAATGCAAGCTTGTTATTAATGCAAACATCTTCTTCTTCTTTGCGTTCGTTCTTTAAGATCAATTTTAATCACTCTTTGTGATATGTTTGATCTTTGCCAAGAACGTGTATACGTTGCATATTGGTTTGGTAGGCCCTAAACGCATAGACTTCAACACGTTTAGGACATGTGAATCCGATTTCAGCCAAACCTCCTTAGTCGCCTCTTACGACATGCGTGGCAGGTAACAGTGGTTCTATTCTTTACACCCCAAATTTGGGCCCCGGTAACCATTCGGGCGAATGCAAACATAACAACCATTATCAACTTTATTATAAGAGGTCTGTGTGGTTAAGTGGTTAAGCCTTGTGAGTCGAAGATCGTGGGTTTGAATCTGAACCGCATCGTTCTGTTCACGAGTTCAGTATTTTCCAAAGACCCTTAGGATTGACCCCTATAATACTCTCGGCAGGTGGTGTGTCATTTCTGCGGAGAGGAACCGAGCCATATGGGGTAAAACCGGTGCAATGAAGTCAATCCTTTGGCATTAAAATTTTTTTTTTTTAAAATACCGATCCAGAAACACTTGAGCTTTCAGCTCTTCGGCTTGGTGCCATGGACATCGTAACCCTTCGGTTCAGTGCCACGAACACCGTGAATCTGGTGAACCTGTGGCTTTTCTGCCAGCCCACGGAATTTAACTCACACTCACAGGGAGCAGCATCCTTCAGCATTGAAATCCTTTAACTTAATTATAAATTGCAGTCATTAGTAATATCATTAGGAATATAATCCTCAATGGATGTTCAGCTCAAATGTGAAATATGTGTTACTGTGTGACTCTGAGTTTTTTCTTTTCTTCAATCCTGTTTTGCCTCCCAGCTTCAGGATAAGAAGAGATTTCTAGAACGAGCCCTTGAGTGCGCATCATAAATAGTGTCTTTCGTCTCCTCTATTATCTCTGAGGTCCATATTTTGCGTGGATGACCTTTTGCTTTGTATCCATTGTATCGGGGCAGCATCGCTCTTTGAGGTACACTGTCTGTTGGTAATCTGCTTATGTGGCCGAACCAAGTGGCGAGTCACTAAGTTAAATACAAATAAGATTCAGACATTCGTCAACGGATATCTTCTGCGGATACTTAGACTGAGATGGTAGGACAGAGTTGCAAACACAGACCTGTGGATGGGGGCCGGACAGGAACAATGATGGCCCAGGTTGAGAGAAGAGGGACACGATGGGTTAGGCATGCCCTGCAGAAGACACAGTTGAGTGTCGCTAAACGGGCACTTGGGTAGGGCCCACAGAGAAAACGAGGAATAGGAGGACGTCCTAGGCGAACCTGGAGACGAAGTCTTCTTGGGGAACTGAAGAGTGCTCGACTATCCTTCGAGACTATAAAGAAAATAGCAGGAGACCGAGAAAATGGCGAACAACTGTTGAGGCTCCATGCTCCACAAGGAGCGAAGAGGAATAAGTCAGCAATTTGGTTGTTTCCTGCCTCGTATTCTGTGATCTCCTGAACTGAAGCGTAGTCAGGGCGCAGAGTATAGCAAATTATGACTAAATTTTGCGTGAATGCTTGCTTTCGTTTATATCCGACTCACCTTCCATTCAGGCATGCCTTCGTTGACATCAGAGGTGGCCTCGTCTTCTAAAATCCATGCCCTTTTTTGGTACCCAATTGAGGCTGTGTGAACTTGAGTACTGGGTTAACCTGAATGCCGGGTGAACATGAGGACCGGGTTAACCTGAATGCCGGGTGAACCTGAGAGCCGGGTTAACTTGAGTGCCGGGTGAACATGAGGGCCGGGTTAACTTGAGTGCCGGGTGAACATGAGAGCCGGGTTAACTTGAGTGCCGGGTGAACATGAGGGCCGGGTTAACTTGAGTGCCGGGTGAACATGAGAGCCGGGTTAACTTGAGTGCCGGGTGAACATGAGGGCCAGGTTAACTTGAGTGCCGGGTGAACATGAGGGCCGGGTTAACTTGAGTGCCGGTTGAACATGAGGGCCGGGTTAACTTGAGTGCCGGGTGAACATGAGGTCCGGGTTAACTTGAGTGCCGGGTGAACATGAATTTGATGAATATAATGATGAATATCTGTGATTGAGGTTAGTCTTGTTTACGTCTTCATTGCAATTTTTCTGTTCTGTTTTAACAATTTTTTCCAAAACATCCTTGTGTGTCCCTCTTCCTTGTTTCTTCATGCATCATTCCTCATCTTCTCAATTACATTCTGTTAATGTTTATGTCTTTCATTATTTTTCATTTCATTATTTTTTTTCTTGTTTATATTGTCTTCATTGCTATTTTTCTTCTATTTATGAGGATCTGCAACTGTGATAACGTAGTGTTGAATGTAGTTTTTCGTAGGTGCATTGTCCCGGATCACATTCTACTCTAAGGGTGGGATTTTTTCTCAATTAAAACAGCCCACAGATTAACCCAACTCTCAGGACAATCCAAGCCTCAGATAAACCCAGTCCTCGGGTTAACCATAATCTTAGGTTAAACCGGCTCTCACGTTCACCCGGCACTCAATTTAACCCGGCCCTCATGTTCACCCGGCACTCAAGTTAACCCGGCCCTCATGTTCACCCGGCACTCAAGTTAAACCGGCCCTCATGTTCACCCGGCACTCAAGTTAAACCGGCCCTCATGTTCACCCGGCACTCAAGTTAAACCGGCCCTCATGTTCACCCGGCACTCAAGTTAACCCGGCCCTCATGTTCACCCAGCACTCAAGTTAACCTGGTCCTCATGTTCACCCGGCCCTCAGGTTAACCCAGTACTCAAGTTCCCACAGCCTCAATTGGGTACCAAAAAAGGGCATGGATTTTAGAAGACGAATCCACCTCTGATGTCAACGAAGGCATGCCTGAATGGAAGGTAAGTCGGATATAAACGAAAGCAGGCATTCAAGCAAAATTTAGTCAGAATTTGCTATACTCGGCGCCCTGACTACGCTTCAGTTCAGGAAATCACAGAATACGAGGCAGGAAACAACCAAATTGACGGTGGCAACAGTACATTAAAGAAACATTGAACCCTTTAATTGAACATAACGTTTTGATACCAGTATTAAAATACAAAGATGGAAATGAATAGTGTATGTATATCGTATGCCGTAATGAGCTTTGGCTAGGACAGATCTCAGATGGACAGCGGATGAAAAAAAACGACCTGGACATTAAAAAAAAACATGAAGAACTGTCGACAGATTGTAGAAATAGTGTGACTTTACGTGAGAAGCAACTAACAAAAATCCGACAGAACGGCAACAATGCAAATATCTTGTGAAAGCTTTATGTGTTAAACGAGAATAAGATGTTTCAAGAGTCCCAGGGGAAGCGCAGAAGCCAATGAATATGATCAATAAATAGACAATGATTAAGTATCAGAGGTTTCAAAAAAACTCAACAAATTACCAAATATAATAAGTAACCATCTGTGAGCGTATGTAGCTCAAGCGGTAGTGTGTCGATCACAGACCCAAGCGTAC
Source organism: Arion vulgaris (assembly GCA_020796225.1). NCBI lineage: Eukaryota > Metazoa > Mollusca > Gastropoda > Stylommatophora > Arionidae > Arion > Arion vulgaris. The sequence continues at coordinate 33,877,036 of CM036768.1, read as the reverse complement.
CTGGTTCAAACCCCACGGTGGACAAGTTTGGGAAGCAAATTCATTTCCGTGGGATTTTACAAAAGGTAAAAATAGACCTAACCGTTCAGAAAGCAATGACAAACTACTGAACGTATAAGTGGTGCCTAGAAAATCAACGACTCGTTTACTGTGGTTGATGTCTACGTCCTGTAAAGGATATGCCAAGATTTTCATTTCAATAAGTAACCCAAATATAATAATAGGAAATTAAAAGACGAACAAACATGGCTTTACAAAAAATTAAACAACTCAAAACAGTATGGAACGGAACTGATAAGAAAACAAAGATCAGACTACTAAGAGCATTCATATTCCCTGTGGCAACGTATGGGTGTGAAGCATGGACATTTAATAGAGCAGTGTAAAAACATATATGATTTTTTGAATATAAGTGTTACAGAAGAGTCCTTCGTATATCATGGACAGAGAAGAGAACAAATAGATCTATCCAGAAAGAACTCAAAATAAAAAAATACTGGCTGATGCTACAAATAAGAAAGAGAAAATTGAGATATTTTGGACATATAAAAGGACATGAAGGGCTAGAGAAGACCATCATGGAAGGAGGTATCCCAGCAAAGAGAAGAAGAGGATGACCACGGAGAAGATGGATTCAGGATGTAACTGATGGTTTGAACATGACGGCTGCAGAGGCAGGACATCTGGCCTATGAGAGAGAGAATTCTGGAATAGGGGAAGACTGCAGTAAAACTTGGTAAATAGCGAAACACGTACAAACAAAGTACTATAGTTTTACAAAATACAGAAACAGTGACGATAAACAGCAACGTTTCGACCAACAAGACCTTTATCAAGCAAACGACATGTGTTTTACATGTTTCATTTTAATTTGTCACTCTTGTTTGTTCGTTTGCTTGATAAAGGCCTTGTTGGTCGAAACGTTGCTGTTTATCGTCACTGTTTCTGTATTTTGTAAAACTATAGTACTTTGTTTGTACGTGTTTCCGAAAATTCCGGTGGACTGTTGGGGTGGCAAAGTTCTGCGCAGGACAAGCTACTTGATGATGATGATGATGAATAAGTACCTACGCTCGTCTGTAGGGATAGGCAATGTGGGTTGTGAGAAATAAAGGTTTGTGGTTCAAATTCTGTGTTTGGTAATCATGTTTCATCTGGAAGCTTCTTACACTTGCTAACTGTTTATTGATCGTATGTGTTAAACAGGACAAAAGTGGATATAGATAAAACATGACGTTCCAGGATGTTGGAGAACTCGCTAGAGACCTCGAGTTTTTTCGAACGGGCTCTGATGAGACCGACGTTTCGGAAAGGACATGCTTCATGATGATGATAGAAGAACGGATTATTTTCTTTCTTATCCGGTTTGAATATTTTTTCTTTTATTATCTTCTCATTTTTCCCGTCTGAGTCAGCTCTATTTTTCCTCAATCTTTTGTTCCGTCTAACAGCTTCATCTATCAAAATGCACGCTTGTAGCTTCTTTATTTTGTCCATTCTATAGATTCCATTTCCCACTCCTTTCATTGTGTGTGACCTTTAGCCTCCTGAATGTATTTAACAGACAGATGCGCTTGCATGTACACACAAAGTGATTACGTACTGTCTGTCTGATTTAAGACTAACTTAAATGTGTCTGTATTAAGTCTGCCTGATTTAAGTGTTTAGTTTAGTCGTGGGAGCATCATCACTGTACTTTAATCGTGGCATATCCTAAAGGACGTAGCCATCAACCACATTAAACGAGTCGTTGATTTTCTAGGCACCACTTATACGTTCAGTAGTTTGCCATTGCTTTCTGAACAGTGAGGTATATTTTTACCTTTTGTAAAAATACCACGGAAACAAATTTGCTTCTAAACTTGCCCACTTTGGGGTTTGAACCAGGTACGCTTGGGTTCGTGATCGAGCTCACTACCGCTTGAGCTACAGACGCTCACATCACTGCACATTGAACCAATTAGTTCATAAGTGCTCCGATCTCCTCCTCAGCAGTGGCGGCTCGTGATCATTTTTGTTGGTGGGGCCGGACAAATATTTTCGGAAAAATAATGCTTTTGGGTTAGATTATGTATAGGTATTTACATATTAGTTATACATGATATTTGGTGGGGGCCCAACCCCACTGGCCCTTAATGACGAGCCGCCACTGCCGCGACTCTTCAGTATATCTCTTACCGTGTATAGTTTCGCTTAGTTTAATCGTTGTATCGTCATCACTGCAAATCAAATCAGCTAGTCCATAAGTGCCCCCGATCTCCTTCTCAGTATATCTCTCGCCGTGTTTAGTTGAGTTTCTCTCGCCGTGTTTAGTTGAGTTTCTCTCGCCGTGTTTAGTTGAGTTTAGTCGTCGGAGCATCATCACTGCATATCGAACCAATTAGTTTCATAAATGCTGCCATCTCCTGCTCATTATGTCTATAAGTGTGTGGCGACTAACGACACCGGTTCTTTGTTGGTTTACTATTATTATTTGGATACCAGCATAGTGAGAGCCGCGGTAGCGTAGTTGTTAGTGAACTCGCTTCAAGGCTGGTGGTCTGGGTTCAACTCCCGCAGTGTGCGTCGAATTTTTCCGACCGCGACGACTCTTAGGTTGACCCAGCCTCAACTGGGTACCAGACATGCTCTGGGAAAGTAAAGGCGGCCGGCGTGATGATGACCACATCACCCATCGTGTGCCGACGGTCAATGAGAAATACAGGCCTAACACTGCATTGCCCTATATACCACAAGGTATGAAAGGGTTCCTTTACTTACTTTTACTTACCAGCACAGTGTTCTTGTCTAGCTACACCACATTTAACTTGGAATTCTTGCAGTCTGGTTAAGGTTGTAGATTCACCAATATCACTTGAATCATGTATACGTCGTCTCTCCCTTAGGGAATTTATAATATCAGCTTGGTCCATTGCTCGTCTCCTTGTTCTGATTAAAGTGTAGCTGATACCAGTCTATATTACAACTTGTATGTTTTACGTCTAACTTAAATGTGCCTGATTTAAGTGTGTCTGATTTCAGTATTGAATTTTTTTTACTAATTTTTTTCTACTATTCTAAGTCATAATCTTTCAAAATTGTTATACAAATTCTACATTAATACCAAAGCAACGAAAAAAGTTTCAAGACCAGAATCCCCCTTAATTAATATGACCATCATCATTATTACACTTCAGTACGCACCGATCTCTTTGTTATCTCAGCGGCAGTGCACGAACTCCGTAGCGTCCCCGATGTAATTTTGAAAATAGTGAAAATATTTTGTAAAAGTTTGACTTTGATCTTTCTAACGAATTTTGCCTAGGCAGCGGTTTTCCAGTCTGCTCTTCTCGATTTTAAACTGCTAAGTGTTGGTTTATATTCATAAATTGAAAGTCGAACTGGATGCCTGAGAGGCAGAGTGAGAGGTGTGTTTAATCAGCGAGCCACAGGAACCATCAGTATGCATACTCTTCGATATCTGTTGGGGAGACTGAGCACCTATGGGTTTGCCCGGAGTGCAATGACGTCAGTTTAGTAACCAATAACCAATAACCAATAACCATAAATTGAACACGAAATCTCCTTCGTATTGTTCATCTCCGCTAGGACTAACTCGATCTTACCTTCAGTGAAACATTTTAAAATCAGGGATCTCTTGAAAAATATTCCGATGGACCCACGAGGGAACGAATCGAGTACCTTTGGAGTGAGAAGCGAGCATCTAGACCCTACGCCATAGAGATCCCCGATTTAAGAATACCCCATTTAAGTGTCCCTGATTGGTCTAACTTCAGTATGTCTGTTTAATGTCTAACTTAAGTGTTGTCAGAAAGGGAGTCCTATATTAGTTTTATGTCTAACTTAAGTGCTGTCAGAAAGGGAGTCCTATATTAGTTTTATGTCTAACTTAAGTGATGTCAGAAAGGGAGTCCTATATTAGTTTAATGTCTAACTTAAGTGTTGTCAGAAAGGGAGTCCTATATTAGTTTTATGTCTAACTTAAGTGATGTCAGAAAGGGAGTCCTATATTAGTTTAATGTCTAACTTAAGTGCTGTCAGAAAGGGAGTCCTATATTAGTTTTATGTCTAACTTAAGTGCTGTCAGAAAGGGAGTCCTATATTAGTTTTATGTCTAACTTAAGTGAAGTCAGAAAGGGAGTCCTATATTAGTTTTATGTCTAACTTAAGTACTGTCAGAAAGGGAGTCCTATATTAGTTTTATGTCTAACTTAAGTGCTGTCAGAAAGGGAGTCCTATATTAGTTTTATGTCTAACTTAAGTGATGTCAGAAAGGGAGTCCTATATTAGTTTTATGTCTAACTTAAGTGCTGTCAGAAAGGGAGTCCTATATTAGGTTTGTTGAATGATCTGTTGAAAGCCAATCAAAGAAGTTCAGGTCTTTGACAAATGTTCACTCTCTGAAGTTCAATAAGTTCAAAACATACATTTAGAAACATAGAAGGAGAAAACATTCTTAAATCTCAAGGGAAGAAGAAGAGAAGAAAGTAACGCGACTGAAGATTAGCTGTCAAAGAACAATAGAAACTGGGGTCAGGGAAACCGAAAGCTAATGGACAGAACTTTAGATTGTGGTCTAAGACAGAAATTTCGAATGACAGTTGCACTTTTATCCTGCACAGGAACAAAAATGATCAATTGCTGTAGGAGCTCAAATGTCAAGAGATAGAAAATAAAATATTTTGAAATTGTAAATAGTATATATTTCAGTTGAAGTAATCAAAGAATATCAAAGCAGGCATTGAAGTGGGTTGATGCAAAGGGTTCAAGAAACAGAGGACGACCCAGAGAGACCCTGAAATTAACTTTGCTGAGAGAGGTAAGAGATGTCGGCCTCAGTTCCATGGAGGAAATTGTGCGAGTTGTCCGGGATAGATCGGTATGGAGAAGTTGCTTGCAGTCCCTTTGTAACATATAACGATACTAGAGGAATTGTTATTATGATATATTTCAGTTATATTCTATTATCGTCATCAATTAGTTTGCCTCTAGCATAAATTTGCCACTCTAACGGTCGTTCGGAAGTTCACTCTATTCATAGGTCAAATGTGCCGCCCCTGCATCCGTCATTCTCAAATGCTTAGTTACATCCTGAATCCTTCTTCGCCTTTCTCTTTCTCAACTTTGCTGTGACACCTCCTTCCATGATGGTCTTCTCCAACCCTTCGTGTCTTTTTAAATATCCAAAATACTTCAATTTTCACATTCTTATTTGTAGCATCAGCCAGTTTTCTTTGATTTTGAGTTCTTTCTGGATAGATCTATTTGTTCTCTTCTCTGTCCAAGATATACGGACTCTTCTCTCTCTCTCTCTCTCTCTCGATCGTTCTTTTTCGGCCATTTTGATCATTCTTATTGTGATATATAAACAGCCTATGCCAAGAACGTATTTTACGTCACATCTTCAGTACCATTTAGAGCTCCGGTGCTTGTCCTTCGGCGATGTGTCCGATTTCAACCAGCGTTTACTGGTTCGCTCTCCGTCAGCCTTTGACTGTCTCCAGCCGACCTGCAAGGCAGCAGGTTCGGACACATGTATCCGATTTCAGCCAAACCTCCTTAGTCGCCTCTTACGATATGCGTTGCAGGTAACAGTTTTTCTATTCTTTAGACCCCAAATTTGGGCCCCGGTAACCACTCGGGCAGGCCCCGGTAACCACTCGGCAGGACTCTTCTGTAACACTTATATTCAAAAGCACGTATATGTTATTCCACTGATTTAATTAAATGTCCATGCTCTTTGTTCAAGTCGAACTGGATGCCTGAGAGGCAGAGTGAGAGGTGTGTTTAATCAGCGAGCCACAGGAACCATCAGTATGCATACTCTTCGATATCTGTTGGGGAGACTGAGCACCTATGGGTTTGCCCGGAGTGCAATGACGTCAGTTTAGTAACCAATAACCAATAACCAATAACCAAAGTCCATGCTTCACACCCATACGTTGCCACTGGGAATATGCATGTTCTTATTATTATCTCGTATGATCTTTGTTTTTCTATCATTTCCATTCAATACTGTTTGTAGTTGTTAATATTTTTGGAAGGCTAAGTTTGTTTGTCTTTTAATTTCTTTAATCCCATTTCCATCGCTTGTTAGTAGTGAACTGATATATTCAAAACTGTACACATTTCCATCGCTTGTTAGTAGTGAACTAAGCTATTCAAAACTGTACATATTTCCATCGCTTGTTAGCAGTAAACTGAGATATTCAAAACTGTACACATTTCCATCGCTTGTTAGTAGTGAACTGAGATGTTCAAAACTATACATATTTCCATCGCTTGTTAGCAGTAAACTGAGATATTCAAAACTGTACACATTTCCATCGCTTGTTAGTAGTGAACTAAGATATTCAAAACTGTACACATTTCCATCGCTTGTTAGTAGTAAACTGAGATATTCAAAACTGTACACATTTCCATCGCTTGTTAGCAGTAAACTGAGATATTCAAAACTGTACACATTTCCATCGCTTGTTAGTAGTGAACTAAGATATTCAAAACTGTACACATTTCCATCGCTTGTTAGTAGTGAACTAAGATATTCAAAACTGTACACATTTCCATCGCTTGTTAGTAGTGAACTAAGATATTCAAAACTGTACACATTTTTTATTTTCTCTCTGTTTATTGTTTGTTTGTTCGATAAGAGATTAAGTCTCTATATGGCCCAGGCACGAAACTTTCAACCTAAGACAGGTGTCTTTTTTGGTTATATCAGGGCGTTAATCAGTTGATAAAAACGCCACATATTCTATAGATGGCGCTTGTTTCTGACAAAATAACTATGGGGCTACAATTTATTCCTTACAAATATGGATGCAAGTGTAACTTAACGACGCTTGATAGCCCGTCTGCCCAGCGTTTTCCTAGCGCGTTGGACTACGGGTGACTATCCCTCTGTGTGTGCGGGTTCAATTCCGCGGGATGGCAGAAACAGCCACAGATTCCCCAGATTTACGGTGTTCGTGGCACCGAACCGAAGGGTTACGATGTCCATGGCACCGAGCCGAAGAGCTGAAAAGTTCAAGTGCTTCTGGATCGAAAAAAGAAGAAAAAAGACGCTTGCTATGAATACACACGACTGGGAGGAGCTCACTATGGACAGGATGATGTGCAAACTAGGTCTGAGATCTGGCGGAACCAGACATTAGAATATGAGGTGTCTTTCACTTCACATTTCTAGCAACTTGTGTGCAGGGGGTAGGAGGGTCAATTCATTACCTTACGTGTGGAACGTCTATTATAAGATTGAAACCCCAATCCTTCAGTGGATATATGTTTATGCATTACGCTAATCCTTTCAAGTAAAGAGGATATACATGGATATAAGATTTAGGATATGGAGGAGATACAAGATATTTAAGATAAAGTTTATACACACCAACATCACCAGAAGAGACAAGTCACCAACATCACCAGAAGAGACAAGTCACCAACATCACTAGAAGAGACAGGTCACCAACATCACTAGAAGAGACAGGTCACCAACAGCACCAGAAGAGACAAGTCACCAACATCACCAGAAGAGACAAGACACCAACATCACCAGAAGAGACAAGTCACCAACATCACCAGAAGAGATAAGTCACACCAACATCACCAGAAGAGATAAGTCACCAATATTACCAGAAAAGACACATCACCAACATCCCCAGAAAAGACAAATCACCAACATCCCCAGAAAAGACAAATCACCAACATCCCCAGAAAAGACAAATCACCAACATCCCCAGAAAAGACAAATCACCAACATCCCCAGAAAAGACAAATCATCAACATCCCCAGAAAAGACAAATCACCAACATCCACAGAAAAGACAAATCACCAACATCCCCAGAAAAGACAAATCACCAACATCCCCAGAAAAGACAAATCACCAACATCACCAGAAAAGACAAATCACCAACATCCCCAAAAGAGACAAATCACCAACATCCCCAGAAAAGACAAATCACCAACATCCCCAGAAAAGACAAATCACCAACATCCCAAGAAAAGACAAATCACCAACATCCCCAGAAAAGACAAATCACCAACATCCCCAGAAAAGACAAATCACCAACATCCCCAGAAAAGACAAATCACCAATATCCCCAGAAAAGACAAATCACCAACATCCACAGAAAAGACAAATCACCAACATCCACAGAAAAGACAAATCACCAACATCCCCAGAAAAGACAAATCACCAACATCAGAATAAGACAGAAAGTTGCGACAGAACCTGATTGAATTGATAAACAAAGAAAGAAGTAGTTCGGTCACGAAAGACACTATTTATGAAGCGCACACTAGGGCTCGTTCTAGAAATCTCTTCTTATCCTGACGCTGTGAGACAAACCAGGATTGAAGAAAAAGAAAGCAATATAACTTCACTGTCAACTGAGTCTTCTAGAACAATACAACAGCAAGGCAGACTAGAAGAAAACTAAACAAAAAAATGATTAGAATGCATAGCAGAATTCTGTCAGAAAGCAACAAATAACTATTACCCGAGCCACTAGAGCAGTGCAAGACAAAAACAGAAAACCACGACACTGGACAACAACCTGGTTACAGTGTGACGTCAAAAGAAGTTTCACTAGAGCAGCACAAGACATGAAAAACCCTAGCAAAACCACGACACTGCTCAACACACTGGTAACATTATGACGACAAAAGAAGTTCACAAGAGCAGCACAAGACAAAAAAAAACCTCAGAAAAACCACGACACTGGGCAACAACCCGGTAACATTGTGACGACAAAAGAAGAAGAAGTTCACTAGAGCAGCACAAGACAAAAAAAAACCTCAGAAAAACCACGACACTGGGCAACAACCCGGTAACAGTGTGACCTCAAAAGAAGTTCACTAGAGCGGCACAAGAAAAAAAAAAACCCAGAGAAACTACGACATTGGGCAACAACCCGGTAACATTGTAACAACAAAAGAAGTCCACTAGAGCAGCACAAGACAAAAAAAACGCAGAAAAACCACGACACTGCTCAACACACTGGTAACATTATGACGACAAAAGAAGTTCACAAGAGCAGCACAAGACAAAAAAAACCCCAGAAAAACCACGACACTGGGCAACAAACCAGTAACAGTGTGACGTCAAAAGAAGTTCACTAGAGCAGCACAAGACCAAAAAAACCCCAGAAAAACCACGACACTGGGCAACAAACCAGTAACAGTGTGACGTCAAAAGAAGTTCACTAGAGCAGCACAAGACCCAAAACCCAGAAAACCGCAACACTGGGCAACAACCTGGTAACATTGTGACAACAAAAGAAAAAGACAGAATGTATACACATAAAACCCAGTGTGTACAGGACACACACAATATTCAAGATCACAAAGTTTCGTGTATTGAAACTCCCAACAACTCTCAGCTCAATCATACTGCTCTCGTGCGTGATTTATCTGAAAGAATGAGCTTTCCTAATCGATTACAGGCTTTCTAAAAGCACGCCAAAGTTGCATTTCTTAAAAGAGATCTTGCTCGAAGGCGAGAAAACGAATGTCCTCAATTATCTTACATCAGAACTAAAGCAGAAATAAGATAAGATTGTTAACTCTAGATACATCTACATTTTGATAGATAACTAAATCTGGCACGCCAGCACGAGACCTGGTCGATGTTAAAGTTTTGTTTGAAAAAAATGTAAAAAAATATTAAATTTGATTGAAAATATAAAGTATAAAAGTGTTGTTAATCAAGTGGAAACATGTTTGTGTTTGTTTTCTTATCTTCCTTTTGGATGATTTCCAGTGGCGGCTCGTGATGATTTTTGTTGGTGGGGCCGGACAAAAGTTTCGGAAAATCATTGTTTTGGGTTACGTTATATATTAGATGTGGCGTCTGTGGCCTAGGGTTAGTGACTCTGTCTATTAACCCCGACGTTCTGAGTTCGAATCACGCTGCGGACAGTTTGCTTGCAAATTGTTTCCGTTGATTTTAACAAAAGGACGATGGCGCCACCCGTTCAGAAAGCAATGGCAAACTACTGAACGTATAAGTGGTGCCTAGAAAATCAACGACTTGTTTACTGTGGTTGATGGCTACGTCCTTTGGGATATGCCACGATTTTCAATATATATTAGATATACATGATTGTTGGTGGGGCCCGGCCCCACTGACCCATAGTGACGAGCTGCCCCTGATGATTTCAAATTTTTATGATTTTATTAACTTCTGATAAAGTCTGTTCAGGCAGTCAGGGATTTGTCGTCTGACTGTGTCTGTGATGTGTATAGAACCATAGTCTCCATTTCCTTTGTTCTGTAGATGTGCTTGATAAAGTCTTCTGATCGAAACGTTTCTGTGCCTTGTTTAAGAACTATTAAAAAAGTGACCCTGTTTCGTTTTTGTACAATATGTACAGTTTTGGTCAATTCCGTTTTTATATGTAATAGCTGTTCATCACAAACAGTGATGACTACAGCCTCAGACGTGTGCTGCTGCACCTCTCTGGTGTGTACGGAGATGACTGTAGAGTCCAATCCTAGAACACAATCCCTACCCTAGGTGGGGCATACATGATCAAGTTTAGACATGTGCGTGTTCTGTCTTTTCACGCAGATCGTTTGTGACTCAACAATACGATGATTCTCAGCTATGCGGGTTTCTCTTGTGTTGTTACAGCGCCACATTTTGCGATCTTGCGCAAGGTATTCTCATCACGTGGTGTCTATATCGAAGCATTTCAGAGACACTTTAAGAGTGTCTTTGAAGCGTTTTTCTGTCCACCAGCTAAACGTCTGCCCCTTCAAGTTCGCCATACATCAACTGTTTTGGGATGCGTTTATCAGGCATCTGAGCAACGTGACCGGCCCATTTTACTTGGGCCTTCTGCAAAAGGGTGTTGACGCTTGGGATCTTTACTCTTGTGAGGACTTCGGTATCTGGAACGTTATCCTGCCAGCTTATTTTAGTATTCTGCGTAGACAGTTTGTGTGTTGAAATTACTATTGACAAGTCAAGATGTTAGTCTCTTCATCTTCTTCTTCTTTGTGTTCGTTCTTTACGATCAATTTGAATCACTCTTTGTGATATGTTTGAACTTTGCCAAGAACGTGTATACGTTGCACATTGGTTTAGTAGGCTCCTAAACGCATAGACTTCTACACGTTTAGGACATGTGTAAACGATTTCAACCAAACCTCCTCAGTCGCCTCTTTCGACATGCATGGCAGGCAACAGTGGTTCTATTCTTTAGACCCCAAATTTGGGCCCCGGTAACCACTCGGGCGGATGCTAGTCTAAATCATTCAGTGTCTTGATTCAATCATTTACATACGTTGAGTATTTGATTCAATCATTTACATACGTTGAGTGTTTGATTCAATCATTTACATACGTTGAGTATTTGATTCAATCATTTACATACTTTGAGTGTTTGATTCAATCATTTACATACGTTGAGTGTTTGATTCAATCATTTACATACGTTGAGTGTTTGATTCAATCATTTACATACTTTGAGTGTTTGATTCAATCATTTACATACGTTGAGTGTTACTCATCATTGATAATATTTCTAACTTAGCCATGAACTGCGCTATTATACAAGAAGGACATTGCTCAGCACCGTCAAACCATTTATGTATCATCCCACTCGCGTACCATCCTGACACGGCATTGGCAACCCCCTTACAATAGATCTCAACCCCACCCATAGCACCAAGGATACCTCACCACTACAAGCGAAGCGAACCACAGCTAGGAGATCACCTAAAGCCTCACCTATAACGAACAACCTCCTTCATGACTCAACACAAAATCCTGCCAATAACATATCTTTATATATCCTTGTATATCTCGTATATCATGCGTTCTTATATTATACATCAGGGGTCGCTGTGGCTAAGTGGTTAAACCCTTTGCCTTGTTATTCGAAGGTCGTGGGTTCGAGTCAAGACCGCGCCGTTCTGTTCACGAGTGCAGTTTTTTCCAGAGACCCTAGAATTGTTGCTGGAGCTATGGAGTTCGTTCTTTATGCAAATACTCTCGGCAGGTGGCGTGCTATTTTCCGCGGAGAGGGACCGAGCCGTATGGTGTAAAACCCGGTGCAATGAAGTCAATCCTTCGGCTTAAAAACCATTTTTATATTATACATCATATGTCATTATATTTTCATATCGACCATTAGTGGATTCGTTTCATTATGTGAAAACACTCCAACTAAAAACAATCCTACATATTTCTCAACTTATTAAATTGGTTATTGGTTACTAAATTGACGTCATTGTACTCCGGGCAGACCCATAGGTGCTCAGTCTCCCCAACAGATATCGACGAAGAGTATGCATACTGATGGTTCCCGTGACACCTCTTCTTTTGTATGCATATTTTCTTGTCTGATCTGCTGGAGGACTAGTCAACGGTGCCACGAACCCCGTAGCACCGGCTAGAGCTCATTATATATAAAACAAATTAGACAGCAATGTCATTAAATTATATCTTTTACATAACATATTAGCCAAATACAATGAACCAACTTCAAGAATTATTCAAATACGTAGGAAGCATTTTCATACATATTCTTATTTATAGATGTCTGCGGGTGAGCATGCGCATATATGGAACGAATTCAGGAGAAGGGATGAAATCAGAGAAATGTCTGGTCAACTACTAGTGACAACTGTTATAAGAAAGAGAAGATGGAGATATGTTGTGCACACCTTGAGAAAAAATGATCAAAGAATATTTAAAGCAGGCATTGAAGTGGGATGCAAAGGTTTCAAGAACAAGAGGACGACCTAAAGAGACCCTAAAACGAACTTTGCTGAAAGAGGCAAGAAATAACTGGCTCAGTTCCATGGAGGAGATTGAGCGAGTTGCCCAGGATAGAAAGGTATTGAGAAATTGCTTATTCGTCCTATGTAACGTATAGCGGTGTAAGAGGTATTATAATATTCACAGAAGATGGAAGACTCGACAGAGCGATAGAGTGGAAAAAAGCAAATGCTGTAACCTACCAGATAGCAACATTATTAAGGCACCCACATATCTCACATACAGCTAATCAACAGATGATCAACAGCATTTTCATTTCTACTTAGTGTTACTAGAGCCAAACGTGGACAATGAGTGAGTAAAGCACATTCGTAAAAATAACTACATGTGAAATGCGATGCTTATGAAAAATTACCAACTGCACCAGAAAAGACAGAGTCACCAACATCAGCATAAGAAAGAAAGTTGGCACAGAACCTTGCTAGAATTACATTGAGAAACAAAGAATGAAGTGTTTCGTACATTTAACAAGAATGCAACAAAACTCCACTGTATACAGAGTCTTTTACAACAGAAGATCAGGAAAGAAGGCGAGTGGAAGACCACGAAAATGATAGTTAAATGTCCTAGAAATTTTTTTTCCAAAGAGAAAAACAACTATCACCCAAGCCACGGCCGTGCCATGCTATGATGTAGAGAGGCAGCCGCAGCAGGCGGCACAGTAAAGGGGGCGACATAAGCAGCGAAATGGAAACCACGAATGAAGGTTATTTTAAAGAAAAAACATTTACGATGCGACATTTCGAAGACTTGCATCATACTGAGAAAATATACCGTACGGTCCTTACCCAAGCCACCAGAACAGCGCAAGACAAAAAACAGAAAACCAATGCACTTTGCAACAACCCGATAGCGGTGTGACGACAAAATAAAAATAAAAATATTCGCCAAATGTGTGTGCCGCAGAATAACATTCTCCACTTGACCCCAGTCTCTTCTTTCTTTCTTTCTTCCTTTCTTCTTCTTTTTTCTTCTTGTTGTTTCTTTAAAATAGAGACATAAACCTGATTATGTTGTGAGCAGTCACAAATCAATTGATGTGCATTTCCGTTCTATCGCTGGCACAGACTTAGCTTTAACCGATTTTTTCACCTTTCTCGGTCTACGATTCGGTCAAATCTTAATGAATGCGGGTTTTCTCTTACCGTGTTTTATCCGGAATACCCCCTCCCTCCCTTCCCTCTCTCCAGTTGCCGTTGTCTGTCTGAGCTAGATTAACTTTCATGCCACTTTTCCGAAACCTGCCCGGAGACAAGTTCATAATACGCCATGTTTGTCTGTGTTGGCACTGAGCTTCTGTGAACGTGATTGGTTGAATCTCTTTTTTTTTATAGTTGACAACATGGCGACCATTTTCCCCAGTTAGTAAGTTGTACACTGTTTTGTGGTAAGTTGTACACTGTTTTGTGGTAAGTTGTACACTGTTTTGTGGTAAGTTGCAACTGTTTTGTGGTAAGTTATACACTGTTTTGTGGTAAGTTGTACACTGTTTTGTGGTAAGTTATACACTGTTTTGTGGTAAGTTGCAACTGTTTTGTGGTAAGTTGCAACTGTTTTGTGGTAAGTTGTACACTGTTTTGTGGTAAGTTGCAACTGTTTTGTGGTAAATGGTACACTGTTTTGTGGTAAGTTGTAACTGCTTTGTGGTAAGTTGCACACTGTTTTGTGGTAAGTTGCAACTGCTTTGTGGTAAGTTGTACACTGTTTTATGGTAAGTTGCACACTGCTTTTGTGGTAAATTGCAACTGTTTTATGGTAAGTTGCACACTGCTTTTGTGGTAAATTGCAACTGTTTTGTGGTAAGTTGCACACTGCTTTTGTGGTAAATTGCAACTGTTTTATGGTAAGTTGCGCATTGTTTTGTGGTAAGTTGTAACTGTTATGTTGTAAGTTGCAACTGTTATGTTGTAAGTTGCAACTGGTATGTTGTATGTTCCAACTGTTATGTTGTAAGTTGCAACTGTTATGCTGTAAGTTGCAACTGTTATGTTGTAAGTTGCAACTATTTTGTGGTAAGTTGCAAGTGCTTTATAAACGGTTGTCATTTTGATTTCGGAATCCGATTATCTATATAGACAGAGAATAGAACAAATAGATCTATCCTGAAAGAACTCAACATGTATTTTTAAAAATGACTGATACTAGAAATAAGTATGTACACAGTCCCGTTTGGTTGGATTTTTATTAAATGGCAGAACCACTTCATTCTGTGTTTTCTTCAATGTAATTCAAGAAAGCATATGTCCCAACTTTCTTTCTTATGCTGATGTTGGTGACTTTCTTTGATAGTGTTTTTCAATTTAATCTTGCACTTCCCTTAATAATTTCTCAATCCCTTTTTGTGATGTTGACAGTAACACTGTATCGTCAGCATATCTTAGTTCAGGTATTTCTCTTCCTCCGGTTATAAAAGGATCGTATTGTTCTTTTCCGCTATCATCTGTAACATTGCTCATGATGTTTTCTATATCTAGATTAGTTACTCAAGTGATTAGTAATGGGATCAGGTTACAGTTACTTACATCCAGGTACAGTCATCAAGCTGTCGAGATTTAAAGTAAACATATTTCATACATCTGATAACTTATATCGTGTGCACCAACGTGTCCACCAACTTGTTCACCAACTTGTGCACCAACTTGTCCACCAACGTGTGCGCTAATATATGCACCAACTTGTGCACCAACGTGTGCGCCAACGTGCGCCAAAGGTGTGCATCAACGTGTGCACCAACACGTCCACCAACTTGTGCACCAACGTGTCAACCAACTTGTGCTCCAACGTGTCCTCCAACTTGTGCACCAATGTGTGCGCTAACGTGTGCGTCAACAACTCATATAAACCAGAAAACATTTATTATCAATGTAATAATAATAATTCCTCTCATACCCTTACACGTTACATAGGGCCTGCAAGTAATTTCTCCATACTGCTCTATGCTGAGCAACTCGCTCAATCTCTTCCATGGAATTGTGACCGATATTTCTTGCCTCTCTCAGCAAAGTTAGTTTCAGGGTCCCCTTAGGTCGACCTCTCTTTCTTGAACCCTTTGCATCCCACTTCAATGCCTGCTTTGATATTCGTTGATCATTTCTCCTCAAGGTGTGCCCAACATATCTCCATCTTCTCTTTCTTATAACAGTTGTCACTAGTGGTTGACCAGACATTTCTCTGATTTCATCACTTCTGAATTCGTTCCATTTTATATTCATTATTTTTCGCAGACATCTATTTTCAAATGCATTCAACTTGCTTTCTATATCTTTAGTCATTTTCCAACTCTCGCTAGCATATGTTAGGATTGATACAACATTTGAATTGAAAATTCGTAATTTAGTTTTAATACTATATAACTTGCAGTTACATATTTTTCTATATTATAAATGTGTGTGTTCTCCAATTAGTCGTGTTTATACTAAATGCAACGTTTATTTTTAAGAACCATTTTTCCATTGAGGATTTTACTTCAGAAATTACAAACGAAAGCTTCTAACTTTGGACCATTACCTTCGGAATCTGGACCATTACCTTCGGAATCTGGACAATTACCTTCAGAAACTGGACATTTACCTTCAGAAATTGGACACTTACTGTATACCAATTTATTTTCATGTGAATTTGAAGTTGGAAAGTGGCAGATTTCATGACTGCATGAGAACCTAATTGTGGTTCAAGTTTGCTGTTTCATGTAGGATTGTGGGAAATTATTACGCCTAGAGGAAGATAACGGTTCACAGTGAGTACGATTTGTTTGTATGTGTTTCTGTCCACATGCTGTTATTGTTTTAGTTTTAGTGTCTACTCCAGGAGACTGTGAGTTTCTATAGGTTGTTTTTTCTCTGTAAAAGACAATGACGTTTTGACTTCAGGTTGGGGGATATTTTGGTGACTATTTCTGACGGGGTAGGTTTTCAGTTCATTGTTCACATTACAGAAGAATGTTGAAAATTTCATGGACAGCAAAGGAAACACATGTGGAGGTTTTAAATCAGGCCTGCAAAAAAAAAGAAACCTTATCAGAAGAATAAGAATCCGACAATCAAGGTTCTTCGGGCATATAATGTGAAGAGAAGGTTTAGAACATTTGGTGACTACATGTAAAATTCAGGGAAGGAGAGATCGTGGAAGACAGAGGGAGAAGATGTTGGATGGCTTGACATCATGGTTCGACAAAATATCGATGTCAGAGCTGATTACATGCAGCAAGCAGAGAGTTGTAGAGAGACATGATCGCCTACGCCGGCAGGCACGGCACTTGATTGATTTATTCCAGAGTATTACGTGACTTAAAGTGATTGTAGGTGAACTGTCACGATTTGAGCAGTATTCTACTCTCGAGCGAACTTTGCTGTGACTCTCTTACAATCAAGAGACTTGCTAAAAATTTAACGGTAAATCCTGCCTAGTTTCTCTCTCAGAAAACTCACCCTCGATCCTTGCCTCGCTAGCTATATCAATGTATTTCCGAGGCGTACTACGAGGAGAGAGAGAGCCGCTGTAGCGTAGTTGTTAGTGAACTCGTTTCTCAAGGCTGGTGGTCTGGGTTCAGCTCCTGCAATGCGCGTGAAATTTTTCCCGACTACGACGGCTCTCAGGTCGACCCAGCCTCAACTGGGTACAGACATGCTCTGGGAAAGTAAAGGCGGCCAGCGTGATGCTGATGACATCACCCATAGTGTACCGACGGTCAATGAAAAATACAGGCCTAACACTGTATTGACCTATATACCACAAGGTATGAACGGGTTCCTTTACTTTTACTTTTTTACTACGAGGACACTGCCGGGACTTACAATGAGAAAACTTGTTGAAATGAAAAGGTTAATTTTTTATCTCATAAGACAGGCATGGGTCTCTAACAGGTTTCATCAAAGCGGAGATCACTTCGATTCTTGCCTCGTTAACCAGATGTATCTATTTCCGAGGGGCAAAACGAGGAGAGGGAAAACATAGTCTTAACTAGTATGTCTCCGGACAGTGGTCCCCTCTTCAAAAGCACGGGTCATCTCAGCGACTCGCGTAACGACAGACAGTAAATGAATAAATTTGTAAAACTTTCCTCGTTCACTTTTTCTCCTCTCTTTCAAACTCCGATTGGGGCATAAAGCTCTCAATCAGCTCATACCAAACCTTCTTATAGTTAGCTTAGCTTATCTTATCTTAACCACATTTGCCGTGAAGCGTCGTGGGAGAATGTTTTCTATCTTGTGCCAGGTGTGTTGCGCTTGACGTTGCCAGTCCATGCTTTCGCAGGGACTCTGAGATGTTATTTATCCATCGTGTTCTTGGCCTGCCTCGTGCTCTGCGCCCTGAGTGTCTATTGTTGTAGGCACGTGATGGTAGTAAATATAGTATATTTAATTATCTCCTGCAAATGCTTCCCAAATCTTCTATATATTGTTAATCTCCTCCTTCAATCCTCTTCTCTGTCTATTTTATACCTCCCTTTCCCTCTTCCTATGAGTTCCCAGAAAGAACCCTTCTTGATCTTCTTCTTCTGCGTTCGTCAGCTGTGAATTCGGGCGTTAGCCATGACACATGATATGGCGCTTCTGACTGATATTTTAGAACAAGCCTGCTTTACTATTTGACCGGTGTCTCTCGCCATGCTGCTTGATGAAGCAGGCCTTCAACGACTTCAGAGCTTACCCTTCTTGTTTTGTTTTTTATTCCGATCCATAAGCACTTGAGCTTTCAGCTCTTCGGCTCGGTGCCATGGGCATCGTAACCCATCGGTTCGGTGCCACGACCACCGTGAATCTAGGGAACCTGTGCTTTTCTGCAAGCCCGCGGAATTGAACCTGCACTCACAGAGGGCTAGTCACCCGCAGTCCAAATCAACAATATAAAGAAGAGCTGGAGGGAGCTGCAGGAGATAGCTAGAGATAGGAAGACTTGGCATGAGTTGGTTGAGGGCCTATGCCCAACCCGGGGTAAAAAGGCAAAGAGAGAGAGAGAGAGAGTCCAAAGCGCTACGAACACGCTGGGCAGGCGGGCAACACACTTACTAGATATACGTAAATGCTATGTGACATCTGTAGCCATTAATTTCAATGGGAAGTACCATTTGGGAGCTCGTGATATGCAGGTTACAGCTATCCGATCATGTTCCTCTGATGATCGTAGTCAATTTCTGTTTATTATGTAGTGGATTAATGCAGACGCCCCTTTCACCATAAGGCGAACATTTTATTGGTTATATCAGAGCATGTAGACCAGGGTCGCGACCCCTTTGGGGGTCTAACAACAGTTTCACAAGGGTCGCATAAGAACATCGAAAAAGACAAATTTCGCTCTTGCAAAGACTGCCTCGATAATTTCTGATTTGGTGAGAAAGAAGCAATCTCAACATTTGCACTGACGTTGGCTTTGTACGCATACTGTCTCAAAATGTAGCAATGTCGTTTACTCTTGTTATATTAAGACTCCCATGCTACATCATGCTTTAAGACACAGTTTACTGTTGTTATATTAAGTCTGTTTCCCATGTTACACAATGCTTCAAGACACAGTTTACTGTTGTTATATTAAGACTGTTACTCATGCTTTAAGACACAGTTTACTGTTGTTATATTAAGACTGTTATCCATGCTTCAAGACACAGTTTACTGTTGTTATATTAAGACTGTTATCCATGCTTCAAGACACAGTTTACTGTTGTTATATTAAGACTGTTTCCCATGCTACATCATGCTTTAAGACACAGTTTACTGTTGTTATATTGGTAAACACGTAAAAACAAAGAACTACAGTTTTACAAAATACATAAACAGTGACGATAAACAGCAACGTTTCGACCAAAAGGCCTTTATCAAGCAAACAATGCAACAAGAATGACGAATTTCGAGGAACACTACAAATGGACGATTACATGTGGAAACATAAACCTATCTGATGAAAATCTGGGAATAAAAACGAACAACGAAATGAGTGCAACACAAAAACCGAAAGTGGAAAAGGAGAGGAACAATAAACAATATAGTGGATAAATGACACATATATGGAGCAAACACACATATAGATAACAAGGCACGAGATAAGACAGTACTAAGAAGCATAGGAATGTAATACGTTGAGTCCAAGAGGTCGCAAAGTGCCATAGAATGAAATAAAACGGTTCTCCAGGGCGAATCGACTGCGATCATCGGAGGAACATGATCGGATGGCTGTGACCTGACATCGTCAACTCCTGAATGGCCAGTATCATTGAAATGAGTGGCCACAGGAGTCACAGAGCATTGGCGAATATCGCGTAAGTGTTGGGCGAATCGGTCACTGAGCTTCTTACCGGTTTCACCAATATAGGCCTTATGGCATCGTTTGCAGGTGATAGCATAGATGATATTGCGGGACTCACACGTGAAACTGTCTTGAATGGTATAGGTAGCTTTGGAAAAGAGACAGTACGGGTCTGTATTACATATGCACATGTATTACAGCGCCGACGGCCACATTGGATGGTGCCAAAGTGACTCTGGATGTTAGGCTTGAGGCGACTGTGTACCAACAAATCCTTGAGGCTTCTGTCCCGTCTGTACGCCACCAAAGGATAGTGTTGGAAGACTGAACGTGTCTCAGGATCAGACTGAAGAATAGGGAGATGATGGAATAAGACCTTTTCACCAGGGAACTATGAGGGTGGAAAGTTAAGATAAGTTTAACCCTGTCGGAATTGGGGGTTCTAAGTATGTGAGAGAGGGCCTCCTGGCGAGCAATTAGCTGAACCCGATGCATGGCAGATGTAAGCACATTCTCCGGGTATAGGCGCTGGCGGAAGAAATCAAGCATCTCATGAGCTCTATCAAGAAAATCGTCGTCCTCGCTGCAGAGGCGACGAAGGCGTAAGAGTTGAGAGAAAGGTAAAGAGTCACGACAAGCCTGGGGATGGGAAGAGGTATACAGAAGAAAGCTATGTGTATCAGTAGGCTTGTAGTATACTGATGTAGTGATAGTGGATAGGCTGATGGTGATAGTGATGTCAAGAAAATTGACACAGGAGGTAGAGATGTGAGAGGTGAACCGAATAGCAGGATTGAAGGTATTGATGAAGGTAATGAAGCGTGACAAATCGGCTTCAGACATATCGGTAACTCCAATACAATCATCAATGTATCTATGATACACGGACGGAAGAGGGCCATCATAGGTGTTCCACACTAAGTGTTCAAGATGACCCATGAATAGACAAGCATAGCTGGGTCCCATTTTAGTACCCATGGCGACCCCACTAATGTATTTTGTAAAACTGTAGTACTTTGTTTTTACGTGTTTACCTATTTTTCCAAGTTTTACTGCAGTCTCCACCCTTTGTTGTTATATTAAGTCTGTTACCCATACTTCAAGACACAGTTTACTGTTGTTATATTAAGTCTGTTACCCATACTTCAAGACACAGTTTACTGTTGTTATATTAAGTCTGTTACCCATACTTCAAGACACAGTTTACTGTTGTTATATTAAGTCTGTTACCCATACTTCAAGACACAGTTTACTGTTGTTATATTAAGTCTGTTATCCATGTTACACCATACTTCAAGACACAGTTTACTGTTGTTATATTAAGTCTGTTATCCATGTTACACCATACTTCAAGACACAGTTTACTGTTGTTATATTAAGTCTGTTACACCATACTTCAAGACACAGTTTACTGTTGTTATATTAAGTCTGTTATCCATGTTACACCATATTTCAAGACACAGTTCACTGTTGTTATATTAAGTCTGTTACCCATGTTACACCATGCTTCAAGACACAGTTTACTGTTGTTATATTAAGTCTGTTATCCATGCTTCAAGACACAGTTTACTGTTGTTATATTAAGTCTGTTATCCATGTTACACCATACTTCAAGACACAGTTTACTGTTGTTATATTAAGTCTGTTATCCATGCTTCAAGACACAGTTTACTGTTGTTATATTAAGACTGTTTCCCATGCTTCAAGACACAGTTTACTGTTGTTATATTAAGACTGTTACACATGCTTCAAGACACAGTTTACTGTTGTTATATTAAGACTGTTACACATACTTCAAGACACAGTTTACTGTTGTTATATTAAGTCTGTTATCCATGTTACACCATACTTCAAGACACAGTTTACTGTTGTTATATTAAGACTGTTACACATGCTTCAAGACACAGTTTACTGTTGTTATATTAAGACTGTTACCCATGCTACATCATACTACAACACGCAATTTCATTTATTTTGTAATTAGAAATAAATATTTGACAATATATAATAACATATTGTTTTTGTGACTAATCACTATGCTTTAATTATGTTCAATTTGTAACAATGAAAATACATCATGCATATCAGATATCTACATTACCACACATAACAGTATCAAAATTACAATTATGAAGTAGCTACGAAAATAATTTTATGGTTGGGGGTCACCACATCATGATGAACTGTATTAAAGGGTCACGGCATTAGGAAGGTTGAGAGCCACTGATGTAGGCCAACAAACATGACAAATATGAATTAACTCCTTTCATGGAATCCAAGTTGATCTGTCTCTCTCTCTCTCGCGATCACCTAAAAGACAGATGTACCAGCTCCCTCCATAATTTCATTCATGTGGAAATCTGATTCACGCAGCCTTAGTTAGCATGGGTGGATTTCGTCATATCTTCAGCGCATTTGGAGCTCTAGTGCTTATCCTTCGGCGATGTGTCTCGTTTCAGCCAGCATTTACTGGGTTCGCTCTCCGTTAATGCTGATATTGGTGACTCTTTTTTGGTGTTGTTGGTAACTTTTCGCAGGCATCGCATTTCACATGTAGTTATTTTTGTGACTGCACTTTGCTCATTGTCCATGTTTGGCTCCGGTAACACAACGTAGGTATGAAAATGCTGTTGATCATCTGTTGCTTATCTGTCAGTTAAATTTTTGAGTGTCTTAACAATGGGGCTAGCTGGTAGGTTACAGCAATTGATTTTTGGGCTCTAACTTCTATCTATCTATCTAGTCTCTTTAAGATAACGCAGACAGTACACCAGCTAAATCTATCTATCTAGTCTCTTTAAGATAACGCAGACAGTACACCAGCTAAATCTATCTATCTAGTCTCTTTAAGATAACGCAGACATAGTACACCAGCTAAATCTATCTATCTAGTCTCTTTAAGATAACGCAGACATAGTACACCGGCTAAATCTATCTATCTAGTCTCTTTAAGATAACGCAGACATAGTACACCAGCTAAATCTATCTATCTAGTCTCTTTAAGATAACGCAGACATAGTACACCAGTTAAATCTATCTATCTAGTCTCTTTAAGATAACGCAGACATAGTACACCAGCTAAATCTATCTATCTAGTCTCTTTAAGATAACGCAGACATAGTACACCGGCTAAATCTATCTATCTAGTCTCTTTAAGATAACGCAGACATAGTACACCAGCTAAATCTATCTATCTAGTCTCTTTAAGATAACGCAGACAGTACACCAGCTAAATCTATCTATCTAGTCTCTTTAAGATAACGCAGAGACAGTACACCAGCTAAATCAGTCAAGATTGCAATATAAATGCGTCTTGAGTTCAAATAAATTACAAAATGAAAAAGTTAAGATCCTCATCGTTTCACTTTGGTGAATAACTACGAATTCAAATACTTAGGAAGAATATTCACAGAAGACGGAAGACTAGATAGATAGATAGAGGCTAGATATATATATAGATGGATATATGGATGGATGAGTGGATGGATGGATAGATGGATGGAGGGATGGAGGGAGAGGGAAGGAGGGAGGGGGAAGGAGGGAGGATGGATGGATGGATGGATAGATGGACAGATAGATAGATAGATGGATGGATGGATGGATGGATGGATAGATGGATAGATAGATAGATAGATGGATGGATGGATGGATGGATGGATGGATGGATGGATGGATGGATGGATGGATGGATGGATGGATGGATGGATGGATGGATAGATAGATAGATAGATAGATGGATGAGTGGATGGATAGATAGATAGATAGATAGATAGATAGATAGATAGATATATAGATAGATAGATAGATAGATAGATAGATAGATAGATAGATAGATAGATAGATAGATAGATAGATAGATAGATAGATAGATAGATAGATAGATAGATAGACAGATAGACAGATAGACAGATAGACAGATAGACAGATAGACAGATAGACAGATAGACAGATAGACAGATAGACAGATAGACAGATAGACAGATAGACAGATAGACAGATAGACAGATAGACAAATAGACAGATAGACAGATAGACAGATAGACAGATAGACAGATAGACAGATAGACAGATAGACAGATAGACAGATAGTTAGATAGACAGATAGACAGATAGACAGATAGACAGATAGACAGATAGACAGATAGATAGATAGATAGATAGATAGATAGATGAGAGAGAGAGAAGAAAAGATGGAGTTGTACTTTACGAAACTACTTTACTTTGAGTTTTTTAATTTCACTGTAGCATCAATCGAGTGACATGCGTGCTGGCGTAGGCGATCATGTCTCTCCACAAATCTCTCCTTGGTGTAGTTAATCAGTTCTGATATTGATCTGTTGTCGGACCACAATGCCAGACCATACAACATCATCTCCCTCTGTCTTCCAGGATCTCCCTTTCCCTGAATTTTACCTGTTGTCACCAAATGTTCTAAACCTTCTCTTCGCATTATATGCCCGAAGAATCGTGATTGTCTGATTCTTATTCTTTTGTTAAAGTTTCTTTGTGTGCAGTCCTCTTTTAAAACCACATCATTTGTTTTCTTCGCTGTCCACATAATTTTTTAGCTTTCTTCCGTAAAACCACATATCTGTGACTTCCAGTGATCTTAGTAGTAATTGCATGTACATTGTCCATGATACACTGCCATACAGAAGTATTGTATCAAGATAGCACTGAAGTACTTGTTATTGCAGTATCATTGGTTTAGCGTAAATATTTCTCTGTAAAAGTCAAACACAATTACGTAATATTCTTAAACGTAGATTCTAGAAAGGAAACCAGAGGTCAGCAAACCAGGAAGTATAAGATGAAATACACATCTTGTCTTCCTCAAGTTAAGTGCATTCAAACCTGCACGATAGCTTGAGTGCACATTAGTGATGTGCGTTTCAGTTACTTTAAAAGTTATGTAACTATTCGCTACTTTTGTAACAAATACTCGGTACTTAGTACTCTTTATTTAGCACATAGGTTCTCAATTTGGGCTTTACGTCCCCCTACTCTCTGTGGGCGCTGTTGCTTTCTATGGGAGAGATAATGGGTTTAGAAGTATTTGGGGGCGTTCAGGCGATCTAGTGGTAGGTGTCACTTTACAGAGGAAATTAATAATATATATTTAAAAATAAATT
Organism: Arion vulgaris; assembly: GCA_020796225.1. NCBI lineage: Eukaryota > Metazoa > Mollusca > Gastropoda > Stylommatophora > Arionidae > Arion > Arion vulgaris. The sequence continues at coordinate 33,851,881 of CM036768.1, read as the reverse complement.
ATTTTCCTGATTTTTGGAGTGAGTAACTATAGTTCATAGTTCATCTGTACGGTTCCAACTTCACTGCAACGGGTCACCCCATAATTGCCTCGTTCCTGTGTCAACGAAAATCATACGAAATGCAGTCTCCTGTGTCGTGAACTAATTCCAGAATGAAACAGCAGTACCGCCACAATAAGCATTCAGCACCGTATAAATGCATATGGCCATCGCTAAAGTGTCAACACAAAACTGTTCATCACTTGAATTGCAATTCATGTCGAAGGGAACATCAATCACGAAAAAATCCAGCTTTCTGCACACGCAATATCACAGCATACGGCAGATTGAGTTGGTTCGTCATAACCGATGTCCGCCATTTTCTGAATACCCACAATCACAACAAACGCACGGTTGACACAGCAAAACGCATTCCATGTAACATTCATAGCTCACAGCGTTGCTCAAGCACTAACTCAGTAGCTCGGCAAATGAAACCGGATAATACCCGAACAATCATTGCGGAAATGCGCTAGCAAAGTCGTGTCCTGAATAAAACAGTCCTTACTCTGAATGGCCCTCCCGCATTCCGCCATTGCTGGTAAGATTTTTCCAGAATAACTATATTCAAGATGAAGCACATATTGACCACTATTTTGTCAATAATTTAAAGGCATAAGTAGTAATGTATCATTAGTTGCTATTTACGTCAATAATGTCAAACTGATTGAACGGAGAAACTGTTATAATGGGAGAGGGATGGGAGGGGAGGGGGTTAAAAAAATGTATGTCTTGTAAAGTGGGTGATGGCCCAAAAAAGTTTAGAAACCTATGATTTAGCACCATATAGTCATATCTGTTGTTTCTTTTGATAATTCGCAACGAAATATTTCAACAAAATGTTTCAAGTATTATAGTAATAACAATACAATTCTTTCATCTTTCATCATCATACTGCTACCTGGTTGTTTCGCAGTGTCGTGGTTTTCTGATTTTATCCTGAGCTGCACCAGTGGCTTGGGTGATAGTTATTTTTGTTTTTTGTTTGACATGATTCTGCTATGCCATCTAACCATTTTTATCCGGGTCTTTCTCTTGCCTTTTTTTCCGATCCAATACAATAAGCGGTTGATCGTAGTAAACAAATGGAGTCATTAGTGCGAGACGGACGTTTGGCTGAAAATGTAGATCGAAAGTGTGAAGCCATTGTATCATGTTGTTGACTTCTCAAAAGAGACATCGATATAACATTCCTAATGAGTTTAAAGTGCAAATTCATTACAATGTTAAAAAGTGTCATTAATACTATACACGTATTTCCGCAAAGAGGCACATATATAATAGTCATTGTGAATGGAGAAGGGCATTATGACATGACAGTTACTTTTTTTTTTTCCGATCCAGAAGCACTTCAGCTCTTCGGCTCGATGCCATGGACATCGTAACCCTTCGGTTCGGTGCCACGAACACCGTAAATCTGGGGAATCTGTGACTTTTCTGCTATCCGCGAATTGAACCCGCACACACAGAGGGATAGTCACCCGTAGTCCAATGCTACGAACATGCTGGACAGACGGGCTCCTCTTGCCTTCTTTCCTGTTGTTCTGTTGTAGAAGACTATGTTTACTGTGGAGTTTGGTTGCATTCTTATTAAATATTTTATATTCAATGTTTCCAAATGTAATTCAAAGAAGTTTATGTCACAACTTTCTTTCCTATGCCGATGTTGGTGACTGTATTTTCTGATGATGTTCGTAACTACTCTTGGGCATCATATTTCACATGTAGTTATTTTTTGCGACTACGCTTTGCTCATTGTCCATGTTTTGCTCTGGTAACACAAAGTAGGCATGACAATACTGTTGTTTAGCTGTCATTGAGATTGTTTGGTGCCTACACAATAGGGTTAGCTGGTAGGTTACATCATTTGCTTTTACAATTACACAACTGTAATAATATGTAATTTACATCTATACACTGTTCGTGTACCGTTCAATACACAATGCGCCCAAATGAGATTTGCTGTTGTTGTCGTTCTGCTGCCTTTCTACTGATTATTTCTAACTTCACACCGTCATTGGTTCTCATGGGGCATTATGGGTTTCCATACCATTCTTAACCTAGGCATCATGGGTTACCATCTCTTTCTTAACCTAGGTCATCATGAGTTCCCATCTCTTTCTTAACCTGAATCATCCTGGGCTCGTTTTCTATTCTTATCTACTAACATTTGTATGAGTTTGTCCTTCGTGTTTTTTTAGTTATTTTCTGGAAGAGACTGAGCACCTATGGGTCTGTTCGCAGTTCTGAGACGTCAGCTTAATAACCAATAACCAATCAATCATAATTTAAGGCCACACTCTTTCAAATTTTGTATGAAGTTCTGTCCACCATCATCCTTGGTCTTTTCCTATGAAGTCCATCTTAGAACTGTCCAAACCAATGTTCCTACTTGTAGTTTTCCCCTTGCTCAATCTTCATCTTTCATCTTTTAATGATGGTTTCCAATTAAGACGCAGAGTTTGTTCAATTGGTTTTTTTTAAATTTTCGATCCAGAAGCATTTGAGTTTTCAGTTCTTCGGCTCGGTGCCAAGGAAATCGTAACACTTCGGTTCGCTGCCAAGGAAATCGTAACACTTTGGTTCGGTGTCAAGGAAATCGTAACACTTCGGTTCGGTGCCAATGAAATCGTAACACTTCGGCTCGGTGCCAAGGAAATCGTAACACTTCGGCTCGGTGCCAAGGAAATCGTAACACTTCGGCTCGGTGCCAACGAAATCGTAACACTTCGGCTCGGTGCCAAGGAAATCGTAACACTTCGGTTCGGTGCCAAGAAAATCGTAACACTTCGGTTCGGTGCCAAGGAAATCGTAACACTTCGGCTCGGTGCCAAGGAAATCGTAACACTTCGGCTCGGTGCTAAGGAAATCGTAACACTTCGGTTCGGTGTCAAGGAAATCGTAACACTTCGGTTCGGTGCCAAGGAAATCGTAACACTTCGGCTCGGTGCCAAGGAAATCGTAACACTTCGGCTCGGTGCCAAGGAAATCGTAACACTTCGGCTCGGTGCCAAGGAAATCGTAACACTTCGGCTCGGTGCCAAGGAAATCGTAACACTTCGACTCGGTGCCAAGAAAATCGTAACACTTCGGCTCGGTGCCAAGGAAATCGTAACACTTCGGTTCGATGACACGAACACCGTAAATCTGGAGAACCTGTGGCTTTTCATTGCTTGCGGAATTAAACAGTACTCACAGGGGATGGTTTGTCACCCGCCGCCAATGCGCTACGAACACGCTGGGCAGGCGGGCAGTTTGTTAGTTTAAAAACTCTCTTTATTTTCTACTGTATTTGGTCAGGACATTTACATGATTCTTCTTCAACATTTATTTTGGAATCTCTCCATTTTGTTTATTTTGTGATTCATTTTCCATCAGTAACTATAGTAACACACTTCCAGAGGGCGCTGCTTCTATACAATTTAAGCTAATACATAATTTAATTTAATTTCAAATGTAATGCTACCAGTGTCAAACCTGGACACTGACATCATACGATAGAAGAAAACTAGTCGCGGCAGAAATGAAGTGTCTACGCAGAATGCTGGGTGTAACAAGAAGAGATCGGTTGAGAAATGAAGACATCAGAGCGAAAGAAGGGGAGGCCGAGAAATACATGGAGACGAGATTTGGAGGCTGAGATCAACAATATAAAGAACAGCTTGAGGGAGCTGCAGGAGATAGCTAGAGATAGGAAGACTTGGCATGAGCTGGTTGAGGGCCTATGCCCGAATCCGGGGTAAAAAGGCAAAGAGAGAAAAGGAGAGACTTCATCAAGAAACAACAAATTAAATGGTTCGGTCACATAAGCAGATTACCAACAGAGAGTGCACCCCAAAGAACAATGCTGCTCCGATACAATGGGTACAAAACAAAAGGCCGGCCACGCTAAAGGTAGGCCTCAGAGATAACAGAGGCGACGATAGACACTATTTATAAAGCGCACATAAGGGCACGTTAATCTCTTCTTATCCTGACGCTGTAAGGCAAAACAGGTTTGGAGAAAAGAAAGAAAGAATGATAAAAAGTAATGTATAATGTATAATTTATATAAAATTAACAACAAGATAAAACATAACTGTGACACATGACATCGTTTTCATTCCCACTTTCTTCTGTATTTCTATCTTCTTTGTCAGAGTTTTCGGCTTGCTTTAGAAGCTGGTATCTTCAACATGTCAATTAAATTGAAAACGAAGTTAAATTTACTTAAATAGAACTTATTTCCATTTAATTTCCATATGTCGAAGGGAACATCAATCACGACAAAATCCAGCTTTCTGCACAAGCAAAACACTTCATACGGCTGATTGAGTTGGTTCGTCATAACCGCTGTCCGTCATTTTCTGAATACCCACAATCACAACAAACGCACGGCTGACACAGCAAAACGCATTCCATGTAACATTCATAGCTCACAGTGTTGCTCAAGCACTAACTCAGTAGCTCGGCAAACGAAACCGGATAATACCCGACCAAATTTAATTTCCATTTAATTTCCATATTGGTCCTCCAGCTCCCATGTGGTAGATACTTGTTCAACCCCCGTTAAGGCCAAAGATTTACTTCTGTCGTGGACATAAAAGAAAAAATCCTAACCTGAACAACGTGACGGCGACTGCACTAGCTATGCGACTATTAAATTCCTGTGAGGCTCTCGTCCCACCTGTCCCACACCGCCCCAAACAGCAGTACTATAGACAGTAGCCACAGCTCTTTTAAATTAAATTTTCATTATATATATAGACTGTCTGATGAGAGGAACCACTATAAAGGATAACAGCAGAGGCATTTGATAAATATTGAATAATAGTCGCCATTCCTCGCCAGCGATGATCTTCTTCTTCTTCGCATTCGTTCTTTATGACCAATTTTAATCAATCTTTGTGATATGTTTGATCTTTGCCAAGAACATGTATACGTTGCACATTGGTTTGGTAGGCCCCTACACGCATAGACTTCTACAAGTTTAGGACATGTGCATCCAATTTCAGCCAAGCAAACAATGATGGCAACATCCTCTTTACTATCCATAATAATAATAATAATAATTCCTCTCGTACCGGTATACGTTACATAGGGCCTGCAAGTAATTTCTCCATACCGCTCTATCCTGGGCAACTCGCTCAATCTCATCCATGGAACTGAGACTGATATTTCTTGCCTCTCTCAGCAAAGTTCGTTTCAGGGTCTCCTTAGGTCGACCTCTCTTTCTTGAACCCTTTGCATCCCACTTCAATGCCTGCTTTGATATTCGTTGATCATGTCTGCTCAAGGTGTGTCCATCTTCTCTTTCTTATAACAGTTGTCACTAGTGGCTGACCAGACATTTCTCTGATTTCATAACTTCTGAATTTGTTCCATTTTATGTTCATTATTTTTCGCAGACATTTATTTTCAAATGCGTTCAACTTGCTTTCTTTATCTTTAGTCATTTTCCATACGACCCATTTAATTCCTGGCAGGAAATAGTCCCATATGTCCAGCACCGCCCTAAACAATCGGTACTGAAGGCAGTAACGACCGTTTTAAAAGAACTTAATCCTTGGTTGACAAGTATATAGAAGTGCAAAAAAGTATCTACTTGTGTTTTATTGATTATAGCAAAGCTTTTGGCAGAGTCCAACATGAAAAGCTAATCATATGTCTACAAGAAATAGGCCTAGACGGGGATGATATCAGACTAATAAGTAACATATACTGGGAACAGACAGCAATAATAAAATATAAAAATAGCTACTCTCCATATATAGACATAAAGAGAGGAGTGAGACAAGGATGCATTCTGTCACCAAGCCTATTTAACATCTACACAGAGAAAATCTTCAAACAACTAGAGGGAATGTCAGGACTCAAGATCAATGGAAAAATAATAAACAACTTAAGATATGCAGATGACACAGTATTGGTAGCAGAAAATGAACAAGATCTACAAGAACTAGTGGACCAATTGGACAGAACTAGCAAGGAATATGGATTAGACATTAACATACAGAAAACAAAAACTATGGTAATCAACAAGGAAATGGAGAAACCTAAAATGAATATAAAAATACATGGAGAATTACTACATCAAGTAAAAAGCTACTCCTATCTCGATCAGATGATAACAGATGATGGCAGATGTATAACAGAAATTAAAAGAGAATAGGAATGGCCAAGGATAATTTCAATAGTATGAGAAAGTTACTGACATCCAAACAAATCACAAACAGGCTAAAAATTAGAATTATCAAATGCTATATATATCCTATATTAATGTATGGCTCGGAAACATGGACAATGAACAAGCAGTTAGAAGACAGAATTGATGCATTTGAGATGTGGATATATAGAAGAATAGGCAGAGTTTCATGGACAGAAAAACAGACAAATAAACAAGTTTTAGGAAAACTAGGCATGAAGAAACAATTATTAAGAGAAATAAAATTCAGACAAGTAAAGTATTTTGGGCACATAAAAGGCATGACACCATGATAAAACATTTACTAGAGGGAAAGTTGAGGGGAGAAGAGCAAGAGGAAGACCGAGAGATAAGTGGGAGGAAACTTTAAGAAATGGACAGGTTACAGTCTGGCAGTGTGCAACACCAAGGCGAAAGACAGAGGATGCTGGAGATCCATTGCAGCCAACCTTCGATGTGGAGACGGCACCTGATGATGATGATGATGAATCCTTGGTTATACTCGATACTTTCGGATCCATGCAATAATAGGTATTCGAGTAACGAATCACTAGTGTATATTATACACAATCGACTTTTCTCGCAGTTGTTACAGTAACCAGATATGATTTCATAGCAATCTTATGTTGTTACGTGTATGTCACGCATCATATGATCTTCTTGTAAATGAAATTGTAGCGTTACGGCTGTACTCTACCTCGTTTATTCCTCGTCTTGAGATGTTCGTTGATGTAGTGCTAGAAAGGTCACCAGGAAATCAATGTTGTCATATGAACTTCGCCAGCAAGATACTGTGACTTCTGATATTATTACTACTATTACTCCTGAGTTGATGTGTTATATTGCTGTTTTTTTGGTATTTTTTTTACTTCCTGCTTCTTGTAATAATTTTTTTAACTTTCATTGATTTATTTCATCTTACTTATTACATATAGATCAGCGTTTCCCAAAGTGGGCGGTACAGCCCCCAGTGGGCGCTGAAGCCTTCCAGGGGGCGATAGTGGGTTCAGAAGCATTTGGGCAGAGTTCTTTTTCGTGATTTTGAGATTGAATAATCATTTACAATTTGAATTCTGCAATTTAATTCATCTTATGCCCATCTTACACGATCCATTTTTGCATAAATTTTATATTTCATATATATAATCATTTGAAAATTGACCATCTTTAACATAAATATATATCAATTTTCTATGTGAAAGTGAAAATAGAGCATATGTATATATGTGGGAGAGGAGGGCGTTAGCAAACTGTTATAATGATGGACGGGCGTTACAAAGTTTATGTCGTTCAAAGTGGGCGGTGGGACGAAAATGTTTAGGAATCTATGATGTAGAAAATAAAAATAATAATAATAATAATAATAATAATTCCTCTCGTACCGTTATACGTTACATAGGGCCTGCAAGTAACTTCTCCATACCGCTCTATCCTGGGCAACTACCTCAATCTCATACATGGAACTGAAACCGATACCTCTTGCCTCTCTCAGCAAAGTTCGTTTCAGGGTCTTCTTATGTCGACCTCTCTTTCTTGAACCCTTTGCATTCCACTTCAATGCCTGCTTTGATATTCGTTGATCATTTCTCCTCAAGGTGTGTCCAACATATCTCCATCTTCTCTTTCTTATAACAGTTGTCACTAGTGGTTGACCAGACATGTCTCTGATTTCATCACTTCTCCTGTGTGTAGATAAATATTTTTATGTAGATATATATTTTTATGTAGATATATATTTTTATGTAGATATATATTTTTATGTAGATATATATTTTTATGTAGATATATATTTTTCAAAATTTTGTTATTTTTTGTCGATGTCTTCATTATCGAGGTTTTGTTTACTTTTGTCTAATTCTGATTTGTCTTCTTCATTGTTGTCGTCCTCGTCCTCTTTTTCATCGTTTTCATTCTCATTTTCTTCTTTCTATTTATTGTATTTATCAAAGTCTTCGACGTCTTTTAGTTATAAGACGGTGTCTTCATCATTTTTGTCTTCATCTTTCCCTTCTTTCTCTCTATCTTTGATGTCTTCGTTCTTGCCTTCTCCATCTCAACTACTTTATCTTTCCCTTCTTTCTCTCTATCTTTGATGTCCTCGCTCTTGCCTTCTCCATCTCAACTACTTTATCTTTCCCTTCTTTCTCTCTATCTTTGATGTCCTCGCTCTTGCCTTCTCCATCTCAACTATTTTATCTTTTCCTTCTTTCTCTCTATCTTTGATGTCCTCAATCTTTCCTTCTCCATCTCAACTAGTTTACCTTTGTCGTTTATTCTTTAGTCCTTGCCTCGTCATCATCGTTCACTTCATCTTCCAGGGTAACATATATTAAAAGATAAATTTATTTAGACATATTCTCAACATTCTTATAAATAAATTATATCACCAGCTCGCGACGCTGCTACGAGGTTCGTTCACTGGCGCTGAAATCTTCATATTTAACAGATAAATCGAAGCACAAATGCTAACCATCAGGGGCGGCTCGTCATTAAGTGCCAGTGGGGCCGGGCCTCACCAAGAATAATGTGTATGGTGTATTTATTAGTTAATAAATTAAAATATAACCTAACCCAAAACCACGATTTTCCCCGAAAATTTTAGTCTGGCCCCACCAACAAAAAGGATCACGAGCCGCCACTGCTAACCACTGTAATTATTAATCAAAATACTCAACATTGTATCTACAGTTTTATTCGACTATTTTTAAAAAAAATTATTATTTTTGCTGAAATTGCGAAAACACAAAACGAAAAAAACACAAAATAACAGATTCAGAGACGATTATGAAATTATCAGTTAAATCGAGGAGGAAAACAATCACTTGAGATGGAATCACGGTACTCGAGACAAATAACCTCCGGCTAAATTCTAATAATCTCATGTCAAAAGTTTAATGTTGATATTTACCTCCATAAGCATTTTTTGTTGTTGTTAAACTATATTTAAAATATATTTTATAGTTGCTGGTGATGAAATACATTTTTTTGTCTTTGTCTCTGTATGTGTTTATGTGTCATTATACAGCTGAAGTTTATCTATACATGTGTATATATACATGTATATATGTGTATATATATATACTTCTTCTTCTTTGAGTTCGTTCTTTACGACCAATTTTAATCACTCTTTGTGATATGTTTGATCTTTGCCAAGAACGTGTATACGTTGCACATTGGTTTGTAGGCCCCTAAACGTGTAGACTTCTACACGTTTAGGACATGTGCATCCGATTTCTGCCAAACGTCCTTAGTCGCCTCTTACGACATGCGTGGCAGGTAACAGTGGTTTTATTCTTTACACCACAAATTTGGGTCCCGGTAACCACTCGGGCGATTATATATATATATAGTTCTTTACTATACGACTCAGTAACATGGACAGCCTACTCAAGACACGAGAGAAGACTTAACATTGTCAACTGCTTTGTTAAAAGTCCATATTATCACCATATTTCTTTACTATATGGCTCAGAAACATGGACAGCCTACTCAAGACACGAGAAGAAACTTAACATCTTTCACCTTCGATGTCTCCGCAAGATTATGAACATCAGGTGGTACGACAAGATAACCAACTCTGAAGTACTGCATTGTGCAAACCTGCCTTCCATCATGGTCATGCTCAGCAGTAGACGACTTAGATGGTTGGGGCATGTGAGAAGAATGGAAACTTGTAGCATACCAAAACAAATGTTGTTCTGTGAACTTTCGGAGGAAGAGGCACCAGGGCAGACCACTGCTCAGATATAAAGATGTCTGCAAAGCCTCAATGAAAAACATTTCTATAGGTCCCAGCACATGGGAGGGACTAGCTGATGACAGAGTTGTGTGGAAAGCGATATTGCGCAAGGGCGTAGAGTTTTTTGAGAAGAGACATGTATGAGCTGAACGACAAGAGAGAAAAGCGAAAACTCAGAAGTTGTCACAGTACAACACTTGCTAATTGACCGTCTGTAAAGATGAAAAAGGCCATATATATATATATATACTATCGATATAATGGAAGACTGCAGTAATACTACGTAGCAATGGCGAAACACGTAAAAATAAAGTACTGTAGTTTACAAAGTACAAAAACAATAACAATAACACAGCAACGTGTCGACCAAAAGGCCGTTATCAAGCACAGGATACACCACAAGGGAAGAAATCCACTTCTTATTTTATTTTCTTTGATCCAGAAGCAATTGAGTTGAAAGCTCTTCGGATCGGTGCCATGAACATCGCAACCCTTCGATTCGGTGCCACGAACACCGTAAATCTGGAGAACCTGTGGCTTTTCTACCAGCCCGCGGAATTGAACCCGCACTCACAGGAAGCTTGTCACCCGTCGCCCAACGCGTTAAAATTCGCTGGCGCAGGCGGATACAGCAGACATTATTACAATTAGAAAATAAATTCCTAACGGTCCTAATATGAAAATATGTAACTAGAAACGAAATAAAAGCAAAAGACTAGGAATCTATATATATCATCATCATCATCAGGTGCCGTCTCCACATCGAAGGTTGGCTGCAATGAATCTCCAGCATCCTCTGTCTTTCGCCTTGGCGTTGCACACTACCAGACTGTAACCTGTCCATTTCTTAAAGTTTCCCTCCCACTTATCTCTCAGTCTTCCTCTTGCTCTTCCCCCTCAACTTTCCCCTCTAGTAAATGTTTTATCATGGTGTCATGCCTTTTATGTGCCCAAAATACTTTACTTGTCTGAATTTTATTTCTCTTAATAATTGTTTCTTCATTCCTATTTTTCCTAAAACTTGTTTATTTGTCTGTTTTTCTGTCCATGAAACTCTGCTTATTCTTCTATATATCCACATCTCAAATGCATCAATTCTGTCTTCTAACTGCTTGTTCATTGTCCATGTTTCCGAGCCATACATTAATATAGGATATATATATAGCATTTGATCATTCTAATTTTTAGCCTGTTTGTAATTTGTTTGGATGTCAGTAACTTTCTCATACTATTGAAATTATCCTTGGCCATTCCTATTCTCTTTTTAATTTCTGTTATACATCTGCCATCATCTGTTATCATCTTAAGTTATTTATTATTTTTCCATTGATCTTGAGTCCTGACATTCCCTCTAGTTGTTTGAAGATTTTTTCTGTGTAGATGTTAAATAGGCTTGGTGACAGTATGCATCCTTGTCTCACTCCTCTCTTTATGTCTATGTATGGAGAGTAGCTATTTTCATATTTTATTATTGCTGTCTGATCCCAGTATATGTTACTTATTAGTCTGATATCATCCCCATCTAAGCCTATTTCTTGTAGACATATGATTAGCTTTTCATGTTGGACTCTGTCAAAAGCTTTGCTATATACTTGTTTGCACTTCTATATACTTGTCAGCGAGTAGTCTTATACAAAGTATTGCCTCTCTTGTTCCTCTGTTCTTTCTAAAATATATATTTATCTATATATATATATAAATATATGTTTAGAAATGTTATAGACTTGTGTGTAGTCATGTGATAATTTTTTATGTCTTGTGATGTCTCATACAGTCACGTGAATACTAGCTGATCTATATTCGTAGCCATGGCAACGGTATACAACAAAAGATACGTAGAAACATAATACATTATTTGTGTAGTAAAATGTTGAGCAAAGACAATCCTATTTGTTATGTCTGGTGGCTAGCTAGCCTCATTGTTAAGACACCCAAACATCTCACGCATCCACTAAACAACAGATGGTCAACAGTTTATTCATGCCTACGTATTGTGTTACTAGAGCCAAACATGGACAATGAGCAAAGCACAGTCGCCAAAAATAACGACATGTGAAATGCGATCCCTACGAAACGCTATCAACAACACCAGAAAAGACAGTCACCAACATCATCATAAGAAAGTTAGATGTGACAGAACCTTGCTTGAATTACATTGGAAAAAAAGAATGAAGTGGTTCGCCCACTGAATAAGAATGCAACCAAACTTCACCGTATACAGTCTTCTGCACGAGAATATCAGGAACGAAGGCAAGAGGAAGACCACGAAAATGATTGATAGATGTCAGAGCACAGTCCTGTCATTAAGATTAACTATCACCAAAGCCACTAGAGCATGCTCAGCACGACACAGAGCAACAGCCCGGTAACATTGTGACGACAAAAGAAGTTGACCAGTACGACCTGATTTAACTAAAACAAGACGTGTTCTTAGGGTGACAGTGGCATGCCTTGGCTTAAGAGACTTCCACCACTGCACAAGAATACCAATGACGTTAAGGGCACGAAAATCAAAGCGTTATGTTATGTTATGCGATCGACGTCATGACACATTGTGCATTCCCATGCGTGCTCAGTCCTTCGCAGCAGCAGCCATTCTAAAATCCATTTTCTCACCGTACCCATGAGAAGTTGATTCTCTCTCTACCACGAAGAAAACAATTTCTGGTATGTTCAAACTTCACTTCTAATGAGAATCAATAAAATCAAGAGAACCATGAAAATCAGCAGAACACCAAGCCAAGCAAACATACAAATAGATAACACCAGAGTAAAGCAAGTTTCTAAATTTAAATATTTAGGCAGCATTTTCACAGAGGACGGAAATCTCGATATAGGAATAGAGACAAGTTGCAAAAAGCAAATGCAGTGACCCACCAGATGGCACCATTACTACAGTACCCAAAAGATCAAGATGGAAGTGAAAAGACAGATGATAAAAAGTATTTTTCTGCCAAAACTTTGTTACCAGTGGCAAACTTGATCTCTGACAGCAACACACCACAGAAAGATCACCAACACTTTGTTACCAGTGTCAAACTTGATCTCTGACAGCAACACACCACAGAAAGATCACCAACACTTTGTTACCAGTGTCAAACTTGATCTCTGACAGCAACACATCACAGAAAGATCACCAACACTTTGTTACCAGTGTCAAACTTGATCTCTGACAGCAACACATCACAGAAAGATCACCAACACTTTGTTACCAGTGTCAAACTTGATCTCTGACAGCAACACATCACAGAAAGATCACCAACACTTTGTTACCAGTGTCAAACTTGATCTCTGACAGCAACACATCACAGAAAGATCACCAACACTTTGTTACCAGTGTCAAACTTGATCTCTGACAGCAACACATCACAGAAAGATCACCAACACTTTGTTACCAGTGTCAAACTTGATCTCTGACAGCAACACACCACAGAAAGATCACCAACACTTTGTTACCAGTGTCAAACTTGATCTCTGACAGCAACACACCACAGAAAGATCACCACGTAGGAAATGTAATGCTTGAGGAAGGCAGTAGGAGTCACCAGGAAAGATAGACTACGAAATGAGGACATCAGAAGCAGAGTTGGCATAATTTCATACATCGAGTTTTAAAATGCTCAGTGACCGTTTTGGTCAACACTTACGCGATATACGGCAAAGCTCTGTGACCGTTTCGGCCAACACTTACGCGATATACACCAAAGCTCTGTGACCCCTGTAGTCACTCATTTCAATGGAACTGACCATTTGGGTGCTCACAACGTCCAGGTCACTGCCATCCGATCATGTTCATCTGATGATCGCATTTGGGTGCTCACAACGTCCAGGTCACTGCCATCCGATCATGTTCATCTGATGATCGCATTTGGGTGCTCACGACGTCCAGGTCACTGCCATCCGATCATGTTCATCTGATGATCGTAGTCGATTTGCCCTGAAGAATCGCTTGATTTCTTTATATGGTACCTAGTGACCTCATGGACTCAACATTCTACATTCCTATGTTTCTTAGTACTTTCTCTTCTCATGCTCTATCTTGTATATGTGTATTTGTTAAATTATATGAGTCATATATTTACTTGATTATTTTATTGTTTCTCTTCTTTTTCCACTTCTAATTTTTCTGTATTTATTTCGTTGTTCGTTTTTAGTCACATATTTTCATTCATTTTTAACCGTTGTAATATCTTTGTCAAAGTCTATATGCAGTATTCTGTGACATTCGTCACTTTTGTTGTATCGTTTGCTTGATAAAGGCCTTTTTGTTCGAAACGTTTCTGTGTATTGTCATTGTTCTTGTATTTTGTAAAACTACTGTACTTTGTTTTACGTGTTTCGTCAATCTCTTCCATGGAATTGAATCCGAAATTTCTTGCCTCTTTCAGCACCGCTCCTTTCAGGGTTTCCATATGACGTCCTCTCTTTCTTGAACCCTTTGTCTCTCATTTCAATGCCTGCTTTGATATTATTTAATCATTTCTTCTTGCCCGAGTCGTTACCTGGGCCCATATTTGGGGTGTAAAGAATAGAACCACTGTTACCTGCCACGTATGTCGTAAGAGGCGACTAAGGTCGTTTGGCAGAAATCGGATGCATGCGTTCTAAATGTGTAGAAGTCTATGCGTTTAGGGGCCTACCAAACCAATGTGCAACGTATACACGTTCTTGGCAAAGATCAAACATATCACAAAGAGTGATTAAAAGTGATCGTAAAGAACGAACGCAAAGAAGAAGAAGAATCATTTCGTCTCACCGTTATTATAAACCATTCAATCATTTATCATTTTAAAACTTCAATATCATGCATTGTTTCATCAATGTATCGGTTGTTTTTTTGGTTTATATTTCATTTGATTGACATATCAGTCATGCCGATGACATTTTGAAAGAAAACCACTGATGTTTGCATGTTTTATTAAAACAATAATTCTGTAGGTTTCAGTTGTCCATTGTTTTAGCTGATGAATTATGTCTACTATCTGTTCCCAAGGCGGATGATGGAACTAGTTGTCCACTCTTGTCGTTAGGCGGAGGGGTGTGAACTTTACTTTTAGTTCCAGAGCCAGATCAGTCGCCCTTATTGTGTTATATCTGTGTTTATGTAGTGTAGTCTTGATATTGTCTATCCATCTTTTTCTTGGTCTTCCATTGTCTCTAGTACTTGATCTCTTTTTATTGTATGCAGTGGCGGCTTATGATCTTTTCTGTTGGTCGGGTCAGAGACAAATTTTCGAGAAAATTATGGTTTTGGGTTAGGTTATATTTTAATTTATAAAATAATAAATACACATTACATTATATTTTTTGTGGGCAGGGCCCACTGGCCTAATGACGAGCCGCCATTGATTGTATGCTGTTGTTGGTCGTTGATTGTATTCTATTCTTATTAAATATCCTCTTCTTGTTCTTCTTTGCGTTCGGTTTCGAATGCTCGTCTAAATCATGAGATGGGTTGCCTCTATGAAGCTGCATGTCAGTTGGAGTTCTTCGAGAGTTCCCCATAGCTTGGTCTGTAAGCTTTGTTCATGAGGCCATGTTTCATTTCGTTGGTGTATATATGATGGACATGACTGCAGGATGTGCTCTGAAGTCTGTGTTTCTGTCTGACATGCACACTGTGTAGTCTGAGCAGACTTTATTCTGTGCATGTGGTGGTTGAGCCTGCAGTGTCCTGTTCTTAGGCGAAAGATTGTTGTGTGCTGTTTTCTGTTTAGTCTGCTGATGGGATCTTGTGGGTGTTTGCTGTGGGTTTGTTGCCTCCATACCTCTTTGTACTTTCTTTTGATATGTGTCTTGATTTCTGGTAGTGACACTGGGTGTTTGTGTTGTGTAAGTTTTGTTCCCTCCTTAGCCAGCATGTCTGCTCTCTCATTTCCTGGTACACCACAGTGGGCTGGTATCCACTGGAGAATAACTTTGTTGTGTTCTGGGAGCTTGTTTAGCTGTAGTGTCAGCTCTCTTTCCATGTTATCTTGTGGTTCCCTTTGTGTGGCATTAAATATCCAAACCACTGCATTTGGACATTTCTTAACCGATAATATTATATCAACACTCAATTTCTTTGTGTATCTCTGCTGTTGTTTGACATTTATTTTCTCAGTTTCCTGAGGTAATATAAAATAAGATGGTGGCGAACATGGTCGAACCATTATCGTAAATTCGAATCAAAATTATTCGCAATTTGTGGGGATTACTAGTTAATATATATTTGTAGGCAGATGAGAACATGTCGTTTATGAATCATATCAGAAAGTAGCAATGAAGTTCTTTGAATATGATAGGAGAAGATTTATTCCAACTCTCTGTGCTATCAGTGCCAAACATGACCCCTGACTAAGACACAAGAAAGAAAAATTACAACATGTGAAATGAGATGTCTACGAAAAGCTCTCAACGTTACAAGGAGAGATAGAGTGAGAAACGAGAATATCAGAAACATCGTTGGTACTATACCATGCATACAGTACATCGAGAAGCAAAGAATTAAGTGGTTCGGCCATTTAATGAGAATGGAACCACATTTACTACCATCACGTGCCTATAATAATCGACACTCAGGGCGCAGAGCACGAGGCAGGCCAAGAACACGATGGATAGATAACATCTCAGAGTCCCTGCGAAAGCATGGACTGACAACGTCAAGCGCAACACACCTGGCACAAGATAGGAAACTAACTCTCCCACGACGCTTCACGGCAAATGTGGTTAAGATAAGATAAGATAAGATAAGTGAACGTCTGCGGTCTAGCAGTAGTGAGGTCGATCACAATCCAATATCGCTTGGTTCAATCCGATGTGGGCACTATAGAAGCACATTTTTTCCCGTGGATATTTTTTTACGAACTATAACAATAGACCTCACCGTTTAGAAAGCAATGACAAACTACTGAACTTATTAGCGGTGTCTAGAAAATATAGACTCGTTTATTTTGGTTGTTGATGACGTCCTGTGGTTGTTCGTGACGTCATGTGGTTGTTGGTGACGTCATGTGATTGATGGTGAAATCATGTGATTGTTGGTGACGTCCTGTGGTTGTTGGTGACGTCCTGTGGTTGATTGTGACGTCCTGTGATTGTTGGTGACGTCATGTGATTGTTGGTGACGTCCTGTGATTGTTGGTGACGTCATGTGATTGTTGGTGACGTCCTGTGATTGTTGGTGACGTCATGTGATTGTTGGTGACGTCCTGTGATTGATGGTGACGTCACGTCCTGTGGTTGTTGATGACGTCCTGTGGTTGATGGTGACGTCACGTCCTGTGGTTGTTGATGCCGTCCTGTGGTTGTTGATGACGTCCTGTGGTTGTTGATGACGTCCTGTGGTTGTTGATGACGTCCTGTGGTTGTTGATGACGTCCTGTGGTTGATGGTGACGTCACGTCCTGTGGTTGATGGTGACGTGCTATGATTGTTGGTGACGTCATGTGATTGATGATGACGTCCTGTGATTGTTGGTGACGTCATGTGATTGTTGGTGACGTCATGTGATTGTTGGTGACGTCCTGTGATTGTTGGTGACGTCAGTGATTGTTGGTGACGTCATGTGATTGTTGATGACGTCATGTGATTGTTGGTGACGTCCTGTGATTGTTGGTGACGTCAGTGATTGTTGGTGACGTCCTGTGATTGTTGGTGACGTCCTGTGATTGTTGGTGACGTCATGTGATTGTTGGTGACGTCATGTGATTGTTGGTGACGTCATGTGATTGTTGGTGACGTCCTGTGATTGTTGGTGACGTCAGTGATTGTTGGTGACGTCCTGTGATTGTTGGTGACGTCCTGTGATTGTTGGTGACGTCTTGTGATTGTTGGTGACGTCATGTGATTGTTGGTGACGTCATGTGATTGTTGGTGACGTCATGTGATTGTTGGTGACGTCTTGTGGTTGATGGTGACGTACTATGATTGTTGATGACGTCCTGTGATTGTTGGTGACGTCCTGTGATTGTTGGTGACGTCATGTGATTGTTGGTGACGTCATGTGATTGTTGGTGACGTCATGTGATTGTTGGTGACGTCCTGTGATTGTTGGTGACGTCCTGTGATTGTTGGTGACGTCATGTGATTGTTGGTGACGTCATGTGTTTGATGGTGACGTCATGTGATTGTTGGTGACGTCATGTGATTGTTGGTGACGTCATGTGATTGTTGGTGACGTCCTGTGATTGTTGGTGACGTCCTGTGATTGTTGGTGACGTCATGTGATTGTTGGTGACGTCCTGTGATTGTTGGTGACGTCCTGTGATTGATGTTGGCTTCCTGTAAAGGATATGAAGCGATTGTCATTCACGAAAGAGGGGACATACGTCTTTGGAATCTAATGGCTGTATGGCTAGTTCAATCGCCGCGAAACTTTTCAGGTTATAAGTTTAATCTTTATGCTCCGACAGAAAAACCTTATATTTACTGGGGTTGAACCTGGGTCTACCGAAAGAGAGCCCTCGATCTAATTCATTCTGCTCGTATACGTTATTATTATTTTACTTTTTGTTTCCTGATCCAGAAACACTTGAGCTTTCAGTTCTACGGCTCGGTGCCATGGACATCGTAACCCATTGGTTTGGTGCCATGGACATCGTAACACTTCGGTTAGGTGCCATGGACATCGTAACCCTTCGGCTCGGTGCCATGGACATCGTAACACTTCGGTTTGGTGCCATGGACATCGTAACACTTCGGTTAGGTGCCATGGACATCGTAACACTTCGGCTCGGTGCCATGGACATCGTAACACTTCGGTTCGGTGCCATGGACATCGTAACCCTTCGGTTAGGTGCCATGGACATCGTAACCCTTCGGTTCGGTGCCATGGACATCGTAACCCTTCGGTTAGGTGCCATGGACATCGTAACCCTTCGGTTAGGTGCCATGGACATCGTAACACTTCGGTTCGGTGCCATGGACATCGTAACCCTTCTGTTCGGTGCCACGAACACCATAAATCTGGAGAACCTGTGGCTTTTCTGCCAGCCCGTGGAATTGAACCCGCACTCACAGGAAGCTTGTCACTCGTCGTCCAACGCGCTACGAACACGCTGATAAGCCATTCACACATTTATTTCCCTAAAAATCAATAGCATGCATTGTTTCATCAATGTATCGGTTTTATTTTCTTTTTTATATTTCATTTGATTGACATATCAATCATGCCGATGACGTTTTGAAATAGAATTGCTGATTCTGCATATGTTTTGTGAACATAATAATTTTGTGGTGTCAGTTGACCATTGTTCTAGTGTCTGATATTATATCAACACTCAATTTCTTTGTTTATCTCTGCTGTTATTATACATTCATTTTCTCACAGTTACATGAGGTAACATACAACAAGATGGCGGCGAACATGGTCGAACCATTATCGTAAACTACAATCAAAATTATTCGTAATTTGTGGGGATTACTATAGTCCGTTCAACAATTCATGCACTCAGTCCAATGCGAATTGCAGCAAAACCATCAATTCTGCAGTAACGAAACTTTGCACCCAATCTTAGAATTATATCGCCGTTAATGTCTGATGGAAGAAATTGCGATAGGAAGCTTGTTGTTTTGGGTAATATAACGGTTTCCTTTGATGTTAGCGGCATATTTAGCGATTCTGAAACGAAATTTTAATTTTTACAGTAAAAGCACCAATTTGACATTTGATAATGCACAGTCTCATGCATAGGCGTATCATCGCATCTCATAAGTGGGAGTCAATGTTGATATTTTGAATAGTCATGAAATGAACAAGAAATGTAGACTTAGTTGTATTATTGGTTTTAAGTAACTTACATGCCCGTCTGCCCAGCGTGTTCGTAGCGCGTTGGACTACGGGTGACTATCCCTCTGTGTGTGCGGGTTCAATTCCGCGGGATGGCAGACAAAGCCACAGATTCCCTAGATTTACGGGGTTCGTGGCACCGAACCGAAGGGTTACGATGTCTAATGGCACCGAGCCGAAGAGCTGAAAAGCTCAAGTGCTTCTGGATCGGAAAAAGTAACTTACATGACAGTTAAAGTTAACTGTCATGTCATAATGCCCTCCTCCTTTCACAATGACTATTTTATCTGTGCCTTTTTGCGGAAATGCTTGTATAGTATTAATGACACTTTTTAACATTGTAATAAATGTGCACTTTAAACTCATTAGGGATGTTATATCGATGTCTCTTGAAGTCAACAATATGATACAATAGCTTCACACTAACTTCGATCTACATTTGCATCCAAACGTCCGTCTTGCACTAATGACTTCATTTGTTTACAACGATCAACCGCTTATTGTATTGGTGTACGTGAAATGCATGAATCGTTGAAAAAAAATCCATTTCGTACCTGAATGTTTACTATTTTTTTCATCAATGTATTAAATGGCTGTAAACATTAGTTTTATTCAACCATGCCAATGGACGCGTTAAATATATAGCACGAAGAAGGCAACTTCTAGATGGTATAATTGTTTGAATGACAAAAAATATTTTTGGAACGTCGGAAAAATGTGTAGTTCACAAGCATGTTTTCAATTTATTTAATCAAATGGTTACCAAGATACAGGTTTGTATCTGTTGGCATGACAAGTTGAACGGACTATAGTCAATATACATTTTAGACAGGTGAGAACAGGTCGTTTACGAAACACATCAGAAAGGAACAATCAACATTCTGTGAACATGTTATGACAAGAGAAAGAGCCAATTCTCCGTAGCGGAACCGAGACATACCAGAATACTCGGTGCAATGAAGTTAATCTTTTGAAAAATCCTGATTCCTTCTTCTCGTGGTCATCCTCTTTCCCTCAATGCGCCCCTTGATAATAGTGTTATCCAGCCCTTTATTTCTTTGTATGGGTCAAAAATAATTCAATTTTCTCATTTCTGTAACATCAACCAGTTTACTTTGATTTTGAGTTCCTTCTGTTGAAGGACCAGGCGTTAGGGGGGGGCGGCCGAGGCGTAGCATGATAATTGTTAAAGGACCATACGTTTTATGGGTCCATTTCTTCTTTGTTCTGGTCTATGTTAATTCCGTCGTAGTCTCCTTTTATTCCATTGTGATTCTTCTCCACTGTAATTTCCCCGTAGTTCCTTTTATTTCATCCATATAGTCCATTTGATGTTCCTATGTACGATGGTATATCTAGATCAACATCTCTTTTATTCAACAGTAATATATATATATATCAACCGAAAATGATGTATTCATTTCATATTTCTTTAATCAGATGTTACAACTTGTGGACAATACACACACACACGTCCGTCAGTATCCACTGTTTTTCAATTCTCTCTCTATGTTCCAGCAACAGTTACTAAATCGTCACTCTCTAACTACGCAAAACGTCATTGTCTCGTTTAGTGTTACCCTTCTGCTTAGAGAGTGTAAACACTAAGTCTGCTACTAATATATCCTACCAACTATACTATAAACTAAAGCTACTTGTCTGTTCCTCAGCTGCCACCTAGGAGGGGGGGGACTGGCTATCCACTACACTTCTTTATGTATCCATTTGTTCTATGTACATGGTAGATCTACATGTACATTGTGAGCGTCTGGAGCTCAAGCGGTAGTGAGCTTGATCACGAACCCAAGCGTACCTGGTTCAAACCCCAAGTTTGGAAGCAAATTCGTTTCCAATGAGATTTTTACAAAAAGGTAAAAATAGACATCACCGTTTAGAAAGCAATGGCAAACTTCTGAACGTATAAGTAGTGCCTAGAAAATCAACAACAATTTTACTGTGGTTGATAGCTACGTCCTTTAAGATATGCCACGATTTTCATTGTACATGGTACACATAGGACCCTTCTGTAGCATTTTATATATACAAAACCACATATATGCTTTTCCATTGTCTTCGTCTTCTTTTTCTGCCAACGCCCTCTCGGTCAATTTAGATGGGAGTTATGACGCCTGGTATTGCGCTTCTGACTGATTTTTGCGTGAGGCCTGCTTACCATTGTACCAGTGTCCCTCGCAAACAGGCGAGTCTTCACCATCTTCAGAGGTACTTGAAGTTTAGATCCTTCAACGGTGATCTTTACAGCAAACATGTTGTCCAAAAAATACAGGCCTTGAGTCCTCGTACCATCGGTACTTTTACGGTCGGTGTTGATTAGTGAAGTGCGACTTCTCTATCGGATTTCCTGCCTTTGGTGAGGTCGTTTCGTACGCATCGTCTGCTAAATACTCTTTAATTATCTTTTAATGCCATATATTTAGGCTTGGATCTACGCCAAAGAGCATTTACTACTTTGTTGACTGGGTGAGATCGTTTCGGTTTAGGAGCATGCTGAACCCTCTAGGCTAGTCATTGGAACTGTCACCTTTCTTGTATTCACTGCTCTTTAATGATCATTTTTCGCCGTAAATTTGGGCTTTATGATCCTCGCCCAAGAGCATATCTATAATATTCGCCCTTTCTGACTATATGAGGTCGTTCCGGATCAGAAACATTCTCAGCCAACAGGGACACATGTGTTTATCACACATACGATCATTTTTTTTGGCTGTTTAATTGACTTTTATATAAAGCTTATTTATATGATAAAATTTATAAAATCTATAAAATTTATATGATCTGAGTCAGTTTTGGGACGTCATCCTACTCTGTGTAGGACGATCGGCGTCCAAAAAGCATTGTCCTTCGCCAATGTTTGGATTTGTACCAGTCAAGCCTTTACATTATCGGCCTTACTTTTCAAGCACCGATGAGATTTTTGCAGAAGGAATATTCTCCGCCGTTTTTAGAACTCGTGCTGGCACCTGACAATTTGCAGTTTCTACTCTGCATTTTCCCTGTCCCCGGGAAATACTGAACTAGGGCTGTGCAGAATTGATCCACTGCCTTATTAAATGTCCAAGCTTCACACCCATATATTGCAGCAAGGAATATGCATACACTTAGTATTCTGATATTTGTAACCATATATGTTCCATTATGATCAAACTTCACGTTAATGTGCTCTGTAGTGGACAAGTTATTGACCAAACTTTATGTTAATGTGCTCTGTAGTGGACAAGTTATTGACCAAACTTTACGTTAATGTGCTCTATAGTGGACAAGTTATTGACCAAACTTCACGTTAATGTGCTCTGTAGTGGACAAGTTATTGACCAAACTTCACGTTAATGTGCTCTGTAGTGGACAAGTTATTGACCAAACTTCACTTTAATGTGCTCTGTAGTGGACAAGTTATTGACCAAACTTCACGTTAATGTGCTCTGTAGTGGACAAGTTATTGACCAAACTTCACGTTAATGTGCTCTGTAGTGGACAAGTTATTGACCAAACTTAACTTTAATGTGCTCTGTAGTGGACAAGTTATTGACCAAACTTCACTTTAATGTGCTCTGTAGTGGACAAGTTATTGACCAAACTTCACGTTAATGTGCTCTGTAGTGGACAAGTTATTGACCAAACTTCACGTTAATGTGCTCTGTAGTGGACAAGTTATTGACCAAACTTCACGTTAATGTGCTCTGTAGTGGACAAGTTATTGACCAAACTTCACGTTAATGTGCTCTGTAGTGGACAAGTTATTGACCAAACTTCACGTTAATGTGCTCTATAGTGGACAAGTTATTGACCAAACTTCACGTTAATGTGCTCTATAGTGGACAAGTTATTGACCAAACTTTACGTTAATGTGCTCTATAGTGGACAAGTTATTGACCAAACTTCACGTTAATGTGCTCTATAGTGGACAAGTTATTGACCAAACTTTACGTTAATGTGCTCTATAGTGGACAAGTTATTGACCAAACTTTACGTTAATGTGCTCTATAGTGGACAAGTTATTGACCAAACTTCACGTTAATGTGCTCTATAGTGGACAAGTTATTGACCAAACTTCACGTTAATGTGCTCTATAGTGGACAAGTTATTGACCAAACTTTACGTTAATGTGCTCTATAGTGGACAAGTTATTGACCAAACTTCACGTTAATGTGCTCTGTAGTGGACAAGTTATTGACCAAACTTCACGTTAATGTGCTCTATAGTGGACAAGTTACTGATCAAACTATGACTGACTGCTATGGCCATCATCGTTGCACTTCGGTGAGTAACCATGTATGTTCCAATCTCTTTCTTAAACAGGAAGATCTCATCGCAGTGCACAGATTATATAGCGCCGGCGAGGGTCCCCGAATATATAATATAATAATAATAATATAATTCCTCTCGTACCGTTATACGTTACATAAGGTCTGCAAGTAGTTTCTCCATTCCGCTCTATCCTGGGCAACTTGCTCAATCTCATCCATGGAACTGAAACCGATATTTCCTGCCTCTCTCAGCAAAGTTCGTTTCAGGGTCTCCTTAGGTCGACCTCTCTTTCTTGAACTCTTTGCATCCCACTTCAATGCCTGCTTTGATATTCTTGATCATTTCTCCTCAAGATGTGCCCAACATATCTCCATCTTCTCTTTCTTATAACAGTTGTCACTAGTGGTTGACCAGACATGTCTCTGATTTCATCACTTCTACTAAATTCGTTCCATTTTATATTCATTAATTTTCGCAGACATCTATTTTCAAATGCATTCAACTTGCTTTCTATATCTTTAGTCATTTTCCAACTCTCGCTAGCATATGTTAGGATTGATATAACATTTGAATTGAAAATTCGTAATTTAGTTTTAATACTATATAACTTGCAGTTCCATATTTTATTTACACTTTATATATCCCCGAATATATATGTATATATATATATATATATATATATATATATATATATATATATATATATATACAAGCTTTATTCTAATGTGCTCTGTAGTGGACACGTTACCGACCAAGCTATATTCTAATATGCTCTAAAGGAGACACGTTACTGACCAAGTTATATTCTAATATGCTCTAAAGGAGACACGTTACTGACCAAGTTATATTCTTATACAGTGGCGGCTCTTTATCCTTTTTTTTGGTGGGGTCAGACATAAATTTTCAGAAAAATCAGGGGTTTGGGTTAGGTTATATTTTAATTTAATAAATAATAAATACACGTTGCACATTATTTTTTGGGGGCCTGACCCACTGGCCCTTAATGACGAGCCGCCACTGTTCTTATATGCTCTGAAAGTGACAAGTTACTGACCAAGCTATATTCTAACGTACTCTGTAATAAACACTTTACCCACCAAACAATACTTTAATTTGCTCTGTAGTAGACAAGTTGCTGACTAAGGTAGTAATACCAATCACCATTTAGTTCCCGAATCTAGCTAATGCAAACGTTACCACATAATTAAATGCCATGTCGCTGTGTTTGAAAAATAACAACCATTATGTGGGATCTACCTACATCAAAGTGATTGAACGAACGTTTGTGTTTTATGAAGCAATTAAAAGTGAAGACACATTCCATGAATTATTTCGCCATTCAATCATGACATGATTGTTTCTTTGATGTCATCGAAGCGTGATGCATGTAAATGTCTCCTAATGGGGCGCCGATAGCGGAACCGATAACACGCTTGGCTAGTGACGTGACGTTCTAATTCCGAGGGTTTGAGCACAGTCAACTCTAGATAACTATGCCAGACAACTGACTGGGGGTTCCTGACCTAGATCAGAAAAAGGGGCCGGAAAGTATATATGTTTGATAGAACACTGCAAGCTTTTTTCAATTTTACTCAATTCTGTGAGTGTATGGTTATTTATTGGTGACAAATATTCATAATATTAATATTCCTTATTGTTAAACTTAACTTGTTGCATAATATAACTTCGATTTAGCATTTTGTGTTGATTTTAAAATGAATTCGCATATATACACTATTCCTGGAATGCGAGATCACGTGGTATAGTTGTGGTCTGATTTCCCATAATTCTTACCTGAGTCCGAAGGCCCATTAGTTTATAGTTGGCTCTGGTTTGAGACCAACTCGGGTCAAACAAATTTTTGGTATGCACACGACTCGCTGTTGGACTACATGTTTCCTTATCGTTTACTCGGGAAGGGAGGGAGGGTGGGGAAGAGGGTTAAATTACAAGTAACTCAGAATTCAGAGTAAGGCTTGACTGAATAGTGAAGTACGCCGATAAGGAAATAAAAAAAAATCACGTAAAAATTAGTCAGAGATGCGGTCTTATTAAACGCTCTGATTACTCCTGAATGTATAGCGGTTAAACGAAAAAACTCGCCCGAGTGGTTACCGGGGCCCAAATTTGGGGTGTGAAGAATAGAACCACTGTTACCTGCCACACATGTCGTAAGAGGCGACTAAAGAGGTTTGGCTGAAATCGGATGCACGTGTCCGAAACGTATAGAAGTCTGTGTTTAGGGCCTACCAAACCAATGTGCAACGTATATACGTTCTTGGCAAAGATCAAACATATCACAAAGAGTGATTAAAATTGGTTGTAAAGAACGAACACAAAGAAGAAGAGCGGAATAAACTAATCTTCTATTGTAATGTGTTCATAGAGTGCATTGATGTTTTTTTCTTCTTCACTGTTGGCCCTATAGTATTATCAATTTAAAGGAAGATTGCTGTAAAAAAACTATGTAGCAATGGCAAAAACTTAATAACAAAGTATTGTAATCTTACAAAATACAAAAACAAAACAATACAAAATGGCTGGCTGGTTGTGTTCGTAAGGACGCTCGTATTGCTAGTCTAGGCAATGGGTGTCGTAAAGATGCTCGTATTGCTAGTCTAGGCAATGGGTGTCGTAAAGATGCTCGTATTGCTAGTCTAGGCAATGGGTGTCGTAAAGATGCTCATATTGCTAGTCTTAGGCGATGGATGTCGTAAAGATGCTCGTATTGCTAGTCTAGGCGATGGATGTCGTAAAGATGCTCGTATTGCTAGTCTAGGCGATGGATGTCGTAAAGATGCTCGTATTGCTAGTCTAGGCGATGGGTGTCGTAATGACGCTCGTATTGCTAGTCTAGGCGATGGATGTCGTAAGGACGCTCGTATTGCTAGTCTAGGCGATGAGTGTCGTAAAGACGCTTGTATTGCTAGTCTAGGCGATGGGTGTCGTAATGACGCTCGTATTGCTAGGCTAGGCGATGGGTGTCGTAAGAAATGCGGGTAAGTGGTTCGAATCCTGTGTTTGTCTATTTGTTTTTTCGGAAGCTCTTAATACCTGTACACTGGTTAGTTGTTGATCATATTCGTTACTTCCGTTGCTTCCTCTGGGGTTCTTACAAAATACTCCTTGTTCTCATCTAACAATACACATCAACGTTTCGACCAAACGACCTTTATCAAGCAAACAACACAACATGAGTGACGAATTTTACAGCACACTATATATAAACTACAACAGAGACATCATAACGGTGTCCTAAACTTTCAGGACCGTTGTGATGTCACTGTCTGCCCTTACGTGATTTTATTGTTGGTGAGGCAGAAGATATTATATCAACCGCATTTTTAACGTCCTTGTTACATACTTCAAACTAATGGAAACCTTTTAATCTTGTGATACAATTATTTTAGCTCGCATTAAAATTGAGATGGGTGTGACGGAAAGGATTATTGTATAGAAATCTTTTTCCTACATTCAAATCTGGTCGCCATCAAACATTATATTACACTAATTTGCAATTACATTTTATCAAAGATTTAGTTTGCAAAGATCTAGTTTGCAAAGATCTTGTGTGCAAAGATCTAGTTTGCAAAGATGTAGTTTGCAAAGATCTAGTTTGTAAAGATCTAGCTTGCAAAGATCTAGTTTGCAAAAATCTAGTTCGCAAAGATCTCGTTCGCAAAGATCTAGTTTGAAAATATCTAGTCTGAAATTATCTATATGTATAGGAACTAATTCAGAAAAATCTAGTTTTTAAAGATCTAGTTTGCACAGATATATTTGTTAAAGATCTAGTTTTAAAAATCTAGTTTGCAGAGACCTAGTTTACAAAGATCTAGTTTGCAAAGATCTAGTTCGCAAAGATCTAGGTTGGAAAGATCTAGTTAAGACATCCTGCCAAGTAGTTGGGAAGACAGCTTAGAGCCTGTACAACTTTCTAAAATTCTTGTCTAAATCACACATGATCTAACTACATGTTTTCAGTGAGTCGTGTTAGATCACTTAAGGTTTAATCTTATTTCCAAGAGGTGAAAAGCTAATAACCGTCTTACTGGTGCGTTAAGTATCGGTTGTCATGGAAACAAGATGAACGCAGTTATCAACAAGAAACAAGTGGTTGTTTGTTGGCAGGGAAACCAAACAAACTTAAGCTATAATACTATTATTAAATACAAGACCGGGAGTGATGTTGGAAGACAGATGGATATATTTATTAACTAGTAGTTTACCCGTTCCTCGAACGGGCAATTTAGTTTAAATCTATTTGTAAAGTCCCTTAAAGAAACATGCCTCATTACCTCAAAATCGGCTTCTTCCCAAATTTTTTTTTTTTTTTCCCAGAAGCACTTGAGCTGAAAGCTCTTCGGCTCGGTGTCATGGACATCGTAACCTTCGGCTCGGTGCCACGAACACCGTAAATCTGGGGAACCTGTAGCTTTTCTGCCAGTACGCGTAGTTGAACCCGCACTTACAGAGGACTAGTCACCCGTAGTCCAACGCGCTACGAACACGCTGGACACGTGGGCCAACTTCTTCTTCCCAATAAAACAATATGTTTTCTCTCCATGCTTGGTTTAAAACTTTGTCGGTTGACCACATAAGATTAAAATGTCCCTAATTCCGATTGCCAGTAAAACCTGATAAAATAGAATTTCCGTTCCCGTGAAAGTTGACAAATAACAATTTGCAAATAGAATTTATTCAGTCAGTTCTCCATAGATGCAAATGAAGTTTTGTAATTCTCATAATCAAATGTGTTAATAAATGTTAAAAGAATTGTTGAACTTTCCGTGAATTGAACATGTTGTCTTCAGTATAGCATCAGAGCATCTTATGCATTCGGCCACAGAACAGACATGTTGAAATACCAATAAATATGTTAGTATTCGTGTGACTGATGTGCGTAAGACATCACCGGAATATAACAACATGATTTCTGCGTATCACGTGACCGGGAACGTCGTGAAAACATTGATAGACAAGTTCGGCGATTTCTATACAAAATTACCAATTGCGTTAAGTTGGAATATGGTTATAGAAAGGAACAAATAGTTCAGTTTTATAATTTTTACCTCTTCCCATGTATGAAAGCTACCCTCTTGCCATATTTCAAGTCCGTAGGATGTCCAGATATCTTCAAACAATTGGGACAGATATACAATTGCATTCAACTGATTCTTATATGTGTATAGATGAAGGCTTTGCCGAAGATATCTATATCAATATATATAAAAGATAGTCACGGTAGCATAGTTGTTAAGTGAAATTGCTTCTTAGGTGCAGGCTACGGGTTTAATTCCACAGTGGGCGTTTTTCCGACAGTAACGGCTCTCAAAAACAAGAAAGACAGAATCACTAACATCAGCATAAGAAAGAAAGTTGGCACAAAACCGTGCTTGAATTACATAGATAAACAAAGAATGAAGTGGTTTGGGCACTTAATAAGAATGCATCCAAACTCCACAGTATACAGTCTTATACAACAGAACATCGGGAAAGAAGGCAGGAGGAAGACCACGGAAAAGATGGTTAGATGGCGTAGTAGAATCCTGTGAAAGAGAAAAGATAACAATCACACAAGCCACCAGAACAGCGCAAGACAAAAACAGAAAACCACGACACTGGGCAACAACCCGGTAGCAATGTGACGACAAAAGAAGAAGAAGAACGGCTCACAGGGCAATGCAACATTATTAGGGTACCAGGAAAAGCACTGGAAAGAAAAGGGCGAGATGTTGACCATATCACCCCTCGTGTGCCGACAGTTAGTAAAAACTACGGGCCTATCACTGTATTAGCCTATATACCTTGAGGTTTATAAAAGGCTTCCTTTACTTTTATATATTCATCTCGTAGCCTTATACGTTACATAAGGCCTGCAAGTATTTTCTCCATACCGCTCTATCCTGGGCAACTCACACAATCTCTTATATTTAAAAAAGGGTTTAAAGCCGAAGGATTGACTTCATTGCACCGGGTTTTAACCAATACGGCTCGGTCCCTCTCCGCAGAAATCGCACACCACCTGCCGAGAGTATTGCACAAAGCACGAACTCCGTAACTCCAGCAATAATCCTAGGGTTTCTGGAAAAACTCCACTCGTGAACAGAATGGCGCGGTCCGGACTCGAACCCACGACCTTTGACTCACAAGGCAAAAGGCTTAACCACTTAGCCACAGAGACCCCCAAATCTCTTCTATGGAATGGGTACGATATTTCTTGCCACTCTCAGTAACGTTTGTTTCAGAGTTTTCCTGAGACGTTCTTTCTTTATTGAACCATTTGCCTCCCACTTCAATGCATGCTGTTTTATTTTTTGATCATTTCTTTTCAATGTGAATATATTCATTCATATGCCATTTCTGTAATGAATGTCCGATCTCGTTCTTACACAGGAAGAACTGTCAGCGACAGTGCACGAACTCCATAGCACCGGTGAGGGTCTCCGGTGTAATTTAGAAGATGGTAATTAGTCCATAAAAAGAAAGGTTTTCTGGGCAGATGACACTCAACAACCCGGGGAAGGTAGTTTGTCTAAGGGTCGCTACTCTAAAAGAAAGTAGCAACTGCTGCCTTGCAGGTTGGCTGGGGACAGTCAAAGGCTAACGGAGAGCGAACCCAGTAAACGCTGGTTGAAATCGGACACTTCACCGAAGGACACGCACTAGAGCTCCAAATGGTACTGAACGATGTGATGTAAAACCCATTCTTTGCAACGGCTGTTTATATATCACAAAAAGAATGATAAAAATGGCCGAAAAAGAACGATGGTGAGAGAGAGAGAGCGAGAGAGAGAGAGAGAGAGAGAGAGAGAAAGATGGTGAAAGTATTTTGTAAAATAATTAACATATAACTTTCTAATGAATTGTGCCCGTGCTGCGACTCTCCAGCCTGCTCTTCTCGATTTTCAACTGCCAATGGTTCTTTTACGGGCTCAAATTGAATACAGACTAAAGTTTTATCGTCAGTTTCCAACAGGACTGTAAACTCGATCGCACCAACACTGAAATCAGGGATCTCTGGAAAAATAACTCGATGACTTCACGAGGGAGCGATTGGAGTTTCTTTGGAATGATAGTCGATCACTAATCTCTACACCACCTAGACGACTATGGAGTGATTTCTCTCGCGATCACCGCCCAGAATGATGTACCAGATCTTCCCATAAATTCTATACATGTGAAAATCTGATTCATGCAGCCTTAGCATTGATGTGTTTTACGTCACATCTTCAGCACCATTTGAAGCTCTGGTGCTTATCCTTCGGCGATGTGTCCGGTTTCAGCCAGCGTTTACTCGGTTCGCTCTCCGTTCTGTAGCCATCTAGTGTTTTTTTCGGTGTGGGGTAGCTAGCCCCACCCCCAACCTCCTTAGCCGCCTCTTACGACATGCATGGCAGGTAACAGTGGTTCTATTCTTTACACCCCAATTTGGGTCCGGTAACCACTTGGGCGAATGGAGTGATTTTAGAGTCCCTGCATTGAGAAAATAAGGTGAAAATGTGTCCATTACAAAGTAAAATCTGCATTAGTTAGACACTTAGTTATTAAAATAAACTATGATTGAAATGGAATCGTGACAGACTATAACTTGTCATGTTTGTCAATGTATTGATCTTGGTTCTAAATTCTTACACGTTACAATATCTCTTCTAGAGCGCTTGGAAACAACAACAGCAAGGACAAACAAAAAAAAACCCAGTAGCATTATAACGATGCATCGCCAAGATAATAAACACGGAGCGATTTGACAACTCAACCAAAAAAAACCAAAAAGAAAAAAATTTAAACAGATGGGGTTCTGGTAATATACAGTGGCGGCTCGTGGTCAGTTTTCTTGGTGGGGCCAGACACAAATTTTATGGAAAATCATGGTTTTTGAAGTATTTACTATTATTTGTCTATTCAGAGAAATAATTATCCCTTTGGATTATTGGTGGGGCCGGGCCCCAGTGGCCCTCAATAACGAGCCGCCCCTGGTAATAATAATATCCGAAACCAGCTTTCTATAGAACACGGCGGTGCATCAGATAGAAAGCATACACTGGAGATGGAAATCATAAAAGTTCTTAAGTAGATTATCTGAAATCGTGTTCAGATTTTGAAGCTGTTATTATTTAGTTTCTGTTGTCGTGTAAACAATGTGATAGTTGCGTGTGTAAATAGAAAATATGGATGATTTGGAGTGATAGCTTCTGGGACAGGTTGAGATTTGTATCGGTAATCTGTGTGCATGCATAAGTGGACTATGTCGTTCTAACCCATAGCTTTCCAAAGTGTGCGGTATCACCCAATCCCTTCCCAATGACGCTGAAGCCTTCTAGGAGGAAGAGAGAGGGGATGGGTCCACGAGGTACTCACAGGAGGTCCTCAAGCATTTGAAGTTTGACATTTCAAAAGAAAATATGCGAAATCAAAGGACCCGGGTGAGACCGGAGTCTACATGTCTGACAGGACAAAATTAAAGATCATTTGAAGTTTCCTGCAGTCTGAGAAATTGAAACCAGCTTGACTGTTGGTGTGGTATAATAATAACTCCATCGCTAGAAGATTTTCATATATAGAAACATATGGCCGAAGAATGTATTTAAGGAGGACTCGCGATAATGCAAAATTGCTTGCACCTTTTAATGGCGTTGTATGAGATGATATATATATATATATATATATATATATATATATATATATATATATATATATATATATATATATATATATATCAGTGGCGGCTCGTGATCATTTTTGTTTTTTGGGGCCAGACAGAAATTTTCGAAAAAATCATGGTTTCGGTTAGGTTATATTTTAATGTATAAAATAATAAATACACGTTACACCTTACTTTTGTGGGCCGGCCCCACTGGCCCTTAATGACGAGCCGCCACTGTATATATATATATTACCGCTATTTTTGAACTCTCCAAAACACGAAGATCTGGCGTGAAAGACAAGGACTCCTGTCTACAAACATTCTGATTGAATGATTGATTGATTGATTGATTGAAGACATTCTGTCATTATTGTGTGATACAATCATATTCAATTCTTAAATGAGTGTGTATACATAATTCAAATAAAATTGTCAATTGCTATATGCAACGAACGAGCGCAAATTGTTGCAAAAGGAATGTGTATATATTGTTGGGATCAAGTGGACCTGTTTGAAAATAACCCTTAGAATTCACAGCGCCTACATGTGGTTTCCTGAAATAGATTTTCCAGCCATTACTGTCTCGTTACCTGTCAGCGGTGACAAGGTGCACAGTATTAATGAAGTAATTTGTCGATCTTTAGCTCAAGTTCTAACCTTCCCGCATGTTATTTTGTTGTTCCTTCAATAAGTTCATGTTATCTATATACAGAATTGAACACGAAGAAAGGTAATTTTACACAGCACGTAAACAGATCACATCGACGTCTTGATCAAAAGATCTTTATCAAGATACAAATATCAGAAGAGCACATTTTCCGTTAGGTGGAAAGGGCGGGGGTTACCTTTTATGCCTCAAGACATATTGAGTAATACGGTGTTGGGACCGCATTTTTCAGTGACATTTGGCAAACGATGGGTGGTGTGGTCAACGTCATGTCGATGTTTTCCGTTTCTTCGATAATGTTATTATAATATCGTTGGGTTTTGTGACTAAGTGGTTATGTGGTTAAGTGATTATGTTGTTATGTGGCTAACTGGTTATGTGCTAAGTGGTTATGTGGTTATGTGGCTAACTGGTTATTTGGCTAAGTGGTTATTGGCCAAGTGGTTATCTGGCTAAGTCGTTTTGTGCCTGTCATTATGTGGCTAAGTCGTAATATGGCTAAGTGGTTATGTGGCTAAGTGGTTATGTGGCCAACTGGTTATCTGGCTAAGTGGTTATTGGCCAAGTGGTTATCTGGCTAAGTCGTTTTGTGGCTAAGTGGTTAGTGGCATGGTGGCTAAGTGGTTATGTGGCAGGTTAGTGGCTAGTGGTTATGTGGCTATGATGGCAAGTGGTTATGTTGCTAAGTGGTTATGTGGCTAACTGGTTATTTGGCTAAGTGGTTATTGGCCAAGTGGTTATCTGCCAGGCTTACAGTCGTTATCTGGCTAATGGTGTGCTATGGTTATGTGGCTAAGTCGTTTTTCTGTTATGCTAAGTGGTATGTGGCTAAGTCGTTATATGGCTAAGTGGTTATGTGGCTAAGTGGTTCAAACCCGAACGACGTCTTCTGTTTATAAGTACATGTTTATTCAAGAGATCCCTAGGAACGTTGCCGGATATAAGGAGTTTGTGCTTTGTGCAATATTCTTGACAGTATTAGGGGCATTACTATGGATAGGAATCGATTCATATGGGGTCAGTCATATTGTTTTCAATTCAATCATTGCCCGTCTGCCCAGCGTGTTCGCAGCGCGTTGGACTACGGGTGACTATCCCTCTGTCTGTGCGGGTTCAATTCCGCGGGATGGCAGAAAAAGCCACAGATTTCCAAGATTTACGGTGTTCGTGGCACCGAACCGAAGGGTTACGATGTCCATGGCACCGATCCGAGGAGCTGAAAAGCTCAAGTACTTCTGGATCGGAAAAAAAAAAAAAATTCAATCATTAGCCTGTAGACCCTTTATTTGTCGTAAAGTTTAAGTGTTATCAAGAAATTAGGAACCCCCCATCATCCAGAGGATATGTTCGAGATGGATCGGACATGTGATACACGTGGATACTAACTCTGTCAGGAAAACTGCACTGAGATGAACGTGAACTGGAAAACCCAAAACCACACGGACAAGAACAGTAGGACAGGAACTGAAATAAAGAAATTACAACTGGAACATACTACAGAGGATGACCAAGAACAGATAATAAGGGTGTGCAAGAACAGAGAATAATGATGTACAAGAACAGAGAATAATGATGTACAAGAACAGAGAATAATGATGTACAAGAACAGAGAATAATGGTGTGCAAGAACAGAGAATAAGGGTGTGCAAGAACAGAGAATAATGATGTGCAAGAACAGAGAATAATGATGTACAAGAACAGATAATAAGGGATGTGCAAGAACAGAGAATAATGTGTGCAAGAACAGAGAATAAAGGTGTCAAGAACAGAGACTAAGATGTACAAGAAAGAGAAAGAGATGTGGCAAGAACTAGAGAATAATGGTGTTCAAGCGAGAATAATGGTGTGCAAGAACAGAGAATAATGGTGTGCAAGAACAGAGAATAATGATGTACAAGAACAGAGAATAATGATGTGCAAGAACAGAGAATAATGGTGTGCAAGAACAGAGAATAAGGGTGTGCAAGAACAGAGAATAATGGTGTACATTTGCAGCTGCACTAAGTGCTAAGAGTGCTACAGACTAGAGAGAGAGAGAGGGAGAGAGAGATAGAGAGAGAGAGAGCAAGAGAGATAGAGAGAGCAAGAGAGAGAGAGAGAGAGAGCAAGAGAGATAGAGAGATGGTTGAGTTAAAGAGCCCCTAAGAACTTTATGATGTTATAAAGGATGTTCCATGAGTCGGCTCTGACGGCCTGCGCTGTTGCCAATCATACTGACAACATGTTACAGTGTGTCTAAGTGTATGTGCTACTATAAAGCGGGTTTTTAAATAATGATTTGCTAAATCATAAACTTTCTGTAGAAATAATGTGTGTTTTAGTAAAGTGGAAGATAAAGGAACCCTTTAATAACCTCGTGTGAATAGAGGAAAACACAGTGCTATAGGCTGTATGTTCATTGACGTCGGCACACGATTTGGGTGATGAGGTAGAAGATAGGACGCCTTTATTCCCAGAGCATGTCAATGGTACCCGAGTCTGAGGCTGAGCGAATGAAAGCCGTTGTAGAGGAAGAAAATTCACGCACATTGCGGGAGATGAACCCAGACCACCAGCTTTGAGAAGGAGATATAACACAGATGCTAAGAAGGAGATCAATGCATGGTTTATTGAATAGGAATAGCCAAAGTTCGTGAGAGAAGAAGAAGAGTAGGAACAGCCAGAATCGCTAGAAAGAAGAAGAAGAAGAAGAATAGGAACAGCCAGAGATCGTGGAGAAAGAAAAGAGTAGACCCCTTTATAACCCTTTTTATACCACGTGGTATATACATATTTTCACTGACAGTCGGCACCAATGAGTAATGTGGTCAACATCACGTCAGCGGCTATACTTCCGAGATTTTCCTGGTACCCAATTGAGCTGAATTTCCCTGAGAGCCGCTACTGTCGGAAAAATTCACACCCACTGTGGAATTGAATTGGAACCACTAGCCTAAGAAGTGAGTTCACTAACAACTTCGCTGCTGCCGCTATCTCATCGACTTGTAAAATTGCAATAAAGCTTAGTGTTCTATCACACATATAAAACTCTACCCACATGAATGGGAATTTCCGATTTCCCAACTGAACTCAATGACTTCATGTTACAGGTGGCCACAGACCAAAACGAGCTCAGTTGGGAAAAAATTAAATTCCTTTCAGAGTGGGCTGACTTTGATAGTCAACAGTATGACTTGGTGCAGCTTACACGATAAGCCAGGTTTTTTTTCTGTGTTTGTTTGGAAGATGGAAAGTGTTATATATACACTGATTTTTCTTAGTTTTAAATATTAAATGAGGAGCGTGTGACCGAATAGATTAGAGCATGGCTCCCATGTAAGGGACCCATGTTTAATTCACGGTATGGTCAAGGATTTTTTTCTGTTGTGGGCATAAATGAAAAATTATAACCTGAACAGACGCAGCGACTTCCCTAGCCATGTAGCCATTACATTTCTCAGGCTCTCGTCCCATCTGTCCTATATCGCCTTAAAAAGCGGTACTACAAGCAGTAACGACAGTTCTTAAACTGTGGTGTAGGGGATAGTGACTCGGTCTATTAACCCCGACGTTCTGAGTTCGAATCACGCTGCGGATAATTTGGTTGCAAATTGTTTCACGTTGATTTTTACAAAAGGACATGGCACCACCCGTTCAGAAAGCAATGGCAAACTACTGAACGTAATAAAGCCTAGAAAATCACAAACAGCGTTAAAAAGCTGGGGTTGATTCGCAAAGTCCTGTAAAGGATATGCAACTTTACATTACATATATATATATATCATCGGGTGCCGTGCCGGCTGGGGTAGACGATCATGGATCTCCACAAATCTCTGTCGTTGGTGTTTGCTATCAACTCAGATGTGGACGTTCTACCATGTCATGAAGTCAGGATATCCAAAATTTTCTCTCTGTCTTCCTCTGTCTCGTCTACCCTCGATTTTACCCCGGTTGTCACAATGTGTTCTAAACCTCCCCTCCTCATCACATGCCGAAAAATGATGACTGCCTCTTTCTTATATTGATGATAAGCTTTCTGTGTCTTGATCTCATTCAACACCTCAACATTACGCCCTATTATACCTATCACATTATTACACCCGAGTGGTTACCGGGGCCCAAAATGGGGTGTAAAAAATAGAACCACTGTTACCTGCCATGCATGTCGTAAGAGGCGACTAAGGAGGTTAGGTTGAAATCGGATGCACATGTCCTAAACGTGTAGAAGTCTATGCGTTTAGGGCTTTACCAAACCAATGTGCAACGTATACACGTTCTTGGCAAAGATCAAACATATCACAAAGAGTGATTAAAATTGGTCGTAAAGAACGAACGCAAAGAAGAAGAAGAAGACCTCAACATTAGTCATTTTAGCAGTCCATGGGATTCTCGTCATTCTTCTATAAAACCACATTTCTGTGGCCCTTAGAGAATTTTCGATATATGTGTTCATTGTCCATGACTCGCATCCGTATGTCAGTATTGGTTCTATGTAGCACTGAATAACTCGCATTCTGATCGGGATTGACAAGGACTTGTTGCAGATAATGCTTCTCATTTTCAGGAATGATGTTTTCGCTTGTCCTATTCTGCTCTTTATTTCTGATGGGCATCTGCCATCTGATGTTACCAGGACTCCGAGTTATTTAAATTGCTGCACTTGTCTTAGATCAGTTAAGAAAGAAAACATGGTTCCAAACACAGAGCTTCGAGAAGCTGTACGGAGGAACAGAGTCCCTTAAAACCACGGTAAAATTCATGATGAAAGTTGGTCCATCAGTCTAGGCCGGGAACGCAAGAGAGATCAGTCCCATTTACTGTAATGGTGCATTTTGGCAAAATATATATATCAACTGACTGAGAAACAACTATAAAGAATAACAGTAGAGGAATTCGATAAATATTGAATAATAGCCGCCATTCATCGCCAGCGATGATGACAACATCCTCAGATGTGTACTGCTGCACCTCTCTCGTTTTTTGCGGAGGTAACTGTAGAGTCCAATCCTCGAACACAATAACATACTACAAGTGTTGTAATAAATGTTAATTGCAGTATAAATATCATGTGTTGTCATGTGTTGTCATGTGTTGTCATGTGTTGTCATGTGTTGTCATGTGTGTCAGTGTTGTCATGTGTTGTCATGTGTGTCATGTGTTGTCATGTGTTGTCATGTGTGTCATGTGTTGTCATGTGTTGTCATGTGTGTATGTTTTACGTGTGTTGTACTGTTTTAAAACGAATAACTTCAAACTATGAATATGACCATCGACGAAGTAGGTGAACTAGCTAGAGACAGAGTGAATTTCAAATGTGCTGCAAAGAGAGCAACGTCATATAAAGGATATGCACTTTGATGATGACCTCTCAATCTAACAATACAGCAGAACCTGATTAACCTTCACTGCTCGGACCAGGGTTGTGAAGGATAACCAAATAGACGGATAACAGAGATATCTTACTACGTGTGTAGAGTAACGTGATTTCACCGCGGGATTTGAACGAAAATGAAATAAAATCCTTTAAAAGTGAATAATACATACATATTGTATTTAAATTTACAAAACGATCAATATAAACTTCAATATAAGATTAGTAATGTACAGAAATGTATTGTAATAATATTTTTAATAATTTTTTTTCCGATCCAGAAGTACTTGAGCTTTCAGCTCTTTGGCTCGGTGTCATGGACATCGTAACCCTTCGGTTCGGTGCATTGTAATTTTATAAACCTACGTTACTTTAAAATAATCTGTCATCTCCTTCTGTGTCGTTTTTAGACGATGTCGGATAACAGAGACTGACGGTTAAACGACTGACGATTAATCGAGGTTTTACTATACTAGAATTCATGGTTATGAGGCGTGAGAATGATTTTGCGGGAATTTTTACTTAACGCATGCCGTTTTCATGTTACAGTCGGCCGTGCGCTCAAACAATACTATATGTGCAGTGTAACGTTGTTTAACTGTGTTGTTACTAAAAGCGGACCATTCAACCAAAGATCGCATCGAATCTCTTTCACACGGTTTAACAAAAACATTGAATCAGAGACATAGAAGACGGAATTACAAATATCGTTTCGCTCAGATTAATGGGAAAATTATACAGATTATCGGCCTTTGTTACTTGTCTTTCGATTGGGTGATTCAACGCTTAGCGTTATACTGACTCGGTTATACGCCCTCGATCGAGTCTCGTTATATCTGATATCCTGATTCTGAAATCGAGTTCCTAGTATACAAAAGCGTAGATTTTATTGTTATTTGTTGCTGGACTTAGAGGTTCTCAAACGGGGTACGGTGTATAGCTCTCTATATCAGTGTGTGTATGTAATTCTTCTTATTTCACCTTTCAGCTCCCAACGGAGCACAGGTCTTCAACAAACTTCTTCCAGCTCTTCCTCTCTTTCCATCTCTTCCAATTCTTTCCATGTTTTACCTATCCTTTTAATATCAGCCTCCAGCTCTCTTCTCCAGGCCTGTCTAGGTCTTCCCCAACTCTTCTTTCCCTGCAGGTTCAAAACAGTGCCTGTTTCGCAATGTTTCCGGTCGGTCTTCTCAATGTATTTCCTATCCATCGCCATCGTCTCTTCCTGAGCTCTTTCTCCACTGGTATCTGCTTAGTTCTTCTCCACTGGTATCTGCTTAGTTCTTTCTCCACTGGTATCTGCTGTGTTCTTTCTCCACTGGTATCTGCTTTGTTCTTCTCCACTGGTATCTGCTTGTTCTTTCTCCACTGGTATCTGCTTGTCTTTCTCCACTGGTATCTGCTAGCTCTTTCTCCACTGGTATCTGCTTAGTTCTTTCTCTGAGTTCTTCGTTTGTAATCTTATCATACCATCTCAGTCCCTCTATTCTACGTAAATATCCATTTATGAAGGTCTGTAGTTTTCTGGTGGTTTCTTTTGTTGTCTTCCATGTTTCCGAACCATAGAACAACAATGATTCACATTTGATTGAAAGATTCTCAGCTTTGTGCTTGTTTTGATCTCATTTAACTTTCATTGTAATTAATTCGTCTTAATCTGAATTTTACGAGAGAAGTGAGCGCAGAGTAGTAAGAGTACGATGGATTTTATCACCGATATATAGAGTAAGCGTCTGTAGGCTAAGTGGTTGTGAGCTCTATTAAAACCCAAACGTACCTGGTTCAAATTCCGTGGCAGGTAAGTTTGGAAGCAAATTAGTTCTCTTGGATTTTTACGAACGATAAAATAGACCTCACCGTTCAGAAAGCAATGACAAACTACTGAACCTATAACTGGTGCCTAGAAAATTGATGACTCGTTTAGTGTGGTTGATGGCTAAGTCATCAGGAAAGAAGGCAAGAGGAAGACCACGGAAAAGATGGTTAGATGGCGTAGCAGAATCTGTGAAAGAGCAAAGATAACAATCACAAAGCCACCAGAACAGCGCAAGACAAAAACAGAAAACCACGACACTGGGCAACAACCCGTTAGCAGTGTGACGACACTGGGCAACAACCCGGTAGCAGTGTGACGACACTGACAACAACCCGGTAGCAGTGTGACGACACTGGACAACAACCCGGTAGCAGTGTGACGACACTGACAACAACCCGGTAGCAGTGTGACGACACTGGGCAACAACAACCCGGTAGCAGTGTGACGACAACACTGGGCAACAACCCGGTAGCAGTGTGACGACACTGACAACAACCGAGCAGTGTGACGACACTGGACAACAACCCGTTAGCAGTGTGACGACACTGGGCAACAACCCGGTAGCAGTGTGACGACACTGGACAACAACCCGGTAGCAGTGTGACGACACTGACAACAACCCGGTAGCAGTGTGACGACACTGGGCACAACCCGGTAGCAGTGTGACGACACTGGACAACAACCCTGTAGCAGTGTGACGACACTGGACAACAACCCGGTAGCAGTGTGACGACACTGGACAACAACCCGGTAGCAGTGTGACGACACTGACAACAACCCGGTAGCAGTGTGACGACACTGGACAACAACCCGGTAGCAGTGTGACGACACTGGACAACAACCCGATAGCAGTGTGACGACACTGGACAACAACCCGGTAGCAGTGTGACGACACTGACAACAACCCGGTAGCAGTGTGACGACACTGGGCAACAACCCGTAGCAGTGTGACGACACTGGGCAACAACCCGGTAGCAGTGTGACGACAAAGAAGAAGAAAAGATGGCTAAGTCCTGTACAGAATATGCCACGATTTTCATTTCATAAAGAGTTCAAATCCAGTACAGTCTACGCAATTGAAAATATGTATCTGGTATTTTTGAATTATTGCACAAATTTGAAGCGTCGCTTCTTCTTCTTTGTCGTCACGTACTAGGTTGTTACAGGTCGTCACTGCTACCGTGTTTCCAGTGTCGTCACCTCTAGGGTTGTTCCAGTGTCGTGTTCTGTTTGTCTTGCGCTGTTCGTGGCTTGTGATGTTTTGCTCTGACAGGATCTGCTATGCCATCTAACCATTCCGTGGTCTTCCTCTGCCTTTTTCCGATGTTCTGTTGTAGAAGACTCTGTATACTGTGGAGTTTGATGCATTTTTATTAAGTGCTAAAGCCACTCTCCATTTTTTGTTTCTCATTGTTCAGCGTTCTGTGTCAACTTTCTTCTAGTGATGTTGATGATTCTGTCTTTCTTGTTGTTGGTAACTTTCCAGGCAAGCATTTATGTAGTTATTTTTGTGACTGCCTTTGCTCATTGTTATGTTTGGCTCTGTAACAAAATAGGTAACAAATTCTTTTGATCATCTTTACTTAGCTGCCTGTTAAATTTTGGTGTTACAATGGCTACTGAGGTTACAGCATTTGCTTTTTGCGTAATCTTTGCTAGAGATGTCGTTCTTGTTTATAATTCTCTACTGACACTTTGTCAATATCTATGTTGAGAGACAGTCTTGTTCAACCTACACACTGGTAATAATCTTGTTAGAGAGGAGAGGTATTGTCATACTTACTGCCACTGTTAAATTAATCTTGGTTAGAGAGGAGGCAGTTAGTTCATATTTCTTACTGCCACTTGTAATAATCTTGTTAGAGAGAGGCGTATTGTTATATTTCTCTACTGCCACTGTGTAAGTAATCTTGGCTAGAGAGAGCAGTGATTGTTCATATTCTCTACTGCACACTGTGTAAGTAATCTTGGTTAGAGAGGAGAGGCAGTATTGTTCATATTTCTCTACTGCCACTGTGTAAGTAATCTTGGTTAGAGAGGAGAGGCAGTATTGTTCATATTTCTCTACTGCCACTGTGTAAGCAATCTTGGTTAGAGAGGAGAGGCAGTATTGTTCATATTTCTCTACTGCCACTGTGTAAGTAATCTTGGCTAGAGAGGCAGTTCTTGAATTGAACTAGCATACAATCTGTCGCAAACACAGGCTGTCTGGTCATCATTATACAAACCAGAGTATACGTGACCAGTGCTCTGTTATAGATATTCCATGAAAAACAGGAAACCAGCCTCCGAAAATGGAATAAGGGTCAGCTAATTAACTGCCAAAAAAAAGAATCATTTCTGAAAGCAGAATTTGGTGAAGCGTTACACCCCTACCGAGGTCAGGAAACGTTCTGACGAGGATAATCGGAAATCGAATGTGAAGTTTTTATATGCAAGAAAAAGGAAGACCACGAAAAAGATGGAGTGACGGCATAACAAACAAATCTAAAGGATTAATTCTTCTTCTTCTATAAACGCTCCATATCGATCATTTGTTAACATCTCAGTGTGATTTGTATGTAATCCAAACCTAAGAGCGATTATACGTTGTGTTAGTTTCGCGCCTACAAGAAGACCAACGCATTCTATTTCTGCGACGCTTTTTCATTTACTAGGTAGCTTCCTAGGCACCTACCTCTATTGCCTCTTCTGACATTCTTTGTAGGTCGCAGTATTACTATTCTTTGCTCCCCTTATGACCCCAGAAACACACAGTTGAATAGGATGAATTTATATGAATATTCTTTTCGTGTCCCGGTTGATACATATGACTTTCACAAAAGATTGCCATTGCTGCTGTTTTACCACCATTTTATTAATTGTTTCGCATTTCAGTTCACAATCTTTCAATTTTCTTTTCATCGTTCTTCTGATGTGTTTTGGTTCCTATTCAAGTGTCGTTGTTTTCTATGTTTGTCTTTGTACAGTACTTTGTTATTACATGTTTCACCATTCTACATAGTTTTACTGCAGTCTTCCCTTATATTGAAAGATGTGTTTCACCATTCTACATAGTTTTACTCAGTCTTCCTTATATTGAAGATGTGTTTCACCATTCTACAGTTTTACTCAAATCTTCCATTTATTTTCTACGTTTTACTGCAGTTCCTTATTGGTTTCACCATTCTAATAGTTTTACTGC
This sequence comes from Arion vulgaris, assembly GCA_020796225.1. NCBI lineage: Eukaryota > Metazoa > Mollusca > Gastropoda > Stylommatophora > Arionidae > Arion > Arion vulgaris. The sequence goes on along the minus strand of CM036768.1, from coordinate 33,808,220 downwards.
AGTCTTCCTATATTGAAAGATGTGTTTCACCATTCTACATAGTTTTACTGCAGTCTTCCCTTATATTGAAAGATGTGTTTCACCATTCTACATAGTTTTACTGCAGTCTTCCCTTATATTGAAAGACGTGTTTCACCATTCTACATAGTTTTACTGCAGTCTTCCCTATATTGAAAGAGTTCACCATCTATAGTTTACTCAGTCTTCCTATATTGAAAGATGTTCCATTTCGACTGCATCTTCTATATTGAAAGATTTTACCATCTAATAGTTAGCAGTCTTCCCTATATTGAAAGATGTGTTTCACCATTCTACATAGTTTTACTACAGTCTTCCTTATATTTAAAGATGTGTTTCACCATTCTACATAGTTTTACTGCAGTTTCCATCTATATTTATTTTTGTCTTGCACTTTATTAGTTTTCCTAAAACAAGTTTTAGGAAAACTAGGCTATAAGAGAAATAAAATTCAGACAAGTAAAGTATTTTGGGCACATAAGATATGACACCATGATAAAATCTTAACTAGGGAAAGTGAGGGAAGAGCAGAGGAAGACGAGAGATAAGTGGAGGAAACTTTAAGAAATGGACAGGTTACAGTCTGGCAGTGTGCAACACCAAGGCGAAAGACAGAGGATGCTGGAGATTCATTGCAGCCAACCTTCGATGTGGAGACGGCATCTGATGATGATGACTTTATTAGTGGCTTGGATGATAGAGCATGCATATTCCCAGTGGCAACGTATGGATGTGAAGCATGGATATTTAATAAGGCAGTGGAAAAACATATAATGTGCTTTCGAAAAAAGTGTTACAGAAGAGTCATTCGTATATCTTGGACAGAGAAGAGAACAAATAGATCTATCCAGAAAGAACTCAAAATCAAAGAAAACTGGCTGATGCTACAAATAATAAAGAGAAAATTGAGTTATTATGGACATATAAAAAGACATGAAGGGCTGGAGAAGACCATCATGGAAGGAGACATACCGGCAAAGAGAAGAAGAGGAAGACCACGGAGAAGATGGATTCACAATGTACCTGATGGTTTGAACATGACAGCTGCAGAGGTGGGACATCTGACTTATGAGAGAGAGAAATTCCGAAGGACTGTTGGGGTGGCAAAGTTCTGCTCAGGACCAACTATTTAATGATGATGATGTATGATAGTTATTTTTGCTTTTTGGCAGGATTCTTCTATGTCATCTATCTATATTTTTCGTGATCTTCCTATCGCCTTCCTTCCTGATGTTCTTTTGTAGAAGACTGTATACTGTAGAGTTTGGTTAGGGTATATACTAACAATTAATATTATCGATATAAGGGAAGACTGCAGTAAAACTATGTAACAATGGCGAAACACGTAATAATAAAGTACAGTAGTTTTACAAAATACAAAAACAATAACAATACACAGAAACGTTTCGACCAAAATGCCTTTATCAAGCAAACGATACAACAGGAGTGACGAATTTCACAGCACACCTGTTGTATCGTTTGCTTGATAAGCTTTTGGTCGAAACGTTTCTGTGTATTATTGTATTTTGTAAACTACAGTACTTTGTTATTACGTATTTCGCCATTAATAATTATTATATTAGAACAGGTTAATTTAGCTGCTAAGGACGTATATATACGTTTTCCCATTCACTTCTAAAGACGCATTAACACGTCTGTTATTATCTCTCCTCTGTGGGCTAAATACGTGTTTACACGTTATACATTGCTACTGTCACTGCTATAGGCCTACATTTATGTTTGGGACCTAGAAACAAAGAGTAGCTATTTTTAGCTCAGCCTTCAGAAAGTATGTAGCAGCGAAAGGTTTAAACCAAGAGTCGAAAGCAATGAAAGCAATGAAAGCAATGAAAACAATGAAAGCAATGAAAGCAATGAAAGCAATGAAAGCAATACTGATAACAGTAACGAAGAAGAAGAAGAATATGAAGTCCTTATTGAAGACTGGAATACGCGTTCACAGGATAATAAGAGAAAATTTACAGAAAGGAAGGAACATGGGAGCAGAAGAAATGACATTTATTAAAGGCAGCTTCCTTGCCTGAGGGTGTTTCCCGTAGAACCTCGAATTATCTCCACAACACACAAAAAAGTCAGGGACGTTGCTCAGTGATCACAGAAGACAATGTTGACATATATGTTGTGTTATTCATGTAAATGTTTGAAGTAATAGTAGATATTATGAAATGTAGAGTTTGTTCTGTTAATTAATAGGTTCGTCTATGACTTTGTTGGCTTCTTCAGTTATGACTTTCAAAAAATCAATTTCTCGCTGTATATATTTCTCTGACTAAAACGGTGTCGAGTTCTTTTAATAAGACTGTCTCGACTTCTCTGGCTAAAGTTGTGTCAATTTCTCTAAGACTGTGTCGAATTTTCTAAGACTGTGTCGAATTTTCTAAAACTGTGTTGAATTTTCTAAGACTGTATCGAGTTCTCTAAGACTGTGTCGAATTTTCTAAGACTGTGTCGAGTTCTCTAAGACTGTGTCGAATTTTCTAAGACTGTGTCGAGTTCTCTAAGACTGTGTCGAATTTTCTAAGACTGTGTCGAGTTCTCTAAGACTGTGTCGAATTTTCTAAGACTGTGTCGAGTTCTCTAAGACTGTGTCAGATTTTCTAAGACTGTGTCGAGTTCTCTAAGACTGTGTCGAATTTTCTAAGACTGTGTCGAGTTCTCTAAGACTGTGTCGAGTTGTCTAAGACTGTGTCGAGTTCTCTAAGACTGTATCGAGTTCTCTAAGACTGTGTCGAACTTTCTAAGACTGTGTCGAAATTCTCTAAGACTGTCGATTTTCTAAACTGTGTCGAGATTCTCTAAGACTGTATCGAGTTCTCTAAGACTGTGTCGAGTTCTCTAAGACTGTGTCGAATTTTCTAAGACTGTGTCGAGTTCTCTAAGACTGTGTCGAGTTCTCTAAGACTGTGTCGAGTTCTCTAAGACTGTGTCGAACTTTCTAAGACTGTGTCGAGTTCTCTAAGACTGTCGAATTTTCTAAAACTGTGTCGAATTTTCTAAGACTGTATCGAGTTCTCTAAGACTGTGTCGAGTTCTCTAAGACTGTGTCGAGTTGTCTAAGACTGTATCGAGTTCTCTAAGACTGTGTCAAGTTGTCTAAGACTGTGTCGAGTTGTCTAAGACTGTGTCGAGTTCTCTAAGACTGTGTCGAGTTGTCTAAGACTGTATCGAGTTCTCTAAGACTGTATCGAGTTCTCTAAGACTGTATCGAGTTCTCTAAGACTGTATCGAGTTCTCTAAGACTGTGTCGAGTTCTCTAAGACTGTGTCGAGTTCTCTAAGACTGTGTCGAGTTCTCTAAGACTGTGTCGAGTTCTCTAAGACTGTGTCGAGTTCTCTAAGACTGTGTCGAGTTCTCTAAGACTGTGTCGAGTTCTCTAAGACTGTGTCGAGTTCTCTAAGACTGTGTCGAGTTCTCTAAGACTGTGTCGAGTTCTCTAAGACTGTATCGAGTTCTCTAAGACTGTGTGGAATTTTATAAGACTGTTGATTTCTCTAAAGCTGTGTCGAACTTGCGGCCTCCACTAAGGTGCTTATCTAGTGACACTCGACGATGTCTTCCGTAGGATACGACCGAACCATCGCCATTTTCTACTCCTGACCAGGCCATTATGAGTGCCTGCCCAAATTCACGTGCATGTGTTAGCTACTCTGTCATACCATCTCAGTCTGAGAATAGATCGAGGACATTTGTTGATCTATTTATCTATATCCTCTTCATGTCCGTATTGACACATACGGCTTCCACAAGAGTCTTCCACTGTTGCCGTTCTGCTGCCTTTCTACAAACCGTCTCCCACGTCAGGCAACACTCCTTCACCTCTCTCTCCACCGTTCTTCTCCATGTTTCCTTTGGACCTCCAGGTCTTCTCTTCACACCCGCTGTCCATCTGAGAGCTGTCCTAGCCAATGACCCCACTGGCATACGACCTATCCAAACTACCTCCATCTTCGTCTCTTAATGATGGTCTTCAAGGATGCACAGTCTGTTCGTTTCAAAAGCTCCTCATTTGATGATAAAGGTCTGAATCTCATTTGTATTTAACTTGGTAATTAATTCAACATCAATTTCATTTATGAAGTAAAACCTTCTTAACAACATTCTTTGCTTGATAAAGGTCTATTGATTGAAACGTTTCTGTGTATTGTTTTTGTACTTTGTAAAACTACATTACTTTGTTATTACATATTTCGTCATTGCTACAGTTTTACTGCAGTCTTCACTTATATAGATAATAACAACTGCTAAAGAACGCAGTCATGATGATGACGAACAGAAGGAGTTTATTTCCACCAGAGATGTATATCACGAACACGCCCCTGATAAAAAAAAACAGCCATATCATTTTAGCAAGACAGGAGTCTCTTTGCTGGAAGCTAAAATTGCGAACTATCTTAATATGGATGGCCTGTGGTAGAGAATAAAATATTGACTCAATTATAGACCATCTATTTAACACATGTTGTTGCGATTCGTGTTGTTGTGTGTGAAAACATGCATGTGTTATTTTTATATGTATGTGTGTGCTTGTTTTCGGAAACGATGTGGCAAATCTACTTTATATGTGTGCTATTGTGTGTTTGTTGTTGTGATTTATTGTGCGTCGGTACATCCATACGCCTATCCCTCCGTCTGCCTCTCTGTTAATTCGTCTGACCGCTCACCTTCTTGTTCCTTTTTTCTGGTGTTCAAGATAAAAGTAGCCCTGTCAAGGAAGCCAATCTGGCTATATATATATATATATATATATATATATATATATATATATATATATATATATATATATATATATATATATATATATATATATGAAAATGAGAAGGTTCTATTTTGACTTAAGTCAAGTATGCGAGTCTTTTCGTGATGGTGTAATTATGGTGCGGGAAGGGGCGATGAACTAATGTGACGTAGGACAAGCTAGTCAGAAACGGTTTAAATAGTAAATAGACAAAACGCAACGCGTAACTGGCAACTTTTGAATTGTCAATCGGGTTACTTCTATCTTGATCACCCTGTATAACTGTCTGTTTGCATTTCTGTCATTGCTTGATTGCTGTTTGCATTTCTGTCATTGCTTGATTGCTGTTTGCATTTCTGTCATTGCTTGATTGCTGTTTGCATTTCTGTCATTGCTTGATTGCTGTTTGCATTTCTGTCATTGCTTGATTGCTGTTTGCATTTATGTCATTGCTTGATTGCTGTTTGCATTTCTGTCATTGCTTGATTGCTGTTTGCATTTCTGTCATTGCTTGATTGCTGTTTGCATTTCTGTCATTGCTTGATTGCTGTTTGCATTTCTGTCATTGCTTGATTGTTGTTTGCATTTCTGTCATTGCTTGATTGCTGTTTGCATTTCTGTCATTGCTTGATTGCTGTTTGCATTTCTGTCATTGCTTGATTGCTGTTTGCATTTCTGTCATTGCTTGATTGCTGTTTGCATTTCTGTCATTGCTTGATTGCTGTTTGCATTTCTGTCATTGCTTGATTGCTGTTTGCATTTCTGTCATTGCTTGATTGCTGTTTGCATTTCTGTCATTGCTTGATTGCTGTTTGCATTTCTGTCATTGCTTGATTGCTGTTTGCATTTCTGTCATTGCTTGATTGCTGTTTGCATTTCTGTCATTGCTTGATTGCTGTTTGCATTTCTGTCATTGCTTGATTGCTGTTTGCATTTCTGTCATTGCTTGATTGCTGTTTGCATTTCTGTCATTGCTTGATTGCTGTTTGTATTTCTGTCATTGCTTGATTGCTGTTTGTATTTCTGTCATTGCTTGATTGCTGTTTGCATTTCTGTCATTGCTTGATTGCTGTTTGCATTTCTGTCATTGCTTGATTGCTGTTTGCATTTCTGTCATTGCTTGATTGCTGTTTGCATTTCTGTCATTGCTTGATTGCTGTTTGCATTTCTGTCATTGCTTGGTTGCTGTTTGCATTTCTGTCATTGCTTGATTGCTGTTTGCATTTCTGTCATTGCTTGATTGCTGTTTGCATTTCTGTCATTGCTTGATTGCTGTTTGCATTTCTGTCATTGCTTGATTGCTGTTTGCATTTCTGTCATTGCTTGATTGCTGTTTGCATTTCTGTCATTGCTTGATTGCTGTTTGCATTTCTGTCATTGCTTGATTGCTGTTTGCATTTCTGTCATTGCTTGATTGCTGTTTGTATTTCTGTCATTGCTTGATTGCTGTTTGTATTTCTGTCATTGCTTGATTGCTGTTTGCATTTCTGTCATTGCTTGATTGCTGTTTGCATTTCTGTCATTGCTTGATTGCTGTTTGCATTTCTGTCATTGCTTGATTGCTGTTTGCATTTCTGTCATTGCTTGATTGCTGTTTGCATTTCTGTCATTGCTTGATTGCTGTTTGCATTTCTGTCATTGCTTGATTGCTGTTTGCATTTCTGTCATTGCTTGATTGCTGTTTTCCATGTATATCTCTCTATGCTAATGTACTTTTCTGTATGTCTTTGCATGCCTATTCTCTTTTTATCTAGACCTCCCTTTTTTGCTTGTCTCTGTCTGTCTGCCTATCTGTTTATCTGTTTGTCTTTGTCTTTTGGCCTGTCTATCTCTGTCTGACTTTATATTTCTTCATATTTCTCTTATATTATCTTATCTTATCTTAACCACATTTTCCGTGAAGCGTCGTGGGAAGATTTAGTTTTCTATCTTGTGCCAGGTGTGTTGCGCTTGACGTTGTCAGTTCATGCTTTCACAAGGATTCTGAGATGTTATCTATCCATCGTGTTCTTGGCCTGCCTCGTGCTCTGCGAACTGAGTGTCGATTATTGTAGGCACGTGATGGTAGTAAATGTTGTTCCATTCTCATTAGATGGCCGAACCACTTGAATCTTTGCTTCTCGATGTACTGTATGCATGGTATAGTACCAACGATGCTTCTGATATTCTCGTTTCTCACTCTATCTCTCCTTGTAACGTTGACAGCTTTTCGTAGACATCTCATTTCACATGTTGTAATCTTTCTTTCTTGTGTCTTAGTCAGGGCCATGTTTGGCACTGATAGCAGAGAGTTGGAATAAATATTCAGTTTATCAGTCATATTTCTCTGCCTACCTAATATTAAATATATATATGCCAACCTGCTGTCTTATCTATGCCTACCTGCTGTCTTATCTATGCCTACCTACTGTCTTATCTATGCCTACCTGTTGTCTTATCTATGCCTACCTGCCTGTTTGTCTATATATCTACGATTGCCTATGTATTTAACACCTCTATATTAGTCATTTTAGCAATCCATAGTATTCTCATCATTCTTCTGTAAAACCACATCTCTGTGGCTCTCACAGATTTTTCAATCTGTTTGTTTGTTGTCCATGACTCGCGTCCGTATGTCAGTATTGGTAGATCTGCACCCGGGGTTTTACCCATATGGCTCGGTCCCTCTCAAATGGCGCACCACCTGCCGAGAGTATTGCACAAAGCACGGACTCCGTAGCTCCAGCAACAATCCTAGGGGTCTCAGGAAAAAACTACACTCGTGAACAGAACGGCGCGGTCCGGATCGAACCCACGACCCACAAGGCAAAAGGCTTAACCACTAAGCCACAGAGACCTGCCAGTACCATGATGTATTACGATACTATAGTAACATTCAAGATGTCGTATGGTTAAAGGGGGTTTTTCGTGTTATAAAATTTTAGTTGATCGTTTGTACAAACATGAGTCCTGTTGCATAATATGCATACACTTGTGGCCGAAATTTGGTTGTGCCTGCAGGGGTCTAACGTGGCCGCAACCTACTCACGTCCTCAGCGTAAATCACACACCTCACAACAGTTGTTTAATGTGGTTGATAAGTACGAAAACAAACAAACAAGAAGAGTTATGTTCAACAAACTACAGGCAAGATCATGATGATGATCAGTGGCGGCTCGTCATTAAGGGCCAGTGGGCCGGGCCCCACCAAAAATAAGGTGTAACGTGTATTTATTATTGTATACATTAAGATATATCCTAACCGAAACCATGATTTTTCCGAAAATGTTGTCTGGCCTCACCAACAAAAATTACCACGAACCGCCACTGATGATATCTCTATATCCCTCTCCCTCGCGATCACCGCTTAGACTGATGTACCAGATTTCCTCATAAATTCTGTTGGTTTTTTTAAGCTTATCATTTAGCTCGGTATTTTTCAGCCAGGTTTCGTTTCTCAGGCCTGCCAGCAGTGAGCAAGCAGTCTTGCAGTAGGTGCTCTGCCGTCATGTCCACCTTTCCACAGTGGCACAGGCTAGTTGTACCAATTTTAAATTTGTTGTAAATGTGGGACCGGAGTCTGTTATGGTCCGTACGGAGGCGGAATATAACAAATTATTCACTACGGGACAGACCATAGTACCCTTCTTTAGTGCTGTGTTGGGGGTGGTCTTGCGACCACTTTTCTCAATTTCGCCATCCGTTGGTTGTTTCAGCGATGATTTTACAACTAATAGATATTAAAAATCCCCGAAGGTGCACTAAGAGTATAGACGAGAGAATGCTGCATTTCTATGGATTGTGCTGGAAACTACATGCCACATGATGATGATGGTGATGATATAACTAATGGATATTACAAATCCCCGAAGGTGCAATAAAAGAGTATAGACGAGAGAATGCTGCATTTCTATGGATTCTGCTCGAGACGTTTTTAAAAAAAAAACCGAGGGCTTACGTTAGTTGATTGACTTATTGATTGTTGTATCTCTTTATATGGCATTGCTTTCTGTGACTGTGTGCTGTTCATGTCTCGATAACGGTTGTCAGGATATAAGTTACTTAACTAAACCAGCCAGTTAATGTATGTATTAAATGAAGGATTTGAGATGTAGATGTACTGACCATATGGCTGTGAAGCATGGACATTTAACAAAGCAGCGGAAAAGCTTTTAAAACTATTAAAACACCACTATTAAAACATTCAAGCATTAACATGACAGTCAAACGATAACTGATAAACTGCATATTTATTCCAACTCTCTGCTATCAGCAATATCTCGGGAGTATATTCACAGCAGATGGAAAGATGGACAGAGAAATCGAGACTAGATGTCAGAAGGCAAACGCAATGACATACCAACTGTCACCACTATTAAAACATTCAAGCATTAACATGACAGTCAAACGACAACTGATAAACTGCATATTTATTCCAACTCTCTGCTATCAGTGCCAAACATGGTCCCTGACTAAGACACAAGAAAGAAAGATTACAACATGTCAAATGAGATGTCTACGAAAAGCTGTCAACGCTACAAGGAGAGATCGAGTGAGAAACGAGAATATCAGAAGCATCGTTGGTACTATACCATGCATACAGTACATCGAGAAGCAAAGAATCAAGTGGTTCGGCCATCTAATGAGAATGGAACCACATTTACTACCATCACGTTCCTACAATAATCGACACTTAGGGCGCAGATCACGAGGCAGGTCAAGAACACGATGGATAGATAACATCTCAGAGTCCGTGCGAAAGCATGAACTGACAACGTCAAGCGCAACACACCTGGCACAAGATAGTAAACTAACTCTCCCCACAGCGCTTCACGGCAAATGTGATTAAGATATAAGTGAAAAGACGAATATGGGATTTTGAATATAATTGTTACAGAAGAGTCCTATTAATACCATGGAGAGAGAGAGCAGAACAAATATATCTATTCAGAAAGAACTCAAAATCAAAGAAAAGTGACTGATGCTATAAATAAGAATGAGAAAATTGAAGTATTGTGGACATATAAAAGAAACATGATCAATTGGATTCGCCGAAATGTCACGTCACTATCCGAGAGTATTGCACAAATCACTGGCAACAATAGTTGCGATGGTATGACAGGACTACAGACAGGGAACTCTGGGATAGAACAGGACAACGACAGGTGAAACAAAAGATCAGGAGCAGAAGGTGGCGATGGATAGGACACATACTAAGGAAAACCCCTTAACAACATCACATGGTAAGCTCTCCGATGGAACCCCTAGAGAAAAGAGATAGGGAGGACATAGGAACACCTGGAGACGTGAGTTGGAGATGGAATGCAAGAACATGGGAAGATAGTGGAAATATATGGAAAGGATGGCCTTGGATAGTCGAGCTTGGAAGGCCTTGGTTGCAGACCTATGCTTCCCTAGGGCGAAGGATGAAGAAGAGACTGGCAACAATACTATGCATCTCTGAAAAAAACCCCAACGTACTCGTGAACAGAACTACGCGATGAAGATTCGAACCTACGATCTTTGGAACTCAAGGCGACGGTTTAATCACTTAACCACACAGAGCCACATTAGTTTATTAATTAATTTATTGATTCATTCGTTGACCTCAGAGAGCCACATTAGTGTATTAATTAATTTATTGATTCATTCGCTGTCCACAGAGAGCCACATTAGTGTATTAAATAACTTATTGATTCATTCGCTGACCACAGAGAGCCACATTAGTGTATTAATTAACTTATTGATTCATTCGCTGTCCACAGATAGCCACATTAGTGTATTAATTTAACTTATTGATTCATTCGCTGACCTCAGAGAGCCACATTAGTGTATTAATTAATTTATTGATTCATTCGCTGTCCACAGAGAGCCACATTAGTGTATTAAATAACTTATTGATTCATTCGCTGACCACAGAGAGCCACATTAGTGTATTAATTAACTTATTGATTCATTCGCTGTCCACAGATAGCCACATTAGTGTATTAATTTAACTTATTGATTCATTCGCTGACCACAGAGAGCCACATTAGTGTATTAATTAACTTATTGATTCATTCGCTGTCCACAGAGAGCCACATTAATGTATTAATTAACTTATTGATTCATTCGCTGACCACAGAGAGCCACATTAATGTATTAATTAATTTATTGATTCATTCGCTGACCACACAGAGCCACATTAGTGTATTAATTAACTTATTGATTCATTCGCTGTCCACAGAGAGCCACATTAGTGTATTAATTAATTTATTGATTCATTCGCTGACCACAGAGAGCCACATTAGTGTATTAATTAACTTATTGATTCATTCGTTGACCACAGAGAGCCACATTAGTGTATTAATTAATTAATTGATTCATTCTTAACTCTACAGAGAGCCACATTAGTGTATTAATTAATTTATTGATTCATTCGCTGACCACAGAGAGCCACATTAGTGTATTAATTAATTTATTGATTCATTCGCTGACCACAGAGAGCCACATTAGTGTATTAATTAACTTATTGATTCATTCGTTGACCACAGAGAGCCACATTAGTGTATTAATTAACTTATTGATTCATTCGCTGACCACAGAGAGCCACATTAGTGTATTAATTAACTTATTGATTCATTCGTTGACCACAGAGAGCCACATTAGTGTATTAATTAACTTATTGATTCATTCGTTGACCACAGAGAGCCACATTAGTGTATTAATTAACTTATTGATTCATTCGCTGTCCACAGAGAGCCACATTAATGTATTAATTAACTTATTGATTCATTCGCTGACCACAGAGAGCCACATTAATGTATTAATTAATTTATTGATTCATTCGCTGACCACACAGAGCCACATTAGTGTATTAATTAACTTATTGATTCATTCGCTGTCCACAGAGAGCCACATTAGTGTATTAATTAATTTATTGATTCATTCGCTGACCACAGAGAGCCACATTAGTGTATTAATTAACTTATTGATTCATTCGTTGACCACAGAGAGCCACATTAGTGTATTAATTAATTAATTGATTCATTCTTTGACTACAGAGAGCCACATTAGTGTATTAATTTATTTATTGATTCATTCGCTGTCCACAGAGAGCCACATTAATGTATTAATTAATTTATTGATTCATTCGCTGTCCACAGAGAGTCACATTAGTGTATTAATTAACTTATTGATTCATTCGCTGTCCACAGAGAGCCACATTAGTGTATTAATTAATTTATTGATTCATTCGTTGACCACAGAGAGCCACATTAGTGTATTAATTAATTTATTGATTCATTCGTTGACCACAGAGAGCCATATTAGTGTATTAATTAACTTATTGATTCATTCGCTGACCACAGAGAGCCACATTAGTGTATTAATTAATTTACTGATTCATTCGTTGACCACAGAGAGCCACATTAGTGTATTAATTAATTTATTGATTCATTCGTTGACTACAGAGAGCCACATTAGTGTATTAATTAACTTATTGATTCATTCGCTGACCACAGAGAGCCACATTAGTGTATTAATTAATTTACTGATTCATTCGTTGTCCACAGAGAGCCACATTAGTGTATTAATTAATTTATTGATTCATTCGTTGACCACAGAGAGCCTATTATTAGTGTATTAATTAACTTATTGATTCATTCGCTGATTTATATGACTATCATCATGTGATGTGTAATCATGCTTACTTCAATCTTTCTTACAGAAAGATCAGTACCTGTGCACGATCTCCGTATCACCGGCAAAGGTTCCCAGGTGTTATTTAGAAAATGTTGAACATATTTTGTAGTAATTTTATTTCGTAAATTTTGTTTATAATGAATTTATAAACTTTCCTGTGGCTTTCCAGCCTGTTCTTCTCGATTTTGAACTTCCATTGGTTCCTTTCCGTGCTCAACTTGAACGGAACATGCATTCTATCGTCCGTCTTCGATAGGACTAGGAACTCGATCTCACTTACACTAAGATCAGGAATTTATGAAAAATATCCCTAAGGCTCCACTAGGGAGCGAACCGACTACCTTTGAAACTAGAGACAAACATCTAACCTTTACGCCACAAAGATTCCTCTATAATGCTTTAAGTTCTTCCCCTCAACGGCCATATTACTTTTCCACTAGTGCGGCCCACTCTATCACAGTCGGAATTTATATCAACTCAATCCATACATGTCTCTCTCTGCTCTTGAATTATCGTCAAATTATAGACCTCAATTTACTCTCGGTTGATCAATTACCCAGGCATAACATATTATATCAATCATTAACTATGCAATTCTTGATTACATAGGTCATAGTTCAAGTAATTAAACTTAGTCACATGTCTAGTGAATCTTGGGTAAGTGGTTGAAAGTTGTGAAGAGAGGAACTTATCTTGGATTGTAGTCGTTAGATTCGTTATCTATCCAGCGGTTCTCAAGCAGTCCATCGTGTATTGCGTATTTGATGATGTCAACGAAAACTGGCACAGGTAACAAAGTGTTGATCTTCGTCTTCTTTGCGTTCGTTCTTTACGACCAATTTTAATCACTCTTTGTGATATGTTTGATCTTTGCCAAGAACGTGTATACGTTGCACATTGGTTTGGTAGGCCCCTAAACGCATAGACTTCTACACAAAGTGTTGATAAATAGTATTATTCTACCAACACTTTGTTACCAGTTCCAAACTTGGTCTCTGACAGCAACACACTACAGAAATCTCACCAAGTGTGAAATGAAATGTTCGAGTAAGGCGGTGGGAGTCACCAGGAAAGATAGACTACGAAATAGGACATCAGAAGTAGAGTGGGCATAACTTCATGCACCGAATACATCGAAAGACAACAAATGCAGTGGTTTGGACATTTAATGAGAATGAAATACAACCAACCACCAATAACAGCATACACTAAAATGAGATCAGGTACTAGAGCCAAGGGAAGACAAAGATCGATAGACAATACCAAGACCACACTAAATAAGCACGGATATAACACAAGGGTGACTCATCTGGCCCTTGAACGCACATTAAAGCTCCCACCCCTACGCTTAACGGCAAAAGTGGACAACCAATTCCAACATCCACATGGGGACAGACAATAGATAATAGTAAACAAAAATATGTAGAGAACGATTACACATTAAAAAACCAAATAAATATGAAAATAACAATCAACTTTTCATTGTCCATCTGAGATTTAGCAAGATATAACACAAACGAAATAAATATATTGCGCATCTCCATTGAACTCTTACAACTTCTGATGGTAGGTTATCTCACAAGATCCAGAAGGGCAGGTTTCCGTTTGAGTGGATGTCGTCTATAGAAGTTTCGAACCACCAGACACTTACGTGGATCTACTACCCTGGGCATGAGGATGTTTACGGTAATGAGAGAGTTGACATGCTTGCATCAACAGCATCGATTGTTGGGGAGTTGAAGATGGACAAGGAGATGTTCTTCGGTCTCTTCGCGACAATCTGTCGGATGGAGACACTAAAATAGATGTTGAATCGATCCGTCGATGTAAGCAGTTTGGAATTACTCGTTGTACAGGTAGAATTGTATGCCTGAGGGGCACAGAGAATCACAGGAACCATCAGTATGTATACTCTTTGATATCTGTTGAGGGAGACTATGGTTATATGGGTTTGCCCGGAGTGCACTGATGTCAAGTTAGTAACTTATTACCAATGGTAGATGATTTGAGGTATTTTTTTTAGCTAGGTGGTTAAGCCGTTTACTTTACGTTCCGAAGGTCGCGAGTTCAAATCCGGATCCCACCTTTCTGTTCACTAGTGTATTTTTCCAGAGAACTCTAAAATCGTTTCAGATTCTGCAGAGTTGAACCGAGCCATAGGGGGTAAAACGCAGTGCAATTAAATAATTAGTCTCTTTAGATCAGAAATAATGAGTAGAACAGACCAGGAAAAAAGTAGCTTATCGGAAAATGGAAGGTGTTATATGCAGTGGCGGTTCGTGATCATTTTTGTTGGTGAGGCCAGACAGAAATTTACGGATATATCATGGTTTCGGTTAGGTTATATTTTAATGTATCAAATAATAAATACACGTTACACTTTATTTTTGGTAGAGTCCGGCCCCACTGGCCCTTAATGACGAGCCGCCACTGGTTATATGCAACAAGTAATTGTCTATTAAAGTCAGAAGGACAGTTCTTCTGTGTGCCCTTAGAGCTAATACTGAAATACGGAAATGTTGACAATACATAAAACGATATAGCAAAATCTCTGGATGTCACAGAGCTGTGGTTTTACAGAAGAATACTAAGAATCCTATGGACTGCTAAAAATGAAAAGTGTTCTTTCGTAAGAGGTCAAGGAACATAGAATGCAGAAAAGGCAGTCATCAATTTTAATGGCATATGACAAAAGAGAGAGAGAGAGAGAGAACCGGTAAAATCAATGGATGACTAGATAGATGAAGACAGAGAGAAATTCCTAGCGAACGAAAGGAAGGAAGGAAGTAGAGAAATTCCTATACAGATTGGCTTCATGACACGGAAGAATGTCAGCACCCGAACAAGTGGACAACACCAATGATAGACGTTTGTGGAAAATACTTGATCGCCTAGGCCAGCAGACATAGCACATACTTATGATGATTGTTTATCTGTATATTGTATTTCTTGCTTAAATCTGTACGGGTTGAATAACACAGAACTTCGCCCTAGTGGTTACCGGGGCCCAAATTGGGGTGTGAAGAATAGAACCACTGTTACCTGCCACGCATATCGTAAGAGGCGACTAAGTAGATGGGACGTGGGGCTAGCTACCACACACTGTAAAAAACACTAGATGGCTACAGAACGAAGAGCGAGCCGAGTAAACGCTGGCTGAAACCGGACACATCGCCGAAAGATAAGTACCAGAACTCCAAATGGTGCTGAAGATGTTACGTAAAACACACCAATGCTAACGGTGCGTAAATTAGATTTCCACATGAATAGAATTTATGGGGAATTCTGGTACATCTATCTGGACTGTGATCGCGAGAGAGAGAGACAGAGAGAGGGAGAGAGAGCTACATACATCAGAATGCTAAATGCGTGTATGTTTCTAGTGACAGCAAACGGAAGACAACAAATGTTGGGAGTATCAAGATGAGACCCATTTAGAAATGAAGACATCAGGAAAACAGTGTGTACAACAACAGTACTGAACTTCATAAAAAAACAACAAATTAAATAGTTCGACCACATAAGCCGATTACCAACAGACAGCCTCAAAGAGCAATGTTAATCCTATACAGTGTACACAAAGCAAAAACCCGTCCGCGCAAAAAATGGACCTTAGAAATAACAGCTTGAAAAACACAATTTATGAAGTGCACACAAAAGCCTGTTCTATAAATCTTTTCTTATCCTGACGCTTTGAGGCAAAACAAAATTAGAGATAAAAATAAGAAAGTAGACAAATAGACTTAAACATACAACAAATAAGCTTAAAAAACTAAGCGATTTTGAATATTAAGGGGGGACTCGATAATGTGGGGATCAAGAAGCTATTTTCGTTGTTTTCATATTAATGTAAAATTTGTATAACCATTTTGAAAGATATGACTTATGACTTAGAAGAGTAGAAAAAAATTAGTTTAAAAATGTCAAAGCGTTGCCATGGAAACAATACAAAATGGCCGCCAAAACAAAATTTCAAATCCATAAGGCTCTGAATCTAATGAATGTAAATGAATTCTGTTTTCACTCTAAGGTGCGTAATTGTAATATCCAAAATATTACACAGGCTTTTTAGGATATATTAAATATTACATTTTTTAATAAATTTTTGGGTAAAAAGCCCTCATAATTCGGTTAAAAAAGCTGTTTTGAGGGAGGGGGTGGGTGTTTACCCAAAAATTCTTTAAAAATTTAATTTAATTTCTTTAATGAATTTTGCCCGGTCAGCGTCTTTGCCATCAGGAAAGAACATCGGTAAAGTAGTCGAGCGGAAGAACATGAAAACGATGAGGTAGAACCTTGTTTGAATTGCACTGAGATACACAGAATGAAGTAATTTGGTCGGTTAACAAAAATACAACCAAACTCCACCGTCTACGGGGTATTCTACAACAGAACATCAGGGAAGAAATGGAGAGAAAGACCACGAAAACATGGATATATGACATAGCAGAGTCTTGCCAAAAAGCAAATATAACTAACATTTAAGACACTAACAGCAGCGTAAGACAAAAACAGAAAACGACAACACTTTACAACAACTCGTAACAATGTGACGACAAAATTAGAAAAAGAAGCGTTTTTTGCTGTCTGCTCTTATAGAATTTCAACTGCCAAATGCATTTTTATTTGCTCAGCTTGGATACAGGACCTACGTTTTATCGTCCATCTCCGATATTAGAAACTCTACTTATATGTCACTTACACTGAGATCGTGGATCTCTGGAAAACTATCACGAACACTCGGGGAACGAAATGAGTACCTTTGTTGCTTGAGGCGAGCACCTTAACTCCGCGTTAAATATACCTCTCGATATTTGTGAGGAAACATGTTTGCATTTACTACGAGAGAATCACCCGTGTGGTGACGGGGCCTGGAGGGGAAGCAAAGAATAGTACCACTGTGACCTACAAGGCATCCCCTTTCCAAAATTATCTTCTCTAGGCACTCATGTCGTTTGATGTGTCCGAAATATTTAATTTTCCTCCATTTTATGCTTTCTAATAGCCAACTCTCTTTAATATCAAGCTGTTGCAGAACAGAAGCATTTGTTATTTTCTCTGTCTATGATATTCTAAGTACTCTTCTGTTGCATTTGCATTCAAAGACATTAATGATCTTCTCCGATGCTTTGTCAATGGTCCATGTCTCACAACAATATGGTTCCAAGTGAAAAACGCAGACTTTTAAGACATATTACAGACAATGAAATAATGCAATGGGAAATATTCATATTATATAACGATCAAGTCAAGGAAAAGTAACTGATACTGGCAACAGAGAGGTCAAAGACAAAGTTCGAAAGGGGATGTAATTCAAATAATCGAGTGAAGCAGGAGGAGACAAACTGAAACTATTTATTAAAGGGAGACAAGTTTAGAGAATGGCCAGAAAATGATAAAGAGCCGAAATGGGGAGAGAGTGAGCGATAGAACTGGGTAGAAACAAATAATTAAAAGGAGACTGACAGTCCCGTTTTACTAGGATTGAATTCAGTCAAAGTGACAAATGTGATTACACCTATAATTTTGCCCTTGTAGTGGGTTACAAAGCTGTCTAGAGTTATCTGAACTGAACTTGTGTGCAATATCAACGATGGGATTATCTCCCATTCCGTGTCATTAAAAGGTATTTAAATTTGAGCACGCTTTAGCGGTGCCATATTCAATTATTGCTAATGTACTTTAGCGTGTTTTATTTTTTTCTTGTATCATTTGTGTTCTTCGTTCTGTCTATCCTCTTCATGTCATAGCTATTACATTTGACACATAAGGCATTCGCAAGTGATCCACATTGCTGCCTTTTTATTCATATTTCTTAGTTTATATTTATATTCCTTTCAATTCCAATATATATATATATATATATATATATATATATATATATATATTTTATATGTTATATATATAAAATGAATGTTTGTCTGTTTGATTGTTACTCATAGACTGAAACTACTGAACAGATTTAGCTGAAATTTACAGGATATGTTTGTTTTGATGTCGGGATGCTACCTGTCATAGTTTGAAATAGGTAGCGCTGAAACTTTTCGAAAAAAATCTAAAAAATCTAAAACACTATAATTTCATCGAGAGTTTCTACATTTGTTTACATTTTTCTATCAACGTTCCGGAAGTCTACGGTATACACATTGATATATACACAAGATTTGATGACGTATATTTTAAAACTATGGAAACCTCGATCTCCGTCATAGCATAAAATAATCGTTTCAAGTCAATTTTACAAACAAGCTGAAGTTAAAATACGCAATCCAGGTTTGTTTCTTCAAAGGATTTCTACTCTTTTCGAATCATGATAAGAGAAATATCAACTGGGAAGCGACATTGGTAGCAAGGAAGCAGCATGTCAACTGCAACGTGACATTAGTAGCAATGAAGCAATATGTCAACTGGGACGCGACATTAGTAGCAATGAAGCAGTATGTCAACTGGAACGTGACATTAGTAGCAATGAAGCAATATATCGTCTGGAACGTAATTCAATGTTTTGTTGGAGGCGTAGCAACGCGCGATGGTACAGCTTAATATATATATATATATATATATATATATATATATATATATTTATATATATATATATTTATATATATCAGGGGCGGCTCGTCATTGAGGGCTAGCGGGTCCGACCCAACCAAAAATCGAAAGGAGAATAACTTCCCGGAATAGACAAATAATAGTAAACACTCCAAAAACCATGATTTTTCCGAAAATTTGTGTCTGGCCCCACCTAGAAAACTTACCACGAGCCGCAACTGATATATATATGTTCGAGACAGAGGAAGACAGTCACAATTGTGGATAGCCTGACTTCATGGCACGGAAGAGGTCAACATTTGAGATGATAGCAAACATCAGAAATAGATTTGTGGAGATCCATGATCGTCTACACCAGACGGTACGGCATCTAATGATAATGATATATATATATATATATATATATATATATATATATATATATATATATATATGAAAAAGGATTCCTTCGCTTTTATATATGTAACTTTCTATCGTACCGTTATACTCGTTAGCTGCTAAGAACGTATATATACGTTTTCTCATTCACTTCTAAAGACGCATTAACACGTCTGTTATTATCTCTCCTCTGTTGGCTAAAGACGTGTTAACACGTTATACATTGCTACTGTCACTGCTATAGGCGTACATTCACGTTTGTGACCTAGAAACAAAGAGTAGCTAATTTTAGCTCAGCCTTCGGAAAGTATGTAGCAGCGAAAGGACCTTCAAGTATTTTTTCCATACCGCCTTATCCTGGGCAACTCGTTCAATCTCTTCCATGGAATTGATTCCGATATTTTCTTTCCTCTCTTACCAAAATTCATGCCAGGATTTCCTTAGGGCGTCCTCTCTTTCGTGAACCGTTTGCCTCCAACTTCTATTTCTGCTTTGGTATTATTTGATCATTTCTTTGGTATGCTAAACATATCTCTATCTTCATCTTTACACTAGGTATCCCATATTTCTACACGCTTTCATTTTAATTTCCATAGTCATTATCAATGTTTATTTTAACCTGTCTTATCTTCTTCTTCTTCTGAATGTTGCCTCTCACCAGAACGATCTTTGCTAAAAGGGTCGCAGTAGCAGGATACATTCATATTCAATCATTCTACCTCTCATTGTCGTTACCAATAATATGACATCATGTTTTTGTTACCACCCGCCTGATGACCGGGCTACAAGGGAGCAAAGAATACTACCACTGCGACCTATAAGGCATGTCGTAAGAGGCGACTGAGGTAGAGGCCTAGGAAGCTACCCTAGTAAATAAAAAGCATAGCAGAAATCGGATGTGCTGGCCTACTTGTAGGCGCATAACTGACATAACGTAAATCGCTATTAGGCTCAGATCATATACAAATCACACTGAGTTGTTAACAAGTGGTCGATATGGAGCGTTAGATGAAGAAGAATTTCATAGTCATTTTTTTTTACTATGTTTCATATTTCTGTTTATTTTGCTCGCTCTCGCACTCTCTTTCTCTCTCGCTCTCGCTCTCTATTGGTTATTGGTTAACTGTCGTACCAGCACTCCGGACAGACCAATAAGTGCTCAGTTTCTCCAAACAGAAGTCAAAGGGAATGCATACTGATGGTTCCTGTGGCTCGCTGGTTAAACACACTCCTCTCTGCCCCCTAAGCATCCAGCTCTACTTGTACAACGTGTAATTCTAAATGTCCTAAATCGATGGATTGATTCAACTTCAATTTTAGTCTTAATTTATCTCTCTCTCTCTTTTACTCTTACTCTCTCTCTCTCTCTCTCTCTCTCTTGTGTGCTTTTTAGCCTGGTTGGGGTATAGTCCTCAATCAAGTAATGTCAAGTTTTCATATCTCTTGCAGATCTATCCAGTTCGTCAGTATATTGTCAATCTCTGCCTTCAAATCTCTTATGCAAGCATTTATAGGTTTCTCTCTCTCTCTCTCTCTCTCTCTCTCTCTCTCTTTCCTTTCCTTTAGATTATTGAAAAAGGCTCTTCTTGTTATATTTCCTGAGATTTTCTCAATGTGTCTTCTATCAATCGCCAGAATCGTTTCTCCACATCTTGGTTTAGTGTCCCAGTCTTGCTATTTCCTTAAGTTTTCATTTGTGAGTCCATCATACTATCTCAGTCCCGTTATTCTGCTAAGATACGTAACCTAATTGTTTTTATTATTTGAATTCTTCTGTAAGATTTGGTTAAACTGAGTGCATGATTATTCTTACACAGTCTTTTTCTTCCTCGACCGCTTCATACCGATCACTTGTTAACCACTCTGTGTGCCCGTCTGCCCAGCGTGTTCGTAGCGAGTTGGACTACGGGTGACTATCCCTCTGTGTGTGCGGGTTCAATTCCGCGGGATGGCAGAAAAGCCACAGATTCCCCAGATTTACGGTGTTCGTGGCACCGAACCGAAGGGTTACGATGTCCATGCCACTGAGCCGAAGAGCTGAAAGCTCAAGTGCTTCTGGAATGAAAAAAAAAACCCACTCTGTGTGATTTGTATGTGATCTGAGCATAAGAGCGATTGTACGTTGTGCCAGTTATGCGCCTACAAGTAGGCCAGCACATCCGATTTCTGTGATGCTTTTTATTAACTAAGGTATCTTCCCTAGGTCCTACATCAGTCGCCTTTTACATGAGTTGCCAGTATCAGTTACGTTTCCTTGACTTGATCGTTATATAATATGAATATTTCCCATTGCATTATTTCATTGTCTGTAATATGTCTTAAAAGTCTGCGTTTTTCACTTGGAACCATATTGTTGTGAGACATGGACCATTGACAAAGCATCGGAGAAGATCATTAATGTCTTTGAATGCAAATGCAACAGAAGAGTACTTAGAATATCATAGACAGAGAAAATAACAAATGCTTCTGTTCTGCAACAGCTTGTTATTAGAAAGAGTTGGCTATTAGATTGCATAAAATGGAGGAAAATTAAATATTTCGGACACATCAAACGATATGGATGCCTAGAGAAGATAATTTTGGAAGGAATGGTGCCTGGAAGAAGAATGAGAAGAAGACCTAGAAGACGATGGGTGCAAGATGTCATTGACGATCTGAGAATGACTGCTGGTGACGCCGGTCAACTTGCACAGAATAGGGTTTTTCACGACTGCTGCCATGGGAGCCTAGTTCCGGAAATGACAAGCTTCTTGATGATGATGATGATGAATATATCGTATTGTATGACTCAGTTATATGTAATCATAGTTTCTCATCATAACTGTATATCATTCAGTTATATGTAATCATAGTTTCTCATCATAACTGTATATCATTCAGTTATATGTAGTCATAGCTTCTCATCATAACTGTATATCATTCAGTTATATGTAATCATAGTTTCTCATCATAACTGTATATCATTCAGTTATATGTAATCATAGTTTCTATATCATTCAGTTATATGTAATCATAGTTTCTATATCATTCAGTTATATGTAATCATAGTTTCTATATCATTCAGTTATATGTAATCATAGTTTCTATATCATTCAGTTATATGTAATCATAGTTTCTATATCATTCAGTTATATGTAATCATAGTTTCTATATCATTCAGTTATATGTAATCATAGCTTCTATATCATTCAGTTATATGTAATCATAGCTTCTATATCATTCAGTTATATGTAATCATAGTTTCTATATCATTCAGTTATATGTAATCATAGTTTCTATATCATTCAGTTATATGTAATCATAGTTTCTATATCATAACTGTATATCATTCAGTTATATGTAATCATAGTTTCTATATCATAACTGTATATCATTCAGTTATATGTAATCATAGTTTCTATATCATTCAGTTATATGTAATCATAGTTTCTATATCATTCAGTTATATGTAATCATAGTTTCTATATCATTCAGTTATATGTAATCATAGCTTCTATATCATTCAGTTATATGTAATCATAGCTTCTATATCATTCAGTTATATGTAATCATAGCTTCTATATCATTCAGTTATATGTAATCATAGTTTCTATATCATTCAGTTATATGTAATCATAGCTTCTATATCATTCAGTTATATGTAGTCATAGCTTCTCATCATAACTGTATATCATTCAGTTATATGTAATCATAGTTTCTATATCATAACTGTATATCATTCAGTTATATGTAATCATAGTTTCTATATCATAACTGTATATCATTCAGTTATATGTAATCATAGTTTCTATATCATAACTGTATATCATTCAGTTATATGTAATCATAGCTTCTATATCATTCAGTTATATGTAATCATAGTTTCTATATCATTCAGTTATATGTAATCATAGCTTCTATATCATTCAGTTATATGTAGTCATAGCTTCTCATCATAACTGTATATCATTCAGTTATATGTAATCATAGTTTCTATATCATAACTGTATATCATTCAGTTATATGTAATCATAGTTTCTATATCATAACTGTATATCATTCAGTTATATGTAATCATAGTTTCTATATCATAACTGTATATCATTCAGTTATATGTAATCATAGTTTCTATATCATAACTGTATATCATTCAGTTATATGTAATCATAGTTTCTATATCATAACTGTATATCATTCAGTTATATGTAATCATAGCTTCTATATCATTCAGTTATATGTAATCATAGCTTCTATATCATTCAGTTATATGTAATCATAGCTTCTATATCATTCAGTTATATGTAGTCTGATTTGGGTTATCTATGGCGTGGAGGTGTTTTTATTGTTGTTAAGTTTGTGGGGCCCATACCACGTGGCACCGCAAAGGGTAGATTCAGTTACAGTTGAACTGCGGTGACAAAATTCCTGGAGGGGCTACAGACGCAAACATTAACCCATCCATGCATGCTCAGCGACTCTGTGAGCATGATACAGAAGATCAAGTCCGGTTATGTACGACGGCAGTGGATGTAATTAAATCAAGAAGCGACAATCTAGACATTTACCTTCATCTTTGTCCCTGGTCATCCTCTCATCCTAAGGGGAACACCAAAAAAGTTGCAGACATTCATCAATAGATGCCTGCGCAAGATACTCCATCTGCGATGGTATGACAGGACTACAAACAGAGAACTCTGGGATAGAACAGGACAACGACAGGTGGAACAAGAGATAAGGAGCAGAAGGTGGTGATGGATAGGACATACACTGAGGAAACCCACTAACAGCATCACAACACATGCTCTTTGATGGAGCCCCTGGGTAATAGAGGTAGGGGAAGACTCAGGAACACATGAAGACCGAAGTTGGAGACGTAATGCAAGAAAATGTA
Organism: Arion vulgaris; assembly: GCA_020796225.1. Taxonomy (NCBI): domain Eukaryota; kingdom Metazoa; phylum Mollusca; class Gastropoda; order Stylommatophora; family Arionidae; genus Arion; species Arion vulgaris. Next base: position 33,783,984 of record CM036768.1, on the reverse strand, counting down.
GAAGGAGTGGAGAGATCTGGAAAAGATGACCTTAGATAGGCAGGCTTGGAAGGCCTTGGCTGCGGAACTATGCTTCCCTAGAGTCGAAGGGTGAAGAAGAATTCATTGTTTCATACCTTATTCTTTTGCTTAAACGTTATATTTCTTGGAGATGGGTGCTATGTTTTTCCTAATATAAAAAACAAATTTGAATATCGCCGATGATATTGCGTATGTGCTTTGTCGCTGATACTTTCAAACTAGCATAAGTGAAGTTGAGAACCTATTAGAGTATACAGATGTTTCAAAAGTGTACATTAAGTTCAGTTTTCTAGTCCTCATTTTCTGGATATTCGTTTGGGAATCACTCAATATTTCCTACAATTACTTACAGTTCACGTACAAGATCACACGTGACATGTAATTATACCAGACTAGAAATAGCATCAGTTGTCTGCAAATCAATCGCTCCGTCAATCAGTTAATCAAAGTAACCTGATTGACTTGAGTATATCATTTATTGATCATAGGCTCATTTAGTTCGTCTCGGAGATTCTTCAATTTTCTGCATCACATTCCTACTACATCGTTGCACATCTCACAATGGATATCTGTGGTGTAGAGGATTAGTGCTTGCTTCTCTTTGCAAAAGGTACTTGGTTCACTCCCTCGTGGCGACATCGTGATATTTGTCTAGAGATTCAGATCTCACTGTAGGTGAGATCGAGTTTCTTGTCCTATCGGAGACGGACGATAAAAACGTAGATCCCGTATTCAAGTTGAGTCGTAATAAATGTAACATATGCGGTCTCGACTAGCGAAACACGTCATCACAAAGTACTGAGTTTTACAAATTACAAAAGCATTGATAATATACAGCAACGTTTTGACAAACAAGGCCTTTATCAAGTAAACGAACAACAGGTGTGACGAATTTAAAAAAAACAATTACATATGGACGACTAGATACAAAGATTTTCAAATGTTTCTAATGAAAATCTGGGAATAAAAACGAATAACGAAATAAATGTAACACAAAAACACACATAAAAACTAGAAATAGAAAAGAAGAGAAACAATAAAACATCAAGTAAATAAATAACTTGAATACATGCAACATACACATATAGATTACAAGGCATGAGAAGAGAAAGTACCAAGAAGCATAAGATGTATTCCCAGATTTTCATTTAAACGTTTGAATGTCTTCGTATCTAGTCGTCCATATGTAATTTTTTTTTTTTAAATTCGTCACTCCTGTTGTTCGTTTGCTTGATAAAGTCTTGTTGGTCGAAACGTTGCTGTATTTTGTCATTGTTTTTGTAATTTGTAAACTACAGTACTTTGTGATTACGTGTTTTGCCATCGCTAATCTAATAGTTTTACTGCAGTCTCATATATATATTGTGATATTTATTCGGTCTCGACTATAGAGTCAGTATCTTGATAAGAATAACATATGATGTCTGAGGTAGACAGAGGGAAACAGATAATAGTACTAAGATCTTCTTCTTCTTCTTTGTGTTCTTTCTTTACGACCAATTTTAATCACTCTATGTTTAGAAGCAAAGACTCTCCGAAAAATTCAGGAAAATGATGGGAAAAACAAATGGAGATACAACCCAGAGGACGACAGTATAAATACACTAAACAGAAAAGCACAGACCTCAGTCTTCAGACTTAGAACAGGACACTGCAGTCTCAGAGCACACCTCCACAGAATGGGTCTCAAGGACTCGGCAGTCAGCACCTGTGGAGCACCTAAGCAGTCCCCAGAGCACATCCTGCAAGACTGCCCTAGTCTGAGTAGTGAGAGATTGGAGATCTGGACAACAGAAAAAACCATACAAGACAAACTATGGGGAACCGGTGAAGACCTCAAGCGCACCGCCCTGTTTATAACACATACCGGAGTAGTCGCATAGCAAAAGTTGATCGCAGAAGAAGGAGGAAGAAAAATCAATCTTTGTGATATGTTTGATCCTTGCCAAGAACGTGTATACATTGCACATTGGTTTGATAGACCCTAAACGCATAAACTTCTACACGTTTAAGACACGTGCATCCGATTTCAGTCAAACCTCCTTAGTCACCTCTTACGACATGCGTGGCAGGTAACAGTGGTTCTATTCTTTACACCCAAATTTGGACCCCAGTAACCACTCGGTCAGTACTAAGATAATGCATGTCGTCCGTGGAAACTAAGATGAAATTGGATATTAAATGTGATAAGTCACCTGTGTGTTGTCGGGGCTCTCAAGAGGAGAAAATAATAGTAACACTGCGACCTACAAGGCATGTCGTAAGAGGCGACTGAGGAAGGGGCCTAGGGATGCTAACCTAGTAAACAAAAAGCGCCCCTGAAGTCGGATCTGCTGACCTACTTGCACACGCATAACTGACACGACGTAAAATCACACTTAGGCTCGGATCACATACAAATCACAAAGAGTGGTTAACAAGGGGTCAATATGGAACGTTCGGAAAAGAAGGAGAAGAAGATGTGATAAATGACTTAAACATGACAGCAAGAAAGACTGGACGTCTGGTCTACGATAGAGAATAGCGTACAATGGATGTTATGGTTGCATCGTTGCTGTTTACTTAACATCCGACATGTGATACGCATGGAGACTGCACAATAAGTGTACAGAGATGGAGACTGCATAACAAGTGTACTGAGATGGAGACTGCACAACAAGTGTACAGAGATGGAGACTGCACAATAAGTGTACATAGATGGAGACTGCACAACAAATGTACAGAGATGGAGACTGCACAACAAATGTACAGAGATGGAGACTGCATAACAAGTGTACAGAGATGGAGACTGCACAACAAGTGTACTGAGATGGAGACTGCACAACAAGTGTACAGAGATGGAGACTGCACAACAAGTGTACAGAGCTGGGCACCAGAGGAAGCTCAAAATACCTCTGAAATCGAAGAAGGCACGCCAATATGGCGGGGGACACTGATAATAAGGAAAACAGGCCTTCAAGTAAAAACCCAGTCGGTAGCATCATACCAGGTGCCCTGAGTAAACCTGAATTCATAGCAGACGAACGCAAGAAGAAGAGAATGAAGCCCTTAAACAATCTCGAAGAGATTAATAGAACAGAAACTGAAAGAAATGGATTCCGTCTGAAACACAATCAAAAACAGAGACGAATGGCGTGTACTTGTTGCTGCTCTAAGCGCCGTCACAGACTAGAAAGAGATCACAGCCAACTCTAACATTGGGCTCATATCAAACTGACCTAGAGAAATATATTTTGATAGAACACTACAAACTTACTAGCAATTTTGCTCAATTCTATGAGTCTATGGTTATTTATTGATGAAAAATATTCATAATACAGTAGAACCTGGTTATGTCGCCGGCCTAGGGGTTTGCCAAAAGCGTCGGGATAACCGATGATCGAGATAAACGAAAACCAATATGGCGGCAAAATATTAACATGTGCTTGAAATTTCTTTATGTACATGATGTGCGTTAATAAATGAGAATGTACATGCACGTGTTATTTGTTTGATGAAGCGATCGGCATGCTATAAAATGTACATACATGTTTGCTAACAACAAAAGGCATATGTGCACCAACTAACAGCAGAAATTTACCAATATAAAATAAAAACCACCGTCGATTCTCGATACAAACCTTTATTTATACAAACTGACACAGCTCTGAAAAGTATCGTACACGCGGTTACTATGGTTTCTTTACAAAGTCTAAAATGCTTTGTTGCTTTTGCCTTTAACAGTCTGCTGGAAAACAAATGCTTCAATATTATTTATGCTGTCTAAAACAGTTTCATCTCCTACAAAAGAACCATACCGTCGAATTTTCTGTAGCATTTCTACCACCTCACCAGCTGAGAGAATTGGTTCCAAATCTTCGTCCGCATCTTCTTCATCTTCTTTGTCATTGCCGCATGCAGATGTGCTTGCCAGTGCTGACTGCACACTTGATACAATGTCTTCATCGGTGATCACGCCATCAGTAACGACGTCTTTGTCGATTTCTATGTAATCTCGGAATTCCTGGACAGTGATGGCTAACTCCTGTGCCTCCTCTTCCAAGATAGCATCTGTAAGGCTTGATTTTTCTGCCACTTCCGAGTTCTTCTGCGGCTGCACGGAACTGTGCCTGAAACTCATCATCGGAAATATCCTGAATGACGCAGTGCATCCAGCAGTTTGAGATTGTTTCCTTCTTCACGTCATTCCAGGCTGATCTCAGGAAGTTCATTGCATCTAGAAGAGAAGGGGTGTACTGTGCCTTCTTTTCATCATGGAGTAGGTATTGGCGCATCAACATTTTCCTGTAGTACACCTTAAGCACTTGGATTATCCATTGGTTGGAGCTTACTCGTTGTGTTAGGTGGGAGGTAAAAGATCTTAATGGCCTTGAGACCAGGAACATCCGGATGAGCTCTACAGTTGTCCACGATCAGTGCCACCTTCCTTTTCTCTGCTTGGAACTTCCTGTCCCACTTTTTCACCCATGCACTGAATAGATCTCCTGTGATCCAGGCGCTTGGCTGGCCATCGTAATCATATTGGAGAACTTTGGTCTGCTTAAAGCATCTGGGATTCTTGGACTTTCCTATAACGTAGAGCGGGAGTTTTGGCTTCCATCCATGTTAGCAGCAACTAGCACTGTAAGTCATCCTTCGACTTTTTCCGCCGTGACAAGCCTCCCACGAAACGCCATAGTCTTGTCTGGAAGGCATTTCCAAAACACCCCAGTTTCATCAGCATTAAAAATGTTCCGAGTCTCATAGGTATCCAAAATTGTGCGCATTTGAGTCTTCAGCCATGAATCCACTTGTTCCTGTTGAACCGCAGCGCTCTCTCCACAAATTGCTTTGAAGACAATGTTGTGCCTCTTTTTTGAAACGATCCAGCCACCCCTGACTTGCTTTAAAGTCAGGGTGTCCTAGCTTTGCAGCAAGGATGTCCGCCTTCTCCATCAGCAAGGGACCATTGACGGGAAGGTTTGTTGCTCGCGTATTTGTGAACCATTGAAACACTGCATCGTCGACATCTTTTTGCTCAGCCACTATAAGTTTTTTTCTTGCTGGATCAAAGACATACTTCTCGTACATTTGCTTTATCACGTCTGCCTTCTTTTTCCATCCCGAAATGGTGTTTGCTGGAATGTCATGCTGACGACTGAGGTCTGCCGGTTTTGTTCCTTTTTCTAGTTGCAGTATGATTTCATACTTTTTCTCTATTGACTGATTCTCCAGTTTTCTCTTAACACCTCCAGACATTTTTAGAATGGAAAAAAAAAACAGAATAGCTACAGCATATTATCCTTCAGACAAGGAACTCACGTGAACTCAGCACATGCGCAGTGAACCAAGTACGGTAAATTAAAAATCAAAATACCGTGTTCTTGCAAAATGGGATCTCCATTCCCACGAAAGAAACTTACATGAGTCAACACCTGCCAATATTGGACTGTATATATTACTGTAGCATAGTTAACACCATGGTCATGGGGATCGAGATAACCAACGTTAAGTGGCAAATTTGGCCCTCTTTGTGCTCGAGATATTAGGGTTTGGCGACATAAAAGAATCGAGATATCCGATGAGAAAATGCTAAGACAAAGAGAGAATTTGGCGGTTTCACTTCAAAAGCGTCGACTTAATAGGGTTGGCGAGTTAACCGAGGTCGAGATAAGTAGGTTCTACTGTACTGATATTCCTTATTGTTAAACTTAGCCCGCGTGCCCAGCGTGTTCGTAGCGCGTTGGACTACTGGTGACTAGTCCTCTGTAAGTGCGGGTTCAACTCCGCGTTCTGGCAGAAAAGCTACAGGTTCCCCAGATTTACGGTGTTCGTGGCACCAAGCTGAAGGGTTACGATGTCCATGACACCGAGCCGAAGAGCTTTCAGCTCAGGTGCTTCTAGATCGGAAAAAAATATAAAAAATTGTTCAACTTACCTTGTTGGATAATATAACTTTGATTTAACATGTTGTGTTGATTTTAAAATGGATTCGTCTATATACAACAATACTGGAATGCTAGGTCACATGATGGTTGGGGTCTTATTTGCTAGAATTGTTACTTGAGTCCACTGGCCTTATGGGTTTATAGTTGGCTGTGAGAAAGATAAAGAAAAATAGAGAGAGGGAGCGAGAGAAAGTTATGGAGACAAATGTCTGCACAATACAAACTAGAAGATAATGAGTATCAATTATTGTATCATCATGTTGTCGTCTCCAACAGAGAAAAGCACCTGCATTAGCTATGTTGGTAGTTTGTCTAGCGTTTCTATTGATTCTGAAACATATTTCTAGTGAGACATTTACTATTGTCTCCGATATTCTTCTACATCTTCTTCTTCTTCTTTGCGTTCGTTCTTTACACCAATTTTAATCACTCTTTGTGATATGTTTGATCTTTGCCAAGAACGTGTATACGTTGTACATTGGTTTGGTAGGTCCCTAAATGCATAGACTTCTACACTTTGGGACACGTGCATCCGATTTCATCCAAACCTCCTTAGTCGCCTCTTACGACATGGTGGCAGGTAACAGTGGTTCTATTCTTTACACTCCAAATTCGGGCCCCAGTAACCACTCGAGCATTCTTCTACGTGTATGTGTGGAGTTTAAGTGCTATCTACTGTGCTACTAATGTGCTACTCGCAGAAATAGGATGTGCTGGCCTACTTGTAGGCGCATAACTGGCACAACGTACAATTCTCTTAGGCTCAGATCACTTACAAATCACAAAGCGTGGTCGATATGGAAAGTTCGAAGAACTAGTTTGTCACTTCGATTTAGCATTTTGTGTTGATTTTAAAATGAATTCGTCTATATACAACAATACTGGAATGCGAGGTCACGTGGTGTAGTTGTGGTCTGATTTCCCATAATTCTTACCGAGTCCGAAGACCCATAAGTTTAAAGTTGGCTCTGGCTCCGGTTGGGAGCAAATAATAGAAATGCAGAAGAGCGACAACAATGGGAGAAAGCTACCGAGTTTGAGATTTTTCGAACATTCTCTGTAGGTAGCAGGACATTTCTGTCGAGAATGTCGGGACTATACGGGGAAACCTGGTGCAATCAAGTCATTCCTTCGCCCTCAGACCCTTAAGTCGTTATCAGTAACTATCTCTCGAATTCTCTGAGATTTTTTCTCTTGTTTAATCTCTCATGGTCTTACCACGTTTGTGCCTCTCGCTCTTTTAATTTCTTTAATATATCTCAACTTCTCTCACTTTCTGACCAAACATCTTCAGTGAATATCTCTCGAATATTCTCGCTGTTCTTTTTTCTTCCATTTCATATTTTCTTCTAAGTTGCAAACCAACTATCACATTTGGTCTCTCGTCTTCTGTATTATTGTCTTTCAAGTTCTCTTGTTTTTTGTCTATCTCATTTCTGTCTGCATGTCCTCTCTCTCTCTCTCTCTCTTTCTCTCTCTCTCTCTCGCTTTCTATCTCTTTCTTTCACTATCTATATCTAATTTTCACTCTCTCGCTCTCTCTTTCTTCCATTCTCTTTTTCTTACTATCTCCCTCACTCTCTCTCCCTCTCTCTCTTACACTCTCTCACTCTCTCTTACACCCTCTCATACACTCTCTCTTACACTCTCTCACTCTCTCTTACACTCTCTTACACTCTTTTCTCTCATACTACTTCTTACACTCTCTCTTACACTCGCTCTTACACTCGCTCTTGCACTCGCTCTTACACTCGCTCTTACACTCTCTCTTAAACACTCTCTCTTACACACTCTCTCTTACACTCTCATACGTTCTCTCTCTACAGTTTTAAATATTTGTTCTCTCTTAATTTCTCTCATTTCTTGACAAACCATTTAGTTTCTGTCTGCAACATCCCACCCTCCATCTCTCTCTCAGCCTCTCTCTCCCATTATTTTCCCATTTACTCTCTCCTCTTCTCTCCCTCCTCTCCATTATTTTCCCATTAACTCTATCCTCTTCTTCTCCCCCATTATTTTCCATTAACTCCCTCCTCTTCCTTTTCCATTATTTTCCATGAACTCTCCTCTCTCTCCTCCTCCATTATTTTCCCATTATCTCTATCCTCTCTTTCCTCATTATTTTCCCATTAACTCTCTCCTCTTCTTTCCCCCCCTCCATTATTTTCCCATTAACTCTTCCTCTTCTCTCCCCCACCTCCATTATTTTCCCATTAACTCTCTCCTCTTCTCATTTCTTAACCAAACATCTCTTTTCTATTTACCACTTATCCCCATCTCTCTATCCATTACCTTCTTATTATTTCTCCCATCCTCTCATCTGCCGATCAAACACAACATTTTCTCTCTAAGTAAAGAACAGATTTTCCTTGCCATCAGTTTTATCCAACATAATATTCTTCCGCGATCTCCGGCTTTAAGAAAGTAGTCCAGCTTATCTGATGACTTCCTGTCGCTACTATTTGTCCTCCGTTAATGGTTGTTTGTTGAGAGTCATCCGTTAACATCATTTTCTTGTGCGATTTTATTATCCTTGTCTGTAGTAAATGGAATTTTTCAAATGATATTTCCCATGCAAGAACATCTATTTTGATTTTAGATTTCGACATCGTTTAGAGTTCAATCTATTTTCTTTTTTTTCTTCGTTCTCTTCATCTTCTTTTTCTTCAACTCTCTCTCGCGATCACCGCCCAGAACGATGTACCAGCCCTCCCCATAAATTCTATTCATGTGGAAATCTGATTTATGCAGCCTTAGCGTTGGTGTGTTTTACGTCACATCTTCAGCACTTTTTGGAGTTCTGGTGTTTATCGTTCGTCGATGGGTCCGGTTTCAGTCAGCGTTTACTGGGTTCGCTCTCCGTTCTAGTGTGGTTTTTTTACGGTGTGGGGTAGCTAGCCCCACGCCCTACCTTCTTAGCCGCCTCTTACGACATGCGTGGCAGGTAACAGTGGTTCTATTCTTTACACCCCAATTGGGACCCCGGTAACCACTCGGGTGTTGTTCTTCATCTGAATCTACTTCTTCACCTTATTCCAACTCTTCTTCTTCTTCTTCTTCTCTGTGTTCATCGTTTCTTCTAGTTCGTCTTCTCCATCTTTATCTACTTTATCGTGCCCGTATGCCCAGTGTGTTCGTAGCGCGTTGGACTGCGGGTGACAAGCTCCCTGTGAGTGTGGGTTCAATTTCGCGGGCTGGCAGAAAAGCCACAGGTTCACCAGATTCACGGTGTTCGTGGCACCGAACCGAAGGGTTACGATGTCCACAGCACCGAGCCAAAGAGCTGAAAGCTCAAGTGCTTCTGGATTGGTAAAAAAATATATATATATATACTTTATCGTCTGATTTTTTTTTCATCATCATCCGAGTGGTTACCGGGGCCCAAATTTGGGGCTGAAATCTTACGATACTACTAAGGAGGTTTGGCTGAAATCGGATGCATGTGTCCTAAACGTGTAGAAGTCTATGCGTTTAGGGCCTACCAAACCAATGTGCAACGTATACACGTTCTTGGCAAAGATCAAACATATCACAAAGAGTGATTAAAATTGGTCGTAAAGAACAAACGCGAAGAAGAAGAAGAAGAAGATCTACATTAACTTCTTATTCGTCTCGTTATTGTCCTCTTCTTTATCTTCTTCATATTTGCCATCATCTTCTTCTCCTTCATCATCTCCTTCTCCTTCATCATCTTCTTCTCCTTCATCATCTTCTTCTCCTTCATCATCTTCTTCTCCTTCATCATCTTCTTCTCCTTCATCATCTTCTTCTCCTTCATCATCTCTCTTCTCTCTTCTTCATCTTCTTCTCCTTCATCATCTTCTTCTCTTCTCCCTTCTTCTCCTTCATCATCTTCTTCTCCTTCATCATCTTCTTCTCCTTCATCATCTTCTTCTCCTTCATCATCTTCTTCTCCTTCATCATCTTCTTCTCCTTCATCATCTTCTTCTCCTTCATCATCTTCTTCTCCTTCATCATCTTCTTCTCCTTCATCATCTTCTTCTCCTTCATCATCTTCTTCTCCTTCATCATCTTCTTCTCTCATTTCTTCATCTTTCTCCTTCATCATCTTCTTCTCCTTCATCATCTTCTCTTCATCATTTCTTCTCCTTCATTTATCTTCTTTCTCCTTCATCATCTCTTTCCTTCATCATCTTCTTCTCCTTATCATCTTCTTCTCCTTCATCATCTTCTTCTCCTTCATCATCTTCTTCTCCTTCATCATCTTCTTCTTTAAATTTCTTACATCATCTCTTTCTTCATATGTTTCTGCGTTTTTCTTTAAATTGTTTCTCATCTGTTTCTAATATTCTTACTGCATCTTTTCTTTAAATATGTTATCTGCACGTTGTTCTCTTTTAAATATGTTACTCAGTCATTTTCTTTAAATTGTATTACTGCAAGTCTATTTCTTTATAATATTTTACTGCAGTCTGTTTCTTTAAATATGTTTACTGCAGTCTGTTTCTTTAAATATGTTTACTGCAGTCTGTTTCTTTAAATATGTTTACTGCAGTCTGTTTCTTTAAATATGTTTACTGCAGTCTGTTTCTTTAAATATGTTTACTGCAGTCTGTTTCTTTAAATATGTTTACTGCAGTCTGTTTCTTTAAATATGTTTACTGCAGTCTGTTTCTTTAAATATGTTTACTGCAGTCTGTTTCTTTAAATATGTTTACTGCAGACTGTTTCTTTAAATATGTTTACTGCAGTCTGTTTCTTTAAATATGTTTACTGCAGACTGTTTCTTTAAATATGTTTACTGCAGACTGTTTCTTTAAATATGTTTACTGCAGATTGTTTCTTTAAATATGTTTACTGCAGACTGTTTCTTTAAATATGTTTACTGCAGACTGTTTCTTTAAATATGTTTACTGCAGTCTGTTTCTTTAAATATGTTTACTGCAGACTGTTTCTTTAAATATGTTTACTGCAGTCTGTTTCTTTAAATATGTTTACTGCAGTCTGTTTCTTTAAATATGTTTACTGCAGTCTGTTTCTTTAAATATGTTTACTGCAGACTGTTTCTTTAAATATGTTTACTGCAGTCTGTTTCTTTAAATATGTTTACTGCAGTCTGTTTCTTTAAATATGTTTACTGCAGTCTGTTTCTTTAAATATGTTTACTGCAGACTGTTTCTTTAAATATGTTTACTGCAGTCTGTTTCTTTAAATATGTTTACTGCAGTCTGTTTCTTTAAATATGTTTACTGCAGTCTGTTTCTTTAAATATGTTTACTGCAGTCTGTTTCTTTAAATATGTTTACTGCAGTCTGTTTCTTTAAATATGTTTACTGCAGTCTGTTTCTTTAAATATGTTTACTGCAGACTGTTTCTTTAAATATGTTTACTGCAGTCTGTTTCTTTAAATATGTTTACTGTAGTCTGTTTCATTTAATATGTTTACTGTAGTCTGTTTCTTTAAATATGTTTACTGTAGTCTGTTTCATTTAATATGTTTACTGTAGTCTGTTTCATTTAATATGTTTACTGTAGTCTGTTTCATTTAATATGTTTACTGCAGTCTGTTTCTGTAAATATGTTTACTGCAGATTGTGTCCTTTAATACGTTTACCACGCTCTTTTTCCCTAAATCTGTTTACCACAACCTGTTGCCTTACGTCTGTTACCACAACCTGTTGCATTACGTCTGTTTACGTCAATTTTCTGTTTACTACATTCAGTTTATATCATTCTGTTTAAATTAATCTGTTTTCTACCGTATGTTAATAGCAATCTGTTTGCATCATTCTGTTTATAGTAAATTGTATACATAAATGTGGGCGTCTGTAGCTTCAGCGTTAGTGAACTCGATGACAGCCGAAGCGTACCTGGTTCAAACATCACCACGGTGGGCAAATTTGGAAGCAAATTAGTTCACTTGGATTTTTACGAACGATAAAAGTAGACCTCACCGTTGAGAAAGCAATGGCAAACTACTAACGTGTAAGTGGTGCCTAGAAAATCGTCGACTCGTTTACTGTGGTTGATGGTTACGTCCTGTGAAGGATGTGCAACGATTTTCGATTTTTCGTATACATATGTTTACTATAATCTGTTTATAGGAATCTGTTTACTACAATCTGTTTATAGAAATGTTACACATTCTGTTTATAGAATATGTTTACTACCGTCTGTTTATAGGAATCTGTTTACTACCATCTGTTTATAGGAATCTGTTTAATACCGTCTGTTTACCACAGACAGCTTGCAGAGCACTATTTACAACATATAATGTGCAACTTACAATTTAGAATATGCAACCTACCACACACATTTAATTACAAATATAGGGTGTTAAAGATATAAATTCCCTATTGACAAATCAAACTTGCCAGTCACTCATCTTGACCCACTAATATTAATACCCACACACAATTAACTACGCATAATCTACTTCATCAGCTTGCCCCACACAATCTTACCACACATAATATTCCTATCATACTTAGCCACACACAATCCTTACCACACATAATCTTCTATCAGCTTGCCACACACAATCTACCACTTTCAGCTTGCACTACACATGCAATCTACCACTTTCAGCTTCATCATTAATCCTCTCCGCTCCTCGTGGAGCATAGGGCCTCAACAGTTGTTCGCCACTCTTCTCGGTCTCTGGCTGTTCTTTTTATGGTCTCCCAGGTAAATTGAGCACACTTCAGCTCCTCAATAAGACCTCGTCTCCAAGTCTGCTTAGGGCGTCCTCTTTTCGTTTTCCCTGCGGGTCCCACTCGAGCACCTGCACTGTATGCCTTTTCCAGACCTGGCGTAGGCTGTGCGTGTGACCCAATCAAGTAGCACCAAGAAGAGGAGGGGGACAGCAGGCATCCCTGTCTAACACCAGTAGTGACCTGGAACTCCTTTGACAGTCTTCCATCATGAATAACCTGGCAGGCAAACCCCTCATACAGCTGCCTGATGATGACAGTCTTCTCCGGCTGTCAGCTTGCCACACACAATCTTACCACTTTCAGCTTGCCACACACAATCTACCACTTTCAGCTTGCCACACACAATCTTACCACACATAATCCATCACATAAGCTAACCACACACAATGTTACCACACATAATCCATCATATAAGTTTGCCACACACAATCTTACCACACACACAATTTTACCACACATAATTGACCTCATACAGCTTGCACATAAATCTTACCACACACAATTTTACCACACATAATCGACCTCATACTGCTTGCCACACACAAGCTTACCACACATAATCGACCTCTTACAGCTTGCCTCACACAATCTTACCACACATAATCGACCTCTTACAGCTTGCCTCACACAATCTTACCACACATAATCGACCTCATACAGCTTGCCACACACAATCTTACCACACATAATCGACCTCATACAGCTTGCCTCACACAATCTTACCACACATAATCGACCTCATACAGCTTGCCTCACACAATCTTACCACACACACAATCTATTGATAAAGAATAATTTCACACATTTTTAGAAATGAGAAAATGAAACTAGAAAATAGATTTACAGTAGCCGCTGGAGTTAGAAATATAAACAACAGCGGTTGTCACGCGCCGTCTGCCAAAGACAACATAGCGGAGCCTGAAACTGATGGACGTCGCGTGCGGCGTATTGTAATTTCCTGGAGTTTGTCATCGCTTGTTCTAGAATGTCATGGATGCGTTTTATGGAACGATTTTCAGTTTGTCTAATAACAAATTGAGCAATGTTACATCTTCGCAGCAGCTACTCATTTGTGGATGTGGATTGTAGCAACGACAGCGAGGATTAATTTGTCAGAGGTCATGGAGGTGTCCAGAAATTGTGTATTGATGTATGGAGAAAATCGATTATTCCAAACAGATAGATTCATTTCGTGGAAGATATTGCTGCCAGCTCAAACATATTTGACAAATTAAATGGAGGCTAGATTTACTACCCATCCAGTTCTGCATGGGATTTACGTGTGATATTTGTCTTCACTGTAACGGCTGTCCTGTCGACCCGGTTTTAATTGGGTCCTGTTATGTTATACTGGGTGTTTGTAAAGTCTCACAACACTTCATATGTAGAGCAAATGTGAAAAATAAAGTACATGATGTCATCAAAAAATGTGTTCCATAGTCCCATGTGGTGCAATATGCAGTGAATGACTGTTATCTGTTGGGGTAATTATTTTCACTCAAACCAGAATGGTTTTAACTGAAAAAGATTTTTGACGGTATCAAGAAGCGTGTACAGACATATCTTGATGCCTGTGGTGGATATTTCCAACATCTGCTATAATGAATGTTTCATTTGTTCTTTCTAGTTTACCAAGAACAACAGTAGACCACAGCAGTAACTATTGTGACTAATTTCACTACTTTGTTTTAGCACATTTTTTGATGACGCCATATACTTAATTTTGTCTGGTCAACCACTAGTAACAACTGTTATAAGAAAGAGAAAATGCGGGGTATATTGGACATACTGTGAGAAGAAATGATCAAAAATCATAAAACAGGCATTGAAGTAGAAGACAAAGGGTTAAAGACAGAAAAGATGCCTTAAGAAAGTCCTGAAATGAACTTTACTGAGAGGGACGAGAAATATTGGACAATTTCATAGAATAGATATAATGGGTAGCTCAAGATAGAGCAGTATGGAAACATTACTTGCAATCATTATTTAGCGGATAACGTGAAAAAAAGGAAAATAATATATTGTTCCTATTTTTTGTTAACGATTTCTAAGATTTCTCTGCATCACTATTTCAAAATATCTTTCTTTTTTCTCCCCTCCTGTTTTACCTCAAAGAGTCAGGATATGAAGAGATTTCTAGAACAAGCCATTGTGTGCGCTTTATAAATAGTCTTTCGTCGAATCTGTTATCTCTGAGGTCCATCTTCTGCGTGGCCGGCCCTTTGCTTTGTATCCATTGTATCGGATCAACATCGCTCTATGAGGTGCACTGTCTGATGGTAATCTGCTTATGTGGCCGAACCATTTAATTTATTATTTCTTGATGAAGTCTAGTACTGATGTTGAATCGATCAAGCGATTTAAGCAGTTTGGAGTTACCCGTTGTTCAAGTCGAACTGGATGCCTGAGAGGCAGAGTGAGAGGTGTGTTTAATCAGCGAGCCACAGGAACCATCAGTATGCATACTCTTCGATATCTGTTGGGGAGACTGAGCACCTATGGGTCTGCCCGGAGTGCAATGACGTCAGTTTAGTAACCAATAACCAATAACCAATGTTGTACCCACTTTTTCCTGATGTCTTCATTTCTCAACCGGTCTCTTCTTGTTATCCCTGCGTTCAGCGCAGACACTTCATCTGTCTCGTTTCAAAATAGTCGATTTCTTTTCTTTAATGCTTATGTTCTAATCCATAAATATTATCTACATGTTGCCACGTAAATACTCGCCTCCTATAGTCTTACATTTGTTTCCTTGCTTGCTTTGGGGCCCGAGAGCCGCTGTAGCGTAGTTGTTAGTGAACTCGCTTCGCAAGGCTGGTGGTCTGAGTTCAGCTCCCGCAAGGTGCGTGGAATTTTTCCCGACCACGACGGCTCTCAGGTCGACCCAGCCTCAACTGGGTACCAGACATGCTCTGGGAAAGTAAAGGCAGCCGGCGTGATGTTGACCACATCACCCATCGTGTGCCGACGGTCAATGAAAAATACAGGCCTAACACTGTATTGACCTATATACCACGAGGTATGAAAGGGTTCCTTTACTTTTACTTTACTTACTTTGCTTTGGGGCCCGTCGTTCTGTTGCCGAAACCCGAAAGCGGCACAAATAATAGTAACACTGTGACCTAGAAGTCATGTCGTAAGATGCGAGTACGGTAGGGGTCTAGGGAAACTACACTAGTAAATAAAAAGCGTCGCAGAAATCGGATGTGCTGACCTACTTGTTGGCGCATAACTAGCAAAACGTACAATCGCACTTAGGCTCGGATCACATACAAATCACAAAGAGTGGTTTAACGAATGATTGATATGGAGCGTTCGAAAAAGAAATATTGCGGCCAACGCAGGTTTTTATACAGGGTGTTCAAGATAAAAGCAGCCTGTGAATGGAGCTAATCTGGCATATATGTATGAAAATGAGAAGGTTCCGTTATGACGTAGTATAGGTCAAGGTTGTGTGACGGTATGTAATTGTAGTGCGGGAAGGGGCGATGAACAAATGTGACGTAGGGCGAGCTAGTCAGAACCGGATTAAATAGTAAATAAACACAAGTAAATGCAACATCTTCATCATCATGAAATAGCTTGTCCTGAGCAGAACTTTGCCACCCCAACAGTCCTCCGAAACCTCTCTCTCTCTCATAGACCAGATGTCCTGCCTCTGCAGCCGTCATGTTCAAACCATCAGTTACAATATTATTGTTGGGGTTTTCTAGGCATTGTCTTGGAAGGTAGTCTGTCATTGCTGTTGCTAGGCATTGTCTTGGAAGGTAGTCTGTCATTGCCGTTGCCGTAATGGGGCAGACATATGCAGCGAAATAAAAATCACAATTAAATGTTTTTGAGAGAAAAAACATTTAAGGGGCGGCATTTCGATGACTTGCATTATACTGAGAAAATATACCGCATGACACTGGTTGGTGGGTGGGAGGGGGGGATTATATAAGGATCTGGTGTACGCTTTATTCAATGCATTTTTTAATTTAATAAATAACACACGACCTCACCCCCTAACAACAAGACCTCACCCTCTAACAACAAGACCTCACTCCATACCAACAAGACCTCACCCCTTAACAACAAGACCTCACTCCATACGAACATGACCTCACCCCCTACCAACAAGACCTAACCCCTAACAACAAAAATTTTTTTTTTTAAAATAACATGTTGAAAATATCATTGAGAAACAAAGAATGAAGTGATTTGGCCACTTAATAAGAATGAATCCAAACTCCACAGTATACAGAGTCTTCTACAACAGAACATCGGGAAAGAAGGCAAGAGGAAGACCACGGAAAATATGGTTAGATGGCATATCAGATTTCTGTGATAGTGCACAAAAAACAGTCACCCAAACCAGCAGAACAACGCAAGACAAAAACAGAAAACCACGGATCTGGGAACAACCCATTAGCAGTGTGACGACAGAAGAAGAACGACAGATCACTGGACTGTGTGCATTGAACGAGTTCAAAGTTCGAACACCTCCAGCAGTTATATACATGTTGAGTTAAATCAATCTACGTGTCTTTACCAACGACTCTCACTCTGAACTTAATTTAGACAAAAACAATGTGACGACAAAAGAAGAAGAAAGTATCATCATCACACACACACACGCATAAATAATTGTGAAACATTTAAAATCAAATTTAAAAAAAAAACAATTATGAGATCAACAAATAACTGGACAGAATATATGTTGAAATAATGTAAATTATTTATAAAAGAGGGAGAAAAACTGACAAATAATTATAAATAACTTGACAATCAAAATAATAAACGCATTGACTTGTGATTTTAGTGTTTATTTTACGTAATGAAGAAGGAGAACAGAACGGATGAATAGTATGAACTTTTGGATAAAGAGATTGTAAGAAGAAAAAAGAAAAACAGCTCAAGAGTTGCGCTAACGAGTTGACCGACGCCGCCGGTTACCTTGCGCAAATATTAGCCAATCAACGTACGGTACAAAGATTTTCCGCGGGGCACCATTTCTCCAGCACTTCCGGTATCTCTTTCGAAATCACGTGGCACGTATAGGAAGTCGTTGATTGGCTTATTTCTAGCAAGCTGGTCGTCTGTCCCTTTAAGTTGGAAAACTTGAGATAGTTCTGAGAGGATCATTACCGGAACAGGTTTGCGTTGAAATTTTCAATCATCTTCTATAGGAATGTCATAAAAGACGTTCTGTAGGCGAGTGTTCTAGAAGAATCTAGTTATTGCTTTTCCCTTTTTTTATTCAAGAGATGGTGCCGTACGTTGTCACCCCTACCCAGCTAACATCGAAATATTGACATATTCTTGAAGATAGAACTTCTTACAAAAATACTTGACCCATATAAGGAAGTTGTTTGCAAATAATTGAAAAAGTCTTCAGTAGTAATAATTATATTTAAAAAATGTTGTGTATTTTTTTTTTTTTATTGATTTTAAAATGAAATATGTTATTAGTGAATCACGTCTTCTTCTTCTGCATTAGCCCACTATGAATTCAGGCGTAGCTATGGCACATGGAATAGCGCTTCCAACTGATTTTTGCGTGAAAGCTTGCTTACCATTTTATTGGTGTCTCTCGCCATACAGGCGGGCTTTTCCGACTTCAGAGGTACATGCATCACGTCTAAGCATGAGGGGCGTCACGGGCTAAAGAAAGAGAGAGAGAAAGAAAGATAGATTGGTGTCATCTGTTTAAAAGGTGGTTTTATGTGTTACACATATTTTCAATTTCCACTATTTATTTGACAGCTGGTGGTATTATGATTTCTCCTTTTTTTTCTTCTTCTTCTTCTTCTTGTAAGAGCGAATGTACGTTGTGCCAGTTACGCACCTATAAGTGAGCCAGAACATTCAGTTTCTGTGATGCTTTTTATTTACTAGGATAGCTTTAATAGACCCCTACCTTAGACGCAATACCTTAGACCTACCTTAGGTGCTGAGGTGTTGAATGAGATCAAGACACAGAGAAAGCTCATCATCAATATAAGAAAGAGGCAGTCATCATTTTTCGGGCATGTGATGAGGAGGGAGGTTTAGAACACATCGTGACAACCGGTAAAATTGAGGGTAGACGAGACAGGGAAGACAGGAGAGAAAATGTTGGATGGCCTGGCTTCATGGCACGAAAGAGCGTCAACATCTGAGATGATAGCAAACACCAACGACAGAGATTTGTGGAGATCCATGATCGCCTACGCCAGCCGGCACGGCACCTGATGATTACCTTAGACGCCTCTTACGACATGCCTTGAAGGTTACCGTGTTACTATTCTCTGCTCCCCTTGAGAGCCCTGCCAATACTTCCTAGGTACTTGAAGTTAAACATGAATGGGCACACACACACATACACCACACAAACACGGAAACACACGCAAATCTCCCCACTACTACAAGATAATGTACTAATATCCGAAGACGACGCTGGAGATGGATTGGACATGTGATGCGCATGGAGACTGGCTCCGACACGAAAACTGCACTGAGATGGACTCCAGAGGGTAGGCGAAAGCGTGGAAGACCCAAGACGACTTGGAGGAGAACGATAGAGCAAGAGCTGAAGGAAATGAATCATAGTTGGAACACAATACAGAGGAAGGCCATGAACAGGGAAGAATGGTGTACGTTTGTTGCTGCCCTAAACGCCAGGGGCGTAACAGGCTAAAGAGAGAGAGAGAGAAATAATACTAATTCCTCTCGTACCATTATACGTTACATAAAGCTTGCAAGTTATTTCTCCATACCGTTCCAGCCTGGACAGCTCGCTCAATTTCTTCCATGGAATGGAGACCGATATTTCTTGCCTCTCTCAGCAAAGTTCGTTTCAGATCTTCCTAGGGCGTCCTCCCTTTCTGTAACCCTTTGCATCTTGCCTGCTTTGTTATTCTTTGATCATTTCTTCCCATGGTCTGTCTAACATATCTCCATCTTCTCCATCTTATAACAGCTGTTATGAGTTATCAGATATATGAGAACTATCAAATAGCACTCCGGACATGTCCATAGGTGCTCCGATCTCCGCCTCAGCAAATCCAGCAGCGTCCAGCGACCCAATACGCCAGTTCGATGTTGATTAATCAATCTCTTTGCATATTTAGTATACCAGTTGTTACTAGTGGTTGACCAGACATTTCTCTGATTTCATCACTTCTCCTGAATGTGTCCCATTTATGCTCATTATGTTTCGATGTGACATGTCTGATCTTTGCCAAGAACGTGTCTACGTTGCAGATTGGTTTGGTAGACCCCTAAACGCATAGACTTCTACACGTTTAGAACACGTTCATCCAATTTCAGCCTATCCACCTTAGCCGCCTCTTACGACATGCGTGACAGGTAGCAGTGGTTCTATTCTTTACACCCCAAATTTGGGCCCCGGTAACCACTCGGGCGTGAAGAGGGATTAAAATTGGTCGTAAAGAACGAACGCGAAGAAGAAGAAGCTGCGTATGCCGCCTCCCCTTGCGGTACCGTCTGATGCGGCCGCCTCTCTGTATGATAGCACGTCACGGCACTGAGTGCATATCAATCACATTTCGAGGTTTAATTATGCGAGTGGTTTGAGGTTTAATCCCTTTACTCACTTGTGAAACGTTGGATGGGAGAAAATGAACTTTAACCCTTTGTGTGCCGAGACGATAAGTGAACGTTCTCTGCGTTGCGTTAATCCGTCCCATCACACAGAGCGTGCTTGCTCGCTAGACAACAGGACTTGAATATTCATAATCACACCCGGAATTAGTTGCTATATTTTTTGGTGTTCTTCTCGCTGTTATTGTGGTGATGCTGATCGTCTTCCTCTTCTTCTTCTTCAAACGCTCCATATCGACCACTTGTTAACCAGTCTGTGTGTGATTTGTATGTGATCTGAACCTAAGAGCGATTGTACGTTGTGCAAAGTTACGCGCCTACAAGTAGGCCAGCACATCCGATTTCTGCTATGCTTTTATTTACTAGGGTAGCTTCCCTAGGTCCTACATCAGTCGTCTGTTACGACATGCCTTGTAGGTCGCAGTGGTTCTATTCTTTGCTCACTTTATGATCCCCGGCACCACACAGGGGGCCTGTAGTCGTGACATTTATTGTCGTCGTGACGTTTGTGAGATCAAGTTCCTAGTCCTATCGATAAAACGTATGTCCCGTGCATATTGAGCACGTAAAGAACTTCGCCGGTGCTACGGAATTCGTGCACTGCCAGTGAGGTTTTTCTGTGTAAGGAAGAGATCGGAGCACACATGGTTACTCGCCGAAGTACAACGATGATGGTTCTATTAAGAAACTTAATTTAAAAATAGTTCAGCTCTTCCTTCATTTGTTGGTCATCATCATCATCATCAGGTGCCTGCTGGCTGGCGTAGGTGATCATGAATATCCACAATCTCTGTCTCTTGGGTTTGCTATTATCTCCGATATTGACACTCTTTCATGCCATGAAGTCTGGCTATCCAACATTTTCTCTCTCTCTGTCTTCCTCTGACTCTTCTTCCCTCGATTTTACCGGTTGTTACAATACATTCTAAACCTCCCTTTCGCCCGTCTGCCCAGCGTGTTCGTAGCGCGTTGGACTACGGTTGACTATCCCTCTGTGTGTACGGGTTCAATTCCGTGGGATGGCAGAAAAATCCACAGATTCCCCAGATTTACGGTGTTCGTGGCACCGAACCGAAGGGTTACGATGTCCATGGCACCGAGCCGAAGAGTTGAAAAGCTCAAGTGCTTCTGGATCGGAAAAAACCTCCCTTTCTTATCACATGTCCGAAAAATGAGGACTGCCTCTTTCTTATATTGATGATAAACTTTCTCTACATCTTGAACGCCCTCATAGAGCGTGAACGCCCTCATAGAGCGTGAACGCCCTCATAGAGCGTGGCCGCAGAGAAGACCTTCATCTAAACCAATCCACGTCAACTACTGGATTGCGAGAACTGGGTTTGAAGATTGGTGTGGCAAGAAAAGAACGGTACAACAGGTTTACGAGTCGGCTCATCAATCAAAATAGAACTGGTACGGTTAGTCACTGGACGCTGTTGGAGATACTGCGAAGGAGATCGAGCACCTATGGTCATGTCCGGAGTACAATGAAGATATTCCAAACTGAAACTGAAACTGAAACTGAACTTTCTCTGTGTCTTGAACTCATTCTACACTTTCACGTTAGTCATTTTAGCAGTCTATGGGATTCTCATCATTCTTCTATAAAACCACATCTCTGTGGTCTTCAGATCGATCTGTTTGTATTTTGATAATATTTCTAAACAGTTACCTTCTTCTTCTTCTTTTTTACTAACGTCCCTTGATAAAATCGATCAATGATTGATTGATCAAAAGGTTATAAATTAGATACTACTTCGTCTATCTGTCTTCGATTCATTTACTGTTTTTTTATTTGCATCCGTTACCTTGATGTATTACTGTTTATTCGTTATCGTCAGTCTTTTCAGGGTTGCCAGCACTTAAGCTGGTCATCGAAGTGAGAGAGATTGATCGAGTATTGATTTATTGATGAGGAAATCACAGTGTCTGGAATTTGGGATTGACTTTTTCTTCAGTGGTGCTGATGTTCTGAGGTGGGAGAGGAGGGTGAGATGTGAGTTGTAGAGGTAAAGGAGGGAGAGATGTGAGTTGTAGAGGTAAAGGAGGGAGAGATGTGAGTTGTAGAGGTAAAGAAAAGGGAGATGTGAGTTGTGGAGGTAAAGGAGGGTGTTTGAATTCTTTGATTTCTGTGTAGATAAGAGATTTATGGAGGTAGGCACCCGTGTACTGACGGGGGCTGCATTGGGAGAAACGAATAGTAACACTGTGATCTATAAGGAATGTCGTAAGAGGCATCTCAGGTAGGGGCCTAGGAAGCTACCTAATACATATAAAACGTCGCAGAAATCATATGTGCTGACCTGGCGAGCGCGTAGTAAGCCAGTTAGTAAGCGCGTAACTGGCGTAACGTACAATCGCTCTTAGGCTCAGATCACATACAAATCACAAAGAATGGTTTAACAAGTGGTCGACTGTAGTCTGTTTCCTTTAATTTGTTTACTGCTGTCTGTTTCCTTACATATGTTTACTGCAGTCTGTTTCCTTAAATATGTTTACTGCTGTCTGTTTCCCTTAAATATGTTTACTGTAATCTGTTTCCTTAAATATGTTTACTGTAATCTGTTTCATTAAATATGTAATTAAAACATTCATCTGTTATCTAGACATGACTATAGCGCTTCCGACTGATTTTTGCGTGAAGGCTAGCTAAATTGTGTGATCTGTATGTCTCTGTCTGTCTGCTTACCTGTAGGTCTGTCTGAATGTCATCTGAAAGTCCCTCAGTTTTTATGTCTGTCTCTTCATCATCATCATCAAGTAGCTTGTAATTAACTGAACTTTACCACCCCAACAGTCCTTCGGAATTTTTCTCTCTCATAGGTCAGATGTGTCACCTCTGCAGCCGTCATGCTCAAATCATCAGTTAAATCCTGCATCCATCTTCTCCGCGTTTATCCTCTTCTCTTCTTTGCTGCGGTGTCTTCTTCCATAATGGTTTTCTCCAATCCGTCTTGTTTCTTTATATGTCCAAAATACTTCAATTTTCTCCTTCCTATTTGTAGCATGTTAGTTTTTCTTTGATTTTGAGTTCTTTCTAAATAGATCTATTTGTTCTCTTCTCTGTCCATGATATGTGGAGGACTCTTATACAAGGTGTTCAAGATAATTGCAGCACCATTGACAATTCGAAAGTTGCCAGATAACCTATCGCGTTGTGTTTATTTACTATTTAAACCGGTTCTGACTAGCTCGTCCTACGCCACATTTGTTCATCGCCCCTTCCCGCACTACAATTACAAACCGTCACACAAACTTGACCTATACTACGTCATAACTGAACCTTCTCATTTCCATACATATATGCCAGATTAGCTCCATTCACAGGCTGCAATTATCTTGAACACCCTGTATAACACTTATATTAAAAAGCACATATTCCACTGTCAAGTTTCCACTGTTTTTTCCACTGTCAAGTTAAATCTCAATGTCTGTCTGTCTGGCTGACTGTGATGTCAGTCTTTCTATCTGTGTTCCCCTATGTTCGTTTGGCATTTAAAAAATTAGTGTCCACAAGAAGAAAAGGAAAGACTTTGAAAACTTTAATAGCAGCTTAACAAGAAGATCATGAAGATTGCCAATCACAATAACAGGGACTTAGAACGGGACACTGCAGTCTCAGAGCATACCTCCACAGAATGGGTCTCAGGGACGCGGCGCACCTGTGGAGCACCAAAGCAGTCCCCAGAGCACATCCTGCAAGACTGCCCCAGTCTGAGTAGTGGGAGATTGGAGATCTGGCCAACAGAAACAACACTACAAGACAAACTATGGGGAACCGGTGAAGACCTCAAGCGCACCGCCCTGTTTATGACACATACCGGAGTGGTCGCATAGCAAAAGTTGATCACAGAAGAAGAAGAAGGAGAAGAATAACAGGTTTTGGCGCCATAACACAGAGCTTCGCGAGAAGCTGTACGGAGGAACGGAGTCCCTTAAAAACACGGTAAAATTCATGATTAAAGTTGGTTCATCAGTCTAGGCCGGGATCGCGCGAGAGAGAGAGAGAGAGAGAGAGAGAGAGAGAGAATAACAGGTTTAATAAATTACCTGGGAAGTCAGAACAGACAGCAAAGCTGGTCGACTTTATCAAATAGATTGTTCTGCATATGTGGACAAGACAGAACAGGTCACAAGCAATAGTAAAGTTACAGAATAGAGAACGGAATTGACGATGGATGTTACACACCCTGAGTTAACAGCCACATATTGAAGCTAGATATGCACTTGCATGGAATACACAAGGAAAGAGAAGGATGGGGACGTAAATTAAAGTAACTGACGAAAGTAAAAGGGGGATGGAAGTGATGAGGGCCTCGTGGGGAGAGTTACAGGGGACGCACTGAAATTGAGTTTGGTGGAGAGTGACATTTTAAGCACTATGTTGCATTGGAGACTAGAAGATGTAGTAGTTGTAGTAGTAGTAGTAGTAGTAGTTTATGTAGTAGTAGTTTATGTAGTAGTAGTAGTAGTTGCTGTAGTAGTAGTTGCTGTAGTTGTAGTTGCTGTAGTTGTAGTTGCTGTAGTTGTAGTGTTAGTAGTAGTAGTTGCTGTAGTTGTAGTTGCTGTAGTTGTAGTGTTAGTAGTAGTAGTTGCTGTAGTTGTAGTAGTAGCTGCAACAGCAGCAGCAGCAGTAGTAGTAGATGCAGTAGTAGTTGCTGTTGTTGTAGTGTTAGTAGTAGTAGTAGTAGTAGTAGTTGCTGTAGTTGTAGTAGTAGCTGCAACAGCAGCACCAGCAGCAGTAGTAGAAGCAGTAGTAGTTGCTGTAGTAATAGTTGATGTAGGTGTAGTGTTAGTAGTAGTAGTAGTTGCTACAACAGCACCAGCAGCAGCAGCAGTAGTAGAAGCAGTAGTAATAACAGCTCCAACAACAGCAGAAGTATATATCGCGTATTCACTTTACCCCCAACTAACATGTCAATATTTTTTAGCAGTTGAACTACGTGACAGACAGCTAACCTAAGTGAATGCTAACCTAGACAAACGTTTCTTAAGTTATTGAAGCGTGATACAGCCTCGTTACTCCAGGCCCTGTGTTACCAAGACTGACTTAATGATGCAAATGTTCACTGGAGAAGAAAATCTGTTCTTACGCTTATCAGCTAACGTTGATCTTTTAAAGCACCCATTTATAAGCTTCATTTACGCTCATTTCTTTCGTTACTTTATACTTTGGTACCATGATTTATAGCTTTATAACTTTAGGAGTCTATGTAGAGAAGAGGTTACGTGCTCGGCTCTTGTTCTTTTCTTTATACTTTGGTACCATGATTTATAGCTTTATAACTTTGGGAGACTCTGTAGAGAAGAGGTTACGTTCTGGGCTCTTGTTCTTTTCTTTATACTTTGGTACCATGATTTATAGCTTTATAACTTTGGGAGTCTATGTAGAGAAGAGGTTACGTGCTCGGCTCTTGTTCTTTTTTTCCGTTAATTTATACTTTGGTACTATGATTTATAACTTGAGAGGAGCGTCTGGTCGAATGAATTAGAGCGCGGCTACCATGCGTAAGTCCCGTGTTCAATTCACGATATGGCCAGGGATTATTTAATGTTGTGGGCATAAATAAAAACTCCTAACCTGAACAGCTTCGCAGTGACTGCCTTGCTTCCATTAAATTCCTCAGGCTCGCGTTCCACTTATCCTATACCGCCGTAAAACCCTTAGCTGCTAAAGACGTATATATACGTTTTGCCCATTCACTTCTAAAGACGCATTAACACGTCTGTTATTATCTCTTCTCTGTGGGCTAAAGACGTGTTAACATGTAATACATTGCTACTGTCACTGCTATATGCGTACATTCACGTTTGTGACCAAGAAACAAAGAATAGCTATTTTTAGCTCAGCCCTCGAAAAATATGTAGCAGCGAAAAGGTTAAAAGGCGGTACTACATGTCGTGACAGTAACGAACATGAGTTATAAATCTATAACATTGAGAGTATTTGGGACGAAGAAGGTAGGTGCTCGCCTCTTGTTCCAAAGAAACTTTGTTCGGTCCCTCGTGGAGCATCGGTATATTTTCACAGAGATCCCTGATCTCAGTGTAGGTGAGATCGAGTTCCTAGTCCTATCGGAGACGGACGATAAAACGTAGGTTCTTTGTTCAAGTTGAGCACGTAAAAGAACCTCTGGCCTTTCAGAATAGAGAAGAGCAGGCGGGAAAGACACTGCCCAGACAAAGTTCATTAGAAGAGTTTGCAAATAAAATACCTACAAAAACATCTTCGCAATCTTCAAAATTAAACCCTCGCCGGTGCTACGGAGTTCGTGACAATTGTTGCGTTGTTTATCGTAGTTTACAATACAGTAAGACTGTAATATCTGCACATTTTAACCCAACCCAACACATTTGTTAACTTAGCTTACATTTCGTCTTTATTGGTTATTGAAGCGGTGGTCTTTGTAGCTAAATGGTTACGCCTTTGCTTTGCATTTCAAAGGCCCGACCACGCCGTTATACTCACGAGTGCATATTTTCCTAAAGACTCCTGGGATTGTTGTCGGAACTACAGAGTTAGTAATTTGTGCAATATTCTCAACAGATGGCTTGCCATTTACGTGGAGAGGGACCGAGCCATATAAAATAAATCCCGTTGCTTGAAGTCAATCTCTCGGTTTTAGATCCTTTCATTGTGGTTACTAAACGAACGTTAAAGCATTACGGGGAGACCCATAGATGCTCACTCCCTCGTCCCCTTCTTAACTTATGTCAAACGGTCTTTAATCAGTGATTAACTTAGACATACTGAATGAATGCAGCCTGCTACCTGAAGCATTTTCCCAGTGGCTACTTATGGTTGTGAATCATGGACTATTACACAAAAACAAGAATGAAAATCCAGTCCTTCGACACTAAATGCTACAGAAAGATCCTACAAATACCATGGACGACTGAAAAAAGAAAGAACACTGATGTCCTGAAAGAACTAAATGTTAAAGAGAATTGGCTGATAAACAACATACTATACAGAAAAATTACATACTTTGGTCACATCAAGCGTCACGATGGCATGGAAAGAACAATACTAGAAGGCAGGGTCCCAGGACGCAGAGGCAGACCAAGAAGAAGATGGCTACAAGATATTAAAGAAACCATGAACATGACCATCGACGAAGCGGGGGGAACTGGCTAGAGACAGAGTGAATTTCAGATGTGCTGCAAAGAGAACAATGTCCTATAAAGGATACACACCTTAATGATGACCAAAACTAACATGTGTGTATTTTATGCCTTGATCAGCTCTGGTACTTTGATGCATATGTTGTCATTTGTTATTTTATGCCTTGATCAGCTCTGGTACTTTGATGCATATGTTGTCATTTGTTATTTTATGCCTTGATCAGCTCTGGTACTTTGATGCATATGTTGTCATTTGTTATTTTATGCCTTGATCAGCTCTGGCACTTTGATGCATATGTTGTCATTTGTTATCTTATGCCTTGATCAGCTCTGGTACTTTGATGCATATGTTGTCATTTGTTATCTTATGCCTTGATCAGCTCTGGTACTTTGATGCATATGTTGTCATTTGTTATCTTATGCCTTGATCAGCTCTGGTACTTTGATGCATATGTTGTCATTTGTTATCTTATGCCTTGATCAGCTCTGGTACTTTGATGCATATGTTGTCATTTGTTATCTTATGCCTTGATCAGCTCTGGTACTTTGATGCATATGTTGTCATTTGTTATTTTATGCCTTGATCAGCTCTGGTACTTTGATGCATATGTTGTCATTTGTGTATTTTATGCCTTGATCAGCTCTGGTACTTTGATGCATATGTTGTCATTTGTTATTTTATGCCTTGATCAGCTCTGGTACTTTGATGCATATGTTGTCATTTGTGTATTTTATGCCTTGATCAGCTCTGGTACTTTGATGCATATGTTGTCATTTGTTATTTTATGCCTTGATCAGCTCTGGTACTTTGATGCATATGTTGTCATTTGTTATTTTATGCCTTGATCAGCTCTGGTACTTTGATGCATATGTTGTCATTTGTTATTTTATGCCTTGATCAGCTCTGGTACTTTGATGCATATGTTGTCATTTGTTATTTTATGCCTTGATCAGCTCTGGTACTTTGATGCATATGTTGTCATTTGTGTATTTTATGCCTTGATCAGCTCTGGTACTTTGATGCATATGTTGTCATTTGTGTATTTTATGCCTTGATCAGCTCTGGTACTTTGATGCATATGTTGTCATTTGTTATCTTCGTTCCTTCGTCTTATGCTCGGGTAATTGCTTATTTTATCTCATCCCAACAACAACATAACTCATATTACAGATTGTGGGTTACCGCTAATTTTGTGCATTTTATATGGAGACGACAGAAGCGTCTGTCTGAATTGATTAGAGCGAGGGATCCCATTCGGGAGACCACGGTTTAAACCCCGGTTCTATCCCTGGTAAGACCAAGGAATTTGTTTCTGTCGGGGTATAAAGAACAAAAATTATCTAAACAGTTTCACAGTGACAGTACTAGCCATGCGACCATTATATTCCTTCTGGTTCACGTCCCCCCTGTCCTAAACCGCCCTAAAAAGTGATAACACAGACGGTAAAGATAGTTTTTTTTTAAATATGGAGAATAGCTCATAATCTCATTCGATGTATCGGGGAGCTGAAACTCGTAATCGAATTTATATTTCACCAGCAAATTAATATACAAAAGTCGTATCGATCATCAGTTACCCAGACCGTGCCAGGTCATCATTCTACGTTTCCGCAAGGAATACAACACATACTATTTATATCACAGATCATCATCATGTGGCTTGCCTGCTGCTTTAGGTGATTATGAATTCCCACAAATCTCTGTCCCTAGTATTTGTAATCCTCTCTGATGTCGACGCTCTTCCGTGCCAAGAAGTCAAGCTGTCTAAAAAAGATTTTCTTTCTCTGTTTCCTCCCCTCGATTTTACCGGTTGTCAGAATGGGTTGTAAATCTCACCTTCTGATGACATGTCCGAAAATTGATGGCTACTTCTTTGTCATCATCATCAAGTAGCTTGTCCTGAGCAGAAAGTTTGCCATCCCAACAGTTTTATTGTTAGGGTTTTCTAGACATTGTCTTGGAAGGTAGTCTGCCATTGCTTTCCTTCCTGGCAGTGACCATACTGGTCCATGACCGTAGCCATTGTCTCTATTACAGAGATCCTCTGTCTACCTTCCTGGCAGTGACCATACTGGTCCGTAACCGTTGTCTCTATTACAGAGATCCTCTGTCTACCATCGTGAGCTTTGAGAACATAACCATTGACACTGTTGACTGTTCCTCACTCATGGCACCTGCTCCCATGGCTTGCACGGACCTTGCCGGGAGGGGCTAACAGGTACTCCACCGTCCCCAAGAGTGTCCCGTAGACTAGCGGAGGGAAGTAGGCGCTTTACATCTCCTTTGATACTTTGATAGAAGCAGTGGCGGCTCGTGATCATTTTTGTTGGTGGAGCCAGACATTTTTTCCTGATAAATCGTGGTTTTTGTTGCTATATTTTAATTTATAAAATAAATACACGTTATACACTATTTTTGATGGGGCCCGGCCCCACTGGCTCTATTGACGAGCCGCCACTGGATAGAGGTTTACCTCTACCCCGCTTCCCGACTCTTTGTTATATTGATTTCTTATATATACCACCACATTAATAAAACAGATAGAGATACAATCTAATACATATATACAGCACTAGAAATGCAGATTGAGAGACTGCATGATTAATCATCTAAAATCAATTTTTATCTTTCCCAAGGGCACATGAGAATACTCCATCTGCGAAGGTATGACAGGACCACACACAATGAACTGGGGGATAGAGTGGGACAACGGCAGGGGAAACAAGAGATAAGGAGCAGAAGGTGGCGATGGATAGGACACACATGAGGAACTCCTGACAGCATCACGAGACAGGCTCTCCGATGGAATCCGAGGGTAATAGAGGAAGGGAAGACCAGGAAAGCACCGAGACGGGAGTTGGAGACGGAATGCAAGAAAATGGGGAGAGAGTGGAGAGATCTGGAAAAGATGGCCTTGGGTAGGTGGGCTTGGAAGGACTTGGTTGCGGACCAATGCCTCCCTGGGGACGTGAGATAAAGAAAAGAATATATATCACAAATACAAGACTGATAAAAGAGAAAAAGACACCATCTAAAACATAGATACAGCACTAGCAAGGGAGAGTGAGAGAGTGGTTGATTCATCTTCCAAATCAGTTGTTATCTTCCCCAAGGGCACATGAGGCATTGTCTATTGTCTATTCCCAGGTGGAAGATGTAGTTGGCTGTCCACTCTTGCCGTTAAGCGTTGGGATGGGCGTTTTAATTTGCGTTCTAGGGCTAGATGAGCTGCCCTTGTTTTGCATCCGTGTTTATGTAGTGTGGTCTTGATATTGTCTATCCATCTTTTTCTTTGTCTTCCCTTAGCTCTAGTACCCAATCTCTTTTTATTGCATGCTGTTATTGGTGGTTGACATGAGGCATAGACTCCAAAAATGTCAACTCAATTCGATTTTGTGCTTAATAACATCCTAGTCTTTATAAACAGTTTGAATTTTTTTCTGTTTCTCTAGTTGTTTGCGTTTAGTGGAATCGCAGGCCCAACGAACATTCCTTCTTGGTTGCCTTTTTCAACCTACGAGAAGAGACATTGTTTCTGTTATTCGTTATCCCGGAAACAACACGACCAGATTGGATGAATGATAACACAAGAACACAACCAGCTAGCTCTCAATGTTCCATCGAATCTGACCTGATTTTCTGTGTCTTGCATTCGACGCTGTTAAAAGACACGACTAACTGAAGTTCTTTTTTTCTAGAGCTAACTGGTTATATTCTTATGAACGCTTGTCTGTAGAGCTAGGCAATGTTGGCGGTAAGAAATAAACGTTTGTGGTTCAAAGCCAGTGCTTGGTGATTTTTTTTAAAAATTTTCTTGTAGCATCTATTGTTATGTTATGTTATGCGATCGACGTCATGGCACATTGGGCATTCCCATTCGTGCTCTGTCCTCCGTTGCAGCAGCCATCCCAAAGTCCATTTGCTCACAGTACCCATGAGAAGTTGATTACTATATCTTCTATTACTTGTTCTATATCTTCTATTACTTGTAGCATCTATTACTTGTTCATTGTGTAATTATTTATTATATTCATTGGCTTCTGTGCTTCCCCTGGGTATTTCTCTCTCTCTCTCTCTTTGCTATTTTACCCGGGTTGGGGCATATGCCCTCAACCAACTCATGCCAAGTCTTCCTATCTCTAGCTATCTCCTGCAGCCCTCCAGCTCTTATTTATATTGTTGATTTCCGCCTCCAAATCTCGTCTCCATGTATTTCTCGGTCTCCCCTTCTTTCGCTGTCCCTGCGGGTTCCAGGCAAGGACCCTTCTTTTATATTCCCCTCCGGTTTTCGCAAAGTGTGTCCTATCCAGCGCCAGCGTCTTTTTTAACCTGTTCGTTCACTGGAATCTGTCTTGTTATCTCCATAACTCTCTTCTCTTATTAGTGTGTAATACATTCGATATCTATTGGATTATGACTCATACATAAATGAATGATGGAACAATAATTAGACTATTCATTGAGTTATGTGTGAGTTAATAGCTAATGGGGGTCTCTATGTTGTAGAGGCCACGTGCTCTATGACTCATACATAAATGAATGATGGAACAATAATTAGACTATTCATTGAGTTATGTGTGAGTTAATAGCTAATGGGGGTCTCTATGTTGTAGAGGCTACGTGCTCTATGACTCTTACATAAATGAATGATGGAACAATAATTAGACTATTCATTGAGTTATGTGTGAGTTAATAGCTAATGGGGTTCTATGTTGTAGAGCTACGTGCTCTATGACTCATACATAAATGAATGATGGAACAATAATTAGACTATTCATTGTGTTATGTGTGAGTTAATAGCTAATGGGGGTCTCTATGTTGTAGAGGCTACGTGCTCTATGACTCATACATAAATGAATGATGGAACAATAATTAGACTATTCATTGAGTTATGTGTGAGTTAATAGCTAATGGTGGTCTCTATGTTGTAGAGGCTACGTGCTCTATGACTCATACATAAATGAATGATGGAACAATAATTAGACTATTCATTGAGTTATGTGTGAGTTAATAGCTAATGGGGGTCTCTATGTTGTAGAGGCTACGTGCTCTATGACTCATACATAAATGAATGATGGAACAATAATTAGACTATTCATTGAGTTATGTGTGAGTTAATAGCTAATGGTGGTCTCTATATCGTAGAGGCTACGTGCTCGCCTCTCGTGCCAAAGGTACTCAGTTCGCTCCCACCTGGAGCCATATATATTTGTCCAGAGATCCCTGTTCTCAGTGTAGGTGAGATCGAGTTTCTAGTCCTTTCGGAGACGGGCAATAAAGTTTATATCCCGTGTTCGCCCGAATGGTTACCGGGGCACAAACTGGGTTGTAAAGTGTAAAGAATAGAACCACTGTTACCTGCCACGCATGTCGCAAGAGGCGACTTGTCGTAGGAGGTTGGGCGAGGGGGTAGCTACCCACACCGTAAAAACACTAGATGGCTACAGAGCAGAGAGCGAACTGAGTAAATGCTGGCTGAAACCGGACACATCGCCGAAGGATAAGCACCAGAACTTCAAATGGTGCTGAAGATGTGACGTAAAACACACCAATGCCAAGTCTGCATGAATCAGATTTACACATGAATAGAATTTATGGGGAAGTCTGGTACATCAGTCTGGTCGGTGATCACGCGCGAGAGAGAGAGATATCCCGTGTTGAAGTTGAGCACGTAATCTAAATTCAAAACTAGAAGAACGGGCTGGAAAACCACAGCTTGTGCAACATTCATATTACATCACGACTTCATATTCACTAACTATTCTCCCTATCCATATTCCCATAAACTTTCTTTATTTACTTTTTCTTACCTTTCTCATTTTTTTAACCATCTCGAAAATGTTTCTTACCCAGAGCTATATGATATTAAAATTAATAAATTAATCCTCTATCTGTTATTCCATCTTTTTACATTCTTGTTTTTCATTTTTTTTTCTTTGCTTAATATTTAGCAGTTCTTGTGAGCGTATTTTTGTATCCACATCCAATTAGGAACATCTTCCTTTGTCAGCATATTCATATTTTTTAGATCTGACCACTCTCTCTCATATTTTCTTCAGATTAAGAAAAAAAAAATTCACAAGTAATTTTTGCTAAAATGTTCTCAGTAATTACTCAAAGAATAATTTATCCATGTTTTTTCTCTTGTCCTAAATGTGGTGTTATCAATTTTTTTGCGTTTTTTTTAAAAAGCTGTTCATTTGCGGGTATGTTATTTTTGTCATGGAGTCATATATATATATATGTGTGTGTATATGTTTGTGAGTGTGTGTATGTATTTATGTGTGTATGTGTATGTACGTGCGTGCGTCTGTGTGTGTGTGTGTGCGTGCCTCGGTGTGTGATGCGTCATCTGTGTCTGTATGTCTGTGTTCTGTTGTCTGTGTGTGTTGTATGTCTGCCTGCTTGTATGTCTGTCTGTGTCTGCCTGTCTGTCTGTGTCTGCCTGTCTGCCTGTGTCTGTTGTGCTCTGCCTGTCTGTCTGTGTCTGCCTGTCTGTCTGTTTCTGTCTCTCTCTGTGTCCGTCTGTTTCTGACCTGTATCTCCTGTTTGTCTGTCTCTCTGTCTGTCTGTGCCTCTCTGTCTGTCTGTGTCTCTCTATCTCTATCTATATGTTTGTGTGTATATGTGTGTATATGTAAGCTGGCAATGTCTGCGTCTAATCTGGTATCTTGTCAAAGCCCATATCATTACATTTTCGTGGCGTATGCCTTCTAACAAACTGGCGAATGGATTATTGGCGAGTAAGTGGCGCTAGAAAACAAGTAGCATTGTTCAAACATGACTCGGTTATCTTGATATGTAATAATTGGGTGTCATTGTGAGCGTTTAAATGTTATCAGTTATCTTTGCGCGGATTGAAGGAGATCTATGTGAGTTGTGAGTCTCCGCTACTGTAAGATTACGCATGTACGATTATCTGTATGTTTGTATGTACGTATGTAACGCACATTTGTACAGGGTGTTCAAGATAAAGTAGCCCCTGACAAATCCAAAGTTGTCAGGTACGCATTGCGTTTTGTCTATTTACTATTTAAACCAGTTGTAACTAGCTCGTCCTTTCGTCACATTTGTTCATCGCCCCTTCCCGCACCATAATTACATACCATCACAAAAAGATTCGATCCCTTGACCTATATTACGTCATAATTAAACCTTCTCATTTTTATAAACATATACCAGATTGACTCCCTTAACGGAGCTACTTTTATCTGGAACACCCGCACGAGTGGTTACCGGGGCCCAAATTTGGGGTGTAAAAATATAACCACTGTTACCTGCCATGCATGTCGTAAGAGGCGACTAAGGAGGTTTGGCTAAAATCGGATGCACATGTCCTAAACGTGTAGAAGTCTATGCGTTTAGGGGCCTACCAAACCAATGTGCAACTTATACACGTTCTTGGCAAAGATCAAACATATCACAAAGAGTGATTAAAATTGGTCGTAAAGAACGAACGCAAAGAAGAAGAAGAAGATGTTGAACACCATGTAGAAAACCGCAAAGAAGCGACATTAAATCAAACCAACCAACAAAACAAAGAATCGCCCTCCAAAAAGAAATGGCGAAACACGTAAATACCAATTCTGTTTCTTTTTCTTTCTCTTTTCTTTCTCGAATCCTGTTTGCCTACAGCGTCAGGTCAAGAAGAGATTTCTAAAACGGGCCCTTGTATGCGCTTCGTAGATAGTCTCTTTCGTCGCCTCTGTTATCTCTGAGGTCCATCTTTGCGTGGCTGGACTTTTGCTTTGTACCCATTGTATCGGAGCAGCATTGCTCTTTGAGGTGCACTGTCTGATGGTAATCTTCTTACGTGGCCGAACCATTTAATTTGCTGTTTCTTGATGAAGTCTAGTACTGAAGTTGTACCCACTTTTTTCCTGATGTCTTCATTTCTCAACCAGTCTCTTCTTGTTACACCCAGCATTCTGCGTAGACACTTCATCTCTGTTGTGACTAGTTTTCTTCTATCGTTTGTTGTCAGTGTCCAGGTTTGGCACTGGTAACATAATGTGAGGAGAAAGATTGTGTTGAACATTGCTCTTTTGTGTTCATGGTGACGTGTTTGCATCTTAAAACTGGCGCCATTTGTCCTATTATTTGATTTACTTTGATTTACAAAGTTCTGTAGTTTTACAAAATACAAAAACAACAACAATACACATCAACGTTTCGACAAAAAGGCCTTTATCAATCAAAAGATACAAAAAAAGTAAAGAAATCCACATCTTACACGTAACACTACATTATAAAATCAGACAATAAAAAGTACAACTTTATGAGTTGGAATAATTTGACCATATTTTTAAATCCCATACAGACAGTCCATATATATTAGAGCCACTTTATGGTATCTGTGTTGCTTGTTCTCCTGCTCGCTGACGGCTGCAATCTAGAAGAGCTGGAAGATGCATTGAATTCTAAGAAAGCAATCCTAATTCAAGAAAGTGTTTTATGGTCTAAACAACATGAACAGACGTAAACGCATACACTCAAGACTTTTCTTAAAGAAAGTGGCTGATTAACTACTTCCACTGTATCACTTCTCTTCTATGTGTTATGTGGGAGTTAACATGTACGATCAAATACTTCTAGAACTTCCCATTCTGAATGTAGTTCGCTAGTTCTGTTGTTGATTTTCTTCAATGCCATCAGATTAAATTGTCAAGTATGCCCTTCATTCTCTATTCTCGTTTGGTTTTCGCTGTTTTTTCCGATTTTTTTCTTTTGCTAACGCATGACTGTCTACTTGTTCTCTGTCAGTGTTTTGTTACTATTTCTCTTTCTTTAAGTTCTCTCTTCGTATTTTTCCATGTTCTTTTTCTATGTTTTTCGCTTCTTTTCTCTCTCCCTTTCTGTCCTAATGTTCTCTCTACTATTTCCAATCCTGTTCTCTCACCTTTTCTGTAATTATGTTCTATCTACTGTTTTCTCTCCTGTTCTCTCATCCTTTCTGTAATCATGTTCTATCTACTGTTTTCTCTCCTGTTCTCTCTCCCTTTCTGTAATCATGTTCTTTCTACTGTTTTCTCTCCTGTTCTCTCACCCTTTCTGTAATCATTTTCTATCTACTGTTTTCAATCCTGTTCTCTCTCCGTTTCAACTCCGTGCTGTCTCTATGTTTATCCCTTGTTTTCCCATCTTTCTTTTGTTCTCTTTTCATATTCCTTCATATGTTCTGTCTCCATTTTCTCTCTCCATGTTCTCTCTCCATGTTCTCTCTCCATGTTCTCTCTCCATGTTCTCTCTCCATGTTCTCTCTCCATGTTCTCTCTCCATGTTCTCTCTCCATGTTCTGTCTCCATGTTCTATCTCCATGTTCTCCCTCCATGTTCTCTCTCCATGTTCTATTTCATGTTCTTCTCACATGTTCTCTCTCCATATTCTCTCTCCATATTCTCTTCCATATTTTCTCTTTTTATCTTCTCTCCATCTATGCTCTTCTCCATCATCACCTTTCAACTCCCATCAGCACGGTCTTCAACAAACTTCTTCCATCTCTTCTCTCTCTTGCCATCCTTTCCAATTCTTTCCATGTTTTGCCTATCCTCTTTATACTCATTTGCCCTCCTGTTGGACCTTCCCCCTGTTCGGATGGTTGAGTTGAGTTATTCCATATTGTTATACTATCCATGTTTGTTGAAGTTTTTTTGGCTTATTTTTCTACAGGGTGAGGTAGCCAGCCCCACGCCCAACCCTCCTTAGTCGCTCTTACATGCCTGGCGTACATTGCTGCAATTCTTTCCTCCGTGCGCAGCACTGCGGATCTTATCGCCTTGACAGGGCGTGTTCTTCTTGTTTGGCCGCACGGCAGCTCCCATGCTTATCTCTCCATGCTTCATGCTCCACTTCATGTCCTATTTTTTTTCTTCTATCTATGCTTCCATCTTCTTCAATTTTATTCTATGTTTCATCCTCCTCATCCTCATTCTTATGCCTCTCATCATGCCTCTCTTGCTTCTATATTCTTCTCCATCTAGTGCTCCTCTTCCACATCTCTCTCCTCCTTAGTCGCCTCTTCACATGCTCTGCCTTCTGCTTTCTCTTTTCTCTCCTCTGCTTTCCGCTATGCTCTCTCTCCATCTATGCTCTCTCTCATCTATGCTCTCTCTCCAAACTTTCTTTATGCTTCCCTCTATGCCTCTCTCCACATGCTTCTTCAGCTTCTCTTTATGCCTCTCTCCATCTATGCTCTCTCTCCATCTATGCTCTCTCTCATTATGCCTCTCTCCATCTATGCTCTCCCATCTCTTCTCCATCTATGCCTCTCTCCATCTATGCTCTTTTCCATCTATGCTCTCTCTCCATGCTTTCTCTCTCTGTTCTCTATTCAAGCTCTCTCTCTCTCTACGAACGGGACGGAGAAAGACACCGTTACAAACAGAATAATAATATAAAGAGATTTGACAGCGAACAGCCACTCAAGAGTATAGCCAAGCAGAACTTGTCACATTCAATATTAAAGATGAAATACAATCA
Source organism: Arion vulgaris (assembly GCA_020796225.1). Lineage (NCBI taxonomy): Eukaryota > Metazoa > Mollusca > Gastropoda > Stylommatophora > Arionidae > Arion > Arion vulgaris. The sequence goes on along the minus strand of CM036768.1, from coordinate 33,746,167 downwards.
CATTTTATTGTTTGCAGAGACGGTAGACAACTAAAATAGTTGATATCACATTTTGGTCACATTGTACCCTTTATAGCCTAGGGGTTAGTGACTTTGTTTATTAACCTCGACGTTCTGAGTTCGAATCACGCTGCGGACAATTTGATTGCAAATTGTTTCATGTGGATTTTAACAAAAGGACGATGGCACCACCATTTCAGAAAGCAATGGCAAACTACTGAACGTAATAATGCCTAGAAAAATCACAAACAACGTTAAAAAAGCTGGGGTTGATTCGCAAAGTCCTGTAAAGGACATGCAGTTAACTTTTTTTTTAACCCTTAATTAGTATACCACCAACTCCCGATCAGGGCATCCTAACCTACATTTTATTCTAAATATATCGTCCAATTAAATATGTGTAAAAATAAAAACATTTCCCATGCTTTGGATGTGTATTCGGGATTGTATTTGCTTAAGTAATCAGATCTGGTGTTCATATACAGGGTTCGATTACCAATAATCTGTGTTGATCGCACCAATGCTGGTTGTGTTTTTGTGTGGTAGATGAGAGATGAAGGATGAATGGATAGTAGAGGAATGAATGAAGAGGCAATGAGGATTGAGGATGAAATATTGGGAGGAATGAATGAAGAGGCAATGAGGATTGAGTGATGAAATATTGGGAGGAATGAATGAAGAGGCAATGAGGATTGAGGGATGAAATATTGGGAGGAATGAATGAAGAGGCAATGAGGATTGAGTGATGAAATATTGGGAGGAATGAATGAAGAGGCAATGAGGATTGAGGGATGAAATATTGGGAGGAATGAATGAAGAGGCAATGAGGATTGAGGGATGAAATATTGGGAGGAATGAATGAAGAGGCAATGAGGATTGAGGGATGAAATATTGGGAGGAATGAATGAAGAGGCAATGAGGATTGAGTGATGAAATATTGGGAGGAATGAATGAAGAGGCAATGAGGATTGAGTGATGAAATATTGGGAGGAATGAATGAAGAGGCAATGAGGATTGAGTGATGAAATATTGGGAGGAATGAATGAAGAGGCAATGAGGATTGTGTGATGAAATATTGGGAGGAATGAATGAAGAGGCAATGAGGATTGAGTGATGAAATATTGGGAGGAATGAATGAAGAGGCAATGAGGATTGAGTGATGAATTATTGGGAGGAATGAATGAAGAGGCATGAGGATTGAGGATGAAATATTGGGAGGAATGAATGAAGAGGCAATGAGGATTGAGGGATGAAATATTGGGAGGAATGAATGAAGAGGCAATGAGGATTGAGTGATGAAATATTGGGAGGAATGAATGAAGAGGCAATGAGGATTGAGTGATGAAATATTGGGAGGAATGAATGAAGAGGCAATGAGGATTGTGTGATGAAATATTGGGAGGAATGAATGAAGAGGCAATGAGGATGAGGATGAAATATTGGGAGGAATGAATGAAGAGGCAATGAGGATTGAGGGATGAAATATTGGGAGGAATGAATGAAGAGGCAATGAGGATTGAGGGATGAAATATTGGGAGGAATGAATGAAGAGGCAATGAGGATTGAGGGATGAAATATTGGGAGGAATGAATGAAGAGGCAATGAGGATTGAGGGATGAAATATTGGGAGGAATGAATGAAGAGGCAATGAGGATTGAGTGATGAAATATTGGGAGGAATGAATGAAGAGGCAATGAGGATTGAGTGATGAAATATTGGGATGAATGAATGAAGAGGCAATGAGGATTGGGTGATGAAATATTGGGAGGAATGAATGAAGAGGCAATGAGGATTGAGTGATGAAATATTGGGAGGAATGAATGAAGAGGCAATGAGGATTGAGTGATGTAATATTGGGAGGAATGAATGAAGAGGCAATGAGGATTGAGTGATGAAATATTGGGAGGAATGAATGAAGAGGCAATGAGGATTGAGTGATGAATTATTGGGAGGAATGAATGAAGAGATAATGAAAATTGAATGATGAAATATTGGGAGGAATGAAGAGGCAATGGAGATTGAGCGATGAAATATTGGGAGGAATGAAGCATCATATTTTTTATTTATTCTTCTTAGCTCCTTGTGGAGCATAGGGTCTGAACAGTTGTCATCCACTGTTTCCGGTCTCTGGTTGTTTCTTTATGGATATCTACAAGGCTGAGGATCTCTGTGGCAAAAAGGTTAAGACGTTTATCTGTCGTTCTGAAGAGTTTAGGTTCGAATGGTTGCGATGTCCATGGCACCGAGCCGAAGAGCTGAAAGCCCAAGTGCTTCTGGATCGGGGAAAAAGAAAGAGTTTGGGTTCTAATCCTGGCCGAGTCTCTTGTGCAATTTTATCATGACGTCCCTAAGATTGTTGGTGGGGTTACGGAGCTCGTGCTTCGTTTGGTACTCTACCGACAATTTCTACCGACAGGGACGGAGCCATATGAAAACAGAAGTCAAACCTTCGCCTTTATACCATTGAGCGTCATCTGCCCAGGTTATCAGTCTTTTTTTTTTCAAACCAAGTAGTCCAAAAAGACTGGTAACCTGGGCAGATGTAGCTCAACAACCCGGAAGGAAGGTTGTCTAAGGGTAGCTACCCTAAAAGAAAATAGCAAACTACTGCCTTGCAGGTCAGTTGGGGACACCCGAAGGCTGACTGAGAGTGAACCCAGTAAACGCTGGCTAAAACCGGACACATCGCCTAAGGATAAGCACCAAAGCGCTAAAGATGTGACGAGGCACACCCATACAAAGGCTGCATGAATCAGATTTCCACACGAATAAGACACAAAATTAATTTTATGAGGAAATCTGGTACATCAGTCTAAGCGGTGATCGCGAGAGAGAGAGACCCTTTTTTCTTTATGACTTCTCAGGGTCCTTCAGTTCCTCAAGAAGACTCCGTCTCCAGGTCTGTTCAGGGCATTCATTTTTCCGTTTCCCTTAAGGGTTCATCTTAAATGAATGTCTATTGACATATGACTGTTGTTTTCCGCGAGGTTTGTCCGATCCACTACCCTTATCTTCCCTTGATCTTGGTCATAATGAGTTCCTGTCCTGTTCCTATTAACAGGTTTGTGTTTGCAACTCTGTTGTATCATCTCAGTCTGAGAATCCACCGAAGACATCCGCCTTTTCTCATCATCATTATCATCATCATCATCATCATCATCATCATCATCATCATCATCATCATCATTCATCATCATTACACATCATCATCATTATCATCATCATCATCATCTAACATCATCATCATATATCATCATATCATCATATCATCATCATCATCACATCATCATCATCATCATCATTATCATACATCATCATCATCATCATCATCATCATCATCATCATCATATTATCATCATCATCATCATCATCATCATCATCATCATCATCATCATCATCATCACATCATTATCTATCATCATCATCATCATCATCATCATATCATCATCATCATCATCATCATCATCTTTATCATCATCATCATCATCATCATTATCATCATCATCATCATCATCATTATCTTCATCATCATCATTATCTTCATCATCATCATTACATCATTCACTACATCATCATTATCATCACATACATTATCATCATCATCATTATCATCATCAATAGCTTGTTCTGAGCAGAACGTTGCCACCTTAACATTCCCTCGGAATTTCTCTCTCTCGTAGGCCAGATGTCCCGCCTCTACTGCCGTCATGCACCTACCACCGGTTACATCTCTAATCCATCTTTCCGTTGTCTTCTCTCCTCCTCTTCGCCGGGATGCCTCCTTCCATGATGGTCATCTCCAACCCTTCGTGTCTCTTTATATGTCCAAAACACTACAATTTTCTCATTCTTGTTTGTAGCATTGGCCAGTTTCTTTGATTTTGAGTTCTTTCTGGATAGATCTATTTGTTCTCTTCTCTGTCCATGATATACAGATGATTCTTCAGTAACACTTATATTCAAAAGCACACATATATTTTTCCACCTTTATATATGCTTTACACCAAGTAAAAAGCTACTCCTATCTCGGTCAGATGATAACAGATGATGGCAGATGTATAACAGAAATTAAAAAGAGAATAGGAATGGCCAAGGATAATTTCAATAGTATGAGAAAGTTACTGACATCCAAACAAATCACAAACAGGCTAAAAATTAGAATGATCAAATGCTATATATATCCTATATTAATGTATGGCTCGGAAACATGGACAATGAACAAGCAGTTAGAAGACAGAATTGATGCATTTGAGATGTGGATATATAGAAGAATAAGCAGAATTTCATGGACAGAAAAACAGACAAATAAACAAGTTTTAGGAAAACTAGGCATGAAGAAACAATTATTAAGAGAAATAAAATTCAGACAAGTAAAGTATTTTGGGCACATAAAAAGGCATGACACCATGATAAAACATTTACTAGAGGGGAAAGTTGAGGGAGAAGAGCAAGAGGAAGACCGAGAGATAAGTGGGAGGAAACTTTAAGAAATGGACAGGTTACAGTCTGGCAGTGTGCAACACCAAGGCGAAAGACAGAGGATGCTGGAGATTCATTGCAGCCAACCTTCGATGTGGAAACGGCACCTGATGATGATGATATATGCTTTGCTCATACTTCCTGATATATAGATAAAGCCGAAGACATATAAAGGGTTTTTAAGCCGAAGAATTGACTTCATTGCACCGGGTTTTACCCCATATGGCTCGGTCCCTCTCCGCAGAAATGGCACGCCAACTGCCGAGAGTATTGCACAAAGCACGAACTCCGTAGCTCCAGCAACAATGCTAGGGTCTCTGGAAAAATCTGCACTCGTGAACAGGAGGTCGCGGTCCGGATTCGAACCTACGACCTTCGACTCGCAAGGCAAAGGGCTTAACCACTCAGCCACAGATACCCCCGAAGATATATGCTGACAAAGGTATGTTGCCGGGTGCATGGTGTCGTATCTGTTTGGTCATAGTGTATACCGTTAGCGTCCATCCCACCCCTGTGTTGCCGGGTGCATGGTGTCGTATCTGTTTGGTCATAGTGTATACCGTTAGCTTCATCCCACCTGTGTTGCCGGCATGGTGTCGTACTGTTTTCAAGTGTATACCGTTAGCTTCATCCCCGTTGTCGGGACTCGCAAGGGGGCAAAATATCGTAGCTATGCGACCTACAAGACATGTTGTAAGAGACGGATAAGGTAGGGACCTAGGGAGCTACCCTAGTAAATAAAAAGCGTCGCAGAAATCGGATCTGCTGGTCTACTTGTAGGTGCATAACTGGCACAACGTATAATCGTTCTTAGACTCAGATCATACAAATCACAAATTGTAGTTTAACAAGTGATCAATATGCAGCGTTTGAAGAAGAAGAAGAAGAAGGGCCCGTCCATTCGTGCTAACTTCTGCATGTTTAGAGCGATATAAAGGCACGAGATGCTAAAAACCACTGAAACCTAACATTTTGGAATCCAGTTCGTTAAACAAAATTAAAGAATAATAAAACTCAGTCATTTAAAAATAAAAAATAAAGGTTATCTCATTAGTCCGCAGCAGAAAACTTAACGTAATCAGCTTTGAAAGTCATACTTATCAATGCACTGGTGACAGTGGCGGCTCGTCATTAAGGGCCTCTGGGGCTGGGCCCCACTAAAAATAATGTATAACGTGTATTTATTATTTTATAAATTAAAATATAGCAACTAAAAACCATGATTTATCCGGAAAAAATGTCTGGCCCCACCAATAAAAATTATCACGAGCCGCCACTGACTGGCGATATCTATGTAAAACGCAAAGAAGGGAAGCTCAGCGAGTACAAAGAAAAAATATAGAAATGCAACCCTTTCTGATACCTTATGGTATTAATTGATTGATTGAATGATTAATTGATTGATTGAATGATAGGTTAATCATCATTGCACTTCTGCGAGTAACCATGTGTGCTCCGATCTCTTTCTTACACAGGAAGATCTTGTCTGCAATGCATGAACCCAGTAGCACAAGTTAGGGTATCCGATGTAATTCTGAAGATATTAAAGATATTTTTTAGGAATTTTATTTTTAATGTTTTCTAATGAATTTTTGCCCGGGCAGCGGCTTTTCAGCCTGCTCTTCTCGATTTTGAAATGCCAAGGGTTCTTTTACGTGCTCAAATTGAACACAGGACCTATGTTTTATCGTCCGTCTCTGATAGGAATAGGAACGCAATCTAACTTACACTGATAACAAGAATCTCTGGATAATATCCAGATGGCTCTACGAGGGAGCGAATCTACTACCTTTGGCACGAGATACAAGCATCTAACCTCTACGCCACAGCGCTGTATTTCTATTGCATGGTATATTGGGGAATGGAGTTCGGTTCATATGTTTTACCATCTGGCACACGATGGGTGATGTTGTGAACATTATACCAGCGGTCTTTACTTTCCAGTGCTTTTCTGGTAAACTACTGAGACTGGATCCAACTGAGGTCCATTACGGTCGAAAGAAATTTCATTCAGCACAAAGTTGGTTTAACTAAACTAATGGAAATTTTCTTTCAAATTCATTTATGGTTGTATCTTTAAGACAAATGTTGCCCGTCTGCCCAGCGTGTTCGTAGCGCGTTGGACTACGGGTGACTATCCTCTGTGTGTGCGGGTTCAATTCCGCGGGATGGCAGAAAAGCCACAGATTCCCCAGATTTACAGTGTTCGTGACATCGAACCAAAGGGTTACGATGTCCATGGCACCGAGCCGAAGAACTGAAAAGCTAAAGTGCTTCTGGATAGGAAAAAAAAGATAAATGTTACAAAATTATTCTTTGGACACAGAAGAGAACATCATCTTCTTCTTCTTTGCGTTCGTTCTTTACGACCAATTTTAATCACTCTTTGTGATATGTTTGATCTTTGCCAAGAACGTGTATACGTTGCACATTGGTTTGGTACTCCTCTAAAGACATAGACTTCTACACGTTTAGGATATATGCATCCGATTTTAGCCAAACCTCATTAGTCGCCTCTTACGACATGCGTGGCAGGTAACAGTGGTTCTATTCTTTACACCCAAAATTTGGGCTCCGGTATCCACTCGGGAGAGAAGAGAACAAATAGATATACCCAGAACGAACTTAAAATCAAATAAAACTATCTGATGCTACAAATAAGAATGAGAATATTGAAGTATTTTGGACATGTAAAGAGACAAGACCGGTTGGAAAGAAATCATTATTCAAGGAGGCATCCCAGCAACGAGAGAAAGAAGACAGTGGTGAAGATAGATTCATGATGTGATTGATGATTTGAGGATGAATGCAGCAGAAGTATGTGAGCGAGAGAGACTTTTCGTTCTTTCTTTTCTCCAATCCTGGTTTGCCTCACAGCGTCAGGATAAGATGAGATTTATAGAACGCTCCCTAGTATGCGCTTCATAAATAGTGTCTTTCGTCGCCTCTGTTATCTCTGAGATCCACCTTTTGCTTGACCGGTCCTTTGCTTTGTATCCATTGTATCGGAGCAACATTGCTCTTTGAGGTGCACTGTATGTTGGTAATCTGCTTATCTTACCGAACCATTTAATTTGTTGTTTCTTGATGAAGTCTAGTACTGATGTTGTATCCACCTTTTTCCTGATGTCTTCATTTTTCAACCGATCTCTTCTTGTTACACCCAGCATTCTGCGTAGAAAACTTCATCTTAGTCGTGATTAGTTTTCTTCTATCATTTGATGGATGAGTGTTATGGTGACAAAGTTTTGCCCAGGATAACTTATTGGATCAATATAACTTGCAATGAAGTTATTGAATGGAAGTTATACTTCTTGGAAACTTAGAAACTTGGAAACTTGTAGACTAATATCATACACATTAAAGTAATCACAAAATAGATGAGACTGCAGTAAAACTATGTGATTAGGGGAAACACGTAATCACAAAGTACTGTAGTTTTACAAATTACAAAAACAATGACAATAAACAGCAACGTTTCGACCAACATTAGGAGCTAACGATGTCCAGGTCACAGTCATACGATCATGTTCCTCGGATGATCACAGTCGATTTGCTCTGGAGAATCGGTTGATTTCGTTGTATGGTACCTTGCGACCACGTGGGCTTAACGTATTACATTCTTATGCTTCTTAGTACTTTCTCTTCCCATGCCTTGTAATCTATATGGGTATATGTTGCATGTATTCAATTTATATATTTTCTAGATTTTTTATTGTTTCTCTTCTTTTCTATTTCTAGTATTTATGTGTGGTTATTTTTGTGTTACTAGTGACAACTGTTATAAGAAAGAGAAGATGGAGATATGTTGGGCACACCTTGAGGAGAAATGATCAAAGAATATCAAAGCAGGCATTGAAGTGGGATGCAAAGGTTCAAGAAAGAGAGGTCGACCTAAGGAGACCCTGAAGCGAACTTTGCTGAGAGAGGCAGGAAATATCGGTCTCAGTTCCATGGAGGAGATTGAGCGAGTTGCCCAGGATAGAGCGGTATGGAGAAATTACTTGCAGGCCTTATGTAACGTATAACGGTACGAGAGGAATTATTATTATTATTTTTGTGTTACATTTATTTTGTTATTCGTTTTTATTCCCAGATTTTCATTAGAAACGTTTGAATGTCTTCGTATGTAGTCGTCCATATGTTTTGTTTGTTTTTTTAATGCGTCACTCCTGTTGTTCGTTTGCTTGATAAAGGCCATGTTGGTCGAAACGTTGCTGTATTTTGTCATTGTTTTTGTAATTTGTAAAACTACAGTACTTTGTGATTACGTGTTTGCCAGACATTAAAATACAAAATCGAATGTTTGGAAACAAAGTGCTACAAACACTTCCTCTGCTTAGAACGTCTTGAACAGTTGAAGAGAAAACATATAGATATCTTACAAGACTCGAACTCTGATCAATATTGTCTCATAAACAACATCAGGTTCCGGAAACTAAAATGTTTTAGTCACATTAAACGTTACATCGGTTTAGAGAGACCAATAATGGAGGTCATGATTTCTGGAAGACGAGACATGGAGCTATCAAGACGATAGTGACAACGGAACATTAAAGGGATATTGGTTGGATAAGACCGACGGACTTGATACGGACAGATAATTTTTCAAACGGTCTGTGATGTCAGTGGCATTCTGCAAATGTCATGCTATTTGATCAGCAATACCAGAAGATATCTTTAACCAGGGGCGGCTTGTCATTAAGGGTCAGTGGGGCCCGGCCCCCAATAATGAAAGGTGGAATAACTCCCGGAATAGTAAATATTAAAAAAAGCCATGATTTTTACGAAAAATTTGTGCCTGTCCCACCAAGAAAAATTACCAGAGCCCCCTACTGTCTTTAACTATATCATCTTGTGTCATTTTACACACAATGATTCAACAAACGATGTTCATTGCTGTTGTTCTGCCGACTTTCTATCAATTGTTTCCCCGTGTTAGGCCATACTCTTACAACTCTTCCAGCGTTCTTCTCAAACATTCATGCAGGAGAATCCATGCATTCTTTTCCCATCGTCTGTCCATCGGAGAGTTGTTCTAGCCCAATGTTTCCCAAAGTAGACGGTACCGTCCCCCCCCCAGTGGGCGCTGAAACCTTCCAGGGGGGCGATAGTGGGTTCAGAAGCATAGGGGGAATTTTTTGGTGGTTGTGCGATTGAATAATCATTAAAATTTGAATTCTGCGTTTTAATTCATTTTATGCCCATCTTACACGATCCATCTGGCCAGCAATGGCGGAATGCGGGAGGGCCATTCAGAATCTGAACTGTTTGATTCTGACCACGACTTTGCTAGAGCATTTTCGACAGGTTTGGTCGGGTATTTTCCAGCTTCGTTTGCCGAGCTACTGAGTTAGTGCTTGAGCAACGCTGTGAGCTATGACTGTTACATGGAATGCTTTTGCTGTGTCAACCGTGCGTTTGTTGTGTGTATTCAGAAAATGGCGGACAGCGGTTATGACGAACAAGCTCAATCTGCCGTTTGCAGTTATATTGCGAGTGCAGAAAACTGGATTTTGTCATGATTGATGTTCCCTTCGACAAGAATTGCAATTCAAGTGATGAACAGTTTTGTGTTGCTACATTAGCGACGGCCATATGCATTTTATGCGGTGCCGGTTTCTTTTGATGGCGGCACGCGGCTGTTTCATTCTGAATTAGTTCACACAGGAAACATTTCACAGTTGTTAGCATTTCGTGGGATTTTCATTGGCACAGGAACGGAGCAATTATGGGGTGACCCGTTGCAGTGAAGTTGGAACCGTACTTATGAACTATGTACACGATTCATTTTTTCATAAATTCTCAATTTCATGTATATAATCATTTGAAATTTGACCATGCATGGCGAAATATACATCAATTTTCTATGTTAAAGTGAAAATAGAGCATGTATATATATATGGAGGGGGGCGGTCGTTGGTAAGCTGTTATAATGGGGAGGGGGCGTTACAAAGTTTATGTCGTGCAAAATGGGCGGTGGGCCGAAAATATTTGGGAATCTATGTTCTAGCCAATGTCCCTACTGGCATAGGAGAAGAGAATGAGTTTTAGAACCTCACAGAAAGCACCGGGGTCAATCAGTATGATAAATATATAGACAGTAAATAAATATTAGGGGCTATCGAAATTAAAATATTACGAAACACAAGATTTGAACCACAATCTTGTATTTCTTACGGTACCAATTGTCTAGCCCTACAGAAGAACGTGTTTAAGAAAACAGTCAGCTAGCTCTTCCAAAAAAAAGCTTCACTAAGTCGTGTCTTTTATAAACAGCATCGATTATAAACACATAATGATCAGGTCAGACGCGCTCTAACAGTATTTAAGAGATATGTGATAAGTTTATTGTGATTATTTATATAAGAACTGTCCTAGCTAAATGTCCATACTGACATACAACATACATGCCCATCCCACCTCTATCTTCATATTTTAATGATGGTCCCCAATGATGCATATGTTGTTCTCTATAAAAGCTCTTCATTTACTATTATATTTATCTAGAATATTGACAGGATTCTCGGGGGACTGCCTAGAGTAGTTGATAGTAGCTCGGCCTGCTAACTGTGAGACGCCTCATAGCTCGGGTTCGAACCTACTGTCCGGCATTTGTTCGAGTCCCTGGTCTTACTCAGGACGATAACGTGAGTACCTCTGAAGTCGGAGAAAATCTGCCTGTATGGCGAGGAATACTAATTACGAGTACATTGAGCACACGGCTGCCAGTGTAAAGTAATTTACAATGTGCACGCTGCTGCCATTGTAAGAAATTGGAAAAACAGATTTTCACGCAAAAATCAGTTTCAGAGATGGAACTTCGTCTGAGTTGAAAGCGGACGAAAGAAAAAAAACGAAAAAAAAAAAAAAAAAAAAAGGATTCTGACACATTCATTACCTGAATAATTTAGAAAAATGACCAGTTTTTACTGATTCGAACCACCAATAGATATAGACATTTTCATGTTATTTTCTTTATTACTTAGCAACTTTGTGGTCTATTGTCTATTGTCTATTCCCAGATGGAAGATAGAGTTGGCTGTCCACTCTTGCCGTTAAGCGTTGGGATGGGAGCTTTAATTTGTGTTCTAGGGCTGTATGAGTCGCCCTTGTTGTGTTATATCCGTGTTTGTTTAGTGTGGTCTTGATATTGTTTATCCATCTTTTCCTTTGTCTCCCCTTAGCTCTAGTACCTGATCTCTTGTTATTGTATGCTGTTATTGGCGGTTGGTTGTATTTCATTCTCATTAAATGTCCAAACCACTGCATTTGTTGTCTTTCGATATATTCGGTGCATGAAGTTATGCCCACTCTGCTTCTAACTTTATGCTGTCATTGTAAAAATTGGACAATTTACTGCAAATAAAACAAAGAAAATTACAACAGAGATGAAATGTCTGCGGAAAATAGCGGGAGTAATTAGGAGAGATTCAAGATAAATAAAAACCCAAGACTATTAGAGTGTTGGTAGAAGCAGCACCAATGCCAGACCATATTAAAAACATAACAAACCAAATGGTTCGACCGTGTAAAAAGCATTCAACAGTACACCACAAAAAAGCACTACTAATAAGATACATAGTTTTGGTTTTTTCGATCCAGAAGCACTTGAGCTTTCAGCTCTTCGGCTCGTTGCCATGGACATCGTAACCCTTCGGTTCGGTGTCACGAACACCGTGAATCTGGGGAACCTGTGGTTTCACTGCCAGCCCACGGAATTGAACCCGCGCTTACAGAGGGCTAGTCACCCGCAGTCCAACGCGCTACGAACACGCTGGGCAGGCGGACAGATACAATAGTTTAAAGGCAGAGAGTCGCCCAAGCAAACGATGTGATTCTGACATATCAGAGGTGGAAGGAAAGAACGCGTGCGAGGTGCACTCGAGGTGAACGCTTCGCATAATCTGAAATCTGAATGAAAAAAAACAATAGGAATAGACAATAGATAAGACTTCCTATCGGAATGAAATAGAATGGCAAAATGAGACTGACGGATCTAATGATTTGACGTATTCCTCACCGCTCCTTGTGGAGCATATGGACTCAACAGTTGTCCGCAACTTGTTATGGTCTCTGTTTTCTGTATGGACTTTCAGGATAGTCCAGGACCGGTCAGTTCCTCAATACGACTCCGTCCAGGCCTGTTTAGGAAGCCCCCTTTTCCACTTTCCTCGCGGGTTCCACTCAAAATTTAATACCGAAACCTAAATAGAACTTTTTCTTCGAGCGCTCCGTATCGACCACTTGTTAATCAATTTTTATGATTTGCATGTGATCTGAGCCTAAGAGCGATTGTACGTTGTGCCAATTATGCGCCAACATGTAGGCTAGCACACCCTGATTTCAGCGGCGCTTTTTATTTACTAGGGTAGCTTTCCTAAGTCCCTACCTCAATCGCCTCTTACGACATGCCTTGTATGTCGCAGTGGTACTATTCTTTGCTCACCTTGAGAGCCCGGCAATAGCGGACGACCTAAATAGATGAAATTTGGTTTTACGAATCTAAATAAACATACTAGTTATTTATCAAAATCTAAATCACCTGTGTGGTGGCCGAGGCTCGGAAGGGGAGCAAAGTGTAGTAGTACTTCGACCTACAAGACACGTCGTAAGAGGCGACTGATAACTGACACAACATACAATCGCTTTTAGACTCAGATAACATCACATATAAATCACACAAAGTGACGACGCGGGTCTCTGTGGCTAAGTGGTTAAGCTATTTGCCTTGTGAGTCGAAGGTCGTGGGTTCGAGTCCGGACCACGCCATTCTGTTCACGAGTGCAGTTTTTCCAGAGACCCCTAGGATTGTTGCTGGAGCTACGGAGTTCGTGCTTTGTGAAATACTCTCGGCAGGTGGCGTGCCATTTCTGCGGAGAGGGACCGAGCCGTATGGGTTAAAACCTAGTGCAATTAAGTCAATCCTTCGGTTTTAAAACCTTTTAAATCACACATAGTGGTTAACAGAGTGGTCGATAAGTAGCGATGGAAGAAGTAGAAGAAGAAGAAGCAGAAACTCTAAATGTATCTTTACACATGAGAAGAACGTTAGAGATTTTACTATTTGATGTTTGGTAACATCTCTTTTTGATGAACCCTTGCTTTGATTTTTTTGTTTTACCTGAGAATTATCTAAACTTCAAAGAAACACCTGATCTGGGAACTACAAAGTCACTAATGCTGACAATGTTACTGATCGATATGGCTATGATTGATCAAAGATAGTTCAGTTTCAAATACTTTTGATGTTGTGTTGTTATATCGGGCTCAATTCCGTAGAATATATTGATCGAGTTGATCTGGATAGAGCGGCACGGAGAAATTACTTGCATCCCTATGTAACGTATATTGGTTCGAAAGAAATATAATAATAGTATATTTTTAAAATATTCACAAAACAGATGAGACTGCAGTAAAACTATTTGATTGGCAAAACACGTAATCACAAAGTACTGTAGTTTTACAAATTACAAAAACAATGACAAAATACAGCAACGTTTCAACCAACAATGCTTTTATCAAGCAAACGAACAACAAGAGTGACAAATTTAAAAAACAAATGGACGACCAAAAACAAACGTTTCTAATCTAATTTTGTATATTTTTCAAATTGCTTGTCCTAAGAAAAACTTTGCCACTATTAAAGTCCTTCGGAATTGTTATCCTCTCAAAGACATGATGTCCCTCCTCCGCTGCAGCCATCATGCTAAATTCAACAGTTACACACTGAATCAATTTTATTCGGTGTCTTTCTCTTCTCATCTTTGCTGGGACGTTTTTTTTTTCAATAGTGGCTTATCCAACCCTTCATGTCTCTATATGCCAAACTACTTCTCATCTGTTCATTATTTTTCATCAGCCATTTTTTCTTTGACTTTGACTTCTTTCTGGATATATCTATTTGTTCTCTTCTCTGTCATGGTTTTTTTTTTTTTTCCCGATCCAGAAGCACTTCAGCTTTTCAGCTCTTCGGCTCGGTGCCATGGACATCGTAACCCTTCGGTTCGGTGCCACGAACACCGTAAATCTGGGAATCTGTGGCTTTTTCTACCATCCCGCGGAATTGAACCCGCACACACAGAGGATAGTCACCCGTAGTCCAACGCGCTACGAACACGCTGGGAAGACGGGCTTCTGTCATGGTATACAGAGGGCTCTTACATTCGTTATATGAACAATCGACACTACTTGTAGTACCTCTTTTAGGGCGGTGTAGGACTTGTGGGACGTAAACCTGAGTAATGTGATGGTCGCATGGTTAGTGCAGTCGCTGCGAAGCTGTGCAGGTTAGGAATTTTTAATTTATCATCATAACAGAAAAAAATCCTTGCCCTTACCGTGAATTGATCACGGGTCTTCAGTATGGTAGCCACGCTCTAATCCACTCTGTCAGATGCTCCTCAATTTATTAAGACACCAAGATGATGATATTGGACACATAAAAAGACATGACACCATGATAAAACATTTACTAGAGGGGAAAGTTGAGGGGGAAGAGCAAGAGGAAGACCGAGAGATAAGTGGGAGGAAACTTTAAGAAATGGACAGGTTACAGTCTGGCAGTGTGCAACACCAAGGCGAAAGACAGAGGATGCTGAAGATTCATTGCAGCCAACCTTCGATGTGGAGACGGCACCTGATGATGATGATGATGATGATATAAAACAGAACTAGACAGACTACACAGACAGACTAGACAGACAGACTAGACCTATAGACAGACATACTAGATATACAGACCAGACAGACAAGACATACATTACAGAAAGACTAGACGGACTAGACAGATTAGACGGACCAATCAAACAATACAGGCTAGACAGAGTAGACTAGACTAGACAGAGAGACTAGACAAACAACGCAGACCAGACGAGACACAGACCAAACAGACAGTCGAGACAGAGAAACAACAAACACACAGACAAACGAGAGACTGAAGAGAGAGCGAGAGAAAGTCGACAAACCTTTTGAAAAACCCTGCAGCGCAGTTAATGTGAATTGTTATTTATTCCCATGCATTGTCTTAAACTAGTGAGACCTAACCAACCCTTCGACAGCTTCAGGATATTGAATGCTCGCCATTTTCATGTCTCCTTCCTGGACCGATTGTCAAGAAAATATAATTGAATTGTAGAAATCGTTACTCGACTAAAATTGCTGGGAAACAATCGATAAGTTAATCATTGCAAAGAAAAAATTGAAAATCTCTCCCGTAGAAATTGCAGAGCGTGGGATGTGAAATGCATGTCAAGTCACATTTCGAAATTCGTGTATGGGGGAGGTAGGCGGTCTAGTTCCTTTTCTCACTATAACTTAGAATTGAATTATTTATTATTTTTTGTTTTGATTCGAAATGGAAATGTTCTGTGCATGGGGGTTATCCCATTACAGATCCGTAACAGTGGTAGGTATAACAGGCACTACGTGCAGATCCTCGCATATAATGATACACCATAGGCATAGGCGCCCACAACTGCACGTGCGGTCCAGCACGCCCACACATACATAAACCAGCAGGCCCACACAAAATAAACCAGCAGGCCACACACATAAACCAGCACTCCCACACAAAAATCATCACGCACACACATCCGCCCACACGCGCAAACACAAGCCAGTACGCTCCCACAAGCCCCCCCCCCACGCGCGTGCGCGCACACACACGCCAGTACTCTCAAAATGCCCACTCACCCACACACACTCACGCCCGCTCACGCACACACACACACAGAATCCAGTACTTTCACACAACCCTCCCACGCATACGCACACCTGTTCTCTAACACACGCACGCACACGCACACACGCAAGTTTTCTCATACACGCTCACCCACACATACTAACACCGGCACACCACAAACCCCCACATGAGCTTGAGTCCTCCCCGTGTGCTTGTGTATGTGTGTGAATTCTCTTCTATTCATAGCTCTCAATGTCAACACGTTCCTCTCTCACGTCCTGGAACACAAATTATAATTACCAGGTAGACGAACCAGTAAAAATAACTCTACGTACATGGCAAGCAGTAAAATTATCGACGGAATCCATTGGTACCACCTCGGGCAGTATCTACTAGCAATATCAACTTTTATTAAAATGAGCATGCTCCCTCCTCCGTCCTTATGGTATGGATAACAGTATTAGATCGATGTCGTCTCATGCTATTTTGGGGATACTTCTGAAGGGGATAACCATAATTGGTATATGCTTTTTTTCCGTCCCATGAAGTTCCGTGGATGTTGCAAATTGTTTGTGATGTTACTGTATGTCACACGATTTTCGATACCACGTTTCGATTTTTGACTTTTTTTAAATCTGCTAGTCAATATTGAATTTGTCTTCTTGCTGTGTTATTTTATTTTATTTATACCACAGGGATATTTGTAACCACTACCTGTGTACATATTTGTAGCGACTACCTGTGTACATATGTGTAGCGACTACCTGTGTACATCTTTTGTGTATTTTATCAGGTAAGTACTCGATGTATGTTCGTGGCTATTGGTTATTGGTTATTGGTTACTAAACTGACGTTATTGCACTCCGGGCAGACCCATAGGTGCTCAGTCTCCTCCAACAGATATCAGAATATGCATACTGATGGTTCGCGTGGCTCGCTGATTAAACACACCTCTCACTCTGCCTCTCAGACATCCAGTTCGACTTGAACAACGGGTGACTCCAAACTGCCTAAATCGCTTGATCGATCCAACATCGATTTGAGTGTCCTCATCCAAAAGACAGTCGCGAAGAGACCGAAAAATATCCCCTTATCCATCTTCAACTCCCCAACAATCGATGCTGTTGATTGTTTCTTGGCTAGAAATGTACAAATGTAGACACTGCACTATAAAATTATTCATCAATAGATGCCTGCGCAAGATACTCCATCTGCGATGGTATGACAGGACTATAAACAGGGAACTCTGGGATAACACAGGACAACGACAGGTGGAACAAGAGATAAGGAGCAGAAGGTGACGATGGATAGGACACACACTGAGAAAACCCCCTAACAGCATCACAAGACAGGCTCTCCGATGGAACCCCCAGGGCAATAGAGGTAAGGGAAGACCCAGGAACACCTGGAAACGGGAGTTGGAGACAGAGTGAAAGAAAATGAGGAGAGAGTGAAGAGATCTGGAAAGGATTGCCTTAGATAGGCGGGTTTGGAAGGCCTTGGTTGTGGACCTATGCTTCCCTAGGGGCGAAGGGTGAAGAAGTAGCAATATAAAAATGTTTGCCAGTAAGCCCCTCTGCTTCGACGGCAGCTGTCATTATTGAATTATTTATTAGTTGAGTAGTTTCCTACAGCTATTAACTGATGTCGTTAGCGTTAATGTGTGGTGTTCGTTTCCCACTCCAAATGTAATTGGCTTGTGTCCAGTGGCGGCTCGTCATTAAGGGTCAGTGGGGCTTGGCCCCACCAAAAATAATGTGTAACGTGTATTTATTATTGTATACATTTTGTGTTCATAATTATTAAATTTAACGTGAAACTGATTAGTTTTGAAAGTTGAATATTTCCCGAACTAGACAACAAATAGTAAATACTAAATTATAAACTAACCCAAAATCATGATTTTTGCTAAACATTTTTGTTAGGCCCCACCAACAAAAAATAATAACGAGCTGCCACTGCTTGTGTCCTTCTTGGAACAATCTGGTTATGTTTGATAGTGTTCTCACTGTAGTGGTTTCCGGGGCCCAAATTTGATAGTGTTCTCACTGTACGAACCGCCCGAGTGGTTTCCGGGGCTCAAATTTGGGGTATAAAGAATAGAACCACTGTTACCTGCCACGCATGTCGTAAGAGACAACTAAGGAGGTTTCGATGAAATCGGATTCACGGGTCCTAAACGTGTAGAAGTCTATGCGTTTAGGGGCCTACAAACCAATGTGCAACGTATACACGTTCTTGGCAAAGATCAAACATATCACAAAGAGTGATTGAAATTGGTCGTAAAGAACGAACGCAAAGAAGAAGAAGACTGTACGAACGTGTTCCTAATGCTATCAAAGACGGACTAAATAACGTAAGTGCTATGTTAAAGTTGAATTATTCTTCTTCTGTTCGTCCGATATGATTTCAAGCGTAGTCAGGTATGGCGCTTCTAATTTTGTTTGATTCCAGCTTTCCGTTTTTAAGAGTTCTTCCGCCATACAAGCGTGACTTCTTCAACTTGACGCCAAAGAAAAACCCTTTTTGCAACTGAAACTATATCAGAGTATCGTATAAAAATCTATAAAATTCCGTACCTGTTAATAAAACAAAAAGTTAATAAAACGTTATCTGGTGCTAGACAGCATGAGCGCCCATTATTACGCTTCATTGACACCTGCAAGCATGATCTAACTTCATGCGGCATAGACAAAGAACACTGGGAGCAGATGGACACAGACAGGCAAGCATGGCGAGCGGCAGTGAGGGGCAGCTCAAAAAGAAAAGAAGAAAAACAACATCACATGTGGAGGCAAAGAGAGCACAGAGAGCAGAGAGAACATCCTATGTATCAGCTCTAGTCTCCAGCAACTGTGGCAAGGATTGCAACCCCAGAATAGGCCATTACAGCTACATGAAACGTTGTGATTCAGCACAGAACATACTACGTGACGCAACACCTATTGTCTCCTGAGACAAAGAGGCCAATGATGATAATAATACGTTAGTAATATTAACATGGGCGTTTACATACTAGGGAGAATCTTGGAGCGGGGATGAATTTTAAAGAAAATCAAATTGGTAGTGTATCGCCGTGTGGTGCCGGAGCCTACAAAGGGAAACAAAGAATAGTATCACTGCGACCTACAAGGCATGTCGTAAGAGGCGACTGATATAGGCCCTAGGAAGCTACCTAGTAAATAAAAAGCGTCACTGAAATTGGATGTGATGGTCTACTTGTAGGCGCATAATTGGCACAACGTACAATCGCTCTTAGGGTCAGATCACATACAAATCGCACAGAGTGATAGACAGGTGGTCAATATGAAGCGTTCAAAAAAGAAGAAGAGACACAACGTACAATCGCTCTTAAGCTCAGATCACATACAAATCACACAGAGGGGTCAGTGTGGAGCGTTCAAAGAGGAAGTAAGTAGTGTATCACGTGACAATGAAGAAGACCAGGTACATATCACATTTTGATTGATGGCTCCATGTATAGAAATATTTTTTTTTTCGTTAAACATAACTAGTTTGTAACAGTTAATCAGAAAGTTTTATTATAACATAATTATCCTAACGGGAGGGTGCACTTGTCTACTCCCTTTCCTTAAAAAGCGTGGAAGCCGATGAAGATCAATTAAAATAATAATACCTCCAAATTTTCATCATCTTCTTAATTACATGGGTGACATCCCCGGTGCTACGGAACATGTGCTCTGTCTTTGAGACTTCTGTAATTTCGGCCCCTTTCTGATCTAGGTCAAGGAATACCCGGTCAGTTGTCTGGCCTAGTTATCTACAGTTGGCTGTGGTTGAATGGCCCATGCCTCCTGAAGAACTACGGTGCCAATTGTAGCTTGTCTTTAGCAAGTTATCCCGCTTATGCTACGTCATGTTTAAGGTTTCTTTGATGTCCTACTGTCCTGGGCATGCGGGTGTTTACGGTAATGAGAGAGCAGCCAGGCTTGCATCAACAACATCGATTGTTGGGAGTTGAAGATGGATAAGGGGGATATTCTTCGGTCTCTTCCCGACTGTCTGTTGGATGAGGACACTAAAATCGATGTTGAATCGATCAAGCGATTTAGCAGTTTGGAGTTATCCGTTCTACAAGTCAACTAGATGCATGAGAGGCAGAGGAGAGGTGTGTTTAATCAGTGAGCCACGGGAACCATCAGTATGCATACTCTTCGATATCTGTTGGGAAAACTGAGCACTTATGGGTCTGCCCGGAGTGCAATAACGTCAGTTTAGTAACCAATAACCTGCTGCCACCTTCATCTTGGTCGTCCCCTGCATAAAATTCCAGAAACAAAGCCTTCCTTAACCGTTCATTACCGTTTCCGTCCAAGATGAATTTTTAGTTTCATGAGTCCCAAAGGTGAATGTTGAACTTCAGGTATTTTATGAAGAGGTATTAGCTGGGGTTTTTTGTTTAGCGAAACACGTAATTACGTGTTTCACCATTCTACATAGTTTTATTACGTGTTTCGCCAGTCTACATAGTTTTATTACGTGTTTCACCATTCTACATAGTTTTATTACGTGTTTCGCCAGTCTACATAGTTTTATTACGTGTTTCGCCAGTCTACATAGTTTTATTACGTGTTTCGCCAGTCTACATAGTTTTATTACGTGTTTCGCCAGTCTACATAGTTTTATTACGTGTTTCGCCAGTCTACATAGTTTTATTACGTGTTTGCTCAGTCTACATAGTTTTATTACGTGTTTCCGCCAGTCTACATAGTTTTATTACGTGTTTCGCCAGTTACATAGTCTTTATTACGTGTTTCACCATTCTAAAGTTTTATTACGTGTTTCACCATTCTACATAGTTTTATTACGTGTTTCACCATTCTACATAGTTTTATTACGTGTTTCACCATTCTACATAGTTTTATTACGTGTTTCACCATTCTACATAGTTTTATTACGTGTTTCACCATTCTACATAGTTTTATTACGTGTTTCGCCAGTCTACATAGTTTTATTACGTGTTTCACCATTCTACATGAAGTTTATTAATGTCGTTTCGCGCCCGCGTCCAGCTGTTCGTAGCGTTGACTACAGTGACTAGTCCTGTAAGTGCGGTTCAACTCTGCAGAGGGAAGAAAAGCCACAGGTTTCCAGATTTACGGTGTTCGTGGCACCGAACCGAAGGGTTACGATGTCCAGACACGAGCCGAAGAGCTTTCAGCTCAAGTCTCTGGATCGGAAAAATTAAAAAATTTACGTGTTTCGTCATTCTGCACATAGTTTTACTGCGTCTCCATTTATATTGTGGTTTTAGTTAATCTTATAGAGAAATAAACATGTTGATATTTTGTTAATGGTTCGATAAAATTAGAATGTCGATATTCGAAAATTACGGAAAGGAAATCAAGGTCGATTGTCGATTCTGGGATACATTAATGTATTGATCAAATACAAACCACCATGGTAAGAGGAATAAAGCACAGCAAGAGAAATAAACCGCGGCAGTAAGAGAATAAACCGCGGCAGTAAGAGATAAACCGCGGAGTAAGAGGAATAAACCGCGGCAGTAAGAGGAATAAACTGCGCAGTAGAGATAAACTGTGGCAGTAAGAGGAATAACTGCGGCAGTAAGAGATAAACCTCGGCAGTAAGAGATAAACGCGCAGTAAGAGATAAACCACGGCAGTAAGAGGAATAAACTGCTGCAGTAAGAGGAATAAACCGCGGCAGTAAGAGGAATAAACTGCTGCAGTAAGAGATAAACCGCGGCAGTAAGAGGAATAAACTGCTGCAGTAAGAGGAATAAACCGCGGCAGTAAGAGGAATAAACTGCTTGCAGTAAGAGTAAAACCGCGGCAGTAAGAGGAATAAACCGCGGCAGTAAGAGGAATAAACTGCTGCAGTAAGAGGAATAAACCGCGGCAGTGAAAAATATAACATTCGAAATATAAACCGGGGAAAACGAAGATAAACGCATGAAGAAGAAAACAAACTCCAGAAAGAATACAGCGGAACAGAACAGAGGAAGTCAAGGCAGAGAAGAATACGGCGTAGAGAATCGCTCCATAAAACACAGTGCGGCACTGATAGAAAATGGCTAAGATAAACCGCGCAGTAAGAGGAATAAACCGCGGCAGTAAGAGGAATACACCGCGGCAGTAAGAGAATAAACCGCGCAGTAAGAGGAATACACCGCGGCGTAAGAGGAATAAACCGCGGCAGTAAGAGAATAAACCGCGACATTGAGAGGAATAAACCGCGGCAGTAAGAGATATATGCGCAGTGAGGAATAAACCGCGGCAGTAAGAGGAATAAACTCTGCGTAAGAGATAAACCGCGGCAGTAAGAGAATAAACCGCGGCAGTAAGAGGAATACACCGCGGCAGTAAGAGGAATAAACTGCTGCAGTAAGAGATAAACCGCGGCAGTAAGAGGAATAAACCGCGGCAGTAAGAGGAATACACCGCGGCAGTAAGAGGAATAAACCGCGGCAGTAAGAGGAATACACCGCGGCAGTAAGAGGAATACACCGCTGCAGTAAGAGGAATAAACTGCTGCAGTAAGAGGAATAACCGCGGCAGTAAGAGGAATAAACTGCTGCAGTAAGAGGAATACACCGCGGCAGTAAGAGGAATAAACCGCGGCAGTAAGAGGAATAAACCGCGGCAGTAAGAGATAAACCGCGACAGTAAGAGGAATAAACTGCTGCAGTAAGAGAATAAACCGCGGCAGTAAGAGGAATAAATCGCGGCAGTAAGAGGAATAAACCGCGGCAGTAAGAGGAATAAACCGCGGCAGTGAAAAAAATGAACCACAACATAGAAATATAAGGAAAACGGAAAGACATAAAACGACATGGAGAGAAGACAAGAGCAGAAACAAACAGAAATGAATCACAGCTGGAATACAGAACAGAGGACGGCCCAAGAGCAGAGAAGAATGGCGTACATATGTCGCTACCATAAACACAGTTGGTGTCACTGACTAGAACAGTAGTTCTCAAACATTTGGAAGTTGAGGCACACTTGATGTTCTAAATAAATCAAAGACACACCAAACACAAATACTTAATAAATAAAATGCACAGAAATAATTGTAAAATACTGCATCCTTTATTCATTCATTACTTAATTTATACCTATAAGAAGCAATGGCCTGATATACCCTGTTTATTGCTGGCACCTCGCTGCTGACCCCGGATCTGGGATTTCCAATGGCTCATGCAGGAATGTCACCTAACATACTCATGTTCTCACCCTTTTTTTTCGATCCAGAAGCACTTGAGCTTTTCAGCTCTTCGGCTCGGTGCCATGGACATCGTAACCCTTGGGTTCGGTGCCACGAACACCGTAAATCTGGGGAATATGTGGCTTTTTCTGCCATCCCGCGGAATTGAACCCTCACACACAGAGGGATAGTCACCCGTAGTCCAACGCGGTACGAACACGCTGGGCAGACGGGCGCGCTCACCCTTTAAAAACCGTTGGACTAAAGGGAGAGAGAAATAGAGATATGGAGAAAGCAAGAGAAATAGGCCAACAAATTCCTCCTCTTGCCCCAGGGAGGTGAAGGTCCGCAATCAAGGCCTTCCAAGCCCGCTTATCCAAGGCCATCTTTTCCAGATCTCCGCCTTGCAGGGTCCTTTCTTCTTCCTCGGGTGGCGAGCTATGCATTATCCTGATTGTGGTTATGTGTATCTAGTGTTCTTTACGGAGTGATGCCACCACAGACAGAAGAATAAACCTCCACATTTAAAGAAATAAACTACAGCAATAAACTACTGTTTATATAGCAAGAAGATATGGGAGGGAAGATTTACCACGCACAAGATCAGTCTGTTTGAGCTCCTTATTGGACACAAGAACAAAACCAGAAGAATTTGTCAGCACACTGTTACCGGGTTGTTAACCCAGTGTCGTGGTTTTATGTATTTGTCTTGCGCTTCTCTGGTGACTTGTGTTGTCAGCACACTGTTACCGGGTTGTTAACCCAGTGTCATGGTTTTATGTATTTGTCTTGCGCTTCTCTGGTGACTTGTGTTGTCAGACACTGTTACAGGGTTGTTAACCCAGTGTCGTGGTTTTAGTATTGTCTTGCGCTACTATGGTGACTTGTGTTGTCAGCACACTGTTACCGGGTTGTTAACCCAGTGTCGTGGTTTTATGTATTTGTCTTGCGCTACTAAGGTGACTTCTGTTGTCAGCACACTGTTACTGGGTTGTTAACCCAGTGTCGTGGTTTTATGTATTTGTCTTGCGCTACTATGGTGACTTGTGTGATGGTTTTCTTAGTCCCCTGGCAGAATTACACTACGTTATCTATCCACCTTTTCCTCGGTCTTCCTCTCGCTTCCTCTCGCCTTCCCTGATATTCTGTTGTGGAAGCTTCATAGGCAGTTTGGTCTGTTCCCATTCTTACTAAGTGGCCAAACCACTTCATTCTCTGTTTCGCTATATAATTCAAGCACTGTCGTGTTCCAACCATTTTAAAAAAATGAGAATACTATAGCTATTACCTGAGAAGTATTACCAGTACAAGTAAGATTGATTGATTGATTGATTGATTGGTAGGACCATCATCATTGCACTTCGGTGACAAACCATGTGTGATCCGATCTCTTTCTTACACATGACGATTCCAGCTGCAGTGCACGAACTTCATAGCACCGGTGACGGTCCCCGATGTAATTTTGAAGATATTTTTGTAAGAATATTATTTGAAATCTTTTCTAATGAATTTTGCCCTGGCATCGACTTTCCAGCCTGCTCTTCTCGATTTTGAACTGCCAAGGGTTCTTTTACGTGTTGAAACACGGGACCTATGTTTTATCGTCCGTCTCTGATAGGATTAGGAACTCGATCTCCCCTACCTGGGATGAGGGATCAGAGATCTCTGGAAATATATCCAGATGGCTCCACGAGGGAGTGAACTTGGTACCTTTAGCACGAGAGACGAGAGCCTTACCTCTACGGCACAGAGACCTCCCTCAAGTAAGAATACTATAGTTAAAACATAACACATGTTGAGCACTTTAATGTGGCATTTAGTCCACAATGAGTTAAGAAGCTTATCGGCTACAAGGAAGTTCTTGTGTAAGGCTGAGTCTAACGTACCACCAAGTTCCTTTATAAGCTTTATATAATCATGTCTTTATTGTTGAATGTCATGTCAACAGCTTCAACTACGGTTTGACATTACTCAAATGTCGAGTGTTATATGCTCTAACTTTGCTGTTATACTGGTAGCTGGTTCGTATGTATGAGTGCAGTTATCTATGTGTCTGTATGTATCATGGAAGGAGGCATACCGGCAAAGTGAAGAAGAGGAAGACCACGGAGAAGATGGATACAAGATGTAACTGATGGTTTGAACATAACTGCAGAGGCAGGGCATCTGGTCTATGGAGAGAGAAATTCCTGAGGACTGTTGGGGTGGCAAAGCTCTGCTCAGGACAAGCTATTCGATGATGATAATCTGTCCTCTATGGGTAGTTGTCGTTTTATCTGCCTCTGTCAACTATGTGCAGTTATCTATTCTCCTTATACTTTTAGTTATTATCAGATGGGGGACTGAACATTTAATGGGGACCTCATCGCGTTATAGCTCTTTACTTCTTCTTCTTCCAATGTTTCAGACATCGATTTGTTTACTTTTAAAGTGGCTAGTGGTCAAACGGAGTCCATGTACATCTCCGTATAGCTTGTCTTGGACTGACATCGATTTGTTTACTTTTAAAGTGGCTAGTGGTTAAACGGAGTCCATGTACATCTCCGTTAGCTTGTCTTGGACTGACATCGATTTGTTTACTTTTAAAGTGGCTAGTGGTCAAACGGAGTCCATGTACATCTCCGTTAGCTTGTCTTGGACTGACATCGATTTGTTTACTTTTAAAGTAGTTAGTGATCAACTGAAGTCCATGTACATCTCCATATAGCTTGTCTTGGACTGATATGGAGATGGAATATGTCTAATTGTTAGTCATATATCAATATGTAGTCGATATGTACATTCGAATATTCTTATATATGTTTGTTTTCTTTTATAAGTGGCTAGTAGGTCAAACGGGTTACATGTGACATCATCAAATATGTCTTTGTCTCTGTTGTTTGTACTTTAAAGTGGTATGGTCACGGTCTTACATCTCGTATAGCTTGTCTGGACAGACATCGTGTGACTTAAGTGCTATTAAACGTCCATGTATCTCGTTAGCTTTCTTGACTGACATCGTGTATACTTAGTAGTTATGGTCAACTGGTACATTCAGCTTGTCTTGTGACATCATTACTTTAAAGTGCTATGGTACGTCCATCATCTATAGCTTGTCTGAGAATCAGTCTTAATCTATGGAAACGTCCATGTCATTCGACTTGTCTTGGCATCGTGTGTACTTTTAATGCGTCAACTGGGTCTATACATCTCCGTATGTGTTTGACGATCTGTTTCTTTTAATGGCTGTCAAACAGTCGCATCTCGCTGCAGCTCGTTATCAAAGGCTACAATGTATGTCAGGTCTAATTCATAGCTTGTCTTGACGCATCGTTTGATAGTGTGTACTGTCGAATTCAGTGTGGTTGATGAGAGGGTATTCTGATTGCTATTCAATGTAGTTGAATATTGTTATCATATAGAACTATTCAATTATATTTATTTTCTTCTTCTTCTTTAATAATGTTTTGTGTCTCACAGCGTCAGAATAAGAAGAGATTTCTAGAACAGGCTTTTATGTGCACTTCATAAATAGTGTTTTTCGTCGTCTCTGTTATCTCTGAGGTCCAATGTTCGCGTGTCCTGTCTTTTGTTTTGTATCCACTGTATCGAAGTATCATTGCTCTTTGAGATGCACTGTCTGTTGGTAATCTGCTTATGTGACCAAACGATTTAATTTGTTGTTTCTTGATGAAGCTCAGTACTGATGTTGTACCCACTTTTTACCTGATGTCTTCATTTTTAATCAGGTCTCTTCTTGTTACACCCAGCATTCTGCGTAGACACTTCATCTCTGTCGTGACTAGTTTTCTTCTAGCATTTGTTGTCAGCGTCCAGGTTTGGCACTTCTAGCGTAATGTTGAAAGAAAGATTATTTGTACTATCATTTGATTTGCGTTGTTGCATCTGCATTAAATTTCGTTAATTATTCTTCCGTTTGCTGAAAATATTTCCTTTTTCCTTGATATCTTTATCCATCTTTCAATCAATCATTTTATCATTATTTCTTTTTTCTAGAGTCTCTTTATTTCCGTATCACATTCTCTCTTTCTTTTTGGAATCTTCTTTCTTTCTATTTTTTTCTTCACATCTTTCTTTCTTCACATATATACATGGTGTTCAAGATAATTGCAGCCCCATTGATAAATCGAAAGTTGCCAGATAACATATCGTATTGTGTTTATTTACTATTTAAACCGGTTCTAACTAGCTCGTCCTACGTCACATTTGTTCATCGCCCCTTCCGCACTACAATTACACACCATCAATCAACCTTGACCTATACTACGTCATAACTGAACCTTCTCTTTTTCCATACATTTCTTTGAATCTTCTCATTCTATTTTTCTTTAAAACCTCTTCTATATATTATTTCTCTATCTACATCTGCTCTATTTCTATGTCTGTTTATTTCCCATATATATATATATCCCTATGGGATCTCTGGTTAAGTGCTTAAGCCCTTGCCTTGCGAGTCGAAGGTCGTAGACCACGCCTTTCTGTTCATGGACACATTTTTACAGAGACTCCTAGGATTGTTGCCGGAGCTACGGAGTTCGTAATTTGTGCAATGTTCTTGGCAGATAACGTGCCATTTCTGCGGAGAGGGACCGAGCTATATGGGGTAAAACCCGGTGCAATGAAGTCAATCCGTCGGCTTTAAAACCTATTTTTAAAAACATATTTAACCCTTTATATTTTTCTTTTATATATATATATATATTTATATATATTTATATATATAGTATTGCCTTATTAAGTAGAAACAACCAAGATATGCAAAGAAAAACAGACAACTTGTCATCTTAGCATCAAAAGTTGGACTGCAGATAAGCTATGAAAAACAAATATAATGAAGACACCTATGGCAAGTAATGCAGATATCACACTGAAATCTAAAATGATAAAAATAACAAGAGCAGTTCACCTATTTAGGTAGCAATTTTGATTGCACAGGAAATGTTAAAAAGAAATTATGATACGAATTGGCAAAGCAACATCAGCTTTTTAAAGTCTAAATAAAATATGGAACTGCAAGTTATATAGTATTAAAACTAAATTATGAATTTTCAATTCAAATGTTGTATCAATCCTAACATATGCCAGCGAGAGTTGGAAAATGACTAAAGATATAGAAAGCAAGTTGAATGCATTTGAAAATAGATGTCTGCGAAAAATAATGAATATAAAATGGAACGAATTCAGGAGAAGTGATGAAATCAGAGAATGTCTGGTCAACCACTAGTGACAACTGTTATAAGAGAGAAGATGGAGATATGTTGGACACACCTTGAGGAGAAATGATCAACGAATATCAAAGCAGGCATTGAAGTGGGATGCAAAGGGTTCAAGAAAGAGAGTCGACCTAAAGAGACCTGAAGCGAACTTTGCTGAGAGATGCAGGAAATATCGGTCTCAGTTCCATGGAGGAGATTGAGCGAGTTGCCCAGGATAGAGCAGTATGGAGAAATTACTTGCAGGCCCTATGTAACGTATAGCGGTACGAGAGGAATTATTATTATTATTATTATATATATATTCTTCTTTCTCTCATTTTTTTCTGACCAGAAGCACTTGAGCTTTTCAGCTCTTCGCTCGGTGCCATGGACATCGTAACCCTTCGGTCGGTGCCACGAACACCGTAAATCTGGGAAATCTGTGGCTTTTGTCTGCCATCCCGCGGAATTGAACCCGCACACACAGAGGGATAGTCACCCGTAGTCCAACACGGTACAAACACGCTGGGCAGACGGGCTTCTCTCATTCTCTCTCATTCTCTCTCTTATTCTCTCTGTCTCTCTCTCGTCTTTTCCTCTCTTCATTTACAGAAAATAATACCAAAGAATGATGCAGAAAACAAAAAAAAAAACAACTGTAAAACTAGTAATTGAAATGTACCAAAAACTGAAAAAATAAAATTTGCTCAAAAACAATGGCAATAAAAAAAAGGCAAGTAGCGTGACGATATGAAGAAGTTCTATTAGCAGACAGAACACAAGAAGTGTTGCGTGCGGCCGGTAAACAGAACGCAAGAAGTGTTGCGTGCAGTCACACTAAGATCGATTGCGTTCCCGATCGCGTTATTCCGCTTGTGAGTACGCATCTGGTATCGATTTCCAATAATGCTGAATCCGCTATTGTCTTAGTACAGGTATTTTATGCTGGCCAACCTTTGCATGCGGTCTGGGGTATCGAGGAAGCGATTAAATGTCACTATTGTTCTTTACAAGTAATCGATGTTGGTAAAGTCAGGAGGTATTCTTCCTTTGTTCTGGTGAGAAAATCATATTTAGTTTCTATTTTTCTTTCTTTTCTGCATTCTTTTCTTTGTGGCTTTCTTTTATCTTTCTTTTGAGGAACTGGTTAGCGCATTGCGTGTAGCGTTTGCTTATTGCATCGGGTACAGAAGGGTTGTTGTTTCATTGTACATATCCGACGTTTTACAAGTGAAGAAAGGAATTGATCCACCTATCTCCTGCGTACCATGTTAATTTGACATCAGAGGCACTTCGTATCAGATCGTGTGCAAAGACCACCGGATATTTTTTTATTTTCATTTTTATCTTTCTCAATGTAATTTTTTGTTTTCTCTTTCTCTCTAATTGTTCGTGTCTCTAAATTTGTATCGCCCCCACCCCCGCCCTCACTGTAAATATAGGTTTGTTATAAGTATATCAAATATTCAAGAATCGAGATCGAATTTTGTCCGTTCAGTTGTAAATTAGAACCGGACTGTGTGAGTCTACTCATTTTTGTTTTCTTTCTTTCTCGAATCCTGTTTGCCTCACAGCGTCAGGACAAGAAGAGATTTTTAAAAGGGCCCTTGTTTGCGCTTCGTAGATAGTGTCTTTCGTCGCCTCTGTTATCTCTGAGGTCCATCTTTTGCGTGGCCGGCCTTTTGCTTTGTACCCATTGTATCGGAGCAACATTGCTCTTTGAGGTGCACTTTCTGTTGGTAATCTGCTTACGTGGCCAAACCATTTAATTTGTTGTTTCTTGATGAAGTCTAGTACTGAAGTTGTACCCACTTTTTTCCTGATGTCTTCATTTCTCAACCGGTCTCTTCTTGTTACACCCAGCATTCTGCGTAGGTACTTCATCTCTGTTGTGACTCATTTTTTCATCTATCTTTCATGCCGGTTTGATTCGCATCGTCGGTATAAGAAAAGATTTCTAGAACGGGTTCTTATGTGCGCTTTCTATCTTCCTTTCTTACTACTATTGTACATCATATTTTGCGTGAGCGACCTTTGTGTCTTGTTTGATGATGATACTCGTCCATCACGGGTGATGATGACCACACAAATTTTCATCCAAGGAATGTAGTTGCGTTATGTTTGTCTGTGTGTGTGTAGATGACTAGTGAGTCCGATGTGGGCTTGAAATGTTCTTGTACAGTGTGGGCAAGGTATACTTGCACTTGTGGGAAGTTTTACTGCCTTTCTATTTCGACGTTTTTGTTTCATTCGTGCTGTTCTACCTGTCTTGCAGACCGAGGAAGACCGTGTCTTGTCTACATTGTATCTGAATAGCTTTGTCCTTTTAGTTGAATTGTCTGTATATACTCTGGTTATGTGACCGAACCATATAATCGCATTTTTTTCTTGATGAAGTTCAGTACTAATGTTGTACACCTCTTTCCCCCTTGATATCTTCATTCCCAATTCATTCTTTTCTTGTTCTTCTTCTTCTTCACCTTTCAGCTCCCAACGGAGCACAGGTCTTCAACAAACTTCTTCCATCTCTTCCAATTCTTTCCATGTTTTACCTATCCTTTTCACATCAGTCTCCAGCACCCTTTCCCAGGTATGTCTAGGCAGAGCCAACTATAAACTAATGGAACTTCGGACTCAGGTAAGAATTTTGGGGAATCAGACCACAACTACACCACGTGACCTCGCATTCCAGTATTGGTGTATATAGACGAATTCATTTTAAAATCAACACAAAATGCTAAATCGAAGTTATATTATTCAACAAGTTCAGTTTAACAATAAGGAATATCAATATTATGAATATTTTTCAGCAATAAATAACCATAGACTCACAGAATTGAGTAAAATTGCGAAAAAGCTTGCAGTGTTCTGTCAAACATCTATATTTTCCGGCCCCCTTTTCTGATCTAGGTCAGGGGACACCTAGTCAGTTGTCTGGCGTAGTTATCTAGAGTTGCCTGTGGTCTAGGCCTTTCCCTACATCTCTTTCCCTGTTGGTTTCAAAACATTGCCTGTCTTGCAATGCTTCCAGTTGGTCTTATCAACGTGTCATCGCCATTTTCTTGATTCTCCCAGATTTTTCGTTGACATTTAATCTCTGTCGCAACTAGTTTTTTTTTCTTTCTGTCATGTCCTGTCAACGTCCAGGTTTGACACTGACATGATAATGTCGGGAGAAAGATCATGTTCTGCAATGTTCTTTTAATGTTTATAGTGACACTTCTACATTTCACAACTGATGCCATTTGCTATTTGACTTGAGTTATTTTGTTGCATCTATGCTAGATTTTGTTATTTTTTCTTCCATTTGCTGACAAATGCACACTAGTATGTACATCCATTTATTATTCCATTTACTGACAAATGCACACTAGATATGTACAATCTTTTATCCTTCCATTTGCTGACAAATACACACTAGTTATGTACAATCATTTATTCTTCCATATGGTCACAAATGTACACTAGTTATGTACAATCATTTATTCTTCCCTATGTCACAAATGCACACTAGTTATGTACAATCATTTATTCTTCCATATGGTCACAAATGCACACTAGTTATGTACAATCATTTATTCTTCCATATGGTCACAAATGTACACTAGTTATGTACAATCATTTATTCTTCCATATGGTGACAAATGCACACTAGTTATGTACAATCTTTAACATATTTTATTTAATGTTGTTCATGTGTAGTGCTTTCCTTTCTACGAATGTCACTACTTGGATTTTGTCTATATTTATTTTGTAGTTCTCTCTCTCTCTCTCTCTCTGTCTCTCTCTCTGTTCGTTTTAACACGGTTGGAGCATGGACTCTCAACCAACCAATGCCAAGTTTCTAGCTATCTCCTGCAGCTCCCTCCAGCTCTTCTTTATATAATTGATTTCTGCCTCCAAATCCCGTCTCCGTATAATTCTCGGCCTCCCCTTCTTTCGCTATCTCTGTGGTTTCCAGGAAATGACCCATCTTGTTGTATTCCCTTTGGTTTTCTCAAAGTGTGTCCTATCCAGCGACAATGTCTTCTTTTAACCTCTTGTCTCACTGGAATCTGTCTTGTTCTCGCCATAAGTTCCTCATTCGTGACCCTATCATACCATCTCATCCCCTCTATTCTGCTCAGACACCAGTTGATGAATGTTAGAAACTGATGAGTTATTGTTTTAGTTGTTCTCCATGTTTCTGACCCATACAGCAGAACTGCTTTAACATTAGAGTTGAATATCCGAATTTGTGTTCTAGATTAGATTTCTTCAGACTGCCATATGTTTCTCTAGTCATCTACAATATGTTAATGTGTTGGTGTAACCGTTTTTCTATTGTTACTCTGAGTGCCTCATCGTCGACAAAGAGCTATACATTTAAGGATACTGTCACTTCAAATTTCTTACCCCTAGTGGACAGACCATCACAGCCCAAGCGTACTTGGCTTAAACTCAGCGGTAGCAACTTTGAAAGCAAATTAGTTTCCTTGGATTTTTCCGAACAGTAAAAATATACCTCACCATTCAGAAAGCAATAGTAAACTACTGAACGTATAAGTGATGCCTAGGAAATCGACGGCTCGTTTACTGTGGTTGACGGTTAACTCCTGTAAATGATATGCTACCATTTTCATTTCAGTGGACAGAACTCACAAGATGGAGCTACGGCATCAAGAACACCCTTAATAAAACGAATAACAGCTTACACAGTGCATTAGAACAAGCACATACACACTAACAAAGTACATTAGAACAAGCACATACACACTAACAAAGTGCATTAGAACAAGCACATACACACTAACAAAGTGCATTAGAACAATCACATACACACTAACAAAGTGCATTCGACAACACATATACACTAACAAGTCATTCTAACAACACATACACACTAACAAAGTGCATTAAACAAGCACATACACACTAACAAGTGCATTAGAACAATCACACACACTAACAAAGTGCATAGAACAATCACATACCACTAACAAAGTCATTAGAACAAGCATAACGTAACAAAGTGCATTAGAACAAGCACATACTACTAACAAAGTGCATTAGAACAAGCACATACACACTAACAAAGTGCATTAGAACAAGCACATACACACTAACAAAGTGCATTAGAACAAGCACATACACATACATGATCACTAAACTCCCTCCCCTGCCACCACACAACACACACATGATCACTAAAACACACCCCTGCCACCCACATCACACATTCTATAAAAGTCAATGATAGAAGAAAAAAGAAGTGATAGGAGGCAGAAGTGAATTTCTTTCTTGGACTAGCATGGGTTTGAACTTCCACACTCGTGTCCAATCATAGTCAATGCATGCATTTCTCTACTGTGGCTGAGTGGTTAAGCCCTTGCCTTCGAGTCGAAGGTCGTAGGTTCGAATCGACCGCGCCTTCTGTTCACAGTGCAGTTTTTCCAGAGACCCTAGGATTTTGCAGGGCTCAGTTCGTGCTTTGTGCAATATCTCGGCAGGTGGCGTGACATTCTGCGGAGACCCGGCCATGGGTAACACTGCAATGAAATCAATCCTTCGGCTTTAAAACCCTTTGGCTTCTCTAATCCGTCCAACTTATATTTATAGCTAGGATTACATCCTGCTAGAACCCGTATGTTCCGGGGCCCTCAAGGAGCAAGAATATTAACTCTACGACCTACAAGGCATGTCGTAAGAAGCGACTAAGGTAGGGGCCTAGGGAAGCTACCCTAGTAAATAAAACGCTTTGCAGAAATCGAATGTGCTGGCCTACTTGTAGCGATTAACTATCACAATGTACAATCGCTCTTAGGCTTGGATTACATACAAATCACACAGAGTGGCTAACAAGTGGTCGATATAGAGCTCTCAAAGAAGAAGACGAATGTCTTGATAGGATTAGTAGCGAGAGAAAGGGATCTATATAGCAATCTACTACAGTGGCTAACAACATGAATGTCCCACATTTGAGCGTCACTATAGTTGTTAATAAGATGGAGATATGTTGAGCATACTCTGAGAAGAAATGGTCAAAGTACAACAAAGCAGGCATTGAAGTGGGAATCAAATGGTTCAAAATAGAAGGACTGTCCTAGGAAAAAAAAAAAACCCACTGAAACGACCTTTACTGAGAGTCAAGAAATA
This sequence comes from Arion vulgaris, assembly GCA_020796225.1. NCBI lineage: Eukaryota > Metazoa > Mollusca > Gastropoda > Stylommatophora > Arionidae > Arion > Arion vulgaris. Next base: position 33,711,487 of record CM036768.1, on the reverse strand, counting down.
TCGGTCTCAATTCTATAGTGGAGATTAAACGAATTGCCCAGGATAGAGCGGTATGGAGAAAATCCTTGCAGGTCCTACGCAACGTGTAACGGTACACGAGGAATATAATAATATTAGTTAATGTACGGACATTTTAGTGAAATCTGCTGCCATGTGTTCAAATGGAAACACGAATGAAACATGTCACTGTCAATTGAGGTCGGAAGGACAGTTATTCAGTGCTACGTAGAACCAATACTGACATACGGAAACGAGTCATGGACAGTAAACAAACAGATAGAAAAATCTCCGGAGGCCATAGATATGCGGTTTTACAGAAGAATGATGAGAATCCCTTGGACTACTAAAATGACTTCTTCTTTGCGTTCGTTCTTTACGACTAATTTTAATCACTCTTTGTGATATTTTTGATCTTTGCCAAGAACGTGTATACGTTGCACATTGGTTTGGTAGGCCCCTAAATGCATAAGATTTCTACACGTTTAGGACACATGCATCCGATTTCAACCAAACCTCCTTAGTCACCTCATGCGTGACATGCGTGGCAGGTAACAGTGGTTATATTCCTTACACCCCAAATTTGGGCCCCGGTAACCACTCAGGCGACTAAAATGACTAATGGGGAGGTTTTGAATGAGATCAAGACACAGAGAAAACTTACTATCAATAAAAGAAAGAGGCAGTCGTTATTTGTCGGGCATGTGATAAGGAGGGGAGTTTGTAACACATTGTGACAACTGGTAAAATCGAAGGGAGACGAGACATAGGAAGACAGAGAGAGTAAATATTAAGCAGCTTGACTTCGTGACACGGTAGAGCGTCAATATCTGAGATGATAGCAGATACCAGGGACAGAGATTTATGGAGATCCATGATTGTCTAAGCCAGTCGGCACGGCACCTGATAATGATGATGAAAAAGAAGTAAGAATTTTATTAAACTATTTCGGTATCTTTGATCAAGTTGAATGAACATGACCAATCTACATCATCCACTGCTCCAGTTACTGTAGATTATGTGTCTGTGATGTTCCATATGTCGGTACCACGCTAACACAGCCGTGTCAATATTAACTTTCCTGAAATCGAAGCGGAAAGTCCTACAGCCAATCGTTGTTGTCGTTGTCATAGCTAGAGTTTTGATTGGATGTTATTTACACATACGTGCTCTTTGGTATGTCATGTGGTCTCAAAGGCTCTGTGGAATTGAACGATCTTCGGTCTACAACTTCCGGTTCAGACAAAAATATGGAGGACTTGAATTTCGTCTATTTACTTCAAAGGGGTGAAAAAAACAATTGTTAATCGTTAACAGAGGCGTTTCCATTGTAAAACATTGATTGGTCTGTTTAAAAGAAAAGAGTATCTGCGTGTAGCATGTCCTTTGTAGAACGCTGCTGTCTTCACAGTCCATGCTCAAGTATGCAAATATCTAGCCAGTTCTCTCACCTCCATCGCAGTGGTCAGCTTTTCTTTAATATCTTTTTGTCACCTTCATCTTCGTCGTTCCCTACTTCTGCGTCAACAGAGGCGTTTTCATGGTACAACATTGGTTGGGCAGTTCAAAAGAAAAGAATAGCTGCGTGTAGCTTGTACTTTGTAGAACGCCGCTGTCTTCACAGTCCATGCTAAAGTCTGTAGATATCTAGCCAGTTCTCTCACCTCCATCGCCATGGTCAGCTTTTCGTTGTATCATTTTGCCACCTTCGTCTTGGTCGTTCCCTACTTCATCTTCCAGAAACCCTGCAATACATTATTGCTTGTCCCTCTCTCTTTCTCTCTCTCTCTCTCTCTCTCTCTCTCTCTCACTCTCCCTCTCTCTACAAACCACAAACCACTGTCACATTTAGTGTGACCAAATATTTCAGAGTCAATAATAACCACTTTATGTAAACATAGTGTCTTTCTTGCTTGCTTGCTTTCTTTCTTTATAGGATCATCATCATCATTGCACTTGGGTAAGTAACCATGTGGTCTCCGATCTCTTTCTTACGCAGGAAGATCTCAGCTGCAGTTCACGAACTCCGCAGCACCGGCGAGCGTCCGCGATGCAATTTTGAAAATGGTGAAGATATTGGTTGTACACATTTTTTAAAATCTTCTTCTTCTGCGATCAACTTCTACTATACGATTACTCCGATATGTGTCACAAACAGGGCGGTGCGCTTGAGGTCTTTCACCGGTTCCCCATTGTTTGTCTTGTAGGGTTGTTTCTGTTGGCCAGATCTCGAATCTCTCACTACTCAGACTAGGGCAGTCTTGCAGGATGTCCTCTGGGACTGATTATGTGCTCCACAGGTGCAGGCCCTCAAACCCATTCTGTGGAGGTAAGCTCTGAGACCGCAGTGTTCCGTTCTAAGTCTGAAGACTTTGGTCTGTGCTTTTCTGTTTAGTGTATTTATACTGTCGTACTCTGGGTTGTATCCTCCATTTGTTTTTCTCCAGATCATTTTCCTGAAATATTCTTTGCTTCTGTAAAGCTTTGTGTTTGGTGGTGTTGTGTTAGGCTCCCTCCAACTCGTGCACATTTGTCAGTCTTTTCATTTCCTGGTATGCCACAGTGTGCTGGTATCCATTGTAAGAAAAGTTCAGATTTTTTTGACAGCAAGCTGATTTTTTGCCATATGTCCTGGATGAGCGTGTCTTGTTTGGGACATGAGATGGCCTGGAGAACGGATCTTGAATCGCCAATTTTAATCTTATAATGAATTAGGCCCGGACAGCTGCTTTCCAGTGGTGCCGGGACCCGCAAGGGAAGCAAATAATAGTACCACTGCAACTTACAAGACATGTCGTAAGAGGCGACTGATGTAGGATCTAGGATGCTACCTAGTAAATAAAAAGCATAACAGAAATCGGATGTGCTGACCTACTTGTAGGCACATAACTATCATTAAGTACAATCGCTCTTAGGCTCAAATCACATACAAATAACACAGAGTGGTTAACAAGTGGTGGATATGGAGCGTTTGAAGAAGAAGAAGTTCTCGGAATTGTACTCAGAAAATACAAAATCAAACTGTATTTCAGATCAGGTAACTAGTAGTAGTTGTTAAAATAGCACGTAGAAGTGGCGGATGCTCAAACAACAAGTGTCTGGATAGTGAACAGAAATGTTTGCTATATTCACGATGAAAGTGTCAATAGTTGTTTAAGGCTGTTATCTGAGATGTAGCGGTTTTTTTACATCTTTTTGTTGTTATTGTTGTTATGTTGTTATGTTGTTAGTGTTGTTATGCTGATATGTTGTTTGTTTTGTTGTATGTTGTATGTTGTTATGTTGTTATGTTGTTATGTTGTTATGTTGTTATGTTGTTATGTTGTTATGTTGTTATGTTGTTTAGTTGTTATGTTGTTATGTTGTTATGTTGTTATGTTGTTTAGTTGTTATGTTGTTATGTTGTTTTGTTGTTTTATTGTTATGTATTTTGAAAGAGATTTTTGAGTTTAATTGAGATTACGATAAGAAAAGATAAAAAGGGAGAGGTGAGGTGATTGATGTGAGTGGGGAGAACGAGAGGGATGAGAGTTATGGAGTGGAAATAGAGACGGATAGAGCAAAATAAAGAGTGAGGATGAGAGGAAGAAAGAGAGAGAGAGAGAGAGAGAGAGAAGGGGAAGAAGGATATGGAGAAAATGGGAAGAAAGGAAAGTAGAGAAAGGAATTCAGGAAGAGGGAGAAGAATAGAGGAAGAGGAATGAGAAATAAATAGTAAGAGAGAAGAAAGGAGAAGAAATGAGTGTTAAAGTGAGATAAGAGAGGAGAGAAAAAGGAAGAAGACTAGGGGGAGAGGAAGAGAAAATGAGAAGAGATGAGAGAGAAACTAGAGAGAGAGAGAAAGAGAAAACAGAGAGAGAGAGAAAGAGAGAGAGATAGAGAGAGGGAGAAAAGAGAAAGAGAGAGAGAGAGAGAAGAGAGAGAGAAGAAGAGAGAGAAGAGAGAGAAGAGAGAGAAGAAGAGAGAAAAAAGAGAGAGAGAGAAAGAGAAGAGAGAGAGAAGAGAAGAGAGAGAGAGAAAAGAGAGAGAGAGAAAGAGAAGAGAGAGAGAAAGAGAAGAGGGAGAAAGAGAGAGGAGAAAGAGAGAGAGAGGAGAAAGAGAGAGAGAGAAAGAGAGAGAGAAAGAGAGAGAGAGAGAAGAGAGAGAGAGAGAGAGAGAAGAGAGAGAGAAAGAGAGAGAGAGAGAGAAGAGAGAGAGAGAAGAGAGAGAGGAGAAAGAGAGAAATCTAAAGAGAGGGGAGAAAGAGAGAGAGAGAGGAGAAGAGAGAATCTAGAGAGAGAGGAGAAGAGAGAGAAATCTGAGAGAGAGGGAGAAAGAGAGAGAGAGAAGGAGTGAAAAAGAAAATGATAGAGCAACAACTTCATGGACATATTTGTATTAATCACCCATCACGTCCGTGTCTGACAGGGGCTCGCAATGGGAGCAAAGAATAGTAACACTGCAACCTACAAGGCATGTTGTAAGAGGCGACCTAGGTAGGGGAATAGGCAAGCTACACTAGTAAATAAAAAGCGTCGCAGAAATTGGGTGTGCTGACCTAATTGTAGGCGCACAACTGACACAACGTAGAATTGCTCTTATGCTTAAATCACATACATATTACACATAGTGGTTACGTGGTTATGTGGTTATGTGGTTACGTGGTTACGTGGTGGATATGGAACGTTCAAGATTTTAAGAATTTTCTACTACAATATGATTCAAACTTGAGACTACACTTTCTACAACTGTGTCCACAACTTTGTGTCTACAACTTCTTGTCTACAACTTCGTGTCTACAACTTTGTGTCTACAACTTTGTGTCTACAACTTCGTGTCTACAACTTCGTGTCTACAACTTGTGTATCAACAACTTCGTGTCTACAACTTCGTGCCACAACTTCGTGTCTACAACTTCGTGTCTACAACTTCGTGTCTACAACTTTGTGTCTACAACTTTGTGTCTACAACTTGTGCCCACAACTTCGTGTCCACAACTTCGTGTCCACAACTTCGTGTCCACAACTTCGTGTCCACAACTTCGTGTCTACAATTTCGTGTCTACAACTTCGTCTCTACAACTTCGTCTCTACAACTTCGTGTCTACAACTTCGTGTCTACAACTTCGTGTCTACAACTTCGTGTCTACAACTTCGTGTCTACAACTTCGTGTCCACAACTTCGTGTCTACACCTTCGTGTCTACAACTTCGTGTCTACAACTTCGTGTCTACAACTTCGTGTCCACAACTTTGTGTCCACAACTTCGTGTCTACAACTTCTTGTCTACAACTTCTTGTCTACAACTTCTGTCACAACTTCTTGTCTACAACTTCTTGTCTACAACTTCGTGCCCACAACTTCGTGTCTACAACTTCGTGTCTACAATTTCGTGTTCGCATAAATTTTTATGAATAAATAATGATATAAACTTTACTCCAAACCAGTTTTCATTTTCTCTCAGTTTGTCCTCTGATTTACCATCTTTTGTCAATTGTGGGTGAAGGTACTGGTACAGACAGGGATCAGAGAAATAACTTCATTTTATCCCTGGGCACGCAGGAGTCAGGGATAGTGACAGATGACATATGACAGATGACAGATTGGCTGTCATGGCTACGATATCAGAGGGAGCTACAATGGACCAAAATGACATTCTTAACTTTTTCCCACTCACTGACCAGACTGAGAGACTTTTTCCCACTCACTGACCAGACTGAGAGACTTTTCTCACTCTCACCACTGACCAGACTGAAGACTTTTTCCCACTCACTGACCAGACTGAGAACTTTTCTCACTCACTGACCAGACTGAGAGACTTTTCCCACTCGCTGACCAGACTGAGAGACTTTTCCACTCACTGACCAGACTGAGAGACTTTTTCACTCGACTAGACCCAGACTCCACTCAGCCAGACTGAGAGACTTTCCTCCTGACCAGACTGAGGACTTTCACTCACTGACCAGACTGAGAGACTTTTTCTCCTACCAGCTGCTGACCAGACTGAGAGACTTTTCCCACTCACTGACCAGACTGAGAGACTTTCATCTGACCAGACTAGAGACTCACTCGCTGACCAGGCTGAGAGAGATGGGTATCGATACAGACTGAGAGAGATGGTGTCGATACAGACTGAGAGAGGATGGTATCGATACAGACTGAGAGAGATGGTATCGATACAGACTGAGAGAGATGGTGTCGATACAGACTGAGAGAGATGGGTATCGATACAGACTGAGAGAGTTGGGTATCGATACAGACTGAGAGAGAGATGGGTGTAGATACAGACTGAGAGAGATAGGTATCGATACAGACTGAGAGGAGATGGGTATCGATACAGATGAGAGAGAGATGGTATCGATACAAACGAGAGAGATGGGTATCGATACAGACTGAGAGAAGATGGAGTGTCGATACAGACTGAGAGAGATGGGTATCGATACAGACTGAGAGAGTTGGGTATCGATACAGACTGAGAGAGAGATGGAGTGATCGATACAGACTGAGAGAGATGGTATCGATACAGACTGAGAGAGAATGGGTATCGATGACAGAGAGATGGATATCGATATGCTAGAGTACAACGAGAACGACAGAAGATGGTATCGATACAGAGAGAAGATATCGATATTGGTACAGTCCAAAAGAACGACATACAAAATGAAAAAAGATTGATTAATCAACATCGAACTGGCGCTTTGGGCCGCTGGACGCTGCTGAATTTGTTGAGGCAGAGACCGGAGCACGTATGGACATGTCTGGAGTGCTATGATGATAGTCCTCATATAACATATGAAATATTCAACATTCAACATCCAAAATTTTTCAACCCAACATCTCATTTCATAAATCTCCCTACATTCAACATCTCACAAATCTCCCTACATTCAACATCTCACAAATCTCCCCACATTCAACATCTCACAATCTCCACATTCAACATCTCACAAATCTCCCACATTCAACATCTCACAAATCTCCCACATTCAACATCTCACAAATCTCCCACATTCAACATCTCACAAATCTTCCCACATTCAACATCTCGTATCATAACTCTCCTCACATTCAACATCTCATAACTCTCCCTACATTCAACATCTCACAACTCTCCCACATCCAACATTCCACATCTCATAACTCTCCGCAACATCCAACATCCAACATATCATCTCACAACTCTCCCCACATGTAATACCCAACATCAGTATGAGATCATCAAATATACATCAGGATTAGATCATCAAACACTTAACTCAAATCACACACATAACCATCACACTACTTCTCACATCATCCACACGGTATAATACTCCACACAATCGCCCATACGAACTTCATGTTATAGTCGATATCCACACCCTTGCATTGCAAGTCGAAGGACGTTGGTTCGAATCCGGACCTCGCCGTTCTGTTCACGAGTGCATTTTCTTCCAGAGACCTCTAGAATTGTTACCGGAGCTACGGAGTTCGTGCTTTGTGTAATACGCTCGGCTGGTGGCGTGCTATTTCTGCGGAGAGGGACCGAGCCATATGGTGTTAAACCCGGTGCAATTAAGCCAATCATTCAGTTTTAAAACTCCCTTTAAACACTTCAATGCTGATCTTTGTTTTAACTTACTCACACATCAACCACTTGTGCATACCTCCCTGTGTACAGCCCATGAGTAACCCTTCTAATCCACTCTGAACAATTCCCTTTTCTGTTCCCACATTGGCTTCTCATATCTACTTCCGCCTATGTCTATTTAATCATCACACATGCGTATTTGTCTGTGTTGTCCACGTCACAACAAAGATCCTGGCAAGTGACAATAATGAATGAAGGACTTGTAAATACTTGGCATGTTGACAATGCAATTACCTGGCTAACATGACGAAACGGCCATTATAATCGAAAAGGTAGATCATATTTTTTGGTGCCATTTCATCAATTGTGGCGTGGATGTCAATACCTGTCCAAGTTTTAGACAATGTCCTGTTTCTATTTGTTCGCTCTTTGACAGATTTTTTTTTTATATCTTACAATTAATTTCTTGCTATAGGTGAGCGTGACCTGATGAAATTCAGAGGTTTTGCCAACTCGTTATTGAAGGTTGGTTGCAATTAAATTACAGTATCTCAGTGAGAGCTACGATAGCGTATCGGCTAGTGGACTTTGGTCAGTGGCGGCTCGTTATTAAGGGCCAGTTGGGCCAGGCCCCACCAAAAATAATGTGTAACGTATTTATTATTTTAGAAATTGAAATATCACCTAACCCAAAACCATAATTTTTCTAACATTTTTGTCTGGCCCCACCAACAAAAATGAACACGAGCCGCCACTGACTTAGAGCCATGGGCGTTCATACGTTGAGGACAGGACACTTGCTCCATCAACACCCCTCCAACCTCCCTCCCTGGAAAATGACTTATCGATAAAACAGTTTTATGCAAATCTGATCTTTTTCATTTTCGCGTAGTAAAACTAACAACTAAAATTATGTTTATTCCTTTTGCCCCGCACCCCTCCTGGAAATATGTATGATGACGCCCATGCTTAACTCATATAGGCACTTACAGATTAATTGGTTGGACGAGCCATGTGCGTTCATACGTTAAGAAAGGATACTTGACTCTACCCCATCCTCCACTAGACAATTACTTTTTGATAAAATAATTTACCTCTAAAGTCGTAGAAAGCTCACGTGAATGGCGAGGGACACTGATGATAGGGAAAGCATGCCTTCACGCAAAAACTAGTCAGAAACACCATCTTATGCAAATATGGTCTTAAATCTGGTTGCTTAGTAAACTACCAAATAAAATTTTTTTAATTAATTTAGCCCTACCCACTCCTGAAAAAATGTATGAGGACGCCCATGCTTAGTTCGTATAAGCACTTGTGTATTATTTGATCGAACGTGATGTGATGATGATCTGTCAACTAAACTGTCATTTATTTCACTGTGTCTTAGTTCCCAGGTGTAGGGGGGTTCTTAGTATGACCTCTGTCACTTACTTCTGTCATCTCTCTCTCTCACTCTCTCTCTCTCTCAGATCCTCCTAGACAGAGAAACCAAATTTTACCATGAATTTTACTGTTGCTTTTAGGGCCTCCGTCTCTCCGTACAGATCCTCGCAAAGCTCTGTGTTATCGGGCCACGTTTCTTTTCTCAGGGCTGCTAACAGCTTGCAATCTTGCAGTGTGTGCTCTACCGTCATGTCCGTCTGTTCACAATAGAAGAGGCTAGTTGTAGAGAACCGCCGTAGCGTAGTTGTTAGTGAACTCGCTTCTCAAGGCTGGTGGTCTGGTTCAACTCCCGCAGTGTCCGTGGAATTTTTCCCGACCACGACGGTTCTCAGGTCGACCCAGCCTCAACTGGGTACCAGACATGCTCTGGAAAAGTAAAGGCGGTCGGCGTGATGCTGACCACATTACCCATCGTGTGTCGACGGTCAATGAAAAATACAGGCCTAACACTGTATTGCACTATATACCACGAGGTATGAAAGGGTTCCTTTACTTTTATTTTTTACTTACAGGCTAGTTGTGCCGATTCTGAATTTGTTAAACATGTGGGCTTGGAGTCTGTTATGGCCGGTACGGACGCGGAATATGGCAACTTGTTCACTACGGGACATATGTCACCTTATTCACTTTGTCTTAGACCCCCCAACTGTGTATCGTCTTCTTTCCCTCTTCATTTCTCTATGCTCCTCAGGGAACATAGGACCTCATCAGCTCTTCGAAACTTTTCCTGGTATCGGGCTGTTTTTCCTCTGCCTTTCCAGGAAAGTCCAGCATTCTCAGTTCTTTAAGAAGACTCCGTCTCCTGGTCGGTTTAGAACGTCCACTTCTCCGTTTTCCATGCAGATTTCACTCAAGCGCTTCTCTAGTGACATCGACTGTGTCTTCGACAGTGTATGCACTACTGCTCGCTATTTTTATTCCATCTAATCTGGGTCATCTTTTGCCACTATCAACCCTTTCGCTGCTACATACTTTCTGAAGGCAGAGCTAAAAATAGTTACTCTTTGTTTCTAGGTCACAAACGTGAATGTACGCCTATAGCAGTGACAGTAGCAATGTATAACGTGAGAACACGTCTTTAGCCCACAGAGGAGAGATAAAAACAGACGGGTTAATGCGTCTTTAGAAGTGAATGGGAAAAACGTATATATACGTCTTTAGCAGCTAAAGGGTTAATCCATGACCATTAACTGACTGATTGATTCATTCTGTTATTATCATCGCACATCGGTGAATAACAATGTGTATTCCAATCTCTTTCTTACACGGTAAAATCTCAGCCACAGGTCTTTCACAAACTCTTTAGCATAGTACATGTTTTCTTAAGTAATTTTTATATATATCATGACAATATGTAGAATTATCTTACCTTATCTTAACCACATTTGCCATGAAGCGACGTGGGGAGAGTTAGTTGACTATCTTGTGCCAGGTGTGTTGCGCTTGATGTTGTCAGTCCATGCTTTCGCAGGGACTCTGAGATGTTATCTATCCATCGTGTTCTTGGCCTGCCTCGTGCTCTGCGCCCTGAGTAAAATGTTGAATTTCTTTTTTTAAACTTGTATTAATGATTTTTCCTCGAGTAGCTACTTTCCAGCCGATTCTTCTTCTTCTTCTGTGATTACCTTCTAGTATGCGACTACTCCGGTATTTGTCATAAACAGTGCGTTTCAGATCTTTACTTGTTCCTCCGCAGTTTGTTCTAAATTGTTGTTTCTGTTGGTTTGGTATCCATTCTCACGCTGCTCAGACTGTGACAGTCTTGCAGGATGTGCTCTACATGTGCTCTACATGTGCAGACAGACCAGTCCCTGGCACCCATTATATGGAGGTGTTCTCTGAGCCGCAGTGTCCTCGTTCCAAGTCTGAAGACTGTAGATTTATTCTTGTTGATGTTCAACTGTCAAATGTTCTTGTACATGCTCAACTGAAGCAAAGAACCGGTAGCCTAACTCGCCAGCCCACTAACTCGCTAGCCCACTAACTCGCTAGTCCACTAACTCACCAGCCCACTAACTCGCTAGCCTACTAACTCACCAGCCCACTAACTCACCAGCCCACTAACTCGCTAGCCCACTAACTCACCAGCCCACTAACTCACCAGCCCACTAACTCGCTAGTCAACTAACTCACTAACTGCCAGCCGCCTAACTCGCCATCCACTAACTCGCCAGCCCTCTACTTCGCTAGCCCACTACTTCGCTAGCCCACTAACTCACTAACTCGCCAGCCCAGTAACTCACTAACTCAGCCACTAACTCATTAGCCCACTAACTCGCAGCCCACTAACTCGCTAGCCCACTAACTCTAGCCACTAACTCGCTACCATTTTCGCAATTTTACTCAATTCTGTGAGTCTATGGTTATTTATTGGTGCAAAATATTCATAATATTGATATTCCTATTGTTAAACTTAACTTGTTGCATAATATAACTTCGATTTAGCATTTTGTGTTGATTTTAAAATGAATTCGTCTATATACAACAATACTGGAATGCGAGGTCACGTGGTGTAGTTGTGGTCTGATTTCCATAATTCTTACCCGAGTCCGAAGGCCCATAAGTTGATAGTCGGCTCTGATTCTGCTCAGGTCAAGCTATGTGATGATGAACACAGTAAGGGAGGAAATGTTGAAAAAACAGGTAAACTATACATAGAAGAAACTATACGCTTGAAAACACAGCACTTTTGAAAATATGTCATCCGTCTGTGTACTAGATTAGCACAAGTCATGCGTAAACTTAGGCTTTCATCGAGTGATGATTAATGAGATTTAAGTAGCCAGTCCCAGGAGCGGATACAGGCACTGAGGTATTCTACATATTATCAAAGTATATATCTATTTATCTACTTATCTCTCTGTGTGTGTGTGTCTGTTTGTTGGTTAGTCGGTTGGTACATAGGTTGGTCAATCCGTCCGTCGGCCTGTCTATGTCTCGATCTGTCTATGTCTGTCTGTCTCGGTCTGTCTCTGCCTGTCTGTCTGTCGGTTGGTACTTCGGTTGGTACTTCGGTTGGTCGGTTCGTCCGTCCGTCTGTCTATGTCTCGATCTGTCTATGTCTCGATCTGTCTATGTCTCGATCTGTCTATGTCTGTCTCTGTCTGTCTGTCTATGTCCGTCTGTCTCTGTCCGTCTATGTTTGTCTATGTATGTATGTCTGTCTGTCTCTGTCTGTCTTTCTGCCCTCTCTTACCCTTCCCGTACTAATCCAATCTAGATAGTCGTAAAGTCGCGTGTGCAAGTCAATGGTTTTCCATGTCTCGTTGGTTGTGTTCGTAAGGACGCTCGTATTGTGCTAGGCTAGGCGATGGGTGTCGTAGGAAATGAGGGTAAGTGGTTCGAATCCTGTGTTTTGTCTTTTGTTTTTTCGAAGCTCTTAATACTTGTACACGCCGGTCTGCCCAGCGTGTTCGTAGCGCGTTGACTACCGGTGACTATCCCTCTGTGTGTGCGGGTTCGATTCCGCGGGATGGCAGAAAAGCCACAGATTCCCCAGATTTACGGTGTTCGTGGCACGAACCGAAGGGTTACGATGTCCATGACACTGAGCCGAAGAGCTGAAAAGCTCAAGTGCTTCTGGATCGGAAAAAAAAATACTTGTACACTGTTTATTTGTTGAACACTGTGCAATTTCCCGACTTGTAATTCCACCGTAAAAGAACATAAACCGTAAACTTTAACGAGCGGTCGAACACCGGATAAATAATAATTATTCCTTTCATACCGTTGTACGTTACATAGGGCCTGCAAGTAATTTCTCCATACCGCTCTATCCTGGGCAACTCGCTCAATCTCCTCCATGGAACTGAGACCGATATTTCTGCCTCTCTCAGCAAAGTTCGTTTCAGGGTTTTTTAATTCGACCTCTCTTTCTTGAACCCTTTGCATCCCACTTCAATGCCTGCTTTGATATTCGTTGATCATTTCTCCTCAAGGTGTGCCCAACATATCTCCATCTTCTCTTCTTATAACAGTTGTTGCTAGTGGTTGACCATACATTTCTCCTCAAGGTGTGCCCAACATATCTCCATCTTCTCTTCTTATAACAGTTGTCACTAGTGGTTGACCATACATTTCTCCTCAAGGTGTGCCCAACATATCTCCATCTTCTTTCTTATAACAGTTGTTGCGAGTGGTTGACCAGACATGTCTCTGATTTCATCACTAATGATTTCGAACACCGGATGTTCCAGTCAAAAAAAAACCCGCACCGCATTTAACCATTAAACCACCCGTTCTTCCAGCTCTATTTGGTCACTTGACACCAATAGGAAGTAAAGATGTAGATCACATTACGTATGATACAATATTGATCCAAGAAGGAATTGAGCATAAACCGTATTCCCAAAATAACACGTGGTATAAGTACAGGTTTATACCTGGGAAGTCGACGAAGGCCCGCTTGTATGGCTGAGGCCAGAAGTCAAATGATAAAGCAGGCTTTCTCGCAAAAATTCGGTCAGAAGCGCCATACCAGGCGTCATGGCTAAAGCTCGAATTCACAGCGGGCGAACGCAGACTTCACAGGTTCTTATCTTTTACCTACTTATTTTGGGGGATATCTGTGACCAATTGGTTAACCCGTTGCCGTGCGTTCTGAATGTCGTTGGTACAAATCCGGACCGAATCGTTCTGTTAACGTGGGCTTTTCCCCCAGAGACCCCTATGATTCTTGCTTGAGCTACTGAGTTTGTGCTTTCTGCAATACTCTTGGCAGGTGGCTTGCCATTTCCGCGGTGATAGACCGAGTTTGTAGGGTAAAACCAGGGCAATGAAATCAATCCTTTGTCTTCAGACCCTTAGACCTACTTGTTAACAGGTTTGTCATTACGCGACTTCAGTCTACTCACTCAGTCATCTTTAGTCCACTTTATCGACACACCGCTTTAACTGCATGTCACTTAAATGACATACTTTTCATGCCATGCCATTATTCATAATTTAAAAAAAAAAAATTACCGAACAAAAGATGGAAAGACAATATCAAGACCACAATAAATAAACACGGATATAACACAACAAGGGCGACTCATCTGGCCATAGAACGCAAATTAAAGGTCCCACCTCTACGCTTAACGACAAGAGTGGACAACCAATTCCATCTTCAACCTGGGGATAAACAATAGACCATAGACTGACATAAGAACAAAAATCATGTGTTTAGAGTCTGTGTTTTCCTTGGCAACATATGGTTGTGAGACGTGGATCATTGACAAAGCGGCGGAGAAGATCATATGATGATTTTGAATGCAAATGCTACATAAGAGTACTTAGAATATCATGGACAGAGACAAAAATTAAACGCTTCTATTCTGCAACAGCTTGATATTAAAGAGAATAACATGAAGGGAAATTAAATATTTTGGACACAGCAAACGACGTGCGCGCCTAGAGAAGTTAATTTTGGAGGGAATGGTGCCTGAAGAAGAATGAGAGGAATACCTACAAGACGATGGGTGCAAGGTGTCAATGATGATCTGAGAATGACTGCTGCTGACGCCGGTCAACTTGCACAGAACAGAGAGTTCTTCAGGACTACTGCCATGGAAGCCAAGTTCCGAAAGTGACAAGCAACTTGATAATGATGATGAATTAATACTCAAGAAAATAAATTAGCAATATATTTTGAGAAATATCAAAGAAATATTCGATTACGTAAACTAGCGAAACATTAGACTTGGATGAGGAAAAAAAGTAACAGGTAAAGAGAAGAAAAAGGAAGAAAATGATTGATTGATTGATTGATTGATTGATTGATTGATTGATTGACAGAACCATCATCACTTCACTTCGGTGAGTCCTTTTTCTTCATACACTCTTTGTGATTTGTATGTAATCTGAACCTAAGAACGATTGTACGCTGTGTTAGTTATGCGCCTACACGTAGGCCAGCACATCCGATTTCTGCGACGCTTTTTATTTACTAGGTAGCTTCCTAGACCCTACCTCCGTCGCCTCTTACGACATGCCTTGTAGGTTGCAGTGTTTCTATTCTTTGCTCCTTGAGAGCCACACACTGGCAACTTCGGTGAGTAAACTTGAAGCTTCGATCTCTTTCTTACGCAGGAAGATCTCAGCGGAAGTGCACGAACTCTGTAGCCCTGGCGAGGTTTCCCCGGTGTAATTTAGAAGATGGTAAAAATATTGTTTTAAATTTTATTTTTTAGTCTTTCAAATGATTTTTGCCTGCGCAGTGGCTTTCCAACCAGCTTTTCCTGATTTTGAACTACCAATAGCTCTTTTACCTACTCAACACGTACACGGGCGTATACTTCATTATCACCCGTCTGCCCAGCGTGTTCGTAGCGCGTTGGACTACGGGTGACTATCCCTCTGTGTGTGCGGGTTCAATTCCGAGGGATGGCAGAAAAAGCCACAGATTCCCAGATTTACGGTGTTCGTGGCACCGAACCGAAGGGTTACGATGTCCATGGCACCGAGCCGAAGAGCTGAAAAGCTCAAGTGCTTCTGGATCGGAAAAAATACTCTATTATCCGTCTCATACATTACTAGAAACTCGATCTCACCTACACTGTAGTTCTCTGAATTAATAAATTTCCCAATGGCTCCACGAGGAAACGAGCTGAGTACCTTTAGAGCGAGAGACGAGCACCTTACATCTACCTCACAGAGACCCCTCACAGAGACCCCCACTCAGAGACCTCACACAGGACTCCTCACACAGAGACCCTCACAGACGCCCACAAAGATCCCCACAGAGGCCACCACGGAGACCCCACACAGAGACTCCCACTCAGAGACCCCACTCAGAGACCCCCACACAGAGACCCCCACACAGAAACCCCCACACAGAGACCCCACAAAGAAACCCCCACACAGAGACCCCACACAGAGACCCACACAGGGACCCCTCCCACAGAGGCCCCACAGAAACGGAAAAAATCAAACAAAACAAATAAACCAGATATTTAAAAGTTACCATATTTAAAACAACAACTGCTATTTGAGTTTCCATTTACGGAACAATTATACAAGTTACGCAGGTAAACCTGCCCCCTTCCCCCCCTTCCCAAATCCATTACTGCTTCAAGTTCGATATACTTATATACTAAATTGTTGACTAAATGACGTATTTTGCTGGGGCAAATCACAACCGAAAAGCTGGTATTAAGACCGATATTCATATGTCGATAATATTTGTCGTTATTGGTTCCTGTGCATGCTCACGACAAAAAGACGCACATTGGATTTGGTGTGAGAGCACTGTTGATATTTTTAGGTTATGTGTTAAAATAGTGCGCTGGAAGGTACAAATATTTTTTGTCTTAAATGGAAAAATCGAACATCCAAACGATGGGATAAATATGTCAGATGCTGCGCATAGATCATGTAAACATGAGAATTGAGGTTAATTGCTCCACTTATTTTGCCCATAGAATGAGTTAGACGGATTTCTAACAATTTCATAAATATTTAGAATATAAACTGGCTGATGCTACAAATAAGAATGAGAAAATTGAAGTATTTTTACATATACAAAGACACAAAGAAGTGCTGGAGAAGATCATCATTGAAGGAATCATCCCGGCAAAGAGGAGAAGAGGAAAACCACGGAGAAGATGGATTCAGGATATACCTGATGGTTTTTCTTCTTCGCTCGTTCGTTCTTCACGGCCAATTTTATCATTATTTTTGTGATATATAATTGACCTTTAACAAGAACGGCTGTTTACGTTGTGCGATTATGCGCCCATGGTGACAGTCCCGCCCACCCAATTTCAACCAGCTGTTTATTTACTAGGGTAACTTGCCCTAGATCGATCCGTTGTGCTGTATATTTTGGCTTGGATCTACGCCTTTACAACCATCTTTCTGCCTAATGGTTTGAGAATAACAGCTGCAGAGGTGCGACATCTGGTCTACGAGAGAGAGATTCCGAAGGACTGTTAAGATAGCAAAGTTCTGCACAGCACAATCTATGTGATGATGATGATGATGATGATTAGAACATAATTGAGAGCCGAAGTAGTTAGTGCACTCGCTTATTACAGAATGGTCCGGGTTCAATTTCACAGTGGGCGTGTAATTTTTCTCGACTGTTAACTGCTCTCTGAACGATTCAGTCTCAATTGTGTACCAGGAAATGCTCTAAGAATGTAAAGGCGGCCGCTGTGATGTTGATCAGAAGACCTTTTTGTGTTCATTGTTCATTTGAGGATCATCTTCATCACAGATCGGACATGTCCAGAATTGCTCCAATCTCTTCCCAAGCATGTATTTCAATCTGTTTAATTTTAAATTTTATTTTTTAGTCTTTCAAATGATTTTTGCCTGCGCAGTGGCTTTCCAACCAGCTTTTCCTGATTTTGAACTACCAATAGCTCTTTACTCTACTCAACACGTACACGGGCGTATACTCTATTATCACCTGTCTGCCCAGCGTGTTCGTAGCGCGTTGGACTACGGTGACTATCTCTCTGTTTTGCGGGTTCAATTCCGCGGGATGGCAGAAAAAGCCACAGATTCCCAGATTTACGGTGTTCGTGGCACTGAACTGAAGGGTTACGATGTCCATGGCACCGAACCGAAGGGTTACGATGTCCATGGCACCGAGCCGAAGAGCTGAAAAGCTCAAGTGCTTCTGGATCGAAAAAATACTCTATTATCCGTCTCATACATTACTAGAAACTCGATCTCACCTACACTGTGGTTCTCTGAATTAATAAATTTCCCAATGGCTCCACGAGGAAACGAGCTGAGTACCTTTAGAGCGAGAGACGAGCACCTTACATCTACCTCCAGAGACCCTCACAGAGACCCCCACTCAGAGACCTCCACACAGGACTCCTCACACAGAGACCCTCACAGACGCCCCACAGAGATCCCCACAGAGGCCACCACGGAGACCCAACACAGAGACCCCCACTCAGAGACCCCACTCAGAGACCCCCACACAGAGACCCCCACACAGAAACCCCCACACAGAGACCCCACACAGAGACCCCACACAGAGACCCCACACAGAGACCCACACAGGGACCCTCCCACAGAGGCCCCACAGAAACGGAAAAAATCAAACAAAACAAATAAACCAGATATTTAAAAGTTACCATATTTAAAACAACAACTGCTATTTGAGTTTCCATTTACGGAACAATTATACAAGTTAGCAGGTAAACCTGCCCCCCTTCCCCACCCTTCCCAAATCCATTACTGCTTCAAGTTCTATATACTTATATACTAAATTGTTGACTAAATGACGTATTTTGCTGGGGCAAATCACAACCGAAAAGCTGGTATTAAGACTGATATTCATATGTCGTTAATATTTGTCGTTACTGGTTCCTGTGCATGCTCACGACAAAAAGACGCACTTTGGATTTGGTGTGAGAGCACTGTTGATATTTTTAGGTTATGTGTTAAAATAGTGCGCTGGAAGGTACAAATATTTTTTGTCTTAAATGGAAAAATCGAACATCCAAACGATGGGATAAATATGTCAGATGCTGCTGCCGGATCATGTAAACATGAGAATTGAGGTTAATTGCTCCACTTATTTTGCCCATAGAATGAGTTAGACGGATTTCTAACAATTTCATAAATATTTAGAATATAAACTGGCTGATGCTACAAATAAGAATGAGAAAATTGAAGTATTTTTACATATACAAAGACACGAAGAAGTGCTGAGAAGATCATCATTGAAGGAATCATCCCGGCAAAGAGGAGAAGAGGAAAACCACGGAGAAGATGGATTCAGGATATACCTGATGGTTTTTCTTCTTCGCTCGTTCGTTCTTCACGGCCAATTTTATCATTATTTTTGTGATATATAATTGACCTTTAACAAGAACGGCTGTTTACGTTGTGCGATTATGCGCCCATGGTGACAGTCCCGCCCACCCAATTTCAACCAGCTGTTTATTTACTAGGTTAACTTGCCCTAGGTCGATCCGTTGTGCTGTATATTTTGGCTTGGATCTACGCCTTTACAACCATCTTTCTGCCTAATGGTTTGAGAATAACAGCTGCAGAGGTGCGACATCTGGTCTACGAGAGAGAGCTTCCTAAGGACTGTTAAGATAGCAAAGTTCTGCACAGCACAATCTATTTGATGATGATGATGATGATGATTAGAACATAATTGAGAGCCGAAGCAGCGCGTAGTAGTTAGTGCACTTATTACAGAATGGTCCGGGTTCAATTTCACAGTGGGCGTGTAATTTTTCTCGACTGTTAACTGCTCTCTGAACGATTCAGTCTCAATTGTGTACCAGGAAATGCTCTAAGAATGTAAAGGCGGCCGCTGTGATGTTGATCAGATGACCTTTTTGTGTTCATTGTTCATTTGAGGATCATCTTCATCACAGATCGGACATGTCCAGAATTGCTCCAATCTCTTCCCAAGCATGTATTTCAATCTGTTTAGACTAACAACTCCCGTTCTGTGTTGGTTGATGAATCAACTGGGGTTTCTCTCGTGGTTTTCCCGTCTTACCGCACCTATCGGTATGCACAACTTGCGCAACCGAGATAGATAATACCCTTTATCTTCTTCGTCGAAATCTTCAGACAAGAGCGTATGCTTTTTTATTAGAACGTTGATGGTGTCGCTTTTGCCCACAGAAGACCCATTCTCGGCTGTAGCATTGTCCGCCAGTACATTCGCTCTCTCATTGCCATTCACCCCAGAATAACCTGGGACAAAGATAAAGGTCCGTGTACCCCAGCGTGGGACGACGCTTAATAAAAAATACAGACCTAATACCCTATTACCCAATATACTTCATGGTATGAAAAATGGTTCTACCGTTGAACGTAACTGTGGACATGTGTCGTAATAACAAGGAAAAGGAACCCTTTCATACCTCGTGGTATTTAGGGCAATACAGTGTTAGGCCTGTATTTTTCATTGACCGTCGGCACACGATGGGTAATGTGGTCAGCATCACGCCGGCCGCCTTTACTTTCCCAGAGCATGTCTGGTACCCAGTTGAGGCTGGGTCGACCTGAGTCGACCTGAGAGCCGTCGCGGTCGGGAAAAATTCTACTCGTATTGCGGGAGTTGAACCCAGACCACCAGCCTTGAGAAGCGAGTTCACTAACAACTACATACAGCGGCTCTCACACTGTCTATGTATTGATCATATTCATTGCTTCCGCTGCTTCCTCTGTGGTTCGTACAAAACACTCCCTATTCTCACCCTGAAAGACTCTCACAAGCTTCAGTTTGGAATATCTTCATAGCCCTCCAGACATGTCCATAGGTGCTCCGATCTCCTTCGCAATATCTCCAACAGCGTCCAGCGACTGGACGTACCAGTTCGGTTTTGATTGATAAACCTACTCATATACCTGTTATACTATTCTCTTCTTGCTACTCCAATCTTCAACCTCAGCTCTTGCAATCTCGATCATTATCCAATTCTCACACCTTCACCAGCGCAGAGTTCAAAGCTTACATAATGTATTATTTCCAACGTTGTCTTAATCATCCCCTGTATCATATTACACCAACAATGATGATTTATTTCTCGAACTAAACAATATCAACTTTCACTGAGGCTGACATTTCCTACAGTGCAAAACATTTGTAATGACAACAGCTAACTACAAATAAAAATGCTTTAAAAAATTAATTAAACAAACGAACGAAGGAAACCTTTTAAATTGAAATAAGTTTAATTAAAATAAATAAATCAATGAAGAAATAAAGAAACTCTACAAGGAAACAAAATTAAATCATCAGAAACAGGAGAGAAAAAATAAAAGTATGTCTAAATAATAAAAGAATAAAGAAAAGAGGAAAAAGTGAGATTACGAGAGACAAGAAAGAAAGGGACAGTATATCGAAAGAAAAGAATGGATGAAATATGAAAAAGAAAGGTTAATGGAATGAATAAATAAGCTGGTTGACAGAAAAGAGAAGAAACAGAAAAGATTACTTCTTGTAGGAACAGAAGAAAATGATGTTGGATTATGTATTATTACGAAATAGAAATAATGAAACGAAATAGGGATATATATAAAAAAAAAAAAACGAGGGAAAGAAAGACAAGAAGAAAAAAAATTATTTAATGAAGGAATCCTGACATCCATTGAGTTGTTAACCTTCCAGGAACATGTGCCAAAAATTATGATGGACACTTTCAGCGCGTGCCCACATTGAAAGACGAAAATTATGGGATGTTTGAGCGTGCTAATGGTCCGGCATTGGCTGATAAGTGACAGGTCGAAGTTGATTCCCATTTCCTGTTTCCTTCTGGTCTCTTGTTCGAGTTATCTTTAGATTTTGTTTTCTGTAGGCCCATTTCTCCTGTCAATCTTCTATCTTTTAACATCTAATCTCATCATTATCATCAAGAAATTCATTATTTTCTTTGTTAATTCATTTTATTGATCATAACACTTATTATAATCATTAAAATCAATTATTTTCTTTGTTAAATCATTTTATTGATCATAACACTTATTATAATCATTAAAATCAATTATTTACCTTATCAAATCAATTATTTTCTTTGTTAACTAAATATTATTTTCATTAAATTAATTTTACTCCTCATTTATGCGTATACAAGTAGGCCTGCACATCCGATTTCTGCGATGCTTCTTATTTACTAGGCCGCCTGCTTGTCCAGCGTGTTCGTAGCGCGTTGGACTACGGGTGACAAGTCCTCTGTATGTCCGGGTTCAACTCCGCGGACTGGCAGAACAGCTACAGGTTCCCCTGATTTACGATGTTCGTGGCACCGAACCGAAGGGTTACGATGTCCATGACACTGAGCCGAAGAGCTTTCAGCTCAAGTGCTTCTGGATCGGGAAAAACAAAAAAAACAACATTTTATTCCTCCTCACAGTAAAAGTAAAAAAAAGTCAAGGAACCCTTTCATACCTCGTGGTATATAGGACAATACAGTGTTAGGCCTATATTTTTCATTGACCGTCGGCACACTATGGGTTATGTGGTCAGCATCACGCTGACCGCCTTTACTTTCCCAGAGCATGTCTGGTACCCACTTGAGGCTGGGTCGACCTGAGAGCCGTTGCGGTCGGGAAAATTCCACGCACACTGCGAGAGTTGAACCCAGACCACCAGCCTTGAGAAGAGAGTTCACTAACAACTACGCTACCGCTGCTCTTCCTCCTCACAGTACTTCCCAATTTGCTCTCACATTATTTCTTCATCAAATCTCATATTTTCTTCATCAAATTATTCTCTTCATCAAATTCTATTTTATTCAAAATGAGACAGAAACTTAAAGTAAAACTTATTTTATTCATCAATTTTTGTATTCATGAAATCTCATATTCTCTTCATCAAATTATTTTCTTCATCAAATTATTTTTTATCAAATTATTTTCTTTGTGATATCACGTATTTTCTAAATCTAATTTATTTTCACAAATCAAATGTATTTTTTTCTTTATTAATTAACTTTCTTCATCAAATATTTTTATCAAATTATTATCTTCATCAAATCTCTTACTTTCTTAGTGTACGTTGTGCCAATTATGCGCCTACAAGTAGGTCAGCACACCCTTTTTCTGCGATGCTTTTTATTTACTAGGGTAGCTTACCTAGGCCCCTACCTCAGTCGCCTCTACGACATGCATTGTAGATCACAGTGTTACTATTATTCAACTTTCTCGGGGCCCTGACAACACACGTGCGATCCTCACTCTAACATCCCTCCATCACTTCCTCCTTGTTTAAATAATCAACGAGTTGCCTACTTTCTTGTTGATCAAAAACTTAATGTATAGACTTCACAACCAGCTTACCCAGTGGCGGCTCGTCATCGTTTTTATTGGTGGGGCCAGACACGAATCATTTCGGAAAAAAATTATGGCTTTGGGTTAGGTTATATTTTAATTTATTAAATAATAAATACACGTTACATATTATTTTTGGTGAGGCCCGGCCCCTCTGACCCTTAATGACGAGCCGCCGCTGAACTTACCCTTTCCTCTATCTGTATCTCTTTCTCCCTGTGTCTTTCTCTCCTATTTGTTCCCTGTTTAACTTAACAAACTACAAGAATACCAAACATACAACAGGCAGGACAAGATGTAATCCTTATATTTAGATTCCTTAATATCCTCACATGTACTAATCAAGTCTGAGTGAAGGAAGTACAACCTCCGTCTCTGAACGTACTTTTTCCTGACATTTGCATTTTAGTTAAAATCTTAACAAGACTCTCTGAAAGTTCTAGCTTTTTTTTTTTTTTTTTTTGTGTGTGACTTATTTTGCACGTTTTTTATTTTTGTGATTTATTTTGCACGCTTTTTATTTTTGTGACTTATTTTGCAAGCTTTTGATTTATGTTACTAAATGTCAAAATGTTCCGTGTGTTGTCGGGGCTAGCAAGGGGATCAAAGAATAGTAACACTGCGACCTACAAGGCATATCGTAAGAGGCGACAGAGGTAGGGGCATAGGAAAGCTACAATAGTAAATAAAAAGCATCGCAGAAATCGGAAGCGCTGGTCTACTTGTAGGTACATAACTGGCACAACGTACAGTCGTTCTTAGGCTCAGATTACATACATATCAGAGTTACAAACACGGATCTTTGGATAAGAACAGGGCAGGAACCTATGATGACACAGGTCAAGAGGAGAAGATGGCGATGGATAGGCCATACCTTGCGGAAGACACAGTCGAGTGTCACTAGACAGGTGCTCGAGTGGAACCCGCAGGGAAAACGAAAAGAGGACGCCCTAAGCAGACTTGGAGACGAGGTCTTACTGAGGAGCTGAAGAGTGCTCAATTGACCTGGGAGAACATAAAGAGAACAGCCAGAGACTGAGAAGAGTGGCGAACAACTGTTGAGGCCCTATGCTCCACGAGGAGCGGAGAGGATTAATGATGATGATGATGATGCATACATATCACAAAGAGTGGTTAACAAGTGGTCGATATGGAGTATTTGAAGAAGTAGAACAGAACATCGGTAAAGAAGGCAAGAGGAAGACCACGGAAAAGATGGTTAGATGGCGTGGCAGCATCCTGTGAAAGAGCAAAGATAACAATCACACAGCCACCAGAACAGCGCAAGACAAGAACAGAAAACCACGACACTGGGCAACAACCCGGTAGCAGGGTGACGACAAAAGAAGAAAAGAAGAAGAAGAAGTAGAAAAAGTGAAAATATAATATGGAATTCGCAAGTTATAAAGTTTAAAAATTGAATTCAAGTAGTATTATATCTCTTACGGAACTTCATTTTCATCACAGCCCACCTGAAGAACTCTGTCTCCAGCAAGGTTTTCCCTCTTCCTTCAGCGTGATGTTCAAGGTGTCCGATGGCCTACTGCCACCATCGTATTGGTCGTTCCCTTCCCTGTACTCCAGGAAACATTCCTTCCATTACCGTTCTCTCCAAACCACCAAAACTAAATTACGAATTCTCAATTCCAATATGGTATCAAAACTTAAAATATGACAGTGAGGGTTAGATAGCAATTCCAGAAGAGACTAAAAGACTGATTATAAATGTAATTAGAAAAATAATGCAATTAGAAAAAATATCAATTCCAGTAGAGACTAAAAGGCAGATTATAAATGCAATCTTCATACCAACACTGTGTTACCAATGCCAAACATGGGCACTGACAAAATAACAAGAAAGGAAAATTACCACCTGTCAAATGAGATGCTTGAGGAAAGCAGTAAATAAAACAAGAAGAGACCATATAAGAAATGAGGAAATGAGAAGAACAGTCGGAACAACACCTGCTATTAGATTTATTGAAAACAGAGACTCAAATGGTTTGGCCACTTGGTCAGAATGAACCGAATACACCAGTTGCAGTAGCGTACGACCTGAAAATGGAATCATCAAGAGGAAGGGGCAGACCAAGAAAAGATGAGTTGATGGAGTTACAGACAGGTTAAAACTCCACAATACCACACTATATCAAGCGAACGAGTGTACACTATCTAGGAATCCGATCATCAGTTAAACCTGCTACGCCTAACGACAAAAAAACAGAGAATGACGGAAGAAAGAAAGAGAGTTAGAAAATGACTAAAGATATAGATAGAAGCTAAAGACATTTAGTATTAAATGCAATACAAAAAAAAAATGAAAATAAAATTAGAAGAATTCAGGAGAAGGGATGAAATCAGAGAAATTTCTGGTTAGCCACTAGTAACAACTGTTATAAGAAAGATACGATGGAGATATGTTGGGCATACCGTGAGAAGAAATGATCAAAGAATTTCAAATCAGTAAATCGTTCAAGACAGAAAGGACACCATAGAGAAACATAAAAGAGGCTAGAAGTATCGGGACTTAATTCTATAGAAGAGATTGAACAAGTGTACAAGATAGAGCGGTATGGAGTACTTGCATGCGGGCCATAGGAAGTTTATAACTGTAGGGGAGGATTATACTACAAAATAATGTTTGTTGTTCTTCTTTTAACTTGTTTACTCGTGACGTTTTGTGCCATCTGTTTTTGTAAATTGTATGATACAAGACAGACTGCTTAACTACTTTGGCACATATGCCACCCGATTACGACATCTACTGAACTATACTGTATGGTGATGTCACATGTGATTGATTATATGGGCGGAGGATAGATATAGTGCTAATTCATATGCCAATAATACTATCATCTAGTTGGCTCAACTATCTACATTGATTCTCAGAAGATTGTTCTAGGGGGCGTGAACTGGGCTAACGGAGAAAACGATCAGAGAGACAATGCGTGCAGGGTATCATAGACGAGCTGAGTATGACTGCGCGAGACGTCGGACTTCTCACACAGGGCATAGAGACGTTTAGTTCTGCTTTTATGGGAGCTGAAATTCGATTTATTTTTTGGCTAGATCTGTTTTTTTCTTCTTCCTGATTGTTCTTCCTCGTTCCTCTTCCTCGTTCCTCTTCTTCGTTCTTCTGTATCCTCATCATCAAATAGCTTGTCCTGAGCAGAACTTTGCGACCCCAACAGTCCTCGGAAATTATCCCTCGCATAGGCCTGATGTCCTGCCTCTGCAACCATCATGTTCAAACCGTCAGTTACATCCTGAATCCATATACTCCGTGGCCTCCTTCCATGATGGTCTTCTCCAGCCCTACATGTCTTTTTATATGTCCAAATTATCTCAATTTTCTTTTTCTATTTGTAGCATCAGCCAGTTTTCTTGATTTTTAGTTCTTTCTGTATAGATCTATTTGTTCTCTTCTCTGTCCAAGATATACGAAGGACTCTTCTGTAACATTTATATTCAAAAGCACGTATATGTTTTTCCACTGCCTTATTAAATGTCCATGCTTCACACCCATACATTGCCACTGGGAATATGCATGCTCTAGTATTCTAATCTTTCCTTTTTTATATATATATCTCCCACTTATATTACCTCTTTTTGTTGTCTGTATGGGATTTAGGAGTAGTTTTAGTTTGGAATATCTTCATTGCACTCCGGACATGTTCATAGGTGCTTCGATCTCCGTTGCAATATCTACAACAGCGTCCAGCGACTAACCGTACTAGTTGGATGTTGAATGATGAGCCTACTCATATACATTTTTGTGCTGTGCCTTCTAGCCACTCCAACCTTCAATCCAATCTCTTGTAATTTAGCAATTGACATGGATGGATAAAAGTTCTCGTTGCGGGCACACTCTATGAGAGCGTTAAAAATGTCAGCTCAGTCCATAGACTGACCTGATATGGTAGACGAGCCACCTATATGCCATTTACTTCTAAGAACTTTAGTTCGTTGTGCCAATTAAACGCCTACAGACCCTTAACCCTATATACTCGGTTTCTACGTACTTTTTTAATGCGGTTTTCTCCCACATGCTAGATGATGAATGTCTTGATTGTATCAATCCTCCTTCTTCAATCATCACTTCTTGTATCCTCTTCTTCCAAATATCATAGTCTTTTTTACTTTTCCAAAATATTGGAATTGTACTTTTATTTTAACCTTGTGCACGGAATGCCACACTACATGGGTTTGGGTTGGACCATTATTACCAGGAGCCACACTACATGGGTTTGGGTTGGACCATTATTACCAGGAGCCACACTACATGGGTTTGGGTTGGACCATTATTACCAGGAGCCACACTACATGGGTTTGGGTTGGACCATTATTACCAGGAGCCACACTACATGGGTTTGGGTTGGACCATTATTACCAGGAGCCACACTACATGGGTTTGGGTTGGACCATTATTACCAGGAGCCACACTACATGGGTTTGGGTTGGACCATTATTACCAGGAGCCACACTACATGGGTTTGGGTTGGACCATTATTACCAGGAGCCACACTACATGGGTTTGGGTTGGACCATTATTACCAGGAGCCACACTACATGGGTTTGGGTTGGACCATTATTACCAGGAGCCACACTACATGGGTTTGGGTTGGACCGTTTCTACCAGGAGCCACACTACATGACTTTGAGTGGGACCGTTTCTACCAGGAGCCACACTACATGGCTTTGAGTGGGACTGTTTTACCAGGAGCCACACTACATGGCTTTGAGTGGGACCGTTTCTACCAGGAGCCACACTACATGGCTTTGGGTTGGACCTTTTTACCAGGAGCCACACTAAATGGCGTTTTTTATTGTAAAATCAAATGGATTGTAAAAACATGGTTTTTATCCTGGTCCACGAAGAATTAATCCCTAATTCTGTTCCTAGTCCCAATTTTTTTTTTACCAAACTTCTCCGTGTTTATTGTATCTAACGAGTGCGACCTCTTTCTTCGAAATATTGACCTCTCCAATGTCTCAATTGTGTTGTCCAAATGCGTTTTCATTGTTCATGTTTACGCACCAAAAAACTAAAGAATTGCACTTCACTAAACATAGTTTGCACAGAATAAAAGCAGCCTGTTTGACGTGCAACAATTTAATGGATACCCAATTCTTTGATCATTAACAGGTTCCGGCTGGTATTTACTAGTGGCAGGTTAGCAGGTTCGTGAGATACTTCATTTAATAATTGGTCTCCGTGTGAAATATGCATGATTTTCATTTACTTTTTTATTTTTTTGTTTTTAAATATACCTCGTCCAGGTTAATGAATAAAATATTACGCTCTCAGTTTGGGTTTATTTCGCTAGATGAAAATTACATCGGGGACCCTCGCCGCTGCTACGGAGTTCGTGCACTGCAGCTGAGATCTTCCTGTGTAAGTAAGAGATCGGAGCACACATGGTTACTCACCGAAGCAGGTAAGGGAATATCATCAATCAGGTACATCACTCCGACAGGTCCTAGGTGCTCCGATCACCGCTTCAACAGATCTAGCAGCGTCAATCGCCCCAGCACTCCAGTTCGATGTTGATTAATCAATTGTTTTTGAATATTTAGTATGTCTTTCTTTTCGGGATGTACCAATATCGACATCCATCCCTCGCAATCTGGTCAGCGAGTGTCATTCACAACCCTGAAACTCTTGTTTGGAAAGATTCTCTCAGTCTGTTAAGAATGTCATCTGTTGGTGTAAATTTCGCGTAACCATCCTTTGGCTAAATAATAGGCGTACTTCAGTGCTGTGCACACCTTTATATAATGGGGCGAGTCTGGCTAATGACTATGTGGGCGACTCTTAATAGTGAATGTGGGGCGCATCTGACTGGTGCTTGTGAGGCGTATCTGACTGGTGGATGTGGGGTCCGGGCGCCATATTATGATTGCAATACTACATTCACTACTACTACTACTAATCATAATATAATAAGTAGTATGCTGATATAGCTAGATGCCTACTGTTTTCTCCAGTAAAAATCACAGAAAGCTGATGTTAAGGACAGTAGAACGATAACATATAAAAGCAAGATATCAAATCTCTAAGATCGTGTTCATGAGGGTGCTACGAGAAAAATGAAAATCATGTTTTCTTGAGATATGACTAATCATGTTTTCTTGAGATATGACTAATCATGTTTTCTTGAGATATGACTAATCATGTTTTCTTGAGATATGACTAATCATGTTTTCTTGAGATATGACTAATCATGTTTTCTTGAGATATGACTAATCATGTTTTCTTGAGATATGACTAATCATGTTTTCTTGAGATATGACTAATGTTAAAGAATTGGTTATTGGTTATTGGCTACTAAACTACGTCATTGCACTCCGGGTAGACCCATAGGTGCTCAGTCTCCCCAACAGATATCGAAGAGTATGCATACTGATGATTCCTGTGGCTCGCTGATTAAACACACCTCTCACTCTGCCTCTCAGGCATCCAGTTCGACGTGAACAACGGGTAACTCCAAACTGCTTAAATCGCTTGATCGATTCAACATCGATTTTAGTGTCCTCATTCAACAGAGAGTAGCGAAGAGACTGAAGAATATCCCCTTATCCATCTTCAACTCCCCAACAATCGATGCTGTTGATGCAAGCAGGCAGAGCCAAATAGGGCGCCATGAATATATAATAAGGGCAACATGGCACCTGCGTGCACCGCTTATTACAGCTCTGGTGTACTTGTTGGTTTGAACATGACAGCTGCAGAGAGAGGACATCTCGCCTATGAGAGAGAGAAATTCCGGAGGATTGTTGGGGTGGCAAAAGTTCTGCTCTAGGACAAGATATTTGATGATGATGGTGTACTTGTATTTATATTGCATTTATCGTCTTCTTAATACTGTCTTTATAAAAAAAATCGTGGCTTATCTATTACAGGACAGGAGTCGTCGATGTTCTAGGCACCACTTATACGTTCAGTAGTTTGCCGTTGCTTTTGAACGGTGATGTCTACTTTTATCGTTCGTAAAAATAGAAGGGAATTAATTTGCTTCCAAACTTGCCTGCCGAGAGCTTGAACCAGGTACGTTTGGGTTTGTGATCGAGTTCACTACCGCTTAACGCCCGAGTGGTTACCGGGGCCCAAATTTGGGGTGTAAAGAATAGAACCACTGTTACCTGCCACGCATGTCGTAAGAGGCGACTAAGGAGGTTTGGCTGAAATCGGATGCATGTGTCCTAAACGTGTTGAAGTCTATGCGTTTAGGGGCCTACCAAACCAATGTGCAACGTATACACGTTCTTGGCAAAGATCAAACATATCACAAAGAGTGATTAAAATTGGTCGTAAAGAACGAACGCAAATAGAAGAAGACTACCGCTAAAGCTACAGACGCTCACTCCGTCTTGTATAAGGCTCGTTAATATATATGAGAGCCGCTGTAGCGTAGTTTTTAGTGAACTCGCTTCTCAAGGCTGGTGGTCTGGGTTCAACTCCGCAGTGCGCGTGGAATTTTTCTCGACCGCGACGGTCTCAGGTCGACCCAGCCTCAACTGGGTACCAGATATGCTATGGGAAAGTAAAGGCGGCCGGCGTGATGCTGACCACACCACCCATCGTGTGCCGACGGTCAATGAAAAATACAGGCCTAACATTGTATTGCCCTATATACCACAAGGTATGAAAGGGTTCCTTACTTTTTACTTAATATATATATATATATATATATATATATATTATATATATTTAGTAAAAAGTAAAGGAACCCATATTGTGTCTGTGGCCTAGGGGTTAGTGACTCTGTCTATTAACTCCGACGTTCTGAGTTCGAATCACGCTGCGGACAGTTTGCTGGCAAATTGTTTCCGTTGATTTTAACAAAAGGACGATGGCGCCACCCGTTCAGAAAGCAATGGCAAACTACTGAACGTATAAGTGGTGCCTAGAAAATCAACGACTTGTTTACTGTGGTTGATGGCTACGTCCTTTGGGATATGCCACGATTTTCATTTTTCATATATATATTAATTATATGTATAATATTAATTATATATATATTACAATTATATAATATTTATTATATTATATATAATATTAATTATATATATATATATATATATATATATATATATATATATATATATAATATAATTAATCAATTGTTATTCATGCTGTCATAGGCGTTCCTGTCTTTCAAAAAACGCTCTTCTCTCTCTCTCTTTCCTATGCAGTTATTCAGTTCTGACGTCGATCTTTTGTCCAACTACAATGTCTGACCATCCAACACGTTCTCTTTCTGTCTTTCACTATCTCTCCTTCCCTGAATTTTAACCGTTGTCACCAAATCTTTCAAACTTCCTATCCGCTTTATGCCGCTGTCTCGCATTGATTGTCCAATTTTTAATCCTTTGATTAGATGTCTATGTGTTCTGATTTCTTTCAAAATCTCACCATTTGTTTTTTGTCTATGTCCACGAGATTTTCTGCATTGTTCTATAAAACCACATCTCTGTGGCTTCATTGATTTTATTGAACGTTTGTTCATTGTCCATGATTCGCTGCCAGCCATACATAAATAGTGGTTCAATATAGCACTGAAGTGTTCTTTTCCGCAATGTCGTTTTGTAGTGAATTCAAGAACAATAGTGTTTTTAATTTTTTTATGCTGTTGTTGGTTGAGCTATTCTACTCATTATCTCTGTTGTACATCTTTCATCTGATGTTAGGAATCTTCATACCAGTGGCGGCTCGTCATTAGGGGCCTGTGGGGCCAGACCCCCCAAAAATAATGTGTAACATGTATATATTATTTTAAATTGCCCGTCTGCCCAGCGTGTTCGTAGCACGTTGAACTACGGGTGACTATCCCTCTGTGGGTGCGGGTTCAATTCCGCGGATGGCAAAAAGTCACAGATTCCCAGATTTACGGTGTTCGTGGCACCGAACCGAAGGGTTACGATGTCCTGGCACCGGGCCAAGAGCTGAAAAGCTCAAGTGCTTCTGGATCGGGGAAAAAAATATATTGAAATATAACCTAACTCAAAATCACGATTTTTTCGAAAATATGTGTCTGTCCCACCAAAAAAAATGATCACAGCCGCCACTGATTCCTACATACCTGGATCAATGGACTTGTTTCAGTGTTGTGTTATTTATTATATATTGCATTGTGGTGTTTCCTGTTTCTTTGAAATAACCATTACTTATGTTTTCTTTGTATTCATGTTCAATCCTTTCTTTTCACTTTCTCTCTGTCTATCAAGTCTTGCAGATCTTGTTCATTTGTCACTATGAGAATTGTGTCATCAGAGTATCTTACATTGTTCATGTTTTGTCCACCAACTGTCTTTTCTTCTATATATCGCATGATATTTTCACTGAGTGAGAAACGAGAATATCAGAAGCATTGTTGGTACTATACCATGCATACAGTACATCGAGAAGCAAAGAATCAAGTGGTTCAGCCATCTAATGAGAATGGAACCACATTTACTACCATCACGTGCCCACAATAATCGACTCTTAGGGCGCAGAGCATGAGGCAGGCCAAGAACACGATAGATAGATAACATCTCAGAGTCCCTGCGAAAGCATGGACTGACAACGTCAACGCAACACACCTGGCACAAGATATAAAACTAACTCTCCCCACGGCGCTTTACGGCAAAATGTCCTTAAGATAAGATAAGATGTTTTCACTGTAGAGGTTGAACAAGTCTGGGGAGAGAACGCATCATTGTCTTACTCCTAATTGTGTCCCCTGATAAAAGATTCCACTCTGATTATCTCGTCTTATAGCTAAGCTTTGTTTCCAGTACAAATTTGTTGTTCAATATCATATTTTTATATGTTTAACTTTGAAGTATGTTGAGCATATAAAGAAACACTGAAGGGTTGGGAAGACCATCATGGAAGGAGGCATCCACGCAAAAGATGAGAAGTAGAAGAACAGGAAAACGATGGATTTAGGATGTAACTGATGGTATTTAGCATGACAGCTGCAGAACGGACATCTCTGCGACAGTGCATGAACTCAGTAGCACCGGCGAGTGTATCCGATGTAATTTTTGAAGTTGGTAAAAATAATTTTCACGGATTTTAAAAAAAACTTTCCAGAATGCTCTTCCCAATTTTGAACTGTCAATAGTTCTTTCACGTGATCAACATAAACACGAGACCTACGCTTTATCGTCCGACTCCGATATGACTAGGAACTCGATCTCACCTACACTGTGATCAGGGATCTATGAAAAAATATCCCATTTGCTCCACGAGGAAGCGAACTGAGTAAGTTTCGAACAAGGGGCGAGTACCTTCAACAATAATAAGTATCTATAGATTTTGCAGATGATAAAATGTGAATGCCTGAAAGAAGGACCAGACAGCCATACTTCGCCTCCGGACGGGTCACAACAGAATGAGACACCACCTGTACACTAAATTCAAGATAGGCACCAACGACCTGTGCCCCTGTGGCTTGGCAGTATGACAACAGAACATATCCTACAGAACTGCTCCCTCCCAGTATGCAGACCTGAGAAGAAAGAGGTCGCCCACTTACACCAGCGTCAATAACAAACTGTATGACGCGGCTGATAATCTGAGGCAGACGGCTGCCTTTATTAGAGAATCTGAAATCCCAATCTAGTGAGAACGCAGAAGACAAACTGTATGACGTGGCTGATAATCTGAGGCAGACGGCTACCTTTATTAGAGAATCTGAAATCCCAATCTAGTGAGAACGCAGAAGACAAACTGTATGACGTGGCTGATAATCTGAGGCAGACGGCTGCCTTTGTTAGAGAATCCGAAATACCAATCTAGTGAGAACGCAGAAGACAAACTGTATGACGTGGCCGATAATCTGAGGCAGACGGCTGCCTTTATTAGAGAATCTGAAATCCCAATCTAGTGAGAACGCAGAAGACAAACTGTATGACGTGGCTGATAATCTGAGGCAGACGGCTGCCTTTATTAGAGAATCCGAAATACCAATCTAGTGAGAACGCAGAAGACAAACTGTATGACGTGGCCGATAATCTGAGGCAGACGGCTGCCTTTATTAGAGAATCCGAAATACCAATCTAGTGAGAACGCAGAAGACAAACTGTATGGCGTGGCTGATAATCTGAGGCAGACGGCTGCCTTTATTAGAGAATCTGAAATCCCAATCTAGTGAGAACGCAGAAGACAAACTGTATGGAGTGGCTGATAATCTGAGGCAGACGGCTACCTTTATTAGAGAATCTGAAATCCCAATCTAATGAGAACGCAGAAGACAAACTGTATGGCGTGGCTGATAACTGAGGCAGACGGCTACCTTATTAGAGAACTGAAATCCCAATCTACTGAGAACGCAGAAGACAAACTGTATGGCGTGGCTGATAATCTGAGGCAGACGGCTACCTTTATTAGAGAATCTGAAATCCCAATCTACTGAGAACGCAGAAGACAAACTGTATGGCGTGGCTGATAATCTGAGGCAGACGCTGCCTTTATTAGAGAATCTGAAATCCCAATCTAGAGAGAACGCAGAAGACAAACTGTATGACGTGGCTGATAATCTGAGGCAGACGGCTGCCTTTATTAGAGAATCTGAAATCCCAATCTAGTGAGAACGCAGAAGACAAACTGTATGACGTGGCTGATAATCTGAGGCAGACGGCTGCCTTTATTAGAGAATCTGAAATCCCAATCTAGTGAGAACGCAGAAGACAAACTGTATGGCGTGGCTGATAATCTGAGGCAGACGGCTGCCTTTATTAGAGAATCCGAAATACCAATCTAGTGAGAACGCAGAAGAAGAAGAAGAAAGATGGAAGAAAGAATTAGCAACTAATGAAACATGTTGATAATAGAACTCTAGAATAAAGATGATATTCTAATAATATAAAATACAATAAAAACGATGATGTATCAACAAAACACAACAAACAAAATTATAACAGAAGAAATATGAAACAATGATGTGATATTTGATGCGAATGGAATTATTTCTGCAAGTCTTGGATGTGCAATATCAGATGACGGTAAATTTGAAATAGAAATCAGAATGAGAATAAAGGTTTTCACAAAAATATTAAGTAATATGAGAAATATTTAGACCTCTTTATGAAAGAAATTATCTGGTTTAGATTTAGAGAGGTTTAACGTTTTGTATGGAATGGTGTCTGGAAGATGAATGAGATGAAGACATAGACTATGATGGGTGCATGATATCATTGACGATCTGAGGATGACTGATGTTGACGCCTATCAACTTGCACAAAACAGTTTTTTAGGAGTGATGTTATGAGAGCCAAGTTTCGGAAGGGACAAGCCACTTGATGATGATGATGAAGCAATCCTGGTTAGTTGCGATTGGTTGCGACAGCTCTAAGATGAACAGTGGATGGGAAAAGAAGGCATTGGTATTCCAAGAAAATATGGAGACGAACTGTGGAAGGAGTGTTGAAAGATTGGGTTCTGACTCGGGAAACAATTAATATGAAGGTGGGGAAGAGTGGGGGATATGTGGTGTAGAGGTTAGATGCGTGGGGAAGAGTGGGGGATATGTGGTGTAGTGGTTAGATGTGTGGGAAGAGTGGGGATATGTGGTGTAGAGGTTAGATGCGTGGGGAAGAGGGGTATATGTGGTGTAGTGGTTAGATGCGTGAGGAAGAGTGGGGGATATGTGGTGTAGAGGTTAGATGCGTGGGGAAGAGTGGGGTATATGTGGTGTAGTGGTTAGATGCGTGGGGAAGAGTGGGGATATGTGTGTAGAGGTTAGATGCGTGGGGAAGAGTGGGGATATGTGGTGTAGTGGTTAGATGCGTGGGAAGAGTGGGGATATGTGGTGTAGTGGTTAGATGCGTGGGAAGAGTGGGGATATGTGGGGTAGTGGTTAGATGCGTGGGAAGAGTGGGGATATGTGGTGTAGTGGTTAGATGCGTGGGGAAGAGTGGGGATATGTGGTGTAGTGGTTAGATGCGTGGGAAGAGTGGGGATATGTGGTGTAGTGGTTAGATGCGTGGGGAAGAGTGGGGATATGTGGTGTAGTGGTTAGATGCGTGGGAAGAGTGGGGATATGTGGTGTAGTGGTTAGATGCGTGGGAAGAGTGGGGATATGTGGTGTAGTGGTTAGATGCGTGGAAGAGTGGGGATATGTGGGTAGTGGTTAGATGCGTGGGAAAGAGTGGGGATATGTGGTGTAGTGGTTAGATGCGTAGGAAGAGTGGGGATATGTGGTGTAGTGGTTAGATGCGTGGGGAAAAGTGGGGGATATGTGGTGTAGTGGTTAGATGCGTGGGAAGAGTGGGGGATAGTGGTTAGTGGTTAGATGCGTGGGGAAGAGTGGGGATATGTGGTGTAGTGGTTAGATGCGTGGGAAGAGTGGGGATATGTGGTGTAGTAGATGCTAAGATGGGGATAGGGAGAATTGATGGTGAAGAGTGTATATATGGTGTAGAAGTTAGGTGCTTGCTTCGTATCAAATGTTCTCGGTTTGCTCCTCGTGGAACGATCTTGATATTTTCTAGAGGTTATCGCCTTGTTGGTTAGATCAAGTTCCTAGTCCTATCGAAGACGGACGATAAAACATAGGTCCAGTTTTCAAGTTGAGACCGTAAAAGTAACTTTGGCAGTTAAAAATCGAGAAGAACAAGCTTCAAAACCACTTCCTGAGACAAAATTCATAGCAAAAATTAAAAATTAAATTCCTTTAAAATATTTTCACCAACTTCTAAATTACATCGATGACCCTCGTCAGTACTACGGAGTTCGCGCTCTGCCGCTTAAATTTGCATGTGTAAGAAAGAGATCTGAGTACACATGGTTACTCACCGAAGCACATTGATGATGTTCCTATCAATCAATAAATCAATCAATAAATCAATCAACACATCAATCAATAGTATAAAGGTGGAAGAATGACAATGAAAACCCACTAGACGAAATATGTGTCATACGTGTCACAAAGAGGATATATATATATATATTTATATATATCATAGACTAATCTAATATATATAGATATATAATTATATATATACCTATATATATATATATATATATATATATATATATATATTTTATATTATATATATATATATATTATGTCAGTGGTGCTCGTGCTCAATTTTGTTGGTTGTGGCAGACACAATTTTTTCGTAAAAATCATGATTTTGGGTTAGGTATATTTTAATTTACAAAATAATAAATCAACGTTATACATTATTTTTGGTGGTGTCCGGCCCCACTGGCCCTTAATGACGAGCCGCCACTGTAATACGTATATAATCTATTATATAATATATATATCATAATCTACATTTTTTCGATGGCATATAATTCGAAGAGAAGGATTAGAACATTTGGTAACAACAGGTAAAATTCAGGAAAGGAGAGATCGTTGAAGACAGAGTGAGAAGATGTTGGATGGCCTGACATCATGGTTCGACACAAGATCGACGTCAGAACTGATTACATGCACCAAGCAGAGAGGTTGGGGAGAGACATGATCGCCTACGCCGGCAGGCATGGCACTTGATGGAGTGATATATACATATATATAGAATGAAAGTTACTGATACTTTGACCTACAAATGGACCAGTGAGGACAAGCATGAAGCTTCAGCGATAACTATTCTATCCTGATGGAGAAACATTTAGAAAAGACACATAATTATTAATGTTGCATAATGGGACAAACACTCAGATAACAACAAAAGACAATTTAACACAATCTGTTCTATAAATCACTATGTTAATCCAACCTGTGAAAAAATGATAGAAAACAGTCACACAGAGATAAGTGTATACAGGATGCATAGGTGACATATAAGAAGAAGTTTGCTGAGAACATCAGAAAGGAAAATCATATGATCATCAACAATTAAATGGGCGGCAGTTACATCAGAGACAGGCAATGCTCATACAATGTAAGAAGGCCACCAAGATGGACCGAGATAAAGGAAAGATCGAAGCAATAGCTTAGAAATCTTCCGACCGACTGGCATAGGATTGAAAGAAAGATATTGCAGAATGTTTCGAATGTCACGCGGAGGAATGCATCTAACATAGATGTCAGTGTAGTTGATGATAAGTCAGATATACACAGATGTACAGGTCAGTCGATATACACAGATGATACAGTCAGATGATACAGTCCCAATATCAGTCCGAGATACAGTACGATGATACAGTCAGCGTGTTATATTGATATCGTCTAAGTCTGTATGTCTTCATTTATCTTGTATCATTTTCTTCGTCTGAGTGTTGCCGGTTACTTTGGTCACATCAAGCGTCACGATGGCCTGGAAAGAACAATACTAGAGGGCAGGGTCCCAGGACGCAGAGGCAGAGGCAGACCAAGAAGAAGATGGCTACAAGATATTAAAAAACCATGAACATGACCATCGACGAAGTGGGTGAACTGGCAAGAGACAGAGTGAGTTTCAGATGTGCTGCAAAGAGAGCAACGTCATATAAAGGATACGCACCTTGATGATGATGATGTGTGTTTCTGGGGCTCTCAGTGGGAGCAAAGAATAGTAACACTGCAACCTACAAGGCATGTCATAAGAGGCGAATGATGAAGGACCTAGGGAAGTTATCTAGTAAATAAAAAGTATCACATAAATTGAATGTGCTGGCCTACTTGTAGGCGCATAACTGTCACAAAGTACAATCTCTTTTATACTCGGACAAATACAAATGAATCCGAGTGGTTAACCAGTGGTCGATATGGAGCGTTTGTAAGAAGAAGAAGTTCAAGTCTAAATTTCTTGTTTGTGTTGTATCCTTTCCTGTATAAGTTGTTTTATTTCATTATATCGTGTTCTTTTCTCAGTAAAATTACCCTCTGTTGTTAAATCCTTATTTATCTTCCTTTCAAACGCTTAAAACTTAAAGTCCTTCCGCTCTTTCCTGTAAATGTATTACCCGAAACAAACCGAGAATAGAGAAAAGGGAAAGGACAGCGATCCTAAAATGCCGGGACAAAATTGACCGGTAAGTCTTCGCTGATCCGAGACTTTTCTTTTTTTACAAGACTGAATTCTGCTTAATGTCCACAGAACCGACTTAATTTAAATCGATTGTAAATCCAGATCAATAGGCGGGGTACTACATCACTTCGACAATGTTTTTTGACTTTATAGGGTTCTGTGTGGTTTGTACAGAGACTGTACACATAATTCCCAACTGAAATCTTTCTGAACTTAAAGTGTAGAATCTCTTTGTGGTGTCTAACAGTTTTAATGATCGGGTGACTCTTAACCCTTTCGCTGCTACATACTTCCCTTAGGCTGAGCTAAAAATAGCTACTCTTTGTTTCTAGGTCACAGACGTGAATGTACGCCTATAGCAGTGACAGTAGCAATGTATAACGTATTAACACATCTTTAGCCCACAGAGGAGAGATAATAACAGACGTGTTAATGCGTCTTTAGAAGTGAATGTGAAAAACGTATATATACGTCCTTAGCAGCTAAAGGGTTTTAAATATACCGAGACACAAAGATAACTAATGAAAGTATGCATCAACTGTCCTGGTTGGGTCACATTTAGAGAAATAAGCCTTGTTACAGAAGTGTCTTCTTATTTTTCTTTTGTCACATTGTTACCGGGTTGTTGCCCAGTGTCGTCACACTGTTACCGGGTGTTACCAGTGTCGTCAACTGTTACCGGGCTGTTGCCCAGTGTCGTCATACTGTTACCGGGTTGTTGTCCAGTGTCGTCATACTGTTACCGGGTTGTTGTCCAGTTGTCTGCCTGTTCCGGGTTGTGCTCTAAGGTGTCGTCACACTTTCAGCCTGTTGCTTCCCAGTGTCGTGCAAACTGTTACTGGGTTGATGCCTTTTTAGTGCTCCACTTCACTGTTACCGGGTTGTTGCCCAGTGTCGTCATACTGTTACCGGGTTGTTGCCCAGTGTTGTCATACTGTTACCGGGTTGTTGCCCAGTGTCGTCATACTGTTACCGGGTTGTTGCCCAGTGTTGTCATACTGTTACCGGGTTGTTGCCCAGTGTCGTCAGACTGTTACCGGGTTGTTGCCCAGTGTCGTGGTTTTCTGTTTTTGTCTTGCGCTGTTCTGGTGGCTTGTGTGATTGTTATTTTTGCTCTTTCACAGGATTCTGCTACGCCATCTAACCATCTTTTTGTGGTCTTCCTCTTGCCTTCTTTCCTGATGTTCTGTTGTAGAAGACTATGTATACTGTGGAGTTTGGGTGCATTCTTATTAAGTGGCCAAACCACTCCATTCTTTGTTTCCCAATGTAATTCAAACAAGGTTCTGTGCCAACTTTCTTTCTTATGCTGATGTTATGGTATTGTCTTTTCTGGTGATGTTTTAACTTTTCGCAGGCAGTGCATTTCACATGTTGTAATATTTTGTGACTGCGCTTTGCTCATTGTCCATGTTTGGCTCTGGTAACACAAAGTAGGTATGAAAATGCTGTTGATCATCTGTTGCTTAGCTGTCAGGAAATTTTTGCGTGCATCAACATCCAAAACTACAAAAGTTTAACGGGTCTAAAAACGAAAGATTTACTTCATTCTTCCGGGTTTTCCCCTAATGATTCGGTCAGTCACTCTCGGCATAAATGAGACGCCACCTGTCAAGACTATTGCACGAACTCCTTAGCTCCGGCAACACTCTAGGGCATCTGGAAAAAATCAGTTTTGAACGGAACGGCGTTGTTCCAATTCGAACTCACGACATTCAGAACGCAAAGCAAAAGGAAGAGCTGCAAGCCATATGGAACAAAAGCTAGTGTACCATTTTGTTTAATTTTGTAAACATACTTTCAAGTATATAGATATTCTATTTATAATACTCGATAATACTTTAAATGGTAACCATCTAACACCAGTTCAAAAATGTTTGCTATCTCGGGTCCATGGTCACTGCCAGCCTTTCTCTTGATGAAGAAATCAAGCGCTTGTAGGGAGTGCGGCTACTACATTCGGCAAACTATCAAAGCGAGCGTGGGACAACACAAAACTGACATTGCAGACGAAGATTCGAATATATCGAGCCTGTGTAATTAGTTCCTTACTATATAGCTCAGAAACATGGACAACCTACTCAAGACACGAGAGGAGACTTAACATCTTTCACCTTCGATGTCTCCGCAAGATTATGAACATCAGGTGGTACGACAAGATAACGAACTCTGAAGTACTGCAATGTGCAAATCTGCCTTCCATCATGGGCATGCTCAGCAGTAGACGACTAAGATGGTTGGGCATGTGAGAAGAATGGAAACTTATCGCATACCAAAACAAATGTTTTCTGTAAACTTTCGGAGGAAGAGGCACCAGGGCAGAACCCTACTCAGATATAAAGATGTCTGCAAAGCCTCAATGAAATACTTTTCTATAGGTCCCAGCACATGGGAGGACTAGCTGATGACAGAGTTGTGTGGAAAGCCAAATTACGAAAGGCGCAGAATCTTTTGAGAAGAGACTTATGTATGAAGCTGAACGACAAGAGAGAAAAGCGAAAACTCAGAACTTTTACAGTAAAACACTTGCCAATTGACAGTCTGTAAAGACGAAAAAGGCCATATAATACTCGATATGTAAGGAAGGAGAAAAAAAGCATTAAGATACAAAATGAATGTGTGCACTCTATCTTTCTCTCTCTCTCTCTCTCTCTCTCCCACACACAAACACACACAAACACACTCACAAACACACACGTAATACAAACGCTTACAAACGCGCGCACGGAATAGACAAATATCGTGTGGAGGTATAAATTAAATGAATATGCGAGAAGATCCGATAATAATCAATTGGCACGAAATAGTTACGTCAACACCGCCGTTATTCTGTAGCAAACATCCAATCAAACAGTCGTGTGAAGTATTCCGCCGCCATTCCCTGCGGTATTCTTACACCGGTGTAAATACAATTAATGCTCCATTATGATATGAAGATTAATTATATACTGGGTTTTTCCATAATGGAGTTTCTGATAAAGGACGGTGTGAACAGTTTCTAAGTTGATTGTTAATTTCTAGTTGGGCGACACATCCCTCTCTCTCTCTCTCTCTCTCTCTCTCTCTCTATCTCTTATTTTTCTTCTTCTTCTTCTTTTGTCGTCACACTGCTACCGGGTTGTTGCCCAGTGTCGTGGTTTTCTGTCTTGTGCTGTTCTGGTGGCTTGTGTGATTGTTATTTTTGCTCTTTCACAGGATTCTGCTATGCCATCTAACCATCTTTTCCGTGGTCTTCCTCTTGCCTTCTTTCCGATGTTCTGTTGTAGAAGACTCTGTTTACTATGGAGTTTGGATTCATTCTTATTAACTTTTGGTCAAACCACTTCATTCTTTGTTTCTCAGTGTAATTCAAGCAAGGTTCTGTGCCAGCTTTCTTTCTTATGCTGATGCTGGTGACTCTGTCCTTTCTGGTGTTGGTAACTTTTCGCAGGCAGTGCATTTCACCTGTAGTTAGTTTTTGTGACTGCGCTTTGCTCAATGTCCATCGCCGCTCGAGATCTTTCTGTGTAGAAAGAGACCGTAGCACACATGGTTACTCAACGAAGTGCAATGATAATGGTCCTATCCATCAAACAATCAGTACATGCTCTGAATCCATCTTCACTGTGATTCTCTTCTTCTCATTTTTCCTCACCTTGAAGTACGAGCAGGTGGAAATTAATAGAATCTGTATTGGAGCAGCGGTTCCCAAACTTTGCATTAACGTGGACCCCTTTATAAATACATTTTGCTGCTACGGACCCAAAGATTTTTATATATGAAATTATAAATGAATAAATTATCTGTGTGTTACAATAGTAAACAATGTCTGCGATTAAAAAATTTTGTAAACTACTAAGAAAATATTAGGCCTATAATTAGGCTTAAAATGTATTTTTCTGTTTGGCATGTCAAAGCTTATAATATTTCTTGAAGCGTTTAAGGACCCCCTGTGAGTACCTCGCTGACCCCAGGACCCCAGTTTGTGAAACGCTATGTTAGAGGGTCTCTTTGTCAAGAAGCATCCTTCTATAATTAAATATCCACATATGTATCCCCACACGGAAACCCTTAAGTTACGTTTTTTCAAACTATTTGTTCATTGTCTAATAGACACGGCGAGCAGACAACGGGGCAGAGCAAACACGCATGCGGACGAGGCACGGGTGGGCCCACCGGTGTGGCAGACATGCACGGTGCTGATGGTGAAGCAACGAAGGAGTGTGACAAGCGTAAGGGTGAGCGGACCACCCAAATGTGCAGAAAACCTGGAAATCCCAGCAGAGGCTTGAATCCAGTGTGCGTTTCCGCTAGCATGGAACTGCTACTGCTTTGTAGGTAGATTGGTGACAATCAAAGCCTAGCGCAGCAAACCTTACACAACTGGCCCGACAAGAAACCAAGTAGCCAAAAACGACTGGTAACCTGGGCAGATGACGTTCAACAATCCGGGAGAGAAGATTGTCTAAGGGTAGTACCCTAAATGAAAATAGCAACCTGCTGCCTTGCAGGTCGGCTGGGAACCCTCTAAGGCTGACGGAGAGGAACCAGAACGTCACCCAGCGGATAAGCACCATAGCTTCAAATGCGTTTGAATGATGTGACGTAAAAACCGTTCTTGGCAAAGGCTGTTTATATATCACAACAAGAATGTTCAAAATGGCCGAAAAGACGATTGAAGAAGAAAAGTTCATTTTTGACGTTTCCCCAAACCCCCTCCCCACCACCCCAACCGTGTTGAGAATATCTGATTGACTGATATAACATCATCGTTGCACTTTGGTGAGTAGCCATGTATACCCCGATCTCTATCTTACACAGGAAGATCTCAACGACAGTGTACGAACTCCGTAACACCGCCGTGGGTCCTCGATGTTATAGAAGATGAAAATATTTTGTAGAAATTTTATTGTATCTTTCCAAATTTTTTTTGTCTATGCAGCTGCTTTCCAGCCTGCTTTCTCAATTTTGAACTGTCAAGAGTACTTCTACGTACTCAACTTTATCACAGGACCTATGTTTGATCGTCCGTCTCTGATAGGACTAGAAACTCGATCTCAACCGACACTGAGGCTCTGAAATATATATTCCGAACACTTCACGAGGGAGCGAACATTTGGTACTGGGGGCGAGAAACTAATCTCTACGCCATAGAGATCTAGAAATCCAAATCTTGAGAATATTCAACAGCGGATGATTCTTATTTACTTTCTTTATTACTTCCTTGTATGTAAATATCTATCTCATGTTGTTCAACATATATTTTTAGCTATTCCTATTCTCTTCTGAACTTCCATTTCATTTCTCCCATGTTTCCCCTTATTATATTTCTCTCGATTACGAAACTTAATACTTGCTCCATTGGCTCATGCTAAATTCTCATTTTCAACTTTTTTCTCTTTTAGTGTTGTGTAATACGAGCAGTGGCGGGTCGTCA
Source organism: Arion vulgaris (assembly GCA_020796225.1). NCBI lineage: Eukaryota > Metazoa > Mollusca > Gastropoda > Stylommatophora > Arionidae > Arion > Arion vulgaris. The sequence goes on along the minus strand of CM036768.1, from coordinate 33,667,392 downwards.
TTAAGAGCCAGTGGGAGAGCCCCAACAAAAATAATGTGTAACATGTATAAATTGAATTATAACCTAACCCAATACCGTGATTTTCCACACAAAAATATGTCTGGCCCCACCAATAAAACTTAGCAAGAGCCGCCACTGAATAAGAGGATCTACTTGGCTAAATCGTTACCACGTTTACCTTGTGTTTCGAAGGTTCGAATCCTGCCCCCGCACAGTTCTGTTCATGAGCGCATATTTTTCCTACAAACCCCTAGGATTGTTACTGAAGCTACGGAGTTCGTGCTTTGTGCATCCCCTCTCGTCAGGTGTAGTGCCATTTCTACGGAGAAGGACAGAGCTATATGGCGTAAAGCTCAGTGAAATGAAGTCTTCTTCTTCTTCTGTGAACGTTCCATACCGACCACTTGTTAACCACTCAGTGTGAATTATGTGTGAACTGAGCCTAAGAGCGATTTTCAGTTCAGTTCAGTTTGGAATATCTTCATTGCACTCCGGACATGACTCCGGACATGTCCATAGGTGCTTCGATCTCCTTCGCAATATCTCCAACAGCGTCTAGCGACTGACCGTACCAGTTCGATTTTGATTGATGAGCTTACTCACGTACCTGTTATGCTGTTCTTTTCTTGTTAGTCCATTCTTCAAACCCAGCTCCTTCAATCTAGTAGTTGACGTTGATTGGCTTAAATGAAAATCTTCTTTGCGGCCACACTCTATGAGTGAGTTCAAAATATCAGCTATTTCCATTGGTTGGCCCTCTGATATGATGGCAGAGACAGCCAGCCTGTCTGCTCTCTCATTGCCAACGACATCCATGTGCCCCGGAACGAAGATAAGTGTGATTCTGCAAATTGTTGACGCTTGTAGTGATTCAGTCCATTGCCTGCGCACTGAACTAGCCTCTACCTTGTGGAGCATACTCAATGGATCACTGAGAATGCACGCATGAATGTAGTTTTATGACTCCAGCCAACGTAAAGCATTAGTCACCGCCAGTACCTCCATTGCCATACTGCTTGTTGTCATACTAAATGCACCACTGGCTTCCTGGACCATTCTGCCACATGAGCTTGCAGAGAAGGCCCATGCGGACTTTTCGTGACGAACTACCGATCCATCCGTATAAATCACAATGACACCTTCATTGCAGTTTTCTTCAATGATAGCCTTAACGTCTGCATCCAGCGCCACGGGATTCCTCTCTTCGCAACTTTTGTCAAATTTAATGATGGTGAAAATAAGTGTTCCTGTATATTGAAGACATCGATGAAGATCGGTTTTACGTTGTGAGAGTTATGCGCCTACAAGTATGGAAGCACATCCGATTTCTGCGAAGCTTTTATTTACTAGGGTAGCTTCCCTGGGTTAGTGACCCGGTCTATTAACCCCGACGTTCTGAGTTCGAATCACGCTGCGGACAGTTTGCTTGCAAATCGTTTCCGTTGATTTTAACAAAGGACAATGGCGCCACCCGTTCAGAAAGCAATGGCAAACTACTGAACGTATAAGTGGTGCCTAGAAAATCAACGACTTGTTTACTGTGGTTGATGGCTACGTTCTTTGGGATATGCCACGATTTTCATTTTCAGCTTCCCTAGGTCCGACATCAGTCGCCACTGATGACATATCTTGTAGCTCGCAGTGGTACTATTCTTTGCTTCCCTCGAGGGCCCCAGCACCACAATGGCGTCGATGCAGTCATTACTTCAGATTAAATACCTCTAAAGATTGCTTATAAAGTCAAAATTATTTTTCTTTCAAACTTTGTGATGGATTTACATGATACGTTAGATTCCTCCATATCTTCGCAGTTTGGACGAGTTTTCTCCAGATCTCATCTGATACGGTCTGACCACATCAGGTTTATAGACTTACATACATCGGTTGTATATCTGTCTCATTTTTCGTGATATCAATTTGTGATGAATTTAATACATTTAAGTAAATCAGAAGTCACTTTTTGTCTGTGAGTTTAACTTGGGACTTGCCTTATTTTTTGTTGTGTATCTTTGATACGATATCTCTCTTCTATCTTTAATACGATATCTGTCTCTTCTATCTTTGATACGATATCTCTTTCTTCTATCTTTGATACGATCTCTCTCTCTCTTCTATCTTTGATACGCCATTTGATGATTCTTCTCTTCTATCTTTGATACGATCTCTCTCTCTTCTATCTTTGATACGATATCTCTCTCTTCTATCTTTGATACGATATCTCTCTTTTCTATCTTTGATACGATATCTCTCTTCTATCTTTGATACGATATCTCTCTTCTATCTTTGATACGATATCTCTCTCTTCTATCTTTGATACGATATCTCTCTCTTCTATCTTTGATACGATATCTAACCTGTATCATCGATACGATACCCATCTTGTATCTTTGATAATCTAACTTGTATCGTCGATACGATACCTGTTTTGTATCTTTGATAATCTAACCTGTATCGTCGATACGATACCCGTCTTGTATCTTTGATAATCTAACCTGTATCGTCGATACGATACCCGTCTTGTATCTTTGATACCATATTTGACCTGTATCTTTGATGTATCTATAACACTGCATATGAAATATATCTTTGATACGTGATATGTGATGTGTTTAATCATATGTTATTTATTATTACATCTTTGATAGTCAATATGCCTCGCATTTACTGATTGAGATAACACTTCCCATCTATGGATCAATTTCTTTCGCAAGATCCCACTTACAGTCATCAGTTTTGTCAATAATTATTTGATCTTACGTTCAATATTTTAATGATTTATTGATTTGTTCAAGACGTGGTAGAATATATTTCTTTGATTGCTGTGTTGATTTCAAAATGTTTGCTCATCCCTGTATACGATTGTGATTGCGAGTGAGTGTGTTTGCGTGTTTACTTTAATGCTTCAGTTATACGTACTTGCTCTGTCAACTGTTCACGGCTTAAGGATTCCGTGTCAGATCTAGTTAATTGTTGTTCTTGCATATCCGTTATAGGACTTTGCGAATCAATTACAGTTTTTAAACGTTGTTTGTGATTTTTCTAGGCATTATTACGTTCAGTAGTTTGCCATTGCTTTCTGAACGGATGGTGCCATCTACCTTTTGTAAAAATACACGCGAAACAATTTGCAACCAAACTGTCCGCAGCGTGATTCGAACTCAGAACGTCGGGGTTAATAGACCGAGTCACTATCCCTAAGCCATAGACCCTTTATATCTAACAATATTGAAATGCGAGGTCACGTGACACTTGGGGTCTGATTTCTGAAAATGTTTACCTGAGCTTGTCGGCCTAATGTTACCGGGGCCATGGGGAAACACAGTGCAATGATGTAAATTTATGCAAACGAATTTATATATGGCAAACTTAATTTTTTCCAACACTGCACTCTCACACAGAATGGGTAATTCGCCAATTGATGTGCATAATAGACGTATTAGATAGATAGATAGATAGATTTAATCAAATAGATCTGAAATCAGATTGACAATCATTGCTAACATGAATCTATTATCTATTTCTTACAGAAATCTTCTATGGATCATTTAAAAGAGAACCACATTGGCCAGTCTCAATACAGCTTTAAACTCCGGGAAAATGGAGATGTTCTCTCACCCTCTCAGAGCTGCGTTCTATCACTAAGTGACAGCTTCGTGTCACAAACACACAGCTTCTATGATCACAAACTTGGATTGAATGACCGTAGTACAACTCTGGACAGTTTTAGAAGTGTGTCGTCCTCAGATTATGATAGTTCGGTCACCGTTACTCCAACACCGACCGGTACAATACGCCACAGACAGGTAAGAACATTATATTCAATGGCGGCTCTGGCCATTTTGCTGGTGGGGCCAGATATTTTTTCCGAATAAATTCTGGTTTTGGTTGCTATATTTTAATTTGGTTATTGGTTATTGGTTACTAAACTGACGTCATTGCACTCCGGGCAGACCCATAGGTGCTCAGTCTCCCCAACATATATCGAAGAGTATGTATACTGATGGTTCCTGTGGCTCACTGATTAAACACACCTCTCGCTCTGCCTCTCAGGCATCCAGTTCGACTTGAACAACGGGTTATATTTTAATTTATAAAATAGTAAATACACGTTATACAATATTTTTGGTGGGATCCGGCCCCACTGGTCCTTAATGACGAGCCGCGCCTGATTATATTAATTTAAAACTTGATGTTTCAGTTTTTGTCTTCTACTATTGCTTTCACTTTCAGACGGTGGGCTTCAATATTTTAATTAAGTCATGCAATAACGGCAAGTTACCTAACAAACCGCTCAGACAGTACCAATTCTTCGACAAGCCTCCTCACGAGCAACTACATATATTTTATTAATTGTTCGCATTAACTATTTTACGATATTTGGCACCTCGGCATAGCACATGATCTTTGATTGATTGATTGATTGATTGATAGGACCATCATCATTGCACTTCGGTGAGTAACCATGTGTGCCCTAATCTCTTTCTTACACAGGAAGATATCAGCTGCAGTGCATTAACTCCGTAGCACAGGCGAGGGTCCCCGATGTAATTTTGAAGATAGTCAAGATATTTTTGTAGAAATTTTATTTTTAATATCTTCTAATGAATTTTACTCGGGCAGCGGCTTTCCAGCCTGCTCTTCTCGATTTTGAACTGCAAATGGCTCTTTTACGTGCTGAAATTGAACACGAGACCTACATTTTATCGTCCGTCTCCGATAGAACTAGGAACTCGATCCTCACCTACACTGAGATCAGGTATCTGTTTAAAAATATCCAGACAGCTCCACGAGGGAGCGAATCTGGTACCTTTGACACGAGAGACAAGCACCTAGCCTCTGCGAGACAGAGACCCCTACACATTTCCTTCGTGTCCCGTTTAACACATAACGCTTCTACAAGAGACAAGAGGTTTTCATTGCCGTCTTTCTGTCTCCTTGTAACCATTATGATTATCAAATAATTATGAAATAACTAAACTACTTTTTTGCAGATGATCAGTGTTTGATACACCAAAACCGACAAGATCTACCAGTGGCGGCTCGTCATTACGGGCCAGTGGGGCCGGGCCCACCAAAAATAATGTCTAACGTGTATTTATTATTTTATAAATTAAAATATAACTTAATCTAAAATTATGATTTTTCCGAAAATTTGTCTCTGACCCCACCAACAAATATGAACACGAGCCGCCACTGAGATCTACAACAACATGTTGACACCTTGCACCACAATTGTATAAATGACATGAAAATCAACAACACTAAAACTGAAATAATGAATATAGGAAGAAAACATCAGAAACTAGACATCCATGTCAATGTCACTATAATCAAACAAGTCAAAGAATTCAAATACTTAGGAAGCATATTCACAGAAGATGGAAGACTAGATAGAGAGGTAGAGGCTAGAGTGCAAAGGCTAATGCTGTAACATACCAGTTAACCACCATTGTTAAAGCACCCAAACATCTGATGACAGCTAAACATCTCACTGACAGCTAAACATCTCACTGACAGCTAAACATCTCACTGATAACCAAACATCTCACTGACAGTCAAACATCTCACTGACACCCAAACATCTCACTGAACAACACAAACATCTCACTGACAGCTAAACATTTCACTGACAGCCAAACATCTCACTGATAACCAAACATCTCACTGACAGTCACAAATCTCACTGACAGCCAAACATCTCACTGACAGCCAAACATCTCACTGACAGCCAAACATCTCACTGACAGTCAAACATCTCACTGACAGCCAAACATCTCACTGACAGCCAAACATCTCACTGACAGCCAAACATCTCACTGACAGTCAAACATCTCACTGACAGTCAAACACTCACTGACAGCAAACATCTCACTGACAACCAAACATCTCACTGACAACCATAAATAGCGTCCATCCAAGCTGAGTCAAAATCTCAGACGTGTACTGTGCACTCACTGGTGTGTGCGAGGTGACTCTAGAGTCAATCCTAGAACAGATCCCTGACCACAGGTGGGCATCAATCAAGGTTAGACATGCGTGTTAGTGCTCTGTCTTTTCGCGCTGCTCAATTCTCTGTGACTCAACAATACGATGATTCTCAGCTATTCGGGTTTCCTCTTTGTTGGTACAGCGCCACATTGCGATCTTGCGCAACGATTCCCAGCACGTATTGTCTATATCGAAGCATTTCAGAAACACTTTAAGAGTGTCTTTAAGCTATCTGTCCACCTGCTAAACGTCTGCCCTTCAGCTCCCATACATCAACTGTTTCTGGGATGCGTTTATCAGGCATTCGAGCAACGTGACAACCCATCTCAGTTGGGCCTTCTGCACCCAAACATCTCACTGACAACCAAACATCTCACTGACCGCTAAACATCTCACTGACAGCCAAACATCTCACTGAAAGCTAAACATCTCACTGACAGTCAAACATCTCACTGAAAGCTAAACATCTCACTGACAGTCAAACATCTCACTGAAAGCTAAACATCTCACTGACAGCCAAACATCTCACTGAAAGCTAAACATCTCACTGACAGTCAAACATCTCACTGACAGCCAAACATCTCACTGAAAGCTAAACATCTCACTGACAGTCAAACATCTCACTGACCGCTAAACATCTCACTGAAAGCTAAACATCTCACTGACAGCCAAAGGGTTAATAAGAATGCAACCAAACTCCACTGTACACCTAGTCTTCTACAACAGAATATCAGGAAAGAAAGCGAGAGGAAGACCACGAAAAATATGGATAGATGTCATAGCAAAATTCTGTCGAAAGCAGATATATCACCGAAGCCACTACAGCAGCGTAAGAAATAAATAGAAAACTACTACACTGGACAACAATCTGGTAACAGTGTTACGACAAAAGAAGAAGACATATATCAGTAGCGGCTCGTGATCATTTTTGTTAGTGGGGCCAGACACAAATTTTCGGGAAAATCATGGCTTTGTGTTATGTTATATTTTAATTTATTAAATAATAAATACACGTTATATATTATTTTTGGTGGGGCCGGGCCCCTCTGGCCCTTAATGATGAGCCGCCACTGTATAAAATGATAAACCCGGTTCAATATTTTACATCTATATATGATAAGTTTTACGTATTTTACAGAAACCAACTCGTCCGCTAAGCGAAACATGGGATAATGAGCTGGATGTTGTGTCTTCGGATTACGTCATTTCGTGTCCACTGAGTTCTCCAAATCTGAACAATTCTGTAGATTTGAAGGCTACTTTAAAGACATCAGGGTACCAATCTTGGAAAGGAGTTCAACATGAGGTCAGTGCACCTTTTATCTTTGTTTGCACTTTAAAAAAAAAACAAATTTTTAATTCATATATTTCAAATGATCAACAGATGCTAAAAAGTATTTATTTTCCCAACACTTTGTTATCAGTGCCAAACTTAGTCTCTGACAGCAACACACTACAGAAAGCTCACCACGAGAGAAATAAAATGCTTGAGGAAGGCGGTGAAGGTCACCAGGAAAGATAGACTACGAAATGAGGACATCAGAAGCAGAGTGGGCATAACTTCATGCACCGAATACATTGAAAGATAACAAATGCAGTGATTTGACATTTAATGAGAATAGAATACAACCAAGGACCAATAACAGCATACAATAGAAAAGAAATCAGGTACTAGAGCCAAGGGAAGACCAGGAGAAAGATGGATAGACAATATCAAGACCACACTAAATAAACACGGATATAACATAACAAGGGCGACTCATCTGTACTTGTAACACAAACTAAAGCTCCCACCCCTACGCTTAACGGCAAGAGTGGGCAATCAATTCCATCATTCACCTGGGGAATGACAATAGACAAAACAATATTTCAAATTTCTATTTGCAAGTAGATTTATGTTAAAAATAGAGGACATAAAATGGGATGAATTCAGGAGAAGCGATGAAGTCGAACAACTGTCTGGTCAACCACAGGTAACAATTGTTATAAGAAGGAGAAGGTTGGGCATACTCTGAGAAGAAATGATCAAGGAATATCAAAGGTGGCGGTGAATTTGGGATTTCAATAAAGAAAGAAAGGACGGCATAGGCAAACCCTGAAAGGAAATGTACTGAAAGATATAAGAAATATCGGATTCAATTGAATATAGGAGATTAAACAAACTTAAACGACAGAAGAAAGATACTCATTATAAAGATGAAGTGTCTACACAGAATGCTGGAAGTATGATAGAAGAAAAACTAGTCACGACAGAGATGAAGTGTCTACGCAGAAAGCTGTGCGTATCAAGAAGAGACTGGTTTAGAACTGAAGACATCAGGAAAAAGGTGGGTACAACATCAGTACTGAACGTCATCAAGAAACAACAAATTAAATGGTACAGCCACATTAGCAGATTACCAACAGACAGTACGCCTCAAAAAACAGTGTTTGTCCGATACAGTGTATATAAGGCATAAGGTTACCCACGCAAACTATGGCTTACAGAAATAACCAGATAGTAAAAGACATCATGCGCAACATGCCCATAAAAGCCCTTTCCTATAAATCTCTTCATATATCGAGGCAATGAGACATAATACTATTAAATAAATCAGTAGTAATATTTCAAATTCAATAGACCAAATCTGAGTAAAATCAATTTGTACAATTCGAATATTTTGACCATAGTTCATAGTTCATAAGTACGGTTCCAACTTCACTGCAACGGGTCAACCCATAATTGCTCCGTTTATGTTCCAATGAAAATCACACGAAATGCCAAGAACTGTGAAATGTTTCCTGTGTGAACTAATTCCAGAATGAAACAGTTGCGTACCGCCACAAAAAACAACCTGCACCGAATAAAATGCATATGGCCGTCGCTAATGTAGCAACACAAAACTGTTCATCACTTGAATTGCAATTCTTGTCGAAGGGAACATCAATCACGACAAAATTCAGCTTTCTGCACCCGCAATATAACTGCATACGGCAGATTGAGCTTGTTCGTCATAACCGCTGTCCGCCATTTTCTGAATACACACAACATGACAATATTTTGACCAAAACATGCTGAAGAAAAAATCATCATTTTCTGTGAATATAATGTGAAGAAATGTTGCACATCACATTGTTACAAAAGAAAAACGGCTCGACCACATCGCAACAGAGACTCTCATTCTGATAATAATCTTGTGCGCATCAACAGAGAAGGAATCAAATTACTGTTCCAATCTGGAAATGAAGTTCAACATGAGGTCAATGCATGTTTTATATTCGCCTATTTTTTTCTTATCCCTCTTTTTTGATTAATATTTTCTCATTTTTATTCAAATATTCCATCGAATTAAATAGTTCAGAGAAGTGCGTGTTCTGGTATTGCTAAGGGCATTATTATTATTTTTATAATATTTCTCTCCTACCGTTATACGTTACACGGGGCCTGACAGTAATTCTATAAGCTCTATCCTGGCAACTCGCTCAATCTCTTAATATTGAATAGACTGATTTTTCTCCCTTCTCTCACTAAAGTTCATTTCAGTGTTTCCCTAGCGCGTCCTTTTTGTCTCGAACCCTTTGACTCCCCACTTCAATGCCTGATTTAGGATTCTTTGAACAGTTCTTCCCAGAGTATCTCCAACATATCTCCATTCTTCTCTTTCGTAACACAGTCGCGTTGACCAGGCATTTCTCTGATTTCATCCCTTCTCAAATCGTTACATTTTATATTCATGCCCAGCGTGTTCGTAGCGCGTTGGACTACGGGTGACTAGTCCTCTGTAAGTGCGGGTTCAACTCCGCGGAATGGCAGAAAAGCTACAGGTTCCCCAGATTTACGTTGTTCGTGACACCGAGCCGAAGGGTTACGATGTCCATGACACCGAGCCAAAGAGCTTTCAGCTCAAGTGCTTCTGGATCGAAAAAAAAAATATGCTCTAGCGCCCGCCTGCCCAGCGTGTTCGTAGCGAGTTCAACGATGGGTGACAAGCCCCATGTGAGTGCGGTTCCATTCTGCGGGCTGGCATAAAAACCACAGGTTCTCCAGATTTACGGTGTTCGTGGCACCGAACCGAAGGGTTACGATGTCCATGGCACTGAGCCGAAGAGCTGAAAGCTCAAATACTTCTGGATCGAAACAAAAAAATATGCTCTTGAACTGGTGTTGTTAATAAGTTTCTAATAGGCTCGTTATTTATCTTATCTTTCCTTGTTGCGTCCGCTATCTTCCGGGGACATTTCATTTATTATGTTGCAATTTCTCTTTTTTTTTTTACATTTTCTTTAGCTGTCCAATTTTGACACTGATAAGACAAAGTTGAGATGAAGATTGTAGTGTATAAGGCTCATCTCATTTTTGTGTGCAAATATACATGTTTGCAGTTGAATATCGGTGTCATTTGACTGATGATTTTACTTGTTTTGTTGCATGTTTGCAGTTGAATATCGGTGTCATTTGACTGATGATTTTACTTGTTTGTTTGTTTGCATTGTTTGCAGTTGAATTTTCGGATTGTTCATTTGACTGATGATTTTACTTGTTTGTTGCATGTTTGCAGTTGAATACGTGTCATTTGCTGATGATTTTACTTGTTTGTTGCAGGTTTGTTGTATTTTGGTGATGATTCTTCCATCTGTTGTTATTGAGATTTCCTAATAAGTGAAGTTGTCACTTGTCCCAGTTGTTGTTTTGATATTCACTCTTCTTCTTCAAAAGCTCCACATCGACCACTTGTTAACCAGTCTTTATGATTTGTTTATGATCTGAATCTACGAGCTATTGTACGTTGTGCCAGTTATGCGAATATAAGTAGACCAGCACATCCGATTTCTGCGACGCTTTTTATTTACTAGGGTATTTTTATTCCATAAGCCGCTGCATCAGTCTCTTCTTACCACATGTCTTGTAGGTCGCTCTCTCTCTCTCTCTCTCTTTACACCATATGGTATATAGGATATATATATGGAACTGCAGTAAAACTATTTGATTGGCAAAACACGTAATTACAAAGTACTGTAGTTTTACAAATTACAAAAACAATGACAAAATACAGCAACGTTTCGACCAACAAGGCCTTTATCAAGCAATATGGTATATATGATAATACGGCGTTAGGCCCATATTTTTCATTGACCGTTGGCACACGATGGATGATGTGGTCAACATCATGCTGGCCCCCTTTACTTCCCAGGGATTTTACTGGTATCGAATTGAGGCTGGGTCGACCTAAGAGCCGTTACGGTCGGAAAAGTGTTACTATATTGCTCCCTTGCAAGCCCGACATCACGGGTGTGCTCTGATATGAAGATATTTGTATTCTTTTCTTTTCTCGCCATTGTTATAACCTCAGCTTGTTCATCGTTAATTTTCTTGCTGTGATCTTTACACGGGCGACTCATCTAGCCTTAGAACGCAAATTAAAGCTTAACGGCAAGAGTGGACAGCCAACTACATCTTCCACCTGGGAATAGACAATAGACAATAGAGTGCATCTTTACACGTGTGATTTAGTCTGTTGAGGTGCTTCTGTAAGTGATTTCTGTCGTGGCAATAACTACTTTGTAATCTGCAAAGCTCTGCTCCGCTGAGGGGTAGCGTGATAAAGGTTTACCTCTATCAAATGAAATGTAAGGCTCCTCCTTCCCTCCGCTAGTCTACGGGATAACCTAAGGCAAATGGAGTACCGCCCCCACGGCAGGGTCATGTGGAAGCCATGGGAACAGGTGGTGGATGAGTGAGGAGCAGCCGACAGAGTGTCTTCTTCTTCTTCTTTGTGTTCGTTCTTTACTACCAATTTTAATCATTCTTTGTGATATCTTTGATCTTTGCCAAGAATGTGTATACGTTGCACATTGGTTTGATAGGCCCTAAACGCATAGACTTCTAGACGTTTAGGACATGTGCATCCGATTTCAGCCAAACCTCTTTAGTCGCCTCTTACGACATGCGTGGCAGGTAACAGTGGTTCTATTCTATACACACCATATTTGGGCCCCGGTAACCACTCGGGCTGGCAGAGTGTCAATGATTATGGTCTCAAAACTCGCGACGGTAGACAGAGGATCTCTGTAATAGAGACAATGGTTACGGTCATGGACCAGTATGGTCACTGCCAGGAAATAAAGCAATTGCAGACTACCTTCCAAGACAATGCCTAGAAAACCATAACAATAAAACTGTTTGGGGTGGCAAAGTTCTGCTCAGGACAAGCTACTTGATGATGATGATGAATCTGCAAAAAACAGTTCATTTTCCACAATCGACATCCACGGTACGGAATGAGTTAAATAGCGTTATTTTCATTTTCACAGGTTGTCCGACAAGACTCATTCAAGGACACATGTGATGAAAGACAGCGACTTCTGTCAAGTCCAAAACATTCCAACTCGTATCCAGTCCTAAAAAAACTGGCAGTTGGAGGAACACTGAACAAAACTGAAGATAAATTACAAAAAGAACGTTATGGCAATTCCAAACACCATAGAAACAGTGATACAATCTTATGCCGACCTGAAGTACTCGGTCCTAAACGCGTCACCACTAGTCATTCTTTTATGAAACAGCTTGGTAAGTGAATTTGTGTTCAGATTGGTACTCCGTAACAATATGTGAACATAAGCTTATTACTGGGTTTTTTGTGTGTTCTTATTTCATATTATGTATTTCTGAATTCAACGATAATTCTGAAGGGAATGATGACTAGAAGAAGAATGAGAAGAAGACCTAGAAGATAATGGGTGCAAGATGTCATTGACGATCTGAGAATGACTGCTGGTGACGCCGGTCAACTTGCACAGAATATAGTTTTTCAGGGCTGCTATCATGGGCGCCAAGTTCCGGAAGGGACAACTACTTGATGATGATGATTTCTAACTCTACTAACAATTCAGTCATGTGTAGATGTGGACAGGTACATCAGACTGCAGAGTACATACTTCAAGACTGCCCTGAATATGATACAACGAGGTAAACTCACTGACCTAACGAAACAACACTTGACATAAGCCTACAAGGACCTCTGTGTGAGCTACAAAAAACAGTGAAGTTTATACAAAAGACAACGTTGAATTTATAGACAATATTTCAAGCGAACAAAAGGAAGCAAGGAAGGAAGGAGGGGAGAGGAAGGAAGGAAGAAAGAAAGGAAGGCAGAAAGGAAGGAATGAAAAGGAAGGAAGGAAAGGAAGGAAGGAAAGAGGGAGGGAGGGAAGGAAGGAAGACAGAAAGGGAGGGAGGGAAGGAGGAAGGAAGGAAGGAGGGAGGGAGATGGGAATGGAGGGAGGGAGGGAGGGAGGGAGGTAAGGATCTGATTGGGTCTGACCACCTCAGATTGGAAGATTTCCGTACATCGCCAACATATCACAAAGAGTGATCAAACTGATGGTAAAGAACACATGCAGACAAACAGCCTACACCACTATTGAAGTCCATGATGTAGATTGAGTGAAAGCGGTCACTTCAAAATACAATCTCCGATGAAAATCAGAAATAACCAACAGAATATATAATGATATTTTGAATGTTTGCTGTAGAATTGTTCAAGAGGTCCCATTTCAAAATAAACAGTGAACTTTGAATAGCGCGTGGTTAGACCTACATCATCACAGAACCAGGTCACGTGCTACCTAGGTTTAATACTGCTTTAGGACTGGACAGAGAATTATACAGCATAAAGCTGATCACTTCTAAGTTGCCGGGGCTGCAAGGGAGCAAAGAATAGTAAAACTGCTACCTACAAGGCATGTTGTTAGAGGAACACTGAGGTAGGAACCTAGAGAAGCTACCCTAGTAAATAAAGAGCGTCGTAGAAATCGGATGTACTGGCCTGTTTGTAGACGCATAACTGCCACAGCGAACAATCGATTTTAGGCTCGGATCACATACATATCACAAAGAGTGGTTTAACAAGTGGTCGATATGGAGCGTTAGAAGAAGAAGAAGAGGAAGAAGAATCCTAACAAGTCTCAACCTAATCTCTTCCTTTTTCCATTAAACATTGATAGATATATAGTATGTCTATATAATAATTCCTCTCGTAACGTTATACGTTACATAGGGCCTCAAGTAATTTCTCCATACCGCTCTATCCTGGGCAACTCGCTCAATCTCCTCCATGGAACTGAGACCGATATTTCCTGCCTCTCTCAGCAAAGTTCGTTTCAGGGTCTCTTTAGGTCGACCTCTCTTTTTTGAACCCTTTGCATCCCACTTCAATGCCTGCTTTGATATTCGTTGATCATTTCTCCTCAAGGTGTGTCCAACATATCTCCATCTTCTCTTTCTTATAACAGTTGTCACTAGTGGTTGACCAGACATTTCTCTGATTTCATCACTTCTCCTGAATTCGTTCCATTTTATATTCATTATTTTTCGCAGACATCTATTTTCAAATGCATTCAACTTGCTTTCTATATCTTTAGTCATTTTCCAACTCTCGCTGGCATATGTTAGGATTGATACAACATTTGAATTGAAAATTCGTAATTTAGTTTTAATACTATATAACTTGCAGTTCCATATCTTATTTAGTATGTCTATATTATTTCGTAATTATATGGTATTTTTATTTGTTGGGGATTCCTGTCCTGTTTCTCTGGATTCTTCACGGAACCAGGTGACAAACTAAAAGCCCCATTAAAAAAGGGCGCTGATCTGACGCTGGCCCTCAGACGTTCTGTGGAACATGGAGACCAAGAAATTACATCACCTTTAACACCACCAAGGTTTGTCTGAATGGTGTCTGTATATATTCCCTGTTGTCTTTATGTCTTCCATCTGTATTCCAGTTGCAATGCTTGTCTTATATTTATAGTATTTTGTGAGTGTATTCTCTGTCTTCCATGTGTCTTCCATATGTATTCCTTATGTATTCCATAAGAATTCCATATGTATTTCATTTGTATTCCACCCTCAATGAATGTCTTAGATTTATAGGTTTTTCTTCTAAAAAATGAAAGTTCGTACATTTCATGTTTAATCTGTTTTCGATATGTCTTCCGTAAACTTTTCATTTCTGAGAAGATCAGACGTTAGCCTGAAATCCCATCAGGTGATGTTCTTTGAACTTTAGGAAGGACAAAGGCTCCAAGGTAGACCATCATCAAATAGCTTGTCCTGAGCAGAACTTTTCCACCCCAACAGTCCTCCGGAATTTATCTCTATCATATGCCAGATGTCCTGCCTCTGCAGCTGTCATGTTCAAACCATCAGTTACATCCTGAATCCATCTTCTCCGTGGTCTTCCTCTTCTTCTCTTTGCCGGTATGCTTCCTTCCATGATGATCTTCTCCAGCCCTTCATGTCTTTTTATATGTCCAAAATATCTCAATTGTCTCTTTCTTATTTGTAGCATCAGCCAGTTTTCTTTGATTTTGAGTTCTTTCTGGATAGATCTATTCCAAGGCAGACCACTGCGCAGATATAAGGATGTCTGTAAGGTTGTGATGAAGAATCTGTCTACCGGTCCCAACAAGTGGGAAAAACTAGCTGCTGACAGATGTGGAAAAGAACATGACGCATAGGCGCAGAATATTTGGAAAAGAGACTTAGAGTTTAAAAGATTTTAAAGCCGAAGAATTGACTTCATTGCACCGGGTTTTACCCCATATGGCTCGGTCCCTCTCAGCAGAAATGGCATGCCACCTGCCGAGAGCATTGCACAAAGCACGAACTCCGTAGCTCCAGCAATCAATCCATTGGCGTCTCTGGAAAAATTGCACTAGTGAACAGAGCGGCGCGGTCCAGGATTCGAGAGCCCGACCTGACCTTCGACACCACAGACGACCAAAGGGCTTAACCACTTGACAGCGACTTAGGGATGAGCTGAAAGGAAAGAGAGTCAGGCGCAAACTCTGTAGTTGTGACAGTAAAATACTTGACAATTGACCGTATGTAAAGACTGTAAAGGCCATTTATACCTACCTTCTATATATCTTCCATCTGTATTCCATGCTCATTGCATGCCTTAAATTTTCTAGAGAGGAATGAATATACTGGTTTTTTTAAAACTAAAACACTTATATCTAAGCTCTATTTTAATGTTTTCAACACATTTCATACCAACCACCGCAGAATGCGCCAAGATTTTATATTAAAGTAGCCCAACTGCCGCACGTTGCGCCAACAATTTTAACAAGTAGATGCGTAATCTGCGTGTTTAATTCCTATAGTATTTGGTAATAATCCAAAGTCCTCGAGAAACGTTTTATTTAGAGCATAAAATAAGGTAGCCCTCTCACAAAACAATCATTGCTTCATCTTGACACCATCATGATGTTACACTGATTACAACACAAATAATCTATAATACATAATACATTTATTTTATGCGGTCATTTGGGTGTGAAGGCAACGAGCCAACAGATCGGCTAGCTGACACAACAGTGATCGAGGAAGGGCATGCAATGAACAGGTCTGACATCAATTATATATTTTGTTTTCCGATCCAGTAGCACTTGAGCTTTCAGCTCTTCGGTTCAGTGTCATGGACATCGTAACCCTTCGGTTCGGTGCCACAAACACCATGAATGTGGGGAATCTGTGGCTTTTCTGCCAGCCCGCGGAATTGAACCCACACACACAGAGGGCTAACCACCCGCAGACAACGTGCTACGAACACGCTGGGCAGGCGGGCCATCAATAATATAAGAACTGCAATTCTAATAGAAGAATGTTTTACAGAGTCGTATGAATTCGCATCCCTATCCATAGTAAGGCGTCTGTGGCCTAGGAGATAGTAACTCGGTCTATTAACCCCGACGTTCTGAGTTCGAATCACTCTGCGGACAATTTGGCTGCAAATTGTTTCGCGTGGATTTTAACAAAAGAACGATGACACCACCCGTTCAGAAAGCAATGGCAAACTACTGAACGTAATAATGCCTAGAAAATCACAAACAGCGTTACAAAGCTGGCGTTGATTCGCAAAGTCCTGTAAAGGATATGCAATTAACTTTATCCATAGTAAAGGAGATAAGAGGGGAAACTAAGAGCTGCCAGACATAACTACTTTGCTAAGTGGACAAGCTGTTTGATTAATCAACACAGAACTGGATGGATCAGTCACTTACCGTTAATGGAAATGTTGAAGAGGAGATATGAGCACTTATGGACCTGACCGGAGTGAAATGATGATGATCCTTACTTATTCTTCTTCGAACGCTCCATATCGACAACTTGTTAACCATTCTTTGTGATTTGTATGTGATCCGAGCCTAAGAGCGAGTATACATTGTGCCAGTTATGCGCCTACAAGTAAGCCAGCACATCCGATTTCTGCGACGCGTTATATTTGCTATGGTAGCTTCCCTTGGTAGCTACCTCAGTCGCCTCTTTCGACATGCCTTGTAGGTCACCGTGTTAGTAATCTTAGCTTCCATTGGTAGCTACCTCAGTCGCCTCTTACGACATGCCTTGAAGGTCGCAGTGTTACTAATCTTAGCCTCCCTTGGTAGCTACCTCAGTCGCCTCTTACGACATGTCTTGAAGGTCGCAGTGTTAATATTATTTGCTTCCATTGGGAGCTACGGCAACACGCGGGCGTGGGCGTGATCCTTACTAATTACCTCAAGGGTACAAAAAAGACGAGATGATACGAGATGAGAAATGGCGAGTTTATGTGAAATGAGATGAGACAAGATGAGAAATTGCGAGTTTATGTGAGATGAGACGAGATGATACGAGATGAGAAATGGCGAGTTATGTGAGACGAGATGAGAGAGAAATGGCGAGTTTATATGAAATGAGACGAGAGATGACAGATGAGAAATGGCGAGTTTATGTGAGAAGAGATGAGAGAAAATGGCGAGTTTATTGAGAGAGACGAGATGAGACAAGATGAGAAATGGCGAGTTTATGTGAAATGAGACGAGATGAGACGAGAAATGGCGAGTTTATGTGAAATGAGACGAGATGATACAAGATTCGAAATGGCGAGTTTATGTGAGATGAGACGAGATGTGACGAGAAATGGCGAGTTTATGTGAGACGAAACGAGACGAGGTGAGACAAGATGAGAAATGGTGAGTTTATGTGAGATGAGACGAGACAAGATGAGAAATGGCGAGTAGAGATAAGATGAGACGAGATCAGACAAGATGAGAAATGGCGAGTAGAGATAAGATGAGGTGAGACAAGATGAGAAATGGCGAGTAGAGATAAGATGAGACGAGATGAGAAATGCGAGTTTATGAGACGAGATCAGACAAGATGAGAAAGGCGAGTTTATATGAGACGAGACAAGATCATCAAGATGAGAAATGGCGAGTTTATGGAAATGAGCGAGAGAGACAAGATGAGAATGAGAGTTTAGTGAAATGAGACGAGACGAGACAAGATGAGAAATGACGAGTTTATGTGAAATGAGACGAGACGAGACAAGATGAGAAATGACGAGTTTATGTGAAATGAGACGAGACGAGACAAGATGAGAAATGACGAGTTTATGTGAAATGAGACGAGACGAGACAAGATGAGAAATGGCGAGTAGAGATAAAATGAGACGAATATATTTAAGGTGATATAATATAAAATGAGAAAATATGATAAATTCTCTTCTGGAATCGCACTTAAAAATATGAGCCAGGTTCATAATCGACCCAATCTTTTGATTTATTTATTGTCCTTTTTTGCATCTACTCCAACCTTTGAACTTTACCTGAATCAGTTCAACCCTAATGTCCCATACCTTTGTACATAACAAAACGTTTTGTTCACAAAAACCATTACTTTGATCTAAAGTTCAACAGAAATGTCATATTTGTTTCTTTACCTTGGTAGGATTTCTATGATGAAACTACTAATCGAGTTTGAAGAATTAATTATTTATTCTGTGTCATAAGGTTTCTTTCTTTTACATATTGGTGATTTTTAACACATTAATTACCAAATGCCGCAACATGCGTCAGTTTGGATATGTCTAATGGTGTATTTCATTAACAAATAAGATCAAAATTTGAGTTAATGAATTCTGACGTTCAGCTTTTCTTTTCAGGTTAAATGTTTCCAATATCATTCTCCTCCATTCATCTCTACCTTAGTTTTGTCTTCCCAATTGTCAACTTCGAGTATTTTGGTTGTCTACTTCAATTTGTCTCATTCTCTGGTTACCTCATTCTCTAGTTACCTCATTCTCTAGTTACCTCATTCTCTGGTTACCTCATTCTCTAGTTACCTCATTCTCTAGTTACCCATTCTCTGTTACCTCATCTCTAGTTACCCATTCTCTAGTTACCTCATTCTCTAGCTACCTCATTCTCTAGTTACCTCATTCTCTAATTACCTCATTCTCTAGTTACCTCATTCTCTAGTTACCTCATTCTCTGGTTACCTCATTCTCTAGTTACCTCATTCTCTAGTTACCTCATTCTCTAGTTTCTATTCTCTAGTTACCTCATTCTCTAGTTACTTAATTATTTAGTTACCTTATTATCTAGCTACTTAGTTATTTAGTTACCTTATTCTTTAGTTACCTTATTCTTTAGTTACCTTAATATCTAGTTACCTTATTCTTTAGTTACCTTATTATCTAGTTACCTTATTCTTTAGTTACCTTATTCTTTAGTTACCTTATTCTTTAGTTACCTTAGTATCTAGTTACCTTATTCTTTAGTTACCTTATTATCTAGTTACCTTATTCTTTAGTTACCTTATTCTTTAGTTACCTTAATATCTAGTTACCTTCATTATATAGTTATCTCATTTTCTAGTTACCTCATTCTCTAGTTACCTCATTCTCTAATTACCTCTCTCTCTAGTTACCTCCTTCTCTAGTTACGTCATTCTCTAGTTACCTCTCTCTCTAGTTACCTCATTCTCTAGTTACCTCTTTCTCTAGTTACCTCATTCTCTAGTTACCTCATTCTCTAGTTACCTCATTCTCTAGTTACCTCATTGTCTAGTTACCTCATTCTCTAGTTACCTCATTCTATAGTTACCTCATTCTCTAGTTACCTCCTTCTCTAGTTATCTCATTCTCTAGTTACCTCATTCTCTAGTTACCTCATTCTCTAGTTACCTCATTCTCTAGTTACCTCATTCTCTAGTTACCTCATTCTCTAGTTACCTCATTCTCTGGTTACCTCATTCTCTAGTTACCTCATTCTCTAGTTACCTCATTCTCTAGCTACCTCATTCTCTAGTTACCTCATTCTCTAATTACCTCATTCTTTAGTTACCTCATTCTCTAGTTACCTCATTCTCTAGTTACCTCATTCTCTAGTTACCTCATTCTCTAGTTACCTCATTCTCTAGTTACCTCATTCTCTAGTTACCTCATTCTCTAGTTACTTAATTATTTAGTTACCTTATTATCTAGCTACTTAGTTATTTAGTTACCTTATTCTTTAGTTACCTTATTCTTTAGTTACCTTAATATCTAGTTACCTTATTCTTTAGTTACCTTATTATCTAGTTACCTTATTCTTTAGTTACCTTATTCTTTAGTTACCTTATTCTTTAGTTACCTTATTCTTTAGTTACCTTAATATCTAGTTACCTTCATTATATAGTTATCTCATTTTAGTTACCTCATTCTCTAGTTACCTCATTCTCTAGTTACCTTCTCTAGTTACCTCATTCTCTAGTTACCTCTTTCTCTAGTTACCTCATTCTCTAGTTACCTCATTCTCTAGTTACCTCATTCTCTAGTTACCTCATTCTATTATCCTCATTCTCTAGTTACCTCATTCTCTAGTTACCTCATTCTCTAGTTACCTCATTTTCTAGTTACCTCATTCTCTAGTTACCTCATTCTCTAGTTACCTCATTCTCTAGTTACCTCATTCTCTATTACTCATTCTCTAGTTACCTCATTCTCTAGTTACCTCATTCTCTAGTTACCTCATTCTCTAGTTACCTCATTCTCTAGTTACCTCATTCTCTAGTTACCTCATTCTCTAGTTACTCATTCTCTAGTTACCTCATTTCTAGTTACCTCATTCTCTAGTTACCTCATTCTCTAGTTACTTCATTCTCAGTTACCTCATTCTCTAGTTACCTCATTCTCTAGTTACCTCATTCTCTAGTTACCTATTCTCTAGTACCCCATTCTCTAGTTACCTCATTCTCTAGTTACCTCATTCTCTAGTTACCCCATTCTCTAGTTACCTCATTCTCTAGTTACTCATTCTCTATTACCTCATTCTCTATTACCTCATTCTCTATTTATCTCATTCTCATTTATCTCATTCTCTATTTATCTCATTCTCTATTTATCCTATTCTCTATTTATCCATTCTTATTTATCTCATTCTCTATTTATCTCATTCTCCATTTATCTCATTCTCTATTTATCCCATTCTCTATTTATCCCATTCTCTATTTATCTCATTCTCATTTATCCTATCTCTATTTATCTCATTTCTATTTATTTCATTCTCTATTTATCATATTCTCTATTTATCTCATTCTCTATTTATCCTATTCTCTATTTATCCTATTCTCTATCTCATTCTCTATTTATCTCATTCTCTATTGATCCCATTCTCTATAAATCTCTAATTACTTCACCCTATATATCTGCTACAACATCTATTTACCCAGTATTCTATTGACATGACCCTTCTATTAGCTGTCACGACTGCTGCATATTTACTCCTCCATATGATGTTTACTGTTGCGCTTATCTGTAAGCAGACATCTTTGCTGCTTAGACATCAATAAAAGGTGGATTGGATTATTAATCCCCGATTGGATTTATATTTACACATATTTCTTCTGTCATGTTGTCTGTCTCCACTTGGATTGATTATTCTTGTTGATGTTCTTGTCTGTCTATCTCATGACACAGCTCAAGTATTCTGTTTAACGCTCTCAGTGTTTAATATTTCTGATGTCTTTATAACATTCTCAAATACATATTTTGTTAAGTACAGTTTTCTCTGTGATGTTTCTTCTTCTTCTTTTCTTCCACCATTTACTTCTTTATAGAAGTGGGAGGGGTGTAGTGATCGTGTGGGTCCGTGTTCTAATGCACTTTGTAAGCTATTTATTTTCTTAACCCTTTAGCTGCTAAAGACGTATATATACGTTTTGCCCATTCACTTCTAACGACGCATTAACACGTCTGTTATTATCTCGCCTCTGTCTGCTAAAGACGTGTTAACACGTTATACATTGCTACTGTCACTGCTATAGCGTACATTCACGTTTGTGACCTAGAAACAAAGAGTAGCTATTGTTAGCTCACCTCTCGAAAAGTATGTAGCAGTGAAAGGGTTAAGGCTATTCTTTACACCGTCGCTCCATCTTAGGTGTTTATAAGATTCTAAGATAAATTGGGTTTTTTTAAACATTTTTTTTTATTATGATTTTTCTTCTTCTTCTTCTTCTTCTTCTTCTTCTCCATCATTTACTTCTTTATAGAAGTGGGTGGTGGTGGTGTACTAATCGTGTGGGTGTGTGTTCTAATGCACTTTGTAAGCTGTCATACATTTTCTTGCCCGTCTGCCCAACGTGTTCGTAGCGCGTTGGACTACGGGTGACTATCCCTCTGTGTGTGCGGTTCAATTCCGCGGGATGGCAGAAAAGCCCCAGATTCCCAGATTTACGGTGTTCGTGGCACCGAACCGAAGGGTTACGATGGCACTGAGCCGAAGAGCTGAAAGCTCAAGTGCTTCTGGATCGGGAAGGGGGATACATTTTCTTAAGGCCGCCTGTGTGTTGCCAGGATCGCAAGGAGGGAAAAATAGTAACAACGCGACCTACAAGGCATGCCGTAAGAGGCGACTACGGTAGGGGTCTAGGGAAGCTACAGGGTGTTCAGCTTTAAAGCAGCCCCAGTGATAAATAGAAATATGCCAGGTACGCACTACAATTACACACCGTCACACAACCTTGACCTATACTACATCATAACCGAACCTTCTCATTTCCATACATATATGCCAGATTAGCTCCATTCACGGCTGCTTTTAAGTTGAACACCCTGTACAATAGTAAATAAAAAAAACGTCGCATAAATCTGATGTGCTGGCCTACTTGTCGGTGCATAACTTGCACAATGTACAATCGTGTTTAGGCTCAGATCACATACAAATCACAAAGACTGGTTTAACAAGTGATCGATATTAAGCGTTCGGAGAAGATTACTTCTTTATAGAAGTGTGGTTGGGGGAGTATGATGAGAATTCCATGGGCTGCTAACATGACTAATGTTGAGGTGTTGAATGAGATCAGAACACAGAGAAGGCTGATCATCAATATAAGAAAGAGGCAGTCATCATTTTTCAGGCATGTGATGAGGAGGGAGGTTTAGAACACATTGTGACAACCGGTAAAATCGAGGGTAGACGAGGCAGAGGAAGACAGTGAAAGAAAATTTTGGATAGCCTGACTTCATGCAACGGTAGCGCGTCAACATCTGAGTTGATAGCAAACACCAACGACAGGAGATTTGTGGAGATCCATGATCGTCTACGCCAGCCGGCACGACACCAGATGATGATGGTTGGAGGAGGGGTATGGTGTAATGATCTTGTGGGTGCGTGATCTAATGCACATTGTAAGCTGTTATTTATTTTCTTAAGGCTGTTCTTGATGCCGTCGCTCCATCTTATGTGGTTAATAAGATTGTCAAATACATTATTTATTTAACAAAACAGTTTTCCTGTTGGTTTCTGTGAGATGTTTACCATCTAGTAATCCAGAATCTTGTATTTGATCGTTTTCTTGTCAGTTTTTTCTTTATTTAATACGTTGCATTATGCGTAACAAAAATTTTGTCCGTCCTTGATTTTTCCCGTTAAACTTAACTCGTTTTTATTTCAGTAACAAAAAAAATCACTATCTTGAAAATTATATTTTGCACACTCGCCTGTGCTACGCGGTTTGTGTACTGCCGCTGAGATCTTACTGTGTAAGAAAAAGATTGAAGTACACATGATGTTTTATCGAAGTGCAACGATTATAGTTCCCATAAGCAATGGACATTTATATTCTTTATTTTTTTCTTGTGTTCTTCTCTGCTTTTTTTGCCGTTAGACGTTGCAGGTTTAACTAAAAATCGGTTTCCGAGATACTGCACGCTGGGTCGCTTGATATGCTGTGGTATTGTGAAATTTTAAAATGTCAATAACTCCGCAACCCATCTTTTTCTTGGTCTGCCCCTTCCACTTGATGATTCCATTTTCAGGTTGTACGCTCTTGCAACTGATGTATTTAGGTTCATTATAATCAAGTGTCCAAGTCATTTTAGTCTCTGTTTGTCAATGAATCTTCTTCTTCTTCAGCGATCTCTGGGCATGCGCTTAATTTACTGTGGACCACAAACTGGTCCATGAGCTTCAGGTCTGTCAGGTTTCCCCAAAGCTTAGTTTTCAGGTCGACTGGGTGTGGCCACATGTTGCTTCTCAGCTTCCCCAGGAGAGGAGAGTCTTGCAGGATATGCTCTGGTGTCTCAGTGAATCTAATATTTATTCATTTATACATATACATTTATACTGAATGTGGTTATAAAAGAGGGAGGGCAATCTAAAGAAATGGACAAGACAGAGTCTGGCAGAGTGCAACACCAAGGCGAAAGACAGAGGATGCTGGAGATTCATTGCAGTTAACCTTCAATCCGGAGACGACACCTGATGATGATGATGATAAAAAAGTACAATAGCTCTAGGGATTGACTTCATTTCACTAAGTTTCCACATAGTACTCTGTCACTCTACCACAAAAATGGCACACTCACAGAATGAACTCCGTAGCTCCAGCAACCATAATATTAATTTTCGGAAATAAATTGCATGTTTGATTCAGTGTGGATTTGAATTTACAACCTTTAGAACTTCAGACAACGTCTGAACCACTTCGCCATTGCCACCCTTACGAAAAAATGTTTTAAAGCCGACGGATAGAATTCATTGCACCGGGTTTTACCCCATATGGCTGGGCCCCATCTCCGCAGAAATGGGCGTGCCACCTGCCGAGAGCAGTTATTAACCTCTCGTCTGGTTACATTGCACAAAGCACGAACTCCGTAGCTCGGACATCAATCTTGGGTGTCTCTGGAAAAGTATTCATTCGTGAACAGAATGGAGCGGTTCTGACTCGAACCCACGACCTTCGACTCGCAAAGGCAAGTGATTAACCACTTAGCCACAGAGACACCCATCCCCCACCCTCGGGAATGCGTATTCTCCAATAACAGAGCGTCAGTGCATATTGTCCAGTCTCAGAGCGTCAATGCATATTGTCCAATCACAGAGCGTCAATGCATATTGTCCAATCACAGAGCGTCAATGCATATTGTCCAATCACAGAGCGTGCATATATATTATCCAATAGTACACACATATGTACAGAGAAGGAGTGGTCTGAAATTGGGTGTAGGGGGTGGTATAAAGACGAAATATTTATTTCATTACACCGGGTTTTCAAATATATATATCTCTCTCGAGATCACCTAAAAGACTGATGTACCAGATCTCTCCATAAATTCCTTCATGTGGAAATCTGATTTATTCTGCTTTAGCATGGGTGGATTTTGTCACATCTTCAGCGCCATTCGGAGCTCTGGTGCTTATCCTTCGGCGATGTATCCGGATTCAGCCAGCGTGTACTGGGTTCGCTCTCCGTTAGCCTTTGGCTGTCCCCAGCCGTCCTGCAAGGCAGCAGGTTGACTTCTACACATTTCGGACACGTGCATCCGATTTCAGCCAAACCTCCTTACCGCCTCTTACGATATACATGACAGGTAACAGTGATTCTATTCTTTACACCCCAAATTTGGGCTCCGGTAACCACTCGGGTGGTTTTCCAATATAATTTGACTCGGTCACTGGCGGCACAAATGGTACTCCAGATGTTGAGAATTGTGCACAAAACACGAACTATGTAGCACCGTCAACGATCATTAGGAATCTCTGAGAAAAGATTAACTTAAAAACAGAACGATGGATTTCATTTCGAATCCACAACCTTCAGAACGCAAGGCTAAAGCTCTGCACATAGACCCTCTACAGAGGAGATACTGGTAACATGTTATGAATAGAAAATCCCATTTTATAATTAGTAACACATCTACTCAGTTATACTGTAACATGGTGTAAGATCTGAATGTTATAGACAGTGGCGGCTCGTCATTAATGGCCAGTGGGGCCGGGCCCCACTAAAAATAATGTATAACGTGTATTTATTATTTTTTAAATAAAAATATAGCAACTTACAACCATGTTTTATCCGGAACAAAAATGTCTGGCCCCACCAACAAAAATTATCACGAGCCGCCACTGGTTATAGATGATATTAACAGAGCTAATTTATACTTACACAATCATTCTAAGCTGTATTATGTTTTGTGTCTAGCCCCAAGAACTATGTGGTCCACAGATCGGACTTGCCTCAGGGCCAACATAGGACCACAGGAATACAGATCGTGGGAGGCACTGGTGGGGCAAAGGCTTTCTTGATTCAGAAGGTGAGCAATATTTGTGTTGCCCGTGTCTCTTCTTTTACCTTTCAACTCCTAACAGAGCACAGGTATTCAACAAATTTCTTCCAGCTCTTCCTCTCTCCTGCCATCCTTTCCAATTCGTTCCATGTTTTCCTTATCCTTTTAATATCGTCTTCGGCTATCTTCTCCGAGTATTTCTTTGCCTTTCCCTTTCTCCTCATTATCTGCGGGTTCCAAAACAGTACCTGTCTTATAATGCTTTCGGTCAGTCTTCTCAATGTGTGTCCATCGTCATCGTATCTTCTTTAGCTCTTTCTCCACTGGTATCTGTTTAGTTCTTTCTCTGAGTTCCTTTAAGTTAGGTACACGTTGCCCGTGTACTTAAATTAAATTTAGAAAGGATATCTTGTATGCGCTCATATGACCTGGCATGCAACATATAATATCACTTTTAACCTGCACATATACAACATTAACATGGCCCCTGACTAAGACACAAGAAAGAAAGATTACAACATGTGAAATGAGATGTCTACGAAAAGCTGTCAACGTTACAAGGAGAGATAGAGTGAGAAACGAGAATATCAGAAGCATCGTTGGTACTATACCATGCATACAGTACATCGAGAAGCAAAGACTCAAGTGGTTCGACCATCTAATGAGAATGGAACCACATTTACTACCATCACGTTCCTACAATAATCGACACTCAGGGCGCAGAGCACGAGGCAGGCCAAGAATACCATGGATAGATAACATCTCAGAGTCCCTGCGAAAGCATGAACTGACAACGTCAAGCGCAACACACCTGGCACAAGATAGAAAACAAACTCTCCCCACGGCGCTTCACGACAAATGTGGTTAAGATAAGATAAGAAAATATATAACATTAGATGTCTGCACGATAGTTCTCTCCTATCATTTATAAGTTAGATAGGACCTGTAAGCAATTTATCCATACCGCTCTATCCTGAGCAATTTGTTTAATATCTTCTAGGAAAATGAGTCCTATATTTATCGCTTTTCTCAGTAAAGTTTAGTTCATAGTTTCATTAAGGCATAATTTCATGGGCACTGACAAAAGAACAAGAAAGGAAAATTACCACATGCGAAATGAGATGTCTGAGGAAAGCAGTAAATAAAACAAGAAGAGACCATATAAGAAATGAGGAAATTAGAAGAACAGTTGGAACAACACCTGCTATTAGATTTATTGAAAAACAGAAACTCAAATAATTGACACTTGGTCAGAATGAACCGAATACACCAGTTGCAAGAGCGTACAACCTGAAAATGGAATCATCAAGAGGAAAGGGCAGACCAAGAAAAGATGGGTTGATGGAGTTACAGACATCTTAAAACTCCACAATACCACACCATATCAAGCGACCGAGCGTGCATTATCTCGGAAACCGATCATCAGTTAAACCTGCTACGCCTAGCGGCAAAAACAGCAGAGAAGGACAAAAGAAAAAGAAAGAAGATAATTTCTGTTTTGAACCATTTGCCTTCCACTCCAAAGCCTTCTTTGTGTTTCTTAAATCATTTCTTCTCACAGTATGCCCAAAATATCTCCATCGTCTCTTTCTGATAACAGCTGTTACTAGTGATTGACTAGAGGCGACTGAAGTAAAAACAAAGTACTGTCGTTTTACAATATACAAAAACAATAACAATACACATCAACGTTTCGACCAAAAGGTCTTCATCAAGCAAAGGATACAAAAGAAGAAATTCATTTCTTACACGGTAAACTACATATAGAATCAGATAATAAATTCCTAACGGCCTAAAACGTGGTCTTACAAGCGGTAGTGCACAAACACCGTTTCACCGGCGAGGATCCTAGATACTATTTTTAAGATGGTGAAAAGTGTTGTAGGCGGTATTTTTTTTTTTAAAATTTCTTTAACCTTTTTAGGGCCCGTCTGCCCAGCGTGTTCGTAGCGCGTTGGACTACGGTGACTATCCCTCTGTGTGTGCGGGTTCAATTCCGTGGATGGCAGAAAAAGCCACAGATTCCCAGATTTACGGTGTTCGTGGCACCGAACCGAAGGGTTACGATGTCCATGGCAACGAGCCGAAGAGCTGAAAAGCGCAAGTGCTTCTGGATCGGAAAAAAAAAAAAACTTTTAGGGCCATTAGAAATTTTTGTCTGATTCTGTATGCAGTGTGCTATGTAAGAAATGAGTTTCTTCACTTCTTTTGTCAGGATATTTTTCCCCAGATCCCTGACCTCAGTGTAGGTGAGATCGAGTTCCTAGTCATATCGGAGTCAGACGATAAAACATACGTCCTGGATCAGGTTTAGCACGCAAAAAGAACCCTTGGTAGTTCAAAATGAAGAAGAGAAGTCTGGAAAGACGCAGACCTGGGAAACTTAATTAGAAATATCCCCAAAAAAATTAACGTTCCTACAAAATATGTTCACTATCTTCTCTCTCTCTCGATCACTGCCCAGACCCATGTACCAGACCTCCCCATAAATTCTATTCATGTGGAAATCTGACTCATGCAGCATTGGTGTGCTTTACGTCACATCTTTAGCACCATTTGGAGATCTAGTGCTTATCCTTCGACGATGTGTCCAGTTTCAGCCAGCGTTTACTCGGTTCGCTCTCCGTTCTGTAGCCATCTAGTGTTTTTTTACGGTGTGCGGTAACTAGCCCCATGTCCAGCCTCTTTAGTCGCGTCTTACAACATGCGTGGCAGGTAACAGTGGTTCTATTCTTTACACCCCAATTTGGGCTCGGTAACCACTTGGGCGACTATCTTCTAAATTACAATGGTGGAACCCTCGCCGGTACTACAGAGCTCATGCACTGCCGTTGAAATTTTACTGTGTAAGCAAGAGAACGGAGCACACTTGGTTACTCATCGAAGTGCAATGATCATGGAAGAATCAATCAATCAATAAATCAAACCTGTTTACTTCTCAGTGTTTTTCAGGTAGTAAATGGAAGCTGGGTCGATCTGAGAACAAGCGGGGACAATTAGTTAATCATGGATAGTAAAGTTAGTACATAAGCACCCACATATACATGCACACATATGATTGATTGATTGATTGATTCACACACATACATGCACACTGGTAGCTCGGGTAAGGCGATCAAGTTAAGACCTGAGATGGCTTCAGTCGCTATGTCTCGGCTAAACGTGATATGGAAAAGCAAAATCAGTACTATGGCAAAAATCAATATCTACAGATCGCTGGTGCTATCAATTCTTTTTTACGGTTGTGAGAGCTGGACACTAAATGCAGGACTGGAACGAAGAATACAGGCTTTGGAATATAAGTGTTACAGACAGGTACTACGTATTAGTTACATAGAACATAAGACGAATATAAGTGTTACAGACGGGTACTACGTATTAGTTACATAGAACATAAGACGAATATAAGTGTTACAGACGGTACTACGTATTAGTTACATAGAACATAAGACGAATATAAGTGTTACAGACGGGTACTACGTATTAGTTACATAGAACATAAGACAAATATAAGTGTTATAGACGAGTACTATGTATTAGTTACATAGAACATAAGACGAATATAAGTGTTACAGACGGGTACTACGTATTAGTTACATAGAACATAAGACGAATATAAGAGTTACAGACGGGTACTACGTATTAGTTACATAGAACATAAGACGAATATTTATGTAAGAGACCAAAAAACAACCTTGCAGATAGACAAGTACCACTTTGACAATCGTGAAACGGTGTAAACTATGGTGGTTCGGGAATGTGATAAGACATAGCTCACTCTAAGACTATCCTAAGGAACAGTTGAGGGTAGAAGTACATGTGATAAGACATAGCTCACTCTCTAAGACTATCCTACAAGGAACAGTTGAGGGTAAGAAAGAAAGATGGCAGAGAAAATCCTGGTTTGACAACATCAAGAGCTGGTCTGACAGACTTCTTCACACTGCCTAGAGAAGTTAAAGACAGAGATTTATGGCGTGCATTTTGTGCTGACATCTTCACAGTGACACCCCTACGACCCTAGCTGGTTATGGGTTTTATTATTATTATATACATGCACGCAAATTCATAAAATTAACAATATCTAGCAATGTTTAGTGTATACAATGCAAAAGGCCGTCCACGCAAAAGATGGACTTCAGAGATAATAATAATAATAGCCGTCTATCGCAAGCGATGATGACATCAGTCTCAGACGTCTGGTGCTACACCTCTCTGGTGTGTGCGGAGATGGCTTTAGAGTCCAATCCTAGAACACAATCTCTACCACAGGTGGGGCATACATGATCAAGGTTAGACATGTGCGTGTTGTGTGTTCTGGTTTTTTTTTTTCGCAGCTCGTTTTCTTTGTGCCTCAACAACACGATGATTCTCAACTATGCGGATTCCTCTAGTATTGTTACAGCGCCACATTTGGCGATCTTGCGCAAGGGATCCCAGCACGTATTGTCTATATCGAAGCATTTCAGAGACACTTTAAGAGTGTCTTGAAGCGGGTTTTTTCTGCCCACCAGCAGAACGTCTGACCCTTCAAGTTCACCATACATCAAATGTTTGGGGATGCGTTTATCCGGCATCCGAGCAACGTGACCGGCCCATCTTACTTGAGCCTTCTGCCACAAGATGTTGACGCTTGGGATCTTTGCTCTTGTGAGGACTTCGATATCTGAAATTTTGTCCTGCCAGTTTAGTTTTAGGATTCAACCATCCATCCACTATATGTTATGAAGACATAGAGCGCATGCCCCAGGTCCCAATCAATGCCAAGCTTGATATTCCACCTACCTTAGAAGAGGTCAAGAAGGCAACAAGCCAGATGTCCAGCGGGAAGGCACCGGGTGCGGACTCAATACCAACCGAAGTCTACAAAGAAGGAGGACCCATGCTGATGCTAAAATTGACAGAGTTATTTACATCCATTTGGTGCAACGAACGTGTGCCACAGGAACTAAAGGATGCCACTATTGTCCACCTGTACAAGCGGAAAGGAAACCGCCAGGCCTGCGATAATCACAGGGGATCTCCCTCCTGTCAATTGCTGGCAAAATACTGGCCAGAGTCCTCCTCAATCGATTAATCGATCACCTGGAACAGGACTTACTCCTGAGACCCAATGTGGCTTCAGAGCATGTCGTGGAACAACAGACATGATATTTGCTGCTCGCCAATTACAGGAAAAATGCCAAGAGCAGCACTGTAACCTTTACATGGTCTTTGTCGATCTGACAAAGGCTTTCGACACGGTCAACAGAGAGGGTCTATGGAAGATCATGGAAAAATTTGGATGCCCGATGAAATTCATCAAGATCGTCCAACAGTTTCACGAGGGCATGATGGCACGTGTACTTGATGAAGGGAAGCTGTCGGAAGCCTTCCAGGTCACCAACGGAGTCAAACAGGGCTGTGTACTGGCCCCAACACTCTTCAGCATGATGTTTGCTGCCATGCTCACGGATGTCTTTTGGGAAGGCGACGAACATGGGGTAAAGATTAGATACAGGACAGACGGAAATCTATTCAATCTTCGGAGGTTAAAATCCTTCACCAAGGTAAAAGAATCAACTATCTCAAACCTGTTGTTTGCTGATGACTGCGCCCTCGCTACCAACTCTGCGGAAGAAATGCAGACTTACATGGACAAGTTCTCAATGGCCTGTGATAGGTTTGGTCTCACCATTAACACCAAAAACAGAGGTCATGTTCCAGCCCGCCCCTAGAGAACAGTATTACGATCCAGTCATCAACATTAAACACCAGCGTCTCCAGTCAACGGACAACTTTGCTTATCTTGGCAGCCTCCTATCCAGATCGGCAAATATAGATTTTGAGGTCAACAATAGGATATCCAAAGCCAGTGCTGCGTTCGGAAGGTTACGTGTCACTGTGTGGGAACGGAAGGGGATAGCATAGTCACAAAGCTGAAAGTTTACCAGGCCATAGTGCTAACCACGCTGCTGTACGCAAGCGAGACATGGACAGTGTATAGCAGACACGCAAGAAAATTAAACCATTTCCACACAAGCTGTCTACGCAGAATACTAAAAATAAACTGGCAGGACAAAATTCCAGACAGCGAAGTCCTCACAAGAGCAAAGATCCCAAGCGTCAACACCCTGTTGCAGAAGGCCCAAGTGAGATGGGTCGGTCACGTTGCTCGGATGCCTGATAAACGCATCTCAAAAACAATTGATGTGTGGCGAGCTTGAAGGGGGCAGACGTTTAGCTGGTGGACAGAAAAACGCTTTAAAGACACTCTTAAAGTGTCTCTGAAATGGTTTGATATAGACAATATGTGCTGGGAATCCCTTGCGCAAGATCGCCAAATGTTGCGCTGCAACAACAAAAGAGGAACCCGAATAGCTGAGAATCATCGTATTGTTGAGTCACAGAGAAAACGAGCAGTGCGAAAAGACAGAGCACACAACACGCACATGTCTAACCTTGATCATGTATGCCCCACCTGTGGTCGGGGATTCTGTTCTAGGATTGGACTCTACAGTCACCTCCGCACACACCAGAGAGGTGCAACAGCACACGTCTGAGATTGTTGTCATCATCGCTTGCGATGGACGGCTATTATCACTATTCTGTGTAGACAGCTTGTGTGGAAGTGGTTTAGTTTTCTAGCGTGTCTTCTATACACTGTCCATGTCTCGCATGCGTACAGCAGCGTGGTTAGCACTATGGCCTGGTAAACTTTCAGCTTTGTGGCTACACTTATCCCCTTCCGTTCCCACACAGTGACACGTAACCTTCCGCAGCACTGGCTTTGGATATCCTATTGTTGACCTCAGAGTCTATGTTTGCCGATCTGGATAATTCAGAGATAACAGAGACGACGATAAACACTGTTTATGAAGCTTCCACAAAACGTCTGTTCAAGAAATCATCTTCATAACCTGACGCTGTCAGACAAAACAGGATTAGTGAAAATAAGAAGAAGAATGTTAACTTCACGCTGACATCTTTGTACCAGGTCATCGTTCTCCTTGTATCCAAACACAACATTAGAGAAACGGCAAGATAATAGCATAAATACCCCAATATAAAACCGCACAGGATAAGAGCTTTATTCCATGGAATATTTCAAGCCTGATTTCGTTTTGTAATATAATTTTTCTCCCTGGCTCATGCCGGTTCAGTGATGAGTTTTTTGTGAATGCCAAATGGAATTTTATATCGAACGATTTTTGAGTTTGGAAGGGCAATCAGGCAAGTCCAGTCGGGATCTTCTGGCCGTGATCCGGAAAATTGAAAACTTTCGTTGGGGACGCGATTGCATGTAAATGAAGGGGGTGGAGGAAGGTGGTTTGAAGAGGAAGGAATTGAAGAAGGAGGTTAGTGTGAGAATGGAGGAGTGCGAGGAAATGTGATAGAGTTAGAAAGAAGAAATGTGGTGATAAGAGTGAGAGAATGAAAGATAAGGAGGAAAATGATAATATGTGTAAATGAAGAAAAAAAATAAAGAATGATGGAGTGAAAAAATAAAGGGTGTAAGGATGAAAGAATGAATACTATACGAATGAAGGAATGGAGAGATAGAGCATGAAGGAGTTGACAGTATAAAAACGAAAGAATGAAAAGTATAAAAACAAAGTAATGAAAAGTATAAGAATGAAGAAATGGAATCAAGAATGTATCATGTATAATTATAGAATATTATTCATTCTTTCATCCGTACACTCTTCCATCTGTACACCCTTTCATCTGTACACTCTTTCATCTGTACACCCTTTCATCCGTACACTCTTCCATCTGTACACCCTTTCATCCGTACACCCTTTCATCTGTACACCCTTTCATCCGTACACTCTTCCATCTGTACACCCTTTATTCCTTCACTCCATCATGCTTTCATCCGTACACCCTTTCATCTGTACACCCTTTCATTCGTATACCCTTTCATCTGTACACCCTTTCATCCGTACACCCTTTCATCCGTACACTCTTTATTCCTTCACTCCATCATTCCTCGTTCGTTTTCTTCATTTACACATATTATCATTTTCATCTTTATATTTTATTCCTTCTCTTTCTCACATTTCTTCACATTTCTTCCCATTTCTTCACATTTCTTCACATTTCTTCACATTTCTTCACATTTCTTCACATTTCTTCACATTTCTTCACATTCCTTCCCATTTCTTCACATTTCTTCACATTTCTTCCCATTTCTTCACATTTCTTCACATTTCTTCACATTCCTTCCTATTTCTTCACATTTCTTCACATTTCTTCCCATTTCTTCACATTTCTTCACATTTCTTCACATTCCTTCACATTTCTTCACATTTCTTCACATTTCTTCACATTTCTTCACATTTCTTCACATTTCTTCACATTTCTTCACATTTCTTCACATTCCTTCACATTTCTTCACATTTCTTCACATTTCTTCACATTTCTTCACATTCCTTCACATTTCTTCACATTTCTTCACATTTCTTCACATTTCTTCACATTTCTTCACATTTCTTCACATTTCTTCACATTTCTTCACATTCCTTCACATTTCTTCACATTTCTTCTTTACATTTCTTCCCATTTTTTCTTCACATTTCTTCACATTCCTTCACATTTCTTCACATTTCTTCTTTACATTTCTTCCCATTTTTTCTTCACATTTCTTCACATTCCTTCACATTTCTTCACATTTCTTCACATTTCTTCACATTTCTTCACATTTCTTCTTTACATTTCTTCCCATTTTTTCTTCACATTTCTTCACATTCCTTCACATTTCTTCACATTTCTTCACATTTCTTCTTTACATTTCTTCCCATTTTTTCTTCACATTTCTTCACATTCCTTCACATTTCTTCACATTTCTTCACATTTCTTCACATTTCTTCCCATTCCTTCCCATTTCTTCACATTTCTTCACATTTCTTCACATTTCTTCACATTTCTTCACATTTCTTCACATTCCTTCACATTTCTTCACATTCCTTCCCATTTCTTCACATTCCTTCCCATTTCTTCACATTTCTTCACATTTCTTCACATTTCTTCACATTCCTTCACATTCCTTCACATTTCTTCCCATTTCTTCACATTTCTTCACATTTCTTCACATTTCTTCACATTTCTTCCCATTCCTTCCCATTTCTTCACATTTCTTCACATTTCTTCACATTTCTTCACATTTCTTCACATTTCTTCACATTCCTTCCCATTTCTTCACATTCCTTCCCATTTCTTCACATTTCTTCACATTTCTTCACATTTCTTCACATTCCTTCCCATTTCTTCCCATTTCTTCCCATTTCTTCGTGAGAAAATGAAGATATGGAATAATGAATGATAGAGTATGCCAATGAAGGAATTTGATGAAAGGGCAGAATAGAGCATCCAAACAATTTCTCCATACCGCTCTCTCCAAGGAAAATCGTTCAATCTCTTCTGTGTAATTGAATCCGATATGTCTTTCCTTTTTCAGTGAAGTTCGTTCAGGGTTTCTTTCTTGAACAATTTGCAACCTACTTCAATGGTATTCTTTGAACATTTCTTCTCAAGGTGTACCCAACATATCTCTTTCTTATAACAGTTGTTACTAGTGGTTGACCAGACATTTTTCTGATTTCATTACTTCTCCTGAATTTGTTCCATTTTATGTTCATTATTTTTCACAGACATCTATTTTCAAATGCATTCAACTTGCTTTCTATATCTTTAGTCATTTTCCAACTCTCGCTGGCATATGTTAGGATTGATACAACATTTGAATTGAAAATTCGTAATTTAGTTTTAATACTATATAATTTGCAGTTCCATATTTTATTTAGACTTTTAAAAGCTGATGTTGCTTTGCCAATTCGTAGCATAATTACATTTTTAACATTTTCTGTGCAATCAAAATTGCTACCTAAATAGGTGAACTGTTTTGCTATTTTTATCATTTTAGATTCCAGGGTGATATCTGCATTACTTGCCATAGGTGTCTTCATTATATTTGTTTTTCATAGCTTATCTGCAGTCCAACTTTTGATGCTATAGATGACAAGTTGTCTGTTTTTCTTTGCATATCTTGGTTGTTTGTACTTAACAATGCAATATCATCTGCAAAATCCAAATCTTACAGTATACATTTTCCTACCCAATCGATACCAGTTTTTGCCCCTGCAATATTTTCTCATCACCCAGTAAATTGCCACTCAAAACGATATCGTAGATAAACTACATACCTGCTTTACTACGATTTCAACCATAAACCAGTCGTGTTGACTATCGTCACTGTGGACTGCACAATGTGAACAGACTTTTAATCATGTTTATTATTTAAGCTGGTACTCTATAGCACTAGAGGGCTGGATCCCAGGACGCAGAGGCAGAGGCAGACCAAGAAGAAGATGGCTACAAGATATTAAAGAAACCATGAACATGACCATCGACGAAGTGGGTGAACTGGCAAGAGACAGAGTGAATTTCAGATGTGCTGCAAAGAGAGCTACGTCCTACAAAGGATACGCACCTTGATGATGATGATGACTCTATAGCATCTCAGAATATTCCACAGGGAGATTCTGTATACACTATCAAATGCCTTTTGAAGAGAGACTTAGGGATTAGCTAAAAGACAAGAGAGACAAGCGAAAACTCAGAAGTTGTCACAGTGAAATACTTGTCAATTGACCGTCTGTAAAGTTGTCACAGTGAAACACTTGTCAATTGACCGTCTGTAAAGTTGTCACAGTGAAACACTTGTCAATTGATCGTCTGTAAAGTTGTCACAGTAAAACACTTGTCAATTGATCGTCTGTAAAGTTGTCACAGTAAAACACTTGTCAATTGACCGTCTGTAAAGTTGTCACAGTAAAACACTTGCCAATTGACCGTCTGTAAAGCTGTCAAGTAAACACTTGTCAATTGACCGTCTGTAAAGTTGTCACAGTAAAACACTTGTCAATTGACCGTCTGTAAAGTTGTCACAGTAAAACACTTGTCAATTGACTGTCTGTAAAGACGAAAAAGGCCATATATGTATATTATACTTTTTTCATCTTTTCCAAACGCTCCATATATTACTTGTTAACAACTCTGTGTGATTTGTATGTGATCTGAGCCTTAAGAGCGGTTGTACATTGTGCCAGTTATGCCAGCGCCAACAAGCACATCCGATTTCTGCGATGCTTTTTTTTAACTATGGTAGTTTCCCTAGGGTCTACATCAGTCGTCTCTTACGACATGCCTTATAGATCGCAGTGGTACTATTCTTTGCTTCCTTTGCGGGCCCTGGCATCACACGGGCGAGAAATTATACAAGAACGTTAATCACAGACGAAACTGAGCAGTAAAGCTAGATTGCATATACACTACTAAATATTATATATATATATATATGTAAATTCCTTGAATAATTATATATATATCATCATTATCTAGATTATCTCTGATGAAATTGAACTCCCATGACAACAGTCTTAAATGTCTACCTGTCCTACCTGAGGTGAGCGACGGTATCCGCAGTCATACTCAACTCCCCAATGAAATTTTGCATCCTTCGTGTCTTTGGTATTCTTCTCTCTCGCCAGTGCAATATAATGCCCTCCAGTACAATGCCCTCAGGTATAATGCCCTTCAGTACAATGCCCTCAGGTATAATGCCCTCCAGTATAATGCCCTCCAGAATGATCTTCTACATAGAATAATATCCAAAATATTTCATATAAATCCAATTTACATTTTTAGTTGATCACAATTTGATTGATTGATTGATTGATTGATTGATTGATTGATTGATAGGACCATCATCATTGCACTTCAATGAATAAATATTTGCGCTCCAATCTCTTTCTTACACAAAAAGATCTCAGCTGCAGTGCATGAACTCCGTAGCACCGGCGAGTCCCCAATGTAATTTTGAAGATGGTGAAGATATTTTGTAGGAATTTTATTTTTAATCTTTTCTAATAAATTTTTCCCGGGTAGCGGCTTTCCAGCCTGTTCTTGTCGATTTTTAACTGCCGAGTGTTATTTTACGTGCTCAAATTGAACACTGGGTCTACGTTTTATTGCTCATCTCTGATAGGACTAGGAACTCGATCTCACCTACACTGAGATCAGGATCTCTGGAAAAATATCCAGATGGCTCCACGAGGGAGCGAACCTAGTACAGTTGGCACGAGAGACGAGCGCACCTAACCTCTGCGCCACAGAAACCACTCAATCACTGTTTAACACAATATATCATCAATGCGCATTGAACACACTGAAGGGAAGTAACTTCTGGTAAAGTCTTCATACATACACTTTACTTGTTACGTCCCATTTATAGGGACTAACAAATAAACTGGCTTTCTATATAGTAACATATGTGGGCACGTCAGAGAAACATGGCATGTAAATTGGTAAGATAAGCAGATGGGCAAGGTAAGTAGATGGGCAAGGTAAGTAGATGGGCAAGGTAAGAAGAAAGGCAAGATAAGTAGATGGGCAAGGTAAGTAAATGGGCAAGATAAGTAGATAGACACGATACGTAGATGGGCAAGATAAGTAGATGGGCAGAAGATAGTAGATGGGCAAGATAAGTAAATGGGCAAGATAAGTAAATGGGCAAGATAAGTAGATGGGCAAGTAATAATTCAATAATAATGTAGCCATACATTGTATTTAGATAAGTAGTGGGTCTGTGGGAAGAGGTTAGATGCTAGCCTCTCTTTTCAAAGGTGCTCGGTCTGCATCCCCGTGGAGCTGTCGGGATATTTTTCCAGAGATCCCTGATCTCAGTGTAGGTGAGATCGAGTTCCTAGTCCTATCAGTGACGAACAGTATAACGTACATCTTGTGTTCAAGTTGAACAAGTAAACGAACCATTGGAGTTAAATTCCTCCCATTTTATATTCATTATTTTTCGCAGACATCTATTTTCAAATGTATTCAACTTTCTTTCTATATCTTTAGTCATTTTCCAACTCTCGCTGGCATATGTTAGGATTGATACAACTTGCTGGATATGTTAGATTGATACAACATTTGAATTGAAAATTCGTAATTTAGTTTTAATACTATATAACTTGTAGTTCCATATTTTATTTTATTGTGAGTATATGGGATGAAGACACCTATGGCAAGTAATGCAGATATCACAATGGAATCTAAAATGATAAAAATAACAGAGCAGTTCACCTATTTAGGTAGCAATTTTGATTGCACAGGAAATGTTAAAAAGAAATTATGATACGAATTGGCAAAGCAATTTCAGCTTTTAAAAGTCTAAATAAAATATGTAACTGCAAGCTATATAGTATTAAAACTAAATTACGAATTTTCAATTCAAATGTTGTATCAATCCTAACATATGCTAGCGAGAGTTGGAAAATGACTAAAGATATAGAAAGCAAGTTGAATGCATTTGAAAATAGATGTCTGCGAAAAATAATGAATATAAAATGGAACAAATTCAGAGGAAGTGATGAAATCAGAGACATGTCTGGTCAACCACTAGTGACAACTGTTATAAGAAAGAGAAGATGGAGATATGTTGGCACACCTTGAGGAGAAATGATCAAAGAATATCAAAGCAGGCATTGAAGTGGGATGCAAAGGGATCAAGAAAAAGAGGACGACCTAAGGAGACCCTGAAACGAACTTTGCTGAGAGAGGCAGGAAATATCTGTCTCAGTTCCATAGAGGAGATTGAGCAAGTTGCCCAGGATAGAGCAGTATGGAGAAATTACTTGCAGGCCCTATGTAACGTATAACGGTACGAGAGGAATTATTATTATTATTATATGGGATGAAACTCGTGTTTTCTATTTTGTGATTGTTTGCACAATATTTCCTCCCTTGGATACTAAAAGCAATACAGTCCCCATATTATATTTAATTGCATTGTAGTAAGAATAATGTCCTCTACCGCTAAACTCACTCACTGTCTCGTCTACATTTGGTTCTCTTGCAAACCCTGTTACTATTTAATGCTACTATAACTACTACTCTTACTCAGCGCCGGATTAGCCTAGTAGCAGAAGTAGCAAATGCTACGGGCCCCGCGCTTCTAGGGGCCCCGCTTCTATGTGACAGATGAAAATGGAAAAATAACCAGATGTTGTATCAAAAACACGCAAGCTGTCTGAATTTTTAAATGTCGTTGTGATGGTGCTGAATCCAACGAAATGGAAGCAGAAAATACAGAAGACGTGTCCCACTGTGCAGTAGTAGATGAAAGCAGTGCCTTAGAAGAATCATCATTACCAATACTACCATTAAGATCAGCAACTCTTCACGATTTAGCCACATTTTCCACCAGACAAACTGAAATCGAATGTACAGCAAGTCCTTCCAATTTAGCCATATCATCTTCAAGCCAAAGAGAGGCAGAAAGCACAGCACATGCTTCTAATGTAGCAACATCATCTACAAGACAAAAGCACAACGAAAGTAAAATGTACTCCAACGATATTGGTGAATGGCCAAACAACTTCAAACAATCCACGATTTTGTCGAACGTCGTTTTTCACATACACACATACACCAACAAACAAAACTCACGTGAGAGATTGGTTGTGTTATACAGAAACTAAAGGACAACTGTTCTGTTTTGTTTGCAAAGTTATTGATTTAGGCTGTACCATAGAGTGACTGGTGTATTTGGAATACTCCGGCAGTTAAAATCTATTACAGAGGAAGAGATCTTGAAAAGAACTCCAAATATTGTCAGCTCTTACCAAGAGGATTTGGAAGAAAGCCTAGGCGACTAACTTATGCAGTTCATTGAACTTCTTAAAACTAATGTATATGGCCTTTTTCATCTTTACAGACGGTCAATTGGCAAGTATTTTACTGTGACAACTTCTGAGTTTTCGCTTTTCTGTCTTGTCGTTCAGCTCATACATAAGTCTCTTCTCAAAAGACTCTGCGCCCTTTCGTAATTTGGCTTTCCACACAACTCTATCATCAGCTAGTCCTCTCATGTGCTGGGATCTATAGAAACGTTTTTCATTGAGGCTTTGCAGACATCTTTATATCTGAACAGTGGCCTGCCCTGGTGTCTCTTCCCCTCCGAAAGTTCACAGAACAACATTTGTTTTGGTATGCGGCAAGTTTCCATTCTTCTCACATGACCCAACCATCTTAGTCGTCTACTGCTGTAAAACTAATGTAGCTGCTGCTATTAGCAATGAAAAGCATAAGGCTCTTGAACTGCAATTTAATAAACTTGTAATGGAAAATTCATTAGAGTCATGTTTCCCAAATGTAGAAATAGTCTTACGAATTTACTTGTCTTTAATGATTACTAACTGCAGCGGAGAACGTTCTTTTTCAACATTAAAGCGTATAAAAAGTGAGTTAAGAAACACGATGGGACAAGATCGTATAAATAACCTCACCTTAATGAACATTGAATGTAATTTACTTAGAGAAATTGATTTGTCTAGTATTATCTCTAAATTTGCTCACATTAAATCGAGATAAGTTTGTTTGTAAAAGTTGTGTTTTATTTTATTATCATATAAAACCTAGGGCCCCGCGCTAAAATTTGCTACGGGCCCGCGCTAGCCTAATCCGGCACTGCTCTTACTGCTCAATTAATAAAGTGTTATGTCTGCCAGTATAGGCGATCATGTCTCTCCACAACTCATTCTACCTGGTGCAATTTATCATGTCTAAGAACCCCAGGGGAATCAGCCAAGCCAATGAATGAAAAGTAAATCGTGGCATTTCCCTTACAGAAAGAACTTCGCCACCAACCAGAGTAAACGAATGGCGATTTTCTAGCCACCACTTACACGTTTAATAGGTTGCCATTGCTTTCTGAACGGTGATGTCTATTTTTACCGTTCGTAACAATACATGTCGAACAAATTTGCTTCCAAACTGCCGGCCTCGGAGTTTGAACCAGGTACGATTGGGTTATGATCGAGCT
This sequence comes from Arion vulgaris, assembly GCA_020796225.1. Taxonomy (NCBI): domain Eukaryota; kingdom Metazoa; phylum Mollusca; class Gastropoda; order Stylommatophora; family Arionidae; genus Arion; species Arion vulgaris. Next base: position 33,625,179 of record CM036768.1, on the reverse strand, counting down.
CACTACTGCTTAAGCTACAGACGCCCATGAATTATTACTACTGCTACTGTCACTACTAATACTGCTACTGTCACTACTACTACTGCTACTGTCACTACTACTACTGCTACTGTCACTACTACCACTGCTACTGCTGTTACTGTTACTACTGCTACTACTACGTACTACTTCTTTTAATGCTACTAATACTGCTGCTATTGCTGCTACTACTACTTTTACTGCTACTACTACTACTACTAATGTTACATCTACTAATACTACTAATGTTACTACTACTACTACTACTAATATTTCATCTACTACTACTACTACTACTTTTACTGATACTAATACTACACCAATGTTACAGCCTACTACCCACTGCTACTCACTACTTTACTGCTACTAATACTACTAATGTACTATACTACTACTTTACTGCTACTAATACTACTAATGTTACTACTACTACTACTACTTTTACTGCTACTAATACTACTAATGATACAGCTACTACTACTACTATTATTCATCACTAATACTACTAATGTTACTACTACTACTACTACTTACTTTACTACTAACTACTAATGTTACTAATACTTACTATCTACTAATACACTAATGTTACTACTACTACTACTACTGTTACTGCTACTAATACTACTAATGATACAGCTACTACTACTACTACTACTTTTATTGCTACTAATACTGCTGCTATTGATGCTACTTTTTCTTATTCATGTTTCCGAGACTTTGCTTTCATTGCTGCAGAAATCCGCTTCCATTGTCAGTCTGATTTTGTATAATGTGCATACAATCCAGAAACATATTTCCACTCATGCACACACATCCATTATCTTCCGCACTACATCCTCAGGTAACACCTATGGGGGCCAAAGTCTAGAAGGACTCATATCTGCACGGGTCTAATTACATTCCCTCCCCGTATTATATGTTAGAAAACATCACCCCTTTTCTGTGACCCCAGTCGCCAGCTTGTTCACATTGCATCTCAAGTGAAACTCATTTCACTATCTCACCAAATGCAATATCTCACCTGACCCTACCCATTTCCACTTTCCTTATGTTTATGAGCCAGCTGCTATGGCCGTGGTAAGTGTTATTCGCTGTATTAAATCTCCAGTCATCTTTCTTATTTAGATCTATGTTCTAGTTTATTTAGTGTTTATTCTGTCTGGTGGCGTCTGTGGTTTAGGGGATAGTGACTGGGTCTATTAACCCCGACGTTCTGATTTCGAATCACGCTGCGGACAATTTAGTCGCAAATTGTTTCGCGTGGATTTTTACAGAAAGGACGATGGCACCACCCATTCAAAAAGCAATGGCAAACTACTGAACGTAATAATGCCTAGAAAATCACAAACAGCGTTAAAAATCTGGAGTTGATTCGCAAAGTCCTGTAAAGGAGATGCAATTAACTTTTTATTCTGTCTATATGTCTCCTTGATAAAGATCAATGATCGAAACGTGGGATTATTGTTAATTTTATATTTTATTTTATTTTTGCTTACTTATGTAATACTATACACAGCGTATCTGCCCTTAAACGACAATTTACTTAGTATCACGCAGCCTACCCACGGTTATCTCCAGATCTGGTCTGACCACTTCAGATTTGTAGATTTGTGTACATCATATTTAATAGAATAATTGAAAATGGGCTTTCCGGATTAGATCAACCAAGTAACCAAGTCGTTGATTTTCTAGGCACCACTATACGTTCAGTAGTTTGCCATCTTCTGAAAGGACGATGGCGCCACCCGTTCGAAAGCAATGGCAAATACGAACGTATAAGTGGTGCCTAGAAATCAACGACTTGTTTACTGTGGTTGATGGCTACGTCCTGTAAAGGATATCCACGATTTTCATTTCAACTAAATATAACGAAAGCTGGTTTTAGTCGCTTGAACCCCAACCTAGATGACCAGGTGTCTCGCTTAGTCTGTTTCCAGAGATAAATAAGGAGTTTTAAGAGAACCTCAGGGGAAGCAACTGAACCAATTAATCATCATCATCAAGTAGCTTGTCACTTCCGGAGTCTGGCTCCCATGACAGCAGTTCTGAAAACTCTCTGTTCTGTGCAAGTTGACCGGCGTCAGCAGCAGTCATTCTCAGATCGTCAATGACATCTTGCACCCATCGTCTTCTAGGTCTTCCACTCATTCTTCTTCCAGGCACCATTCCTTCAAAATTATCTTCTCTAGGCACTCATGTTGCTTGATGTGTCCGAAATATGTAATTTTCTTTAATATTATGCTCTTTAATAGCCAACTCTCTTTAATATCAAGCTGTTGCAGAACAGAAGCATTTGTTCTTTTCTCTGTCTATGATATTCTAAGTACTCTTCTGTAGCAATTTATATGATCAATAAATAGTTGGCTCGTTGTACACGGTATACTTAGTCTGTTCCCTCCCTTTGACCTGTTAGGCTTTTAGAGTACTTCTGGTAATACTACCGCAATCATAGCTCTTAGGATCATTGGGAAACCTGGCTCTCCGCAACATCAAGGTGAGGACACCTCTGGAGGACATTGATTTTACTAATTGTAATAATAATAGTAGTAGTAATAGCATTATCATTAGCAGTTATAATAGTAGTACTATTATTTGTAGTAATTGTTATTACCATTAGTACTCTTACTACAATTACTACTACTATTTCTAGTGTTACTGCGAATATTACCCATACTGCTATTACTGTATATTACCATACTACTATTACTAGTACTATACCATACTATTATTACTAGTACTACTATTACTCATACTATTATTACTAGTACTACTATTACTACTATTACTAGTACTACTATTACCCGTACTACTATTACCCATACTACTATTATTAGTACTACTATTACATCTACATTACTAGTACTATTACTACTGTACTGACTACTATTGCTACTACTTCTACTACTACTACTACTACTACTACTTCTACTACTACTACTACTACTACTACTACTTCTACTACTACATACTACTTTACTACTACTATACTACTAGTAGCTCTAGTACTCTATACTACTACTACTACTACTAAACTAACTCATCATTATTCATCAAATATTGTCCTGAGCAGAGCTTTACCAATCTAACATACCTTCGGAATTTCTCTCACAGACCCAGATGTCCCGCCTCTGCAACCGTCATGCTCAAATGATTGGTTACATCCTGAATCCATCTTCTCCTTGTCTTACTCTTTCCAGGAATGCCTCCTTCCACAATGGTCTTCTCCAGCCCTTCGTGTCCATTTATATATCCAAAATACTTCAATTTTCTCATTATTAGTTGTAGCATCCGACATTTTGTTATCGAGTTTACTACTGTTACTATTATTAAGAAATGAGGACATCCTAAGGAGAGTGGGCATAACTTCATGCACCGAATACATCGAAAGACAACAAATGCAGTGGTTTGGACATTTAATGAGAATGAAATACAACCAATCACCAATAACAGCATACAATAAAAAGAGATCGGGTACTAGAGCTAAGGGAAGACCAAGACAAAGATGGATATATAATATCAAGACCACACTACATAAACACAGATACAACACAACAAGGCGACTCATCTGGCCCTAGAACGCAAATTTATACAATCTTCCACCTGAGAATAAACAATAGATAGATAGACTATTCAATCAAGTGCCACGCCTGCCGGCGTAGGCGATCATGTCTCTCCACAACTCTCTTTGCTTAGTGCATGTAATCAGTTCTGACGTCGATATTTTGTCGAACCATGATATCAGGCCATCCAACATCTTCTCCTCTGTCTTCCACGATCTCTCCTTCCCTGAATTTTACCTGTAGTTACCAAATGTTCTAAACCTTCTCTTCGCATTATATGCCCGAAGAACCTTGATTGTCGGATTCTATTCTTTTGATAAGGTTTCTTTGTGTGCAGGCCTGATTTAAAACCTCCACGTTTGTTTTCTTTGCTGTCCATGGAATTTTCAACATTCTTCAGTAAAACCCCATCTCTGTGGCTTCCAATGATCGTATTGATTGTTTGTTCATTGTCCATGATTCGCTGCCATACATAAGTATTGGCTCAATATAGCATTAGGGTACTCGTTTTCACAATGTCATTGGTAGTGAGTTCACGCATAGTGTGTTTTTTTCATTTTCATAAAAGCTGCTTTCGTTTGAGCTATTCTCCTAATCTCTGTTGTGCATCTGATAGATTAATACTATTATTGAATCTTTAAAAATAGATTATCAAGATAGACAGACTTTTTCCAAGAACTACTTAACCCCCACATGTTAATGTGGGAAAAAATCTCACTTAGTTTCTGGAGGCAATAACAAAAGAAGCCAAACTTCAGACCAGCTAAAGTAGAGTCGATCATGCAGAAAGGTTTCACTAACAAAGAACTTGCAGTTGAGAAGTTAATATCAGAAATTAGTCAAGCGTGTAGTCAAACAAGTAGAAAGTGGCTGAGACGAGTTGTTTTTTTTCATATAGCCTGGGAGGAAGAGATTTCCAATACCGATATAAGGACAGAAAGGAAAAATGAAAAGAAATTTTCCAGAAATTCTAAAAAAAACATAGAGGAGGTAAAAATCTTTTTTTTTTTTTTTTTTTCGATCCAGAAGCACTTGAGCTGAAAGCTCTTCGGCTCGGTGTCATGGACATCGTAACCCTTCGGCTCGGTGCCACGAATACCGTGAATCTGGGGAACCTGTAGCTTTTCTGCCAGTTTGCGGAGTTGAACCCGCACTTACAGAGGACTAGTCACCCGTAGTCCAACGCGATAAGAACACGGTGGGCACGCGGGCAAGGTAAAATCTTTAAGGACATCCCTTACCTCGATTCTTCTTCTTCTTTGAACGCTCCATATCGACCGCTTGTTAACCACTCTGTACGATTTGTATGTGATCTGAGCTTAAAGGTGAGTTTACATTGTACCAGTTGTGCGCCTACAAGTAAGCCAGCACATCCGATTTCTGCGATGCTTTTTATATACTAGGGTAGCTTCCCTAGGTCCTACATCAGTCGCTAATCACGACATGCCTTGTAGGTCGCAGTGGTACTATTCTTTACTCCCATGCGGGCCCAGGTACCACATGGGCGGGATTTCATTCAAAGATTACACTCTACATTCACTTCCGCACATACCAGAGAGGTGCAACAACACACGTCTGAGACTGTTGTCATCATTGCTTACGATAGCAGCTAGTATTATTGTCGTTTCATTCAAAGCTGTTCAGTCAAACAATAGCCAAATATGGTAAGGACTGGACATCTGCAGGGAAGAAGAGTAAAGAGGGCATATTTTTGATTGATTGAATAATGTGACCGAAAAGACATTCTTAACGCATTGAGAGAGCATTTCCAAATAGAGGAGTTTCAGGTTGTAATCCCACTCGCTGACCAGATTGAGAGAGCATTTCCAAATAGAGAAGTTTCAGGGTTGTGAATCCCACTCGCTGACCAGATTGAGAGAGCATTTCCAAATAGAGGAGTTTCAGGGTTGTGAATCCCACTCGCTGACCAGATTTAGAGAGCATTTCAAATAGAGAGTTTCAGGTTATGAATCCACTCCTGACTAGATTTGAAGCATTTCCAAATAGAGGAGTTTCAGGTTGTGAATCCCACTCGCTGACTAGATTGAGAGAGCATTTCCAAATAGAGGAGTTTCAGGGTTGTGAATCCTAGTCGCTGACTAGATTGAGAGAGCATTTCCAAATAGAAGTTTCAGGGTTGTGAATCCCAGTCGCTGACTAGATTGAGAGAGCATTTCCAAATAGAGAAGTTTCAGGGTTGTGAATCCAACTCGCTGACTAGATTGAGAGAGCATTTCCAAATAGAGAAGTTTCAGGGTTGTGAATCCCAGTCGCTGACCAGATTGAGAGAGCATTTCCAAATAGAGAAGTTTCAGGGTTGTGAATCCCACTCGCTGACTAGATTGAGAGAGCATTTCAAATAGAAGTTTCGGGTTGTGAATCCCACTGCTGACTAGATTGAAGAGCATTTCCAAATAGAGAAGTTTCAGGGTTGTGAATCCCAGTCGCTGACTAGATTGAGAGAGCATTTCCAAATAGAGAGTTTCAGGTTGTGAATCCACTCGCTGACTAGATTGAAGGCATTTCCAAATAGAAGTTTCAGGGTTGTGAATCCACTGCTGACCAGATTGAGAGAGCATTTCCAAATAGAGAGTTTCAGGGTTGTGAATCCATGCTGACTAGATTGAAGAGCATTTCCAAAAGAAGTTTAGGTTGTGAATCCACTCGCTGAACAGATTGAGAGAGATGGGTGTCGATATTCCTGCAGCCCGAAAATAACTACATACCAAATAGGATAAGAGATTAATTAATTAACATTGATGGACCGCTGGACGCTGCTGGATTTGCTGAGGCTGAGATCGGATCACCTATGGAAGTGTCCGGAGTGCTATGATGTAGCCCTCATGAAGTGTCCGAGTGCTATGATGATAGCCCTCATATAACTGATTGATAGGACCATCAACATTGCACTTTGCTAAGTAACCATGTGTGCTCCCATCTCTTTCTTACACAGAAAGATCTCAGCAGCAGTTCACGAGCTCTGTCGCACCGAAGTGGGTTGTCGCACTGAAGTGGGTTGTCGCACTGAAGTGGGTTGTCGCACCGAAGTGGGTTGTCGCACCGAAGTGGGTTGTCGCACTGAAGTGGGTTGTCGCACCGAAGTGGGTTGTCGCACTGAAGTGGGTTGTCGCACTGAAGTGGGTTGTCGCACTGAAGTGGGTTGTCGCACCGAAGTGGTTGTCGCCTGAGTGGTTTTCGAAAGGGGGTTGTCCATAATGGGTTGTCGCACGAGTGGGTTTGTCGCACTGAAGTGGTTCCACAGTGAGCGTCTGTTGTCGCACTGAAGTGGGCTGTCCGACCGAAGTATGTGAAATTTTGGTGACTTCTTTATCTGCTAATGTTACTTGTAGCGTCGGCTCAAGTAGTAGCTCGATCACAACAACGTACCTGGTTCAAACCCCACGGTGGGCAAATTTGGAAGCAAATTCGTTTCCGTGGAATATTTAAAAAGTAAAAATAGACCTGACTGTTCAGAAAGTAATGACAAACTACTGAACGTATAAGTGGTGCCTAGAAAATCACGACTCGTTTACTGTGGTTGATGGCTACGTCCTTTAGGATATGCCAAGATTTTCATTTCAATGCTGACATTTTAAAACTCCACAATACCACAGCATATCAAGCGTGGCAGTGTCTCGAAACAGATCATCAGTTAGACCTGCTACGCCTAACGGCAAAAAAAACAAACAAAGAAGGACAAAAGAAAAGAAAGAAAGATAGAATGAATTTTGTCCGGGCAGCGACTTTCCAGCCTATTTTTTCAATTTTTCAACTCCAAGATTTCTTTTACGGCTCAACTTGACCAAGGAACCTACGTTTTATCGTCCGTCTCCGATAGAACTAGGAACTCGAACTCACCTACACTTAGATCAGGGACCTCTGGAAAAATACCCTGATTGCTCCACAAGGAAGCGAACCAAATACTTTTGAAACGATAGTCGGGCACCTAACCTCTACACCACAAAGAACTCAAAAGAGTGCATATTTAACCAGCATACCACAGCAACCTTCAGCAATCAAAACCTACGCTATCTGTTTCACGAGATTTCCCACATATAGATCACATCAGTATTTCGTGAAATTGGTTCAATGTTCAAATCATTAAAAAAACATTACAGTTTTAAATTATATGTTAGGAATGTTAACAATTTATTCCACATGTGGAGAATTTGAGAAAATTGTATAATTCCACCTAAGTGTAGATAAATCGATGATTTTTCTAAGAATCCTTACATTCAGTAAATGTGAATTCGAATTCGACATGCTAAGCACAAATTGAGAAATTACTTGTAAATCGCTAAGTTGAAAAGTTCAAAAATAGAGTAAATGTTTGTTCAGTTTATTCCAAAACAAACATGTATTGTCTGTCTCCCAGCAATAACACAGCCCAGACACAGATAATGAAAGAAATTGTTCAAATTTGAACAAAAATGACAATTTATTGCGAAATGTCACAATGCTTTTGTGTGACAATTTGTAAAAATGTTGGCTGAAATACAGAAGGAGAAAGTTTTAAATAATGCAATCGAAATGTCAGGAAGGCACTAGCACGTACGAAACATTATTGAAACGTTTAGTTAAGTATCGGCGTCACATCGATCGAAGATTGGCATGAGAAATCTTTCAGCGCGATAATTTTCTAGGATTGTCATTAAGTAATATCATGTGTAATTTCTACATTTGAAAACGAAAAATGTTATTTTTGAACCCAATAGGAAATAATATATCTATCCAGAAAAAACTCAAAATCAAAGAAAACTGGCTAATGCTACAAATAAGAATGAGAAAATTGAAGTATTTTGGACATATAAAGTGATACAATAGCTGAGAAGACCATGATGAAGGAGGCTTGTTGTCACTGGACGCAGGAGTCAGGTAATAACGAACGACAGATTGCTGTCAGCTAGATATCAGAGGAGCACTGGCTAATATGGACCCAAATGACATTCTTAACTCATTGAGGAAGTCCTTTCGAACAGAAGAGTTTCAGGACTGCGAGTCCCACTCGCTGACCAGATTGAGAGAGATGGGTGTCAATATTGGTCAGCCCATAAAGAACGATATACTAAAATGCATGAGACAGATTAATCATCATCGAACTGGCGTGTTGGGCCGCTGGATGGTGTTGAATATGTTGAGGCGGAGATCGGAGCACCTATGGACTTGTCCGGAGTGCTATGATAATAGTCCTCTGATAACTGAGGAGGCATTCCGGCAAAGAGGAGAAGAGGAAGACCACGGAGAAGATGTATTCAGCATGTAACTGATGGTTTTAGCATGGCTGCTACTGAGGCGGGACATCTGGAATATGAGAGAGACAAATTCCGAAGGACTGTTAGGGTAGCAACGTTCTGCTCAGGACAAGCTATTTGATGATTGATGATGAATATTTGAGTCCTCCCACCAGGTCACTACTACTTTGTAGTGATGGGGAGCTTGCGCATCTCCATGATCCGACGTGATGTTGACCCCATTACCCATCGTGTGCCAACGGTCAATGATAAATACAGACCCAACATTGTATTAGATTATTTATTAAAATGACCTAGAAAGCTATGCTGACAAGAACTTTGCTTTTCTTTTTCTTCCGATCCAGAAGCACTTGATCTTTCAGCTCTTCGGCTCGGTGCCATGGACATCGTAACCCTTCGGTTCGGTGCCACGAACAACACAAATCTGGGAACATGTGCTTTTCTGCCAGCCCGCGGAATTGAACCACACTCACAAGGAACTTGTCCCCCGTCGTCCAACGCGCTACGAACACGCTGGCGGCGGGTTGCTTCTCGTAAGGACACACATGCCGCACATATTGAAGGACAGAACGAAAACAAAATGTGACCTCCTGGTTGGAGGTTCAGCCAGAAGCTAACATACATTTCTGTTTGTGTTTTTTGTTTTTTTCCGATCCAGAAGCACTTGAGCTTTTCAGCTCTTCGGCTCGGTGCCATGGACATCGTAACCATTCGGTTCGGTGCCACGAACACCGTAAATCTGGGGAATCTGTAGCTTTTTCTGCAATCCCGCGGAATTGAACCCACACACACAGAGGAATAGTCACCGTAGTCCAACGCGCTACGAACACGCTGGGCAGACGGGCATACATTTCTGTTAAAGAACAATGTGGTACGTAAACGGGTGCATTTTTCTGCATCGAGTGAAAGCAGCGAGGGTATTCAGACAACTGGTTTCACGAAGGAGGTAGATCATACCAGAAAGAAAGTCTCCATCAAGACGACTAATCTTCCAGCGCTCAATTCCACATCTCGTATCGGTTAGAACTTCACGATGGATAAAGTTAAGTTAATTGTTTTTGTTTACAGGACTTTGCGAATCAACCCCAGCTTTTTAACGCTGTTTGTCATTTTCCTAGGCATTATTACGTTCAGTAGTTTGCCATTGCTTTCTGAACGGGTGGTGCCATCGTCCTTGTTTTAAAAATCCACGCGAAACAATTTGCAACCAAATTGTTCGCAGCGTGTTCGAACTCAGAACGTCGGGGTTAATAGACCGAGTCACACGGATGGGAAAAGAAGGAATGAGCGCCCAAGAAATACGTGGAGACGAACGGTGGACAGAAAGTTTAAAGATTGTTGCCTGACATGGGAGACAATTAGTAGAAATATGACAGAACTGAAACATTGGAAATCTTTTGTGGAAGCTTTACGTGTCAAACGAAGCACGACAGGGATATCGATAGATATTTGACTCACGTGTGACATCAATATCAGACTTAGACATCGATCCTGGGCCCTGTATTCCTTATCGGTAGAACTTCCAAGCCGTGAAACTTGCTTTTTAGAATCGACCATCAAACTGAGCCTTTCAACAACAAAAAATAGAAGATATTTAGTTTATCGTGTTTTTCTTAACAGTTCGATCTACTAACATTGACTTCGATCTACTAACACTGGAAATCAGGTCAGGTTCTCTCTCAAACAGCGTCCGTACAAACAGAGACTAAATATTATAATACTTATATATAGATCCTTTGCGATCCTGCACATGATGTGGAAGTCCGCTGCCATCTCCACGAAAACAAAGCTCAGGATTTTCAGCTCAAATGTGAAGTCGGTGTTGCTGTATGGCTCGGAAACGTGGCGAGTCACTAGGGCAAATACAAATAAGATCCAGACCTTTGTCAACGGATGTTTGCGGCGGATTCTCAGATTGAGATGGTATGATAGAGTTACAAACACGGATCTGTGGATAAGAACAGGGCAGGAACCTATGATGACACAGGTCAAGAGGAGAAGATGGCGATGGATAGGCCATACCTTGCGGAAGACACAGTCGAGGGTCACTAGACAGGTGCTCGAGTGGAACCCACAGGGAAAACGAAAAAAGAGGACGCCCTAAGCAGACTTGGAGACGAGGTCTTATTGAGGAGCTGAAGAGTGCTCAATTGACCTGAGACCATAAAAAGAACAGCCAGAGACCGAGAAGAGTGGCGAACAACCGTAGAGGCCCTATGCTCCACGAGGAGCGGAGAGGATTGATGATATATATAGATATTTATCCGTGGAAACCTTCCATGTACATGTACTTATATATACACGTACAATTACATACATTTTTGTCTAATTTGTATTATATGTAATGAGCTCCAGCCGGTGCTACGGAGTTCGTGCACCGTTGACTGATCCTCCAACAGATCAGGCAAGAAAATATGCATACAAAAGAATCAGCGAGACACGTAAACCATCAGTATGCATTCCCTTCGATATCTGTTGGGGGAGACTGAGCTACCATTTCTGCGATGCTTTTTATTTAATATGGTAGCTTTCCTAGTTCCTACATTACTCGCCTCTTACGACATGCATTGTAGATCGCAGTGGTATTATTCTTTGCTTCCCTTGCTGCCCCGGGCACCACACAGGCAAGTTTATAATCTACGTTTGTTAGCATAACACATGATGATGATGAACGAACAACATTATAAATAAATCCAACACAATTAATTCATATTTACTTGAAAGATTGGACAAGAGATAAATATTTTTATTGTAAAACCGCTCGAAAAAACAGGATGTTAACGTTCAGAGCGAGTCTGGCGCCATAATTACCCGTATATAAACAACTTTCTAATGAAGACAAACAAGTCAAAATTTAGCACAACATGTAAACGGTTAAGAGTTGTAAACAAACAGTCTCAAGCACCACTTTGCGATAGAAAAGTGTCTGATGCCGTCATTACAGAGTCAGTCTGCACATACAATGAAAGACTCTTATTCCTAGAGTTATATTCGTGTTTAATGGATGGATAGACATGGACAGACAGATATACACATTTTAGGACGATCGAACATGTCTGATTTAAGATTGTTTGTTAGCCTGTCCGAACTTTCTATTGCAGCATTCGTTTAAAGTGAATGAAAATCGTGACATATCCTTCACAGGACTTGACCATCACCCACAGTAAACGCGTCGTAGATTTTCTACTCACCACTTATGCAATAGTTTGCATTGCTTTCTGAAAGGGAAGGTATATTTTCCGTTTGTAAACATAGACTGGAACAATTTTGATTTGAAACTTCCCGCCGCGGAGTTTGTGAGCCAGGTACTCATGGGTTGTGTTCCAGCTCACTACTGCTAAGCTACAGACGCCCACATATCCGTTTATACGTTTAAAATAGTGTGTACGTGTCTCCATCATCCATCTTGTTTGGTCAAATCAAATAGCTTGTCCTGAGTTGAACTTTGCCACGTTAAGTTCTTGAATTCTCTCTCTCTCTCTCTCTCTCTTTCTCTCTTCTCTCCCCATGTCAGATGTTGGAATCAGAGCGCTATCTTTCAAATTTTGTGTATAATTAATATTTAAATACAACTTATGTTTGCATCTTCTAAAACAATTCAAGTGCATAAATCAGACAATTGTTTGCATAATTTAAAAGCTAAATCGACGTAGGTGTTGGTAGTGACGGTAAGTACTATTTACATAGAAGATACGACATGAACCTTTGGAACGGACAGATGTGTTTTGTGAGTTGTCAACACGTACATCTTGTAACATCAACAATAAATATGTTTATACGTTTTCTACTTGGTTATCAAATATATATATAGAAGTTACGAATGAAAGCTATGAGACGGAAAGGAACCACCGCCTTCCTAGCCACCACCGGCCTTATAAGCCACCACCGGCTCATCCTGACACCACCATCAGAAGAGAGGATACCCCCCACCCCTTTAACATCTCTCTCTCTTTCTCTCTCTCATAAGTCAGATGTCATGCTTTCACATAGCTGCTATTTTCAAATCATCTGTCACGTACAAATTCCAACTTCTTCGGAAATCTATCTCTTCTCTTTGCCAGGATACCAGGATTCAAACCGACAACATTCAGAGTGCAATGCAAACTGCGAAGACCCTCAAAATTGTTTTCAAACTCATATCAGCCCCCCACCGCACCCCCTCTCTCTCTTTTTCGCTTTTCAATTCCACTCACCGCCCCTGCATACTTAACGAGCCTTGCCTACTTAAAGTACTATTTCATTCATGCATATATGAGCCACTTCACTAATCAAATGTGACATCCCACTCATAACTAAATTAACGATTTGACACGCCGATACTCGCACTATTTCCCGTGCCTCTTTAAAACCGAATTCTATTTTCATCAAACACCTCCACTCACTTCACCACCATCCTTCAATGCCTTAACGATCATTAACAACTTCCTTCATCATCATCATCTTCCCAACACCTTACACGCCCTCATCACAGATGTCAGATAAACGGTTTATATTCTACTAGAAAACTGTCTAAAAAAGTAAAGAAGACAGGTCTTATATATGTTTAAAATTTCTTCTTCTTCTTCTGTGTTCTCACTAGATTGGGATTTTAGATTCTCTAATAAAGGAAGCCGTCTGCCTCAGATTATCAGCCACACCATACAGTTTGTCTTCTGCTTTCTCACTAGATTGGGATTTCAGATTCTCTAATAAAGCAGCCGTCTGCCTCAGATTATCAGCCATGCCATACAGTTTGTCTTCTGCGTTCTCACTAGATTGGGATTTCAGATTCTCTAATAAAGGCAGCCGTCTGCCTCAGATTATCAGCCATGCCATACAGTTTGTCTTCTGCGTTCTCACTAGATTGGGATTTCAGATTCTCTAATAAAGGCAGCCGTCTGCCTCAGATTATCAGCCATGCCATACAGTTTGTCTTCTGCGTTCTCACTAGATTGGGATTTCAGATTCTCTAATAAAGGCAGCCGTCTGCCTCAGATTATCACCAATGCCATACAGTTTGTCTTCTGCGTTCTCACTAGATTGGGATTTCAGATTCTCTAATAAAGGCAGCCGTCTGCCTCAGATTATCAGCCATGCCATACAGTTTGTCTTCTGCGTTCTCACTAGATTGGGATTTCAGATTCTCTAATAAAGGCAGCCGTCTGCCTCAGATTATCAACCATGCCATACAGTTTGTCTTCTGTTCTCACAGATTGGGATTTCAGATTCCTAATAAATGTGCAGCCGTCATGACTAGATTATCATGCATGCCATACGTTGTCTTCTGCGTTCTCACTAGATTGGGATTTCAGATTTCTAATCAAAGCAGCCGTCTGCCTCAGATTATCCACCTTATGCATCATTGTCTTCGCGTTCTCACTATTGGATTTCCGATCATCTAATAAGGCAGCCTCTGCCAGATTATCAGATGCCATACAGTTTGTCTTCTGCGTTACTCACTGTTGGATTCAGATTACGTACAAAGCAGCGTCTCTAGATTATCAGCCATGCCATACTTTGTCTTCTGCGTTCTCACTAGATTGGGATTTAGATTCTCTAATAAAGGCAGCCGTCTGCCTCAGATTATCAGCCATGCCATACAGTTTGTCTTGCGCTACTGATGGGATTTCTTTCTTGAACGTCTGCCTCAGATTATCAGATCATAAGTTTGTTTCTGCTTCCCCAGTTGGTTCATTCTCTTCAGCCCTGCTAGATTATCACCTGATCAGTTTGTCTGACCTGTGAGTGGCCTTATCTCAAGTGCATGTTGGGTACCGTAGAATCCGTTTCCCTTTCCTCATTGCAGTAGGATCGTTGGTATCTGTATTTATGCGGCAATCTCCGGCAGATGCACCGTTCTTATCCTTCTCATTGCGAGGATTGCACTTTCCCTTAGCAGTTGACTTCGCATCAGGCACCCGATTTCATCCAAATCACTTAGTGGCATCTTACGACATGCGTGGCAGGTAACAGTGGTTCCATTCTTACACCCCAAATTTGGGCCCAAGTAACCACTCAGGCGTGTTTAAGATTTGAACAAGAACAACACAGAATTTGGCATACATTTTAGAAGCGAAGTCATTATGCACGACAAAGTTGAAGTAGCTACGCAGAATGCTGTGAGTATCAAGAAGAGACCGGCTTAGAAATGAAAACATCAGGGAAAAAGTGGACATGAGTACTGGACTTCATCAAGAAACAACTTAATTAAATGCTTCTGCCACATAAACAGATTACCAACAGAAATTGCACCTCAAAAAGCAATGCTACTTCGATACAGTAATACAAAGCAAAGGTGGACCTCAGAGATAACAGAGGCGACGAAAAAACACTGCTTATGAAACGCACATAAAAGCCCATTCTATAAATCTATTCTTATCTTGACGTTGTGAGACAAAACAGTATTAGAGAAAGGAAAGAAGTAATTACTGACAAGTTTGGAAAATAGTCACGTTAAACCTAACAAACCTACCACTAACACATTACTCTGCTTGTTTACTTTTGAAATGATGAAATCTTCTCTCTCTTTCTCTCTCTCTCTCTCGCTCTCTTTGCCTTTTTACCCCGGATTGGGCATAGGCCCTCAACCAACTCATGCCAAGTCTTCCTATCTCTAGCTATCTCCTGCAGCTCCCTCCAGCTCTTCTTTATATTGTTGATCTCCACCTCCAAATCTCATCTCCATGTATTTCTCGGCCTCCCCTTCTTTCGCTGTCTCGGCGGGTTCCAGGCAAGGACCCTTCTTGTTACATTCCACTCCGGTTTTCGTAAAGTGTGTCCTATACAGCGCCAGCGTCTTTTTTAACCTGTTCGTTTACTGGAATCTGTCTTGTTCTCTCCATAAGTTTCTCATTTGTGACCCGATGAAATCTTATTGAACACATTTACTACCAACAACAAGATTCAAGTGGTTCGGCCATCTAATGAGAATGAAACCACAATTACTACCATCAAGTGCCTACAATAATCGACGCTCAGGGCGCAGAACACGATGCAGGCCAAGAACACGATGCAGGCCAAGAACACGATGCAGGCCAAGAACACGATGGATAGATAACATTTCATAGTCACTGCGAAAGCATGGACTGACAACGTCAAGCGCAACACACCTGGCACAAGATAGAAATTAAATCTCCCCACGACGCTTCACGGCAAATAGGGTTAAGATAAGATAAGATAACAAAGTCAACACCGAGGTGTCATCTCCGTCATGCATACCTGCCAAATTGTGCTAAAGTGTATGGTTATTATGTCAATGGACACAAATTAGTACATATGAGTAACTGTGGGATCTTCTGAAGAGTTTCACACCCGAGTGGTTTACCGGGTCCCTAATTGGGGGTGTAAAGAATAGAACCACGGTTACCTGCCAAGCATGTCGTAAGAGGCGACTAAGGAAGTTTGGCTGAAATCAGATGCACGTGTCTTAAACATGTAGAAGTCTATGCGTTTAGGGGCCTACCAAACCAATGTGCAACGTATACACGTTCTTGGCAAAGATCAAACATATCACAAAGAGTGATTAAAATTGATCGTAAAGAATGAACGCAAAGAAGAAGAAGAAGAATTTCAGGGTTGTGAATCCCACTCGCTGACCAGATTGAGAGGTTGGCGTCGATATTGGTGCAGCCCGAAAGAGCGACATACCAAATATGTGAAGAGATTGATTAATCAAAATAGCACCGGACACTGCTAGATTTGTTGAGGCGGAAATCGAAGAACCTATGGACATGTCCGGAGTGACACGGGGATAGTATTCATAAAACTGATCTTTGTCTTCTTTGCGTTTGTTCTTTACGACCAATTTTAATCACTCTTTGTGATATGTTTGATCTTTGCCAAGAACGTGTATACGTTGTACATTGGTTTGGTAGTCCTAAACGCATAGACTTCTACATGTTTAGGACATGCCCATCCAATTTCCCCCAAACCTCCTTAGTCGCCTCTTACGACATGGTGGCAGGTAACAGTGGTTCTATTCTTTACACCCCAAATGTGGGCCCCGGTAACCACTTGGGCGAGATAACTGATAACTGTGGGATTCTACAAACAGAAAAACCCCACTTTAAGGTATCACATCTGTAGTTATACTGTAGTATGGTATCAGATCTGTAGTTATACTGTAGTATGGTATCAGATCTGAAGTTATACTGTAGCATAGTATCACATCTGAAGTTATACTTTAGCATAGTATCACATCTGAAGTTATACTGTAGCATAGTATCAGATCTGTTTGGTCATATCGAGAAAGTCACAGCTGACTCATACCAAGTAGATAAAGTAAGCGAGAAAGGGCCTAAAGATGAACGAATTACTTCATTGACAACGGGTTTTGCCCCCTATGGCTCGGTTTCTCTCCACAAAACTGACATGCTCAATGGCCAATTGTATTGAATAAAGCACAAACTTCGTAGCTCCGTTCATCACTTACGCCATCACTTGCAAACGGTGTGACAAGACATATCGGCGAAACAAGCAAATTTCATAGTGACCGTTTCAGCCAATACTTGCGTGATATACGCCAATACTTGCGTGATATACGCCAATACTTGCGTGATATACGCCAATACTTGCGTGATATACGCCAATACTCTGTGACCCCTGTAGCCACGCATTTCAATGGAACTGACCATTTGGAGCTCGCGATGTCCAAGTCACAGATCCGATCATGTTCCTCTAATGATCGAAGTCGATTTGCTCTTGAGAATCGTTTAATTTCTTTATATGGTACCTTGCGACCTCATGGACTCAACGCTCTACATTCCTATGCTTCTTAGAACTTTCTCTTCTCATACTATATACTCTATATGTGTATATGTTAAATGTATATAAGTTATATATTTGATTTTTTATTGTTTCTTTTCTTCTTTTCCACTTCTAGTTTTTTGTTGCATTTATTTCGTTATCCGTTTTTAGTCACAGATTTTCATTTTAATACCGTTGGGATGTCTCTATCGTAGTCTATATGTAGTGTGTTGTGAAATGCGTCACTCCTGTTGTATCCTTTGCTTGATAGAGGCCTTTTGGTCGAAACGTTGCTGTGTATTGTTATTGTTTTGTAATTTGTAAAACTACAGTACTTTGCTAACACGTATTTCGCCATTGCTACATAGTTTTACTGCAGTCTTCCTTATATCGAGATGAAGTGGTACCTAGAAAATCAACGACTCGTTTACTGTGCTTAATGGCGATGTGCCGTCAAAGGATGGGTCACGATTTTCATTTTCAGGATGGCTAACTTGAAGATAAAGAATTACAAGAAGATTAGGTTGGGGATCTCTGTGGCTAAGTGGTTACGCCCTTGGTTTGCGAGTCGAAAGTTGTAGGTTCAAATTCGTATTGCGCCTGTCTGTTCACGAGTGCATTTTTTCAGAGCCTCCTTGGATTGTTGCCGGAAGTACGGAGTTCATGCTTTGTGCAATCACGGCCTTCTCTATAAGTTTTCTTATAGAGAAGGCCGTGTCTAATACTCTTAGCAGGGCGGATATTTCTGCGGAGAGGGACCGAGCCATATGGGGTCAAACCCGGTGCAATGAAGTCAATCCTACGGCTTAAAAAACCCCTTTAAGAAAATTATGAGGATGAATACAGAAGATTATGAACAAGTAAAGGAAGAAGAAGAAAAATGAAACAAGAAGATGTGAATAAATAGACAAGCTGTATATCGACTAATAAATGTCTGTGTGAAGGAATGTAAAGAAACGGATGTGTATGTTTGTCAGTCTGTCTGTCTTTCTGTATGAATGTGGTCTCTGTTAGCTGAAATCCACAAATCGAATAAATCTTCACCACCGACAGACGAGTTGAATCAGACGTCGATAGGACGCCATTTTTATTTTCTATAGATGTCCCAGCATTCACTGCCTAAAGGCAGTTCAGTTCCGGTATTTCCTAAAAACTAAGAGGGATAACTCGATATTCTGCATTTGTTTTAGCTAGAGTTGCCTGCTCATGTTGACAGAGTTATGGGAGTAGAGATATCGTCTTTTCCGACATATTTTTCTTTCATTGCGTTTTTTTCTTTTCATCGAATTTTATTTCGCTTTTCTGTCGCTCCCGTTTATTCATGCCCATCTTTCTTTTCTAAGGTTTTAGAGCTGGTCAATTTTCTCGATAAAATGAAACATTTTGGTGAGATTTGATGCGCATGTTGAGTTTTTTCCTGTGGAGTTATATTTCTTAAGTGTTGTCAGTTACCACCCAGATGAGATAACAGATCAAGACACACGCTAAAACTCTCAACCTGTTCAAGTCCATAAATCCAGCATGTGAAGGAGAAAGTTTTATCTCTCTCTTCTTTCTTTCTTTCTTTCCTTCTCTTCCTCTCTATTCTCCTTCTTATTTCTTTATCTTGTGCTTCTCTGCTTTTTTTATGTTAGGGGCTGCAGGTTTAACTGATGATCGGTTTCCGAGATAGTGCACGATCGGTCTCTTGATACGATGTGATATTGCGGAGTTTTAAGATGTCTGTAACTCAATCAATCTTTTTGTTTCTTAGTCTACCCTTACCTTTTGATCAGGGCGACCGTCATTAAGGCCAGTGGGGCTCTGCCCACCAAAAACCGAAGGAGGAATAACTTCTAGAAAAGACAAATAATAGTAAATACTCAAAAACCATGATTTTTCCGAAAATTTGTGCCTGGCCCCACCAAAAAAATGGCCACCAGCCGCCACTGCTTTTGTTGATTCTATATTCAGGTTGTACGTTCTTGCAACTGGTTTATTCAGGTTCATTCTAACCAAGTGGAATAACCATTTTAGTTTTTTTCTCTAACTTTATATATATGTATATAATATTAATAATAATAATAATAATAATTCCTCTCCTACCGTTTTACGTTACATAGGGCCTGCAGGCAATTTCTTTATACCGCTCTGACCTGGGCAACTCGCTCAATCTCCTCCATGGAACTGAAACCGATATTTCTTGCCTCTCTCAGCAAAGTTCGTTTCAGGGTCTCCTTAGGTCGACTCTCTTTCTTGAACCCTTTGCATCCCACTTCAATGCCTGCTTTGATATTCTTGATCATTTCTCCTCAAGGTGTGCCCAACATATCTCCATCTTCTCTTTCTTATAACAGTTGTCACTAGTGGTTGACCAGACATGTCTCTGATTTCATCACTTCTCATGAATTCGTTCCATTTTATAGTCATTATTAGTGCAGACATCTTATATGTATATGGGTGTGGTGGTGGGACGGATTTGGACACTTCATAAAACGAATAGAATAGAGCAAACAGTTGTGGGTTCAATTCCCATATTTGAGCAACTCATATAACCATAGTTGGGAATGTAGGAAAGGGAATCAACGCAAGAATTGGAATTGCAGCTGTAAAATTTAGATCCTTGGACAAATTCATGATAAAAGTTGGTTCATCAGTCTAGGCGGGTTCGAGAGAGAGAGAGATCCTTGGACAACATTTGTAGGTCATCTCCTTCTTCTTTTTCAAACGCTCCATATCGACCACCTGTTAAACCACTCTGTGTGATTTGTATGTGATCTGAGACTAAGAGCGATTTTACGTTCTGCCAGTTATGCACCTACAAGTAGGCCAGCACATCCGATGCTTTTTATTTACTAGGGTAGCTTCCCAAGGTCCTACATCAGTCGCCTCTTTCGACATGCCTTGTAGGTCGCAGTAGTACTATTCTTTGCTCCTTTCGCGCCCCGGCAACACAAAGGCGGCACGTTTACTGAATTACAAACCTACTCAAACACACACACACGCACACGTTGAATCGTTTTCCTGCTAAACTTAAACACTTACTCACACATATGCACACTAACACAAACTACCACTCACTCATTCACTTAAAACAAACTCGCTCATACGCTCAGCATTAGGTCTAACTAATGAAGCCATTCCCGAAATCTTACTCGTGTATCGCCTAACTATCGCTCTACCACTTAACGAATCACACAGTTCATTCAAAGCTAATGGCGATGTGGTCTGTTGACTATCAGTAGGATTGAGAAGTAGTAGACGCTGTCACTATGTCACGAAGAGATGGTGTCACAATTCTTCCTATGTTTGTTATCGTCCTTCTCCATTATTCTTCTTCACCCTTCGCGATCAGGGAGGCATAGGTCCACAACCAGAGCCTTCCAAGCCCGCCTATCCAAGACCGTCTTCGCTTCATGAGTCCTTCCTTGTTGGGTCCTCCTTCTTCTTCCTAGAAATACGAGCTATGAGTTTTCCTGGTTATGGTTTCTGTAGCTATCTAGTGGTTTTTTTACGGGATGGAGTAGCTAACCCCACGCTCAACCTCCTTACTCGCCTCTTACGTGGCAGGTAACAGTGGTTCTATTCTTTACAGCCCAATTTGGGCCCCAGTATCATTCTCCATTACCGGACAATATATTTCAGCTCGAGTGTAAAGTTCCTGATATTTATCCCTTTTACTCCGCAATAGATAAGTTTGGCCTCTGGCCGATGGATTAGAGCGCGGCTCCGATGCAGGAGACCCGTGTTCAATTCACGGTAAGGCCAAGGATTATTTTCTGGTGTGGGCATAAACGAAGAAAAAATCATAACCTGAAGAGCAACGCGGCGACTGCACTAGCCTTGCGACCATTACGTTCATCGGGCTCTCGTCCTACCTGTCCTACCCCGCCCTAATACGCGGTACTACATACGTAACGGAGAGCCGCTGTAGCGTAGTTGTTAGTGAACTCGCTTCGCAAGGCTGGTGGTCTGGGTTCAGCTCCCGTGGAATTTTTCCCGACCGCGACGGCTCTCAGGTCGCCCTAGCCTCAACTGGGTACCAGACATCTGGGAAAGTAAAGGCGGCCGGCGTGATGCTGACCACATCACCCATCGTGCGACGACGGTCAATGAAAAATACAGGCCTAACACTGTATTGACATATATACCACGAGGTATGAAAGGGTTCCTTTACTTTTACTTTTTACATTTTTTTTTTTTGACTGGTTTTTTTTTACTCCACAATTATTGTGTACCCCCGGAGAGAGTATACTGGCTTTGTGTCATCATGCAACGAGCCAGTATACCAGCTTAGAAGTACGAATGGGTTAAACTCAAATAACTATTATACAGCCCAGAGAAAATTCTATACAATTTATTAACTCTTACAGTAACACAATCTAAGTAACAAGACGTTCTGACAGCTGCAGTTCTCAGAAACCAAAATATTAATTGTAATAAATATTATCCGCAAAATTTATTTAATTATTTATGTATAATTATGTGGTAGAATGGGGGCGTCAGTAGCTTAAGCGATAGTGAACTCGATCACAGCCCAAGAGTACCTGGATCAAATTCTGCGTGGGCAAATTTGTTTCCGTGGATTTTTAAGAACGGTAAAATAGACTCCGCCGTTCAGAAAGCAATGGCAAATTACTGAACATATAAGTGGTGCCTAGAAAATCGACGAAGATTCGTTTATAATGGTTGATGACTAAGTCTCTTTTAATTTCCACACCTCTACCTCTCTCTCTCTCTCTTTATGGTACCTTCGCCTCTTTCAACCTCCATAAAAGTCTTCACACTCTCTCAGTACCTCTCCCATCTCTTTTATAGTGTGCTATATCCCCGTCACTCTCTATCTCTCTCTCTCTCTCTCCCTCGACATATGTATCTCTCTCTCTATAAGGTTTTCTCTCTTTCAATGGATAAATAATATATCTAACGTGGATTCTCCGAAAGGAGTTAATTCTTATTTTTCATGTTTGTTGACCTATGCACTCTGATATAACTAACACAAGAACCATCCTTGGGTTGAAACGAGCGTGTCTCTGCTTAAAGAGAAGACTTGAATACCCTACCTAACAGACAACTTATCTCTGTTTTATTATCTTTATCTATCTCTCGTATTATCTTCATCTTTCTCTCGTATTATCTTCATCTTTCTCTCGTATTATCTTCATCTTTATCTCGTATTATCTGCATCTTTCTCTCGTTATATTAGATGTGTACATGTATTGTTATATTAGATGCGTACATATATGGTTATATTAGATGTGTACATGTATTGTTATAGTAGATGTGTACATGTATTGTTATTTTAGATGTGTACATATATCGTTATATTAGATGTGTACATATATCGTTATATTAGATGTGTACATATATCGTTATTTTAGATGTGTACATATATCGTTATTTTAGATGTGTACATGTATTGTTATTTTAGATGTGTACATATATCGTTATATTAGATGTGTACATATATCGTTATATTAGATGTGTACATATATCGTTATATTAGATGTGTACATATATCGTTATTTTAGATGTGTACATGTATTGTTATATTAGATGTGTACATATATCGTTATATTAGATGTGTACATATATAGTTATATTAGATGTGTACATATAACGTTATTTTAGATGTGTACATGTATTGTTATATTAGATGTGTACATATATCGTTATATTAGATGTGTGCATATATCGTTATATTAGATGTGTACATATATCGTTATATTAGATGTGTACATGTATTGTTATATTAGATGTGTACATATATCGTTATATTAGATGTGTGCATATATCGTTAAATTAGATGTGTACATATATCGTTATATTAGATGTGTACATATATTGTTATATTAGATGTGTACATATATGGTTATATTAGATGTGTACATATATCGTTATATTAAATTATTAGAATTATTAGAATTCATGAGAAGTGATGAAATCAGAGAAATGTCTGGTCAACCACTAGTAACATCTGTTATAAGAAAGAGAAGATGCAGATATGTTGGACACACCTTGAGGAGAAATGATCAACGAATATCAAAGCAGGCATTGAAGTGGGAGGCAAAGGGTTCAAGAAAGAGGACGACCTAAGGAGACTCTGAAACGAACTTTGCTGAGAGCGGCAGGAAATATCGGTCTCAGTTCCATGGAGGAGATTGAACGAATTGCCTAGGTAGAGCGGTATGAAGAAATTGCTTGCAAGCCCTATGTAACGTATAACGGTACGATATAAATTATTATTATTATATATATATATATATACAGTTGTTACATGAGATATATACGTGTATTTTGTATATCAGTATTTCTGTGTCCAAATTCTTATTTACATCATGTCCCACGTTGTGACATTTGCACCCGTAAATGACACTGTCTCTATTCGTTCTTAATTATCTCCCCTCATTTCTGAATGGAATAGACCAGAATACAAATGAGCTCTGCCCGGCGGTTCTCGCGTTCTCAACCAGGGAATCTCAAACATCTTGGGAATCGTTGCCATGTAAACGGTAAGGTACTCGCCTCACACTCTAAAAGTATCTGATTCTCGTCCAGTATGAAGCCAAAGGGAAAGAGTGGGCGGGTGGGTGGAGGACAGGCAGGCGGACGCCGGATGGTTGGACGGAGGAACGGACGGGCGAACGGATGGGCGAATGGACGGGCGGATGGGCGGTCGGACGGGCGGATGGACGGACGGACGGGTGGATGAACGGACTGGTGGAAGGACAGTCGAATGGACGGACGTGCGTACGGGAGGATGGACGGACGGCGGGATGGAAGTATGTAGATTGACTAACAGACAAATAAACCAAGCAAAAGAACCTACATTGACAAATCGACGAACACACATCAAGATAAACCGACAGATGTCTGAATAAAAGATACAATAACATTGAAACAGATAGTTATAATTATGGAACCACGCTGTATAAAAGAAAATAAAAAAACAAAAATTGCAGAAAAATCAGCACAGAAATAATCAAGACTCATTCCTTTCATCCCAACAATTTCGAATCCCATAATGTCGCGCATGCGCAAACCGTCTCGATTTTTGCCCACTCTCAGAATTGAAGATCGAAATGTCCCCTCAGCTTTGCCTCCCGTTTCAGATGAGTTAAATTTAGTCCTTAAAATGAAGATTTCCAGGCAATCAATAGTCCCTTCTGATGTCCCTTCTTGTAATTGGTGCAATTTTGTCCTTGTCGATATTCCCAGAATATTCGAGTTTCTTTTCTCCTTAATTCTGTTGTATGTTTTCTTTTTATTTATTGTACGCGCTTTAGATTTTCGATGCCTTTTTCTAGATTTTCTCCTTTTTTTCTGGAACGCGAGTTGAAGAGTTTAGCGAGAGAAAGAAAATGGAAAAAGATACAAAATAAATATGAAAGTAGTTGAATTAAAAATAGAGGATTAAGTTTAATTTAGAGAAAGAAACGAAAATGAAAATGGATGAAAAATGTTCAAATCGATAATGATCGTTAATTTATATTATTTTTTTATTTTATCTTCGGACAGGGTGGGAAAAGAAGAGGAATAGAACTCAAATGTTGAATTAAGCAAATGATAAATTAAATTGATGAAATTTAAAAAAATGAAGAATAAAGGATTCCAATGATAACAGAACGAAATAGAATTATTTCTTGACGATTCAAAAAGGGGTTCAGTATTTCTGTGGGACGTACGAGAAAAATTCAGTAATTAATTCGAAATTTTCTGGAGCTTTTTTTGTCTGAATGAGGTATTGAAGAATTCTCTCTCTCTCTCTCTCTCTCTCTCTTTCTCTTTCTCTCGCCTGTGACGCCCTTGGCCCTTAGGGCAGCAACAAATGCGTACAAGTTCTCTCTAGCTCTACTCTGTGCCGTCCTCTGTATTGTGTTCCAGCTGTGATTCATTTTTGTTTCGGCTTTCAAAATTTCCAGTCATATGAGCCAATAACTCTGGTAGCCCTTCATGCCGGTGTATAGGTAGTGTCCTCGTTGCGGTTTCCGTAAAAGGAAGATCTGTAACAGGGTGTGATTGTTAGTCCCAAGCCACACCCGCAACCTGGAGTACCAGGAAGCCATATTTAGTCTGATCCCTCCTCGGTGATATGTCCGGGTTGCATGACCCTGCCAGGAACATAGCAAAATTGGGGGACTCTATGGCTAAATGGATAAGCCCTTGCCTTGCGAGTCGAATTTCGAGGGTTCGAATCCGGACCGTACCGTTCTGTTAACAGGTGCTTTATTTTTTCCCAGAAACCACTAGGATTATTACCGGAGCTCGTGATTTGTGCAGTACTCTCGGCAGGTGGCGTACTTTTTCTGCGGAGGGGGACCGAGCTATATTGGATAAAACCCGGTGCAATGACATCAATCCTTTGATTTTAAAAATTCCTTTGTAAAAATACAGTGAAGAATAGAATAAGGTGAAGAACGATAGTTGCAGCCCTTTTCCTTTGCTCCGCTTGGATCACTTAAACTTAGTAGCATATAGTATCATTTGTTTCGTTATTCTATGATAAGATTAAAACAAATTTTTTTATTATAATGAACATGACCCCGTGACATGAAATTCTTCAGTTCGTGAAGTTTATTAACAGCCTGAGCCGCCATTTTTAGACGCTGGAAATCACCATGGAGATCAACACAAGTGCGGATTGTGTCATATATGTAATCAATCACTTTGGAATGTTCATGTTTGTGTTCAGACGATCTTGACAGATTGCCGAGTCTAACAGGGCTCTGTGAAACGACAGATCTCTATCTAGATGACTTGTTCTTTTAATAAAGTACTGGGGAATTTAACAACATAGAATATATTTATCTACACGTTCTGTTACAAGTCGGGTAACTCTATATTATGTTTCACAGGTTCAACGTTAATCTGTTTCTATATCGATCCGTTGACGAAGGATTCTGATGAATAGAAAAATATAATAAAGCTGGCTATTTTTAGTCTCTCTGCGATCATCATGATCATCATTATCAGGTTCCGTGTCGGCTGGCGTAGGCGATCAATTATCTCCACTTCTTCTTCTTCGAACGCCCAATATCGACCACTCTTTATGATTTGTATGTGCTCTGAGTCTAGGAGCGATTGCACATTGTACCAGTTATACGCATACAATTAGGCCAGCATATCCGATTTCTGTGCTGCTTTTTATTTACTAGGGTAACTTCCTTCTGTACATTTTTTACCGATTTACAATGGGGGAAATATGATTCCAGAGCTAAGGTACGCAGACGACACAGTACTACTCTCAAATATTGCCACCAGCTTGGAACATCTAGTTCGGACTGTCAAGAAGTACAACGAAGATCATAACTTTTTTCTGAATATATAAAAAACTAAAATTATGTCCACCGACAAAGCAAAATCTCAACAAAAAATTACCATCAATACTGAAGACATTGAGATCGTCACATATTTTGAATATCTTGGCTCTATAATTACCAACAATGGAGATTGTATGAAAGAAGTTAGAAGAAGGCTAGCCATGGCTTTCTAGAGGTTTGTCAGCATGAAGAAACTATGGCATGACACAAGCAAAGAAACAAAAGTAAGATTTCTGAGAACATGCATATTCCTGTGTCAACATATGGATGTGAATCGTGGACCATAACAAAAACATTACAAAACAAAATTGAAGCTTTTGAAACAAGGTGCTATAGAAAAGTTCTTAGAACATCCCGAACAGAGAGGAGAAAAAACAAAAACAGCATAGACGACCTGAATATCAAAGAGCATTGGCTCATAAATAACATCATGTCCCGGAAGATGAAATATTTTGACCACATTAAACGTCACAGTGGTCTGAAGAGAACTGTGATGGATGGCATGGTTCCTACATAACGAGGCAGGGAAGACCAAAACGAAGGTGACAGCAGGACATCAAAGAAACCATGAACACGACGCTGGAAGAGACAGGAGAACTTCCAAGAGACAGAGAGCTTTTCAGACGGGCTGTGATGAATGCGACGTACCGCAACGAACATGCTACTACTTGATTTGAGATTTCTTAGGTCCTACATTAGTCGCCTCTTACGACATGGCATGGTCGCAGTGGTACTATTATGTGCTTCACTTGTGGGTCCCGGCACTACATGGGCGAATCATCAACCATAGTAAATGAGTCATCAATTTTCTAGGCAGCAGTTATACGTTCAGTAGTGTGCCTTTGCTTTCTAAACGATGAGGTATATTTTTACCGTTCGTAAAAATACACGGGAACAAATCTTCAAAATATCCCGGTGCGGAGTTTGAACCTGGTACTTGTGGATGGTGGTCACGAGCACTACCACTAGGTTACAGACTCCCAAGAGAGCCGTTACAGTTGGAAATCATCGCACTTCGGTGAGAAACCATGTGTGCTCCGAACTCTTTCTTACACAGGAAGATCTCAGCTGCCGTGCACAATCTCCAGCATCGCTAGGTACTTGATCTAACTTTGAAGACAAGATATTTTTGTAGAAATTGTATATTTGTTCATTTCTAATGAATTTAGCACGGGCATCGGCTTTCCAGCCTGTTCTTCTCGATTTTGAACAGCCAATGGTTCCTTTACGTGCTAAAATTGAACACGGGACCTACATTTTATCATCCGTCTCCGATAGGACTAGGAAGTCGATCTCACCTACATTGATATCAGTGATCTTTGTAAAAAAAAATCCAGATGACTCCACAAGGGAGCGAACCAGGTACCTTTGGCACGAGAGATGATCACTTAACCTCTACGCCACAGAGACCCTAATTTCCCAGAGAGAAAGAGTGAAGAGGAGAGAAAGCGAGAGTGAAAGAGAGAGAAAGCGAGAGAGAAAGAGTGAAAGAGAGAAAGAGAGAGAAAGAGTGAAAGAGGAGAAAGCGAGAGTGAAAGAGGAGAGAAAGCGAGAATGAAAGAGTGAAAGAGGAGAGAAAGCGAGAGAAAGAGTGAAAGGAGAGAGAGAAAAGAAAAAGTGAAAGAGGAGAGAAAGCGAGAGAGAAAGAGTGAAAGAGGAGAGAAAGCGAGAGAGAAAGAGTGAAAGAGGAGAGAAAGCGAGAGAGAAAGAGTGAAAGAGAGAGAAAGCGAGAGGAAAAAGTGAAAGAGGAGAGAAAGCGAGAGAAAAGAGTGAAAGGAGAGAAAGCGAGAGAGAAAGAGTGAAAGAGGAGAAGCGAGAAGAAAGAGTGAAAGAGGAGAGAAAGCGAGAGAAAAGGAAAGAGGAGAAAGAGAGAGAAAGAGTGAAAGAGGAGAAGAGAGAGAAAGAGTGAAAGAGAGAGAAAGCAAGAGAAAGAGTGAAAGAGGAGAGAAAGCGAGAGAGAAAGAGTGAAAGAGGAGAGAAAGCGAGAGAGAAAGAGTGAAAGAGGAGACAAAGCGAGAGAGAAGGAGTGAAAGAGGAGAGAAAGCGAGAGAGAAAGAGTGAAAGAGGAGAGAAAGCGAGAGAGAAAGAGTGAAAGAGGAGGAGAAGCGAGAGAGAAAGAGTGAAAGAGGAGAGAAAGCGAGAGAGAAAGAGTGAAAGAGGAGAGAAAGCTAGAGAGAAGAGTGAAGAGGAGAGAAAGCAGAGAGAAAGAGTGAAAGAGAGAGAGAAGAGAGAGAGGAGAGAAAGGTGAAAGAGGAGAGAAAGAGTCAAAGAGAGAGAAAACGAGAGAAAAGAGTGAAAGAGGAGAGAAAGAGTGAAGAGAGAGAAAGCAGAATGAGGAGAAGGAGTGAAAGAGGAGAGAAAGAGTGAAAGAGAGTGAAAGCGAGAGAGAAAGAGTGAGAGAGAAAACGAGAAAGAGTGAAAGAGAGAAAAACAGGAGTGAAAGAGGGAAAAAACGAGAGAGAAAGAGTGAAAGAGGAGACAAAGCGAGAGAGAAAGAGTGAAAGAGGAGAGAAAACGAAAGAGAAAGAGTGAAAGAGGAGAGAAAAGAGATAGGAAGAGTGAACGAGGAGAGAAAGCAGAGAAAGCGTGAAAGATTGAGAAAGCGAGAGAGAAAGCGTGAAAGAGAGAGAAAGCGAGAGAGAAGAGTGAAAGAGGAGAGAAAACGAGAGTGAAAGAGGAGACAAAGCGAGAGAGAAAGAGTAAAATAGGAGAGAAAACGAAAGAGAAAAAGTGAAAGCGGAGAGAAAACCAGAGAGAAAGAGTGAAAGAGGAGAGAAATCAAGAGAGAAGAGTGAAAGAGAGAGAAAAACAGAGTGATAGAGGAGAAAACGAGAGAGAAAGAGTGAAGAGAGAGAAAACGAGAGATAAATAGTGAAAGAGGAGAGAAAGAGTCAAAGAGGAGGAAAAGAGAGAGAAAGAGTGAAGGAGAGAAAGCGGGGAAAGAGTGAAAGAGGAGAGAAGGAGAGAAAGAGTGAAAGGAGAGAAAGCGAGAGGAGGGAGAGAAAGAGTCAAAGAGGAGAGAAAAGAGAGAAAGAGGAAAGAGGAGAGAAAGAGTGAAGGAGAGAAAGCAGAATGAGAGAGGAGAGAAAGAGTGAAGAGGAGAAAGAGTGAAAAGAGAGAAAACAGAGAGAAAGAGTGAAAAAAGGTGAAAGCAGAGAGAAAGAGTGAAAGATGAAGAAAGCGAGAAAGAGTGAAAGAGGAGAAAAATGGGAGTGAAAGAGGGGAAAAAACGAGAGAGAAAGAGTGAAAGAGGAGACAAAGCGAGAGAGAAAGAGTGAAAGAGGAGAAAAGAAAGAGAAGAGTGAAAGAGGAGAAAAAGAGATAGGAAGAGTGAGCGAGAGAGAAAGCGAGAGAGAAGAGTGAAAGAGGAGAGAGAAGCGAGAGAAAGAGTGAAAGATTAGAAAGCGAGAGAAAGCGTGAAGAGGAGAGAAAGCGAGAGAAAGAGTGAAAAGGAGAGAAAACGAGAGTGAAAGAAACAAACGAAGTGAAAGAAAGAGTAAAAGGAGAGATAACGAGAGAAAGAAAGAATGAAAGAGGAGAGATAACGAGAGAGAAAGAAGAATGAAAAGGAGAAAGCGAAGTGAAAGAGGAGAGAAAGCGAGATGAAAGGGAGAGAAAGCGAGTGAAGAAAGCGAGAGTGAAGAGGAGAAAACGAGAGTGAAATGTTGAAGAGAAAACAACCCTGTTTTCTTTTAGTTAAAAATCTATTGACAATATGCAATGACATTTATGTAGGCCTTTCAACAAACTCATTAAACGGGAACACATACCCAACTTTAAGAATATGACTGATTGTGCGTGCACGTATCAGGACCGGTCTTGAACGTGTCATTGTTTGCACAGTTGCTGTCTGTTTCAACCTTGACTTTCGTCATTTTGTTGACATAAGTTCTCCAGTTTTAATTAACTGTCTTCGTCAGTCAAACACTCACTCTACTTGTTATATTCACAATGTCTGTTGACTGTTTCTGTTTAGCAGTTATGTTTACTATGTAGCTCACAGTGTTTATGTAGTATTTCTCTGTTTATTTTGTCTATTCACAATGTCTGTTTATTGTATGTTTATTTTGAACGATTTATAATTTCTGTTTATTTTTGTGTTTACTTCTGTTATTTATAGTTTATGTTTATTGTATGTTTACTTCTATTAGTTATAAGTTATGTTTATTGTATGTTTACTTCTATTAGTTATAGTTTCTGTTTATTGTATGTTTACTTCTATTAGTTATAGTTTATGTTTATTGTATTTTACTTCTATAGTTATAGTTTCTGTTTATTGTATGTTTACTTCTATTAGTTATAAGTTATGTTTATTGTTTGTTTAAAGTGGATTTTTACAGTTTATGATAATTATATGTGTAGTGCTTATAGTTATAGTTTCTGTTTAATGTACTTTTATCGTTTCTGTTGTTATATTTGCTGTTTCTGTTTATTGTATCTTTACCGTCTCTGTTTTTGTTTGTGGTTTGCTCTGTTATGTTCCCTGTCCACTAACAGTTTCTGTTTATTCTGTATGTTTGTAGAGTCTGTTTACTACAACTGTTTACTGTTTCTGCACAACAGAAATAACAGGCAGTGAAAAACATTATGTATGAAGCGCAGACAAAAGCCCGTTCTAGAAATATCTTCTTGTCCTGATGCTGTGAGGTAAAACATGATTAGAGAAGCGCACACAAAAGCCCGTTCTAGAAATCTATTCTTATCTTGACGCTGTGAGGCAAAACATGATTGGAGAAGCGCACACAAAAGCCCGTTCTAGAAATCTCTTCTTATCTTGACGCTGTGAGGCAAAACATGATTAGAGACAAGTAAGAAGAGGAAGGAAGACATGGGATATTTTTTTTAATGTGTCAGTTCAGTCCTCGTATATGGATCTGAAACTTGGAAAACAGATAAGAAAACACATTAGAAAACAGATAAGAAAACACATTAGAAAACAGATAAGAAAACAGATAAGAAAACACATTAGAAAACAGATAAGAAAACAGATAAGAAAACAGATAAGAAAACAGATTTTAAAAACCGATTTAAAAACAGATAAGAAAACAGATAAGAAAACAGATAAGAAAACATATAAGAAAACAGATAAGAAAACAGATAAGAAAACAGATAAACAGATTTAAAAAACCGATTTAAAAACAGATAAGAAAACAGATAAGAAAACAGATAAGAAAACAGATAAGAAAACATAAGAGAACAGACAAGAAAACAGATAAGAAAACAGAGAAGAAAACAGGCAAGAAAACAGATAAGAAAATAGAATAGTTGGTCTCCATGCGCATCAAATGTCCGATCCACCTCTAACTTCTCTTTTGGAAGCTAGTTTTCATATTCTATTGTCGACACTGTGCAAGTAGTGTCGCCACTGTGCAAGCAGTGTCGACACATATCACAAGTCTTGCCGTAAAGAACAAACACAATCAAACAAAATAATATTATAGTTAATGGTACATTTTCATACCACGAAGTTTACTGAGGAATTTAGTGTTAGGTCACTACGTTTCTTAACCAACAACACGGAACGGGTGATTCGGTCAGCATAACGCCGACCGCTTTTACTTCCTGTATTTCTCTGTAAACAGTTGAGGCGGCGTCGACTTGTAAGGCTAACTGTTCAGGAAAATGTTGCTGCCACTGCGAAATTTGATCCCTCTTCCACTCGTTAACGATGCAAGTGGAGTAACCACTACACTATCCCCGTTTTCAATAACGCAATAATACATGCTGGTTTGGTTTTTTTTCAGTGTAAATAGTCTAAACTGCCGAATGCTTGACATTATTGCACCGGGTTTTACTCTTTATAACTCGGTCCCTCTCCACAAAAATGGCACACCACCTGCCGAGAGTATTGCACACAAAACTGAACTCCGTAGCTCCGGCAACAATCCTAAGTGTCTTCGAAAAAACAATATTTTCTAGAATAGAACGGAGCAGTCCGGATTCAAACTCACGAGCTTCGAAACACAGGAAAAAGGCTTAATCAGAGACCCTCTGGTTTTTGTTCCCCAGTTTTGTCAAAGGAATGGGCCCAATCTTTTGCGATCAGTTTCTGATAAACCATCGGCGAATAGGGTCGTGATCCCTCACTGATACAAATTTTCTCCTTGAACCGTCTTATTGATAAACATTTGATCATTCTGACAAGCGTGTGTATAATATTTCATAACTGTTCTAGGTCGCTGAGGTATTCATCGTCATTTGCTGATGATGATTAATGATGAAATGAAAATCGTGGCATATCCCAAAGGACGTAGCCATCAACCACAGTAAACAAGTCGTTGATTTTCTAGGCACCACTTATACGTTCAGTAGTTTGCCATTGCTTTCTGAACGGGTGGCGCCATCGTCCTTTGTTAAAATCAACGGAAACAATTTGCAAGCAAACTGTCCGCAGCGTGATTCGAACTCAGAACGTCGGGGTTAATAGACCGAGTCACTAACCCCTAGGCCACAGACGCCACCCGTAATGATACACGTTCTTATTATCATGGTTGCTAATTTGCACTTCTGTGATCGTCTTCGTGGTTGTAATACGGGTTCTAGAACGTTTGTGATTCTGTGAATGAAAGCAAAGAATCTTCTTCTCTTCCACCATGGACTTCTTTATGGAAGTGTTGGGGTGAAACGTAGTGATCTTGTGTGTGCTTGTTCTTCTCTTCCACCATTGACTTCTTTATGGAAGTGTTGGGGTGAAACGTAGTGATCTTGTGTGTGCTTGTTCTTCTCTTCCACCATTTACTTCTTTATGGAAGTGTTGGGGGTGAAACGTAGTGATCTTGTGTGTGCTTGTTCTTCTCTTCCACCATTGACTTCTTTATGGAATTGTTGGGGGTGAAACGTAGTGATCTTGTGTGTGCTTGTTCTTCTCTTCCACCATTGACTTCTTTATGGAAGTGTTGGGGTGAAACGTAGTGATCTTGTGTGTGCTTGTTCTTCTCTTCCACCATTTACTTCTTTATGGAAGTGTTGGGGGTGAAACGTAGTGATCTTGTGTGTGCTTGTTCTTCTCTTCCACCATTTACTTCTTTATAGACGTGTTGGGGGTGAAACGTAGTGATCTTGTGTGTGCTTGTTTTCTCTTCCACCATTTACTTCTTTATGGAAGTGTTGGGGTGAAACGTAGTGATCTGTGTGTGCTTGTTTTAAGGCACTTTATAAGCAGATATTCATGTTCGTAAGGCTGTTCTTGATGCCGTCGCTCCATCTTTGCGTGGTCTTCCTCTTGCCTTGCACTCATTATACTTTTTCTGTGTGGCTCTCTGTGGTAGGCGATACCAGGGCATTCTGGTCAGGTGTCCAAACCATTTAATCTGTTGTTCTTTTATGAATTGCATAACTGGTTTCACATCCAGTCTCCTGATTTCTTCATTTCTAATTTTGTCTCTTATTGTACACCTGCAGCTCTTCTAAGACACCTCATCTCTGTCGTTATGATTGTCCACTCATTAGCTGCTGTTATTGGCCATGTTTGACACTGGTAACATAGTGTTGCCATAAAATCGTTCTTATGAGATTTGCTTTAGTTGTTAGCGGTATCTCTTTATGTGACAACAGTGGTGTTAACTGCCCCAGTACTTGGTTAGCTTTTGTGCAACGATTGCTGATTTCGCTATCGATACTTCCATCTGCTGTAAAAATTGCTCCTAAGTATTTGGCCTCAATTTTTGTTTTATGTCTACGTTCTGGAGTTTTATTGTAAGGTT
Organism: Arion vulgaris; assembly: GCA_020796225.1. Lineage (NCBI taxonomy): Eukaryota > Metazoa > Mollusca > Gastropoda > Stylommatophora > Arionidae > Arion > Arion vulgaris. The sequence goes on along the minus strand of CM036768.1, from coordinate 33,590,620 downwards.
TCTGGTTGTCTACTTATTGCCATTGTCTCTGTCTTTATTATATTTATTTTCATGTTGTACTCCTCACCCTTGATGTTAACTAAGCTCAAATGGTTCTGGGGATATTCTTCATTTTCTGCAATCAGTACTTGGTCATCTGCAAATAAAAGTTCTGAAATATTAAAATATAAAATAAAATAATTCTAAAATATAAAAAGTTCTGAAGCGAAGAATATGATCAACAAATAAACAGTGTGCACGTATTAAGAGATTCCGAAAAAACAAATAGACAAACACAGGATTCGAACCACTTACCCGCATTTCTTACAACACCCATCGCCTAGCCTAGCAATACGAGCGTCCTTAGGAACACAACCAGCGAGCCATTCCAAATTGTCTGTATGAACGTCCCTTGGTCGACATGCAGTTAGCTCGCTTGTTAAGGTTTCTCTAATGACCATAACTAGATGTTCTCTGTGGGTAAGTGGCTATGATGTTGCACTGCGTCTTCAAAGTCCTGACTTGGAATCCGGACCGTGTCATTCTGTTCACGCGTGCATCTTTTCCAGAGACATCTAGAACTGTTGTCGGAGCTACGCGCAATACTATCAGTAGGTTTCGTGCCATTTCTGCAGAGAGAGGTTTAACCATATGGAGTAAAACCCAGTGCAATTGGGTCTCATTTTTTCCTCTTTAGACCGTTCATGCTTGATGTTTTTCCATATAGAAATAGAAAAGATAACGGCTAGAAATGTTCGTTATTATTAGAATAAAGGAATAACAAGTTGAAGAAGAAGTAACGGTGGTAGGATGTCTTACTGCTTCTTCTTCTGTGCGATCGCTATTTTGATGATTATACCGTTAGACGCGTTCTTATGATGTAGTCGACAGTTGTCTGGAGCTCATCTCTAGTGCCATGTAGTTTTGATGATTATACCATTAGACGCGTTCTTATGATGTAGTCAACTGTTGTCTGGAGCTCATCTCTAGTGCCATGTAGTTTTGATGATTATACCGTTAGACGCGTTCTTATGATGTAGTCGACAGTTGTCTGGAGCTCATCTCTAGTGCCATGTAGTTTTGATGATTATACCGTTAGCGCTTTCTTATGATGAAATCGACTGTTGTCTGGAGCTCATCTCTGGTGCCATGTAGTTTTGATGATTATACCGTTAGACGTGTTCTTATGATGAAGTCGACTGTTGTCTGGAGCTCATCTCTGGTGCCAGTAGTTTTGATGATTATACCGTTAGACGCTTTCTTATGATGTAGTCAACTGTTGTCTGGAGCTCATCTCTAGTGCCATGTAGTTTTGATGTTTATACCGTTAGACGTGTTCTTATGATGTAGTCAACTGTTGTCTGGAGCTCATCTCTAGTGCCATGTAGTTTTGAATGTAGTGTTGGGCTGTAGGGGCAGAATTCCTTTCTAAGGAGGATATACAGGAACAATCTTCAGGACATGTTCTGTGGTTTTATCACAGTGAGTCCACAGGGACACAGAATGGATGGGACAATCGTAACCTGTGTATGTGTTTGTTCAATCTGTCATGTCTATTCTGGTCGGAAGATGAAGTCTGTCCTTGTCTGTCGAATATGTGGCAGTCATCGTTGGATAGTCTGTCTTTGTCTGTCGAATATGTGGCAGTCATCGTTGAATAGTCTGTCCTTGTCTGTCGAATATGTGACAGTCATCGTTGAATAGTCTGTCCTTGTCTGTCGAATATGTGGCAGTCATCGTTGAATAGTCTGTCCTTGTCTGTCGAATATGTGGCAGTCATCGTTGAATAGTCTGTCCTTGTCTGTCGAATATGTGACAGTCATCGTTGGATAGTCTGTCCTTGTCTGTCGAATATGTGGCAGTCATCTTTGGGAATAGTCTGTCCTTGTCTGTCGAATATGTGGCAGTCATCGTTGGATAATCTGTCCTTGTCTGTCGAATATGTGGCAGTCATCGTTGGATAGTCTGTCTTTGTCTGTCGAATATGTGCAGTCATCATTGGAAGTCTGTCTTTGTCTGTCGAATATGTGGCAGTCATCGTTGGAGAGTCTGTCTTTGTCTGTCGAATATGTGGCAGTCATCATGGATAGTCTGTCCTTGTCTGTGGAATATGTGGCAGTCTTGGATAGTCTGTCCTTGTCTGTCGAATATGTGGCAGTCATCACTGGATAGTCTGTCCTTGTCTGTGGAATATGTGGCAGTCTTGGATAGTCTGTCCTTGTCTGTCGAATATGTGGCAGTCATCACTGGATAGTCTGTTCTTGTCTGTGGAATATGTGGCAGTCTTGGATAGTCTGTCCTTGTCTGTCGAATATGTGGCAGTCATCGTTGGAGAGTTTAGGTTCTTTTCTGATGTCTAAGAAAGCTCTTTTTTTCAAAGTAGATGATTTCGTTTTTACTTATTCACACTCTGCTCCCTTTTTCAAGTTTGTCTGTCTTCTCGTTAACCGGTACTCCACTTACTCACGCAAAGTCTAATAACCAGCAACACTGTTGGTACTATTCATCCTATGTTAATGCTTGCCCCTGAACAAGTCATTAACACTATTGAGCCGATCGAGAAGACGGGAATTTTTTAAGTCATATTTTACTCTGCCTCCCAGCAATTTTGTAATACTGCACTCAAGAGATGAAACAAAACATAAAATATGGTCTTCCAACGGCGAGATCCCTGACCTTATGAAATCAAACGAATACCTTCAATCACTCTCGGTAGCGTTATCGTGTCTTGATATTGACAAGGGTGTCGTTTATCGCACTCGCTGCTTTCTCTTGGAGAAATAAAATATGGCTTCTCTGTTTCTATGACGGTTTTTCTGAGATGTTTGCGCGCTGGTTCATCATTCATCGCATCGATCGTTCCTTCTAGCATTCTATCTATCTGTCTGTTATGTCTGTCTGACTTGTTTGTCTATCTGGCTGTCATGTCTGTCTGACTTGTTTGTCTATCTATCTGTCTGTTATGTCTGTCTGACTTGTTCGTCTATCTGGCTGTCATATCTGTCTGACTTGTTTGTCAATCTGGCTGTCATGTCTTTCTGGCTTGTTTGTCTATCTGGCTGTCATGTCTCTGTCTGCCGTCTGGTCTGTGTGTCTGTCGTCTGTCCGGTCGGTCTGTTCTGTCAACCTGTCTGTCTGTCCTGTCGGCCTGTATGTCTGTCTGTTTGCCTTTCAGTCGGTGTGTCTTGTGATCTGTCTATTGGTCTGTCATGTCGGTGTATCATGGTTGTCTGTCATGTCGGTCTGTTATTTCGGTATTATGTCGGTATGTATGTCTGTTGGTCTATCCTGGTGTCGGTCTGTCATGTCTGTCTGTCTTGTCGGTCTGCCTGTCTATCGGCCTATTGGTCTGTCTGTCTGTCCTTTTGGCCTGTCCTATTGGTCTATTTGCACTGCTTGTCTGTCTGTCTGTCTGTCTATCTGTCTGTCTGTCTGTTTGTCCTCTGTTCCATAGATCTTTCTATCGTTTTATCTAGCTGTATGTTTGCCTGCAAGTGTGTATGTATGCATGTATTTATTTATTTATGTATGTATGTTAGTGTGTGTATATGAAGATGTATGTATGTATTGCGTGTATGAGAATATATATATATTTATATTAGTGGCAGAAAACTCACAGGAAACTCACAGAAAACTCACAGGAAATTGTATCAAAACGAGAGAGAGAGAGAGAGAGAGAGTCAATCAGTATTTTTTAATATGATAAGAAGGTCTGGTTTAGAATACACGTTATGACAACTGGCAAAATCAATGGGAGACGAGACTGTGGATAACAAAGAGAGACAATTCTGGACACCCTGGTTTCATGACACGGAAGAGTTAACATTCAAACTGATAGTCTGCCCTTCCTTTCTTCTCCTACTTTGCGCTCGGTCGCTATAAATTCAGACGAGTCAAGGCGCCTGGTATGCCGTTTCCGAATCATTTTTGCGTGTAGGCCTACTTACATTTTTATCAGTGTCCTTTCCCATACATATAGGGGACGTCTGGCCACATGCATTAGAGCGCTGCTTCGTGCTGGAGACCCGTGTTCAATCCACGATAAAGCAAGGAATTTTTCTGTCATAGCATAAAAGAAAAATCCAACCTGAACAACTTCGCGGCGACTGCACTAGCCATGCGCCATTAAATTCTTGAGGCTCGCGTCCCACCTGTCCTACGCTGCCCTAAAAGCGGTACTAAGGCAATAACTACAGTTTGTTGCATGTTTTTCTCTCAATACAGGCTGGCGTTCTCCAGCTTCATAGGTATAATCTGTTTCAGTTTCAGTTTCAGTTTGGAATATCTTCAGTGCATGTCCATAGGTGCTCCGATCTCCTTCGCAATATCTCCAACAGTGTCCAGCAACTGACCGTACCAGTTCGATTTTGGTTGATGAGCCCACTCCCGTACCTGTTATGCTGTTCTTTTCTTTCTACTCCAATCTTCAAACCCAGCTCCTGTAATCTAGCCCTTTAGATGTTAAGGACGTGTATATACGTTTTTCTCATTCACTTCTAAAGACGCATTAACACGTCTGTTATTATCTCTGTGGGCTAAAGACGTGTTAACACGTTATACATTTCTACTGTCACTGCTATAGGCGTACAATCACGTTTGTGACCTAGAAACAAAGAGTAGTTATTTTTAGCTCAGCCTTCAGAAAGTATGTAGCAGCGAAAGGGCTAGTAGTTGACGTGGATTGGTTTAAATGAAAATCTTCTTTGCGGCCACACTCTATTTAATAAGATCCATGATCGCCTACGCTAGTCTGCATTGCTCATGATGATGGTGACGACAATACAAACAGAATATCTTGTACGGAATATGAATCTGTTAAAAATGTAGCTGGACAGCAATGAATAAGAAAAACAATAAGAAACAAAAGAAGGTGGTCGAATAATGAGAACAAATCCAGGAAAAGTCACTTGTATAATGCGAATATAACAACAGGTACCTTAAAGGTCGTTACTTCAGAAACGCATTACTGTCATCTTGAGCCACACAAACAGATTTCAGTTCCATCAGAAGAGCATTAGTTATGTCCCGTTCCCAATCTTAAGTCTGCGGCTAAGTCCAGAGCTGGTTCTCCTTCTATTATTTCTCTATTTTATATTGTTACATTTTTGTCTTTATTTTTCTTGTAGTATTTAGAGATTTTCTTGTTTGGGACAATATCCGTGCTTCTATTTTGTCACAGTCAGAGGTTCTCAACCTGCTGATATTTAAGGACCACATTGACCAGTGTCATTTGCCCAGCGTGTTCGTAGCGTGTTGGACTACGGTGACTATCCCTCTGTGTGTGCGGGTTCAATTCCGCGGGATGGCAGGAAAAGCCACAGAAAATCTACAGGTTCCTCAGATTTACGGTGTTCGTGGCACCGAACCGAAGGGTTACGATGTCCATGACACCGAGCTGAAGAGCTGAAACGCTCAAGTGCTACTGGATCGGAAAAAAAATACATGCATCACACAGAATACACAAATTGATAAAAGCACTACTTTGAATAGAGAATTTTATATCAGTTAACAGTTATATGAGGACTATCATCATAGCACTCCAGACATGTCCATAGGTGCTCCGATCTTTCCGCCTCAGAAATCTAGAGCGTCCAGCGGCCCAACACGCCAGTTCTATGTTGATTAATCAATCTCCTTGCCTATTTAGTATGTCGTTTTTTTCGGGCTGCATCAATATTGACATCCATCTCTCTTAATCTTGTCGACTTTTATAATTGAAATTAGGTAAACCACTTTCAAATTTCTTCTTCTAACGCTCTATATCGACCACTTATTAACCACTTTTTGTTATTTTTATATGATCTGAGCCTAAGTGTGATTATACATTGTGTCAGTTATGCATCTACAAGTAGGCTAGCACATTCGATTTCTGCGGCGCTTTTTATGTACTAGGGTAGCTTCCCTATGCCTCTACCTCAGTCGCCTCTTACGACATGCCTTGTAGGTCGCAGTGTTACTATTCTTTGCTCCTTGCGGGCCCGGCAACACACAGACGGAGCACATTGAATTGAGAATTTCGCCGGAGTGGTTACCGGGGCCCAAATTGGGGTGTAAATAATAGAACCAATGCTACCTGCCACGCATGTCGTAAGAGGCGACTAAAGAGGTAGGATGTGGGGCTAGCTATCCCACACCGTAAAAGCACTAGATAGCTACAGAACGGAGAGCGAACCGAGTAAACGCTGGCTGAAAACCGACAATCGCCGAAGGATAAGCACCAGAGATCCAAATGGTGCTGAGGATGTGACGTAAAACACACCAATGATAGGTCTGCATGAATCAGATTTCCACATGAATAGAATTTATGGGAGGTCTGGTACATTGGTCTGGACGGTGATCGAGAGAGAAAGAGAGGATAGATAATGTTGTAAACGTCATTTTTTAAATACAGATTATATTGAAAGGAAAATGCTATACACAAATTGTATATATGGACTATTACACCGGAGGTTATCATCTACCATTGAGAACCACATTGAACAAAATATATAATGAACACAGAGCAAGAAGTCGACCACGCAAAAGATGGAGGGATCGTGTCAAGAACAGCTTTAGAGAAATGAATACCAACTTACAAAGCGCATTAGACAATTTTGTGTTTGTTTTGTAGAACATTAAAACCTCTTTAACCCGAGGCACGCCACTTTCAACCTAAGGACGATACTTTTATTGGTTATATCAGAGCGTGTAGGCCAACAAACATGAAAAATAAGAATTAACTTTTATTGGAGAATCCAATAGTTTAACATTAGACAAGATACACAGAACATTCTTATATCTCTACTACCTTACCGATGGCCAAACACTGGAGAAAGTTGAACATTTTACATATTTGGGTAGTAAAGTGTCAAACAACGGAGACGCGATGAAAGAAATAAATTCTCGCATTGCTATAGCAGCTAGTGTCTTCACTAAATTAACGAATATCTGGCAATCTCAAGACCTTAGTATATGTACAAAAGTTAAATTGTTTAGGTCATGTGTGATTCCTGTACTGACCTACGGTTGTGAAAGTTGGAAATCAACAAAGAAAATTGATAAGAAACTGGACAACTTTGAGAATAAATGTCTCGAAAATTATTAAAAGTAAAATGGAGTGATTTCGTTTCTAACAACACAGTGAGAGATAGAACACACCAACAACCCGTATCAAATATTATAAGGAAACAAGGTGGAAATATTTAGGTCATGTTCTTAGATCAGACGAAAAGAGACTAAATCGACAAGTCCTTATGTGGTCACCAGTTGGGAAAAGAAAACGTGTAAGACCAAAGACCACTCTTCGAAGAACCATCCAACAAGAAAATAAACTATTGGGATGTAAAACCATACAAGATCTCCAACTACTAACAACAAACCGCCTCACATGGAGATCTAAAACCTCTGCCCTATGTGCCGCCTTTGGCACGAAAGGAACAAACTAACTAACTAACCTCACCGAGGCACAGTGTAGGAAGAGAAGAAGAAGAAGAAGAAGAAGAAATAACGATAAATGTGCAGCGATAACTTTCCAGATGAGAAGTCAATTACTCCAGTTAAAATATCTCATCCAATATAACTCTTTCATTTCTTCAATCTTCAACTGTCTGTATTAACTTGTCATGTATCTATCTACATGCTCGTCTAATAGCCGTTCTGTCATCGCTCTGGCTTTTCTAAACTCCACATTATAAAAGAATACATTAATGAATCTGCCATGTTGAGTTTCTTTTTCTTTCACATCTCTCTTCATCATTATCGTCTTCTTAATAATGTGGAAGCAAATATCTGATCTCATCTTTATGTTTCTTAATCTAACTTTTTATCTCAATTGTCTTTTCTTCTGCTTCTTGTCAATCCAATTCTTTTTAATGCGTTCTTTAATTAACACTTGACACTGGGTTTTGTTAATTTGAATCTGTCGTTATTATTGTGTTTTTGGTGGTATTTATTGTTCATTAATACGACTCTTGTCCTTTATAGGATCTTGATTTGGTTATGTACAAGCAGTGTAATGATTTCTGTGTAGACCAGCGTTTCCTAAAGTGGGCGTACCGCCCCTAGTGGCGCTGAAGCGTCCTAGGGGGCGATAGTGAGTTCAGAAGAATTTGGGGATGTTCAGGCGATTAGGGTTTGGTGGCTTCTTAAAGAAGAAATTAATAATAAATATTTTAAAATAAATTATTTTTGTAATGGAATAATCATTTAAAATTTGAATTCTGCATTTTAATTCATCTTATGCATCGTCTTAACGATCCATTTTTTCATCAATTTCTATTTCATGTATGTAATCTGTTTGAAACTGACCATAAATACAGAATCTATATCAATTATCATGTCAGAGAGAAAATAGAGCATTTATACGTGTGGGAGGGGGAGCTTGCAAGCTGTTATAATGTGGAGGGGGCGTTACAAGTTTATGTTGCAAAGTGGGCGTGGGGCGTTACAAAGTTTATGTTGTGCAAAGTGGGCGGTGGGGCGTTACAAAGTTTATGTTGTGCAAAGTGGGCGGTGGGGGCGTTACAAAGTTTATGTTGTGCAAAGTGGGCGGTGGGGGCGTTACAAAGTTTATGTTGTGCAAAGTGGGCGGTGGGGCGTTCAAAGTTATTGTGCAAAGTGGGCGGTGGAAAGGTTTGGGAATCTATGGTGTAGATCTTTCCATTCATTTTTCTACTTTTATTATTTTATTATTAACTTAGTAGGTTTACCACATTGTTCATTTGAGGATCCCCTATCCATTGGACATCGAACATTTTCATAATTGCTTCGATCTTCTTCTAAGCATATATTTCAGAGTGTTTAGACTCCGTAACTCCAGCTATTGTTGGTTGATGTATCTATTAAAGTTGTTTTTTCATGATTTTTCCGTCTTGCCGCACCTAACGGTATGCGTAACTTGCGCAACCGATATAATTCTTTATCATCTTTGTTGAAATTTGTATGTATTATTTTTAGTTTTGTTGAAATATGTATGTATTATTTTTAATTTTGTTGGAAATATGTTTATTTTAGTTTTGTTGAAATTTGTATTTTTAGTTTTGTTGAAATTTGTATGTTTTGAATTTGTAATTTTGTTGAAATTGTATGTATTATTTTTAATTTTGAGGTCCATTTGCCGAATTGGTCAATGGTCATTGGCAGATGTATAACAGAAATTAAAAGAGAATAGGAATGGCCAAGGATAATTTCAATAGTATGAGAAAGTTACTGACATCCAAACAAATTACAAACAGGCTAAAAATGAGAATGATCAAATGCTATATATATCCTATATTAATGTATGGCTCGAAACATGGACAATGAACAAGCAGTTAGAAGACAGACTTGATGCATTTGAGATGTGGATATATAGAAGAATAGGCAGAGTTTCATGGACAGAAAAACAGAAAATAAACAAGTTTTAGGAAAACTAGGCATGAAGAAACAATTATTAAGAGAAATAAAATTCAGACAAGTAAAGTATTTTGGGCACATAAAAGACATGACACCATGATAAAACATTTACTAGAGGGAAAGTTGAGGGAGGAAGAGCAAGAGGAAGACCGAGAGATAAGTGGGAGGAAACTTTAAGAAATGGACAGGTTACAGTCTGGCAGTGTGCAACACCAAGGCGAAAGACAGAGGATGCTGGAGATTCATTGCAGCCAACCTTCGATGTGGAGACGGCACCTGATGAAGATGATTTGCCGAACTTAAAATCTATTTGTTGTTGGAACAGCACAGACGTAATCCAGTTGATTAGTGTTGGAGAAACATATACTTAATAGTTGCTGTATAAATCTTTCTAATAGCACCTTCTTATATTCATTCTACAAAGCCAGGGCTATCGCACAAGTCTCTATTTGTTTCGTGGAAGCTTTCATATTCGCTGTACGGGTTACCATAAAGATACAGAAATTGATCTATCTTGGACACTATTTAATGTCTTGTGGCTCGATCTGCACTCAGTTATCTGCCACTGTAGTGGTTAGTGGTATTGAACGGACTAAAATTAACATCTACTGTGTGAACATCACTCTAGAATCAATTATTGTTGATTGATTGAAAATCGTGGCATATCCTAAAGGACGTAGCCATCAACCACAGTAAACTAGTCGTTGATTTTATAGGCACCACTTATACGTTCAGTAGTTTGTCATTGCTTTCTGAACGGTGAGGTCTATTTTTACCTTTTACCTTACAATTTTTGTTACAGAGTATTAATTCTTACATGTAGCCCACCTTATATCAATGATCAGGATACGCCTCTAGTTCTTTTGTCTTATCTCCGAGGCATGCGTTTATTCATGTTATTTTTGAATGTATATGTTTTTTACCGGTATATAACATGTTTTATGTCTTTTGTGATAAACGAATAACTAGATCATAGAGATAGCCGTGCGCTATCTGTCATGTCCATGCCTTTTGGGTGCTTTTATTCTTTCTTGTGTCTTCATTTCTCAATCCCATGTTCCTCTTCAAACTAAAGTAGAAAAATGTAAACAAAAATTCCGAGAATGAGAGTAATGAACACAGAAGATAATAACAAATAAGGGAAGAAAAAAATGTAATATGGGGAAAACAAACAGTAATACCTGACAGCCAATGTTTTTATTTTATTTTTGGGGCTCTTGTTTTTTAATACTTAAGGCAAGTTGCAACGGTTTGAAATCATGGGTTGAAATAGTGAGCAAGTTCAATAAAGGAATGTTTGCAATCACATTTTTAAAATTTTAAAAATTTGAATGAAAATGAAAATAATTATTTTGTCAAGTTTAACTAAAAGACTAATTTTTGGTTAACGGATCTGAAGCGATGAAACACAAGTAGTCAAGATGAATCGTTTTTATAGAACTTTGAAAGTGAGAGTCTTAAGACGAATATCAGTTATCAGTTATATGAGGACTATCATCATAGCACTCCGGACATGTCCATAGGTGCTCCGATCTCCCTCAGCAAAGCCAGCAGCGTCCAGCGACCCAACACGCCAGTTCCATGTTGATTAATCAATCTCTTTGCATATTTAGTATGTCGTTCTTTTCGGGCTGCACCAATATTGACACCCATCTCTTTCAATCTGGTCAGCGAGTGAGATTCACAGCCCTGAAACTCCTTTGTTCGGAAAGACTCTCTCAATGCGTGAAGAATGACATTTCGATCCATGGCAGCTCCCTCTGATATTGTAGCCAAGCCAGCCAATCTATAAGCTCGTTCATTACCCTTAACTCCTGCGTGCCCAGCAACAAAAATGAAGGTGATTTCTCTGATCATTGTCTGTAACAGTACCTCCACCCAGTTGCGTCTCACCATACCTGATTCGACTTTACAAATCATGCTCATGGAGTCACTGAGTATGAAAACACGAGAGTAGTTGTGAGATGCCAACCAGTTCACCGCCTCCGTAACCGCCTGAACCTCCATTGTCAAACTACTTGTGTTTCTGCGTAGGCCCCACTGTCCTCTCTTATTATTTTCCTCCTGAGCGTGCTGAAAAATCCACGCACATCGTTGTTGCGAATGACTGAACCATCGGTGTAAATAACCACATCTGTATCATTGATGATGTCATTCAAGAGAGCCTCCATCTCCACGTTAATCAGTGATCGATTATTTTGTTCGCAATTTTAAGACGAATGTATGGGTCCAACATGGATGAAAATAGTGGAGAATTGAGAATAAGAAACAACAATGGTATTAAAAGAACCGCAGTAGCGCAGTTGTTAGTGAACGCGCTTATTAAGCTTGTCGTTCGGGTTCAATTCTACAAATGGCGTGGAATATTATTTCCAGTTTGTGTTGACCACAGTGGGTGTGTCGACGGTCAGTGACAAATCTGGCTTAACACCCTACTACCCACTATTCTCCAATCCTGTTTTGTCTCACAGTGTCAGGATGAGAAGAGATTTCAATAGCGGGCTTAAGTGTGCGCTTCCTAAATAGTTTTTTTTTCTCTGCCTCTGTTATTTCTTAGGTACACCTTTTTCGTGGAGGTCTTTGCTTTGTATCCCTGTATCTGAGAAGCTATGTTTTTAGGCGCGCACCGTCTCTTGGTAGTCTGCTATTTCTTCTTCTTCTTCTTTGCGTTCATTCTTTACGACCAATTTTAATCACTCTTTGTGATATGTTTGATCTTTGCCAAGAACGTGTATACGTTGCACGTTGGTAGGCCCCTAAACGCATAGACTTCTACATGTTTAGAACATGTGCATCCGATTTCAGCCAATCTGCCTATTTGATTCAACCATTTCTTTTGTTGTTTCTTAATAAAGTTCAGTACGAATGTTGTACCCACTTTGATCCTGATGCGGATTTTTAAAAAAACATTCCTACAGAAATATTTGTACCATCTTCAACATAACATCGAGGACCCTCGCCGGTGCTACGGAGTGTGAACACTGGAGCGGAGATCTTCCTGTGTAAGAAATAGACCGAAGCACATATGGTTACTCACAGAAATGCAATGTTGATGGTTCTATCAATCGATCAGTCAATCATTCAATCCTGATGTCTTCATTTCTAAACCGATCTCCTTGATATTTACATCATTTTGCGTAGACGCTTTACCTACGTTACTTATTCGTTACCGAACTGACGTCACAACAACTCTCCGGACAGACCCGTAAGTACTCAGTCGCCCCCAACAGATATCGAAGTGTATACATACTGATGGCTCCTGTAGCTCACCGGCTAAACACACTCCTATCTCTGACCCGCAATCATCTAGCTCTACCTGTACAACATGTATTGAAAACACCTTAAATTTTTGGATTAATTCAACGTCAATTGTAGTATCCTCATCCAACAGAAGGTTGCCAGGGGACCGAAGAGCATCATCATTATTCATCCTAAACTTCACTGTCGTGACTAGTTTTCTTCTATCGTTTAATGTCAGTCTCTAAGTTTAACACTGATATCATAATATTGGGAGAAAGATTGTATTGCACAACGCTCTTTTAACTTAAAATATATATAAGCAGTGGCGGCTCGTCATTAAGGGCCAGTGGAGCCGGGCCCTACCAAAAATAATGTGTAACGTGTATTTATTATTTTATAAATTAAAATATAACCTAACCTAAAACCATAATTTTTCTGAAAATTTGTGTCTGGCCCCACCAACAAAAATTACCACGAGCCGCTACTGTATAGAAGTAATGTACTGGGAGTGCTATTATACAGTAGTAAATGCTGGAAAGAAGTAATGTACAAGTGGAGCATTTAGAATACAGTAGAGAATCCTGGAAAGTAATATACTGGGAGTGCTATTATACAGTAGTGAATGCTGGAAGAAGTAATGTACTGGGAGTGCTATTATACAGTAGTGAATGCTGGAAAATGAGCCAACACATAATACACAAGTTGGAGACATTTCAGAATAAATGTTTAAGAAGAATCCTGCAAATTTTCTGGCCAAATACCATAACAAATGAGAAGCTTTGAAACGAACAACTGTGCATCTTTGGAGACCATCATTAGAGGCGAAGATGGAGGTGGTTTGGATATGTTTGTCGTATGCTAGTGGGGGCATTGACTAGGACAGATCTCAGATGGACAGCGGATGGCAAGAGAAGGTCTAGATGTCCAAAGGAAACATGGAGAAGAACTGTGGAGAGAGAGTTGAAGGAGTGTGGCCTGGGTGTGAGACGGTTGGTAGAAAGGCAGCAGAACTGCAACAGTGGAGGTCTCTTGTGGAAGCCTTATGTGTTAATCGAGACACGAAGAGAATATAGTACAATACTCTTTTAGTATTAATGATGACATTTTTAAGATAATTTGATAAATATTACACCCTTTGATAAATCTGATACAAGTTTATATTATGTCACAATGTGTAGATATAAGCTGTGCCGACGATCTTGTGTCTGTGATCGAAAACTTAACTTGCTACGTCATTGTGATGATGATAATGATGATATCGACGGCACCGATAATGATGATTCTTATGATGATTTGAGCGACTACGATGATGATGATGATGATTGATGTTTATGATGATGATATTGAGAATGACAACGGCGATGATTGTGATGATGATGATTATTGATTAATGATGATGATTATGATGATGATGATTGCGATGATGATGACACTTAATATGATGATGATTGCGATGATGATGGCGATGATGATGACAATTAATATTATGATGATGTTGACGACAATTAAGAAGATGATGATGATGATATTGGCGATGGCAGCGACGATGATGATGCTGTTTGTGAATACAACGATGATGATTATGATGATTTTTTCGAAAACGACGATGATGAGGATGATGATGACGTTGGTGATGGCGACGATGATGACGACGATGAGGATGAAGATGACCATTAAGAAAACAATTAAGAAAACCACAATTAAGATGGCAACAATTAAAATGATAATAAAGATCATTACGATAATGTTGACGATGGCATCGATGAAGATAACGAGATAACTTGATGATCCTAACAACGATGGAGTACTTTGGAACATCGATTGAGCATGTCTACACCTCAAGATTTGGCAATGATCTCATCATGTACGCACATGTCCATTTCCCACAGTGATTTCGCTCTCAGCTTAATATAACCCTCGTTTTTTCCCCTCCATGTTTAGTTTTTTATCTCGTGTTTTTAAAATGGACTGCATTTCCCTGCTATCTGTTTTATATGTTATTCTGTGTGTTTGATTTTTCTGTCTGCATTGTATGCCAGTCTGTCTGTTTCTATTTGTACTTGTATTTTGTACTTGTTTGTTTACTTTTTGTACTTGTTTTTGTACTTGTTTTTTGTACTTATTTTGTGTACTTTTTGTGTACTTTTTTTGGTACTTCTTTGTGCACTTCTTTTTGTACTTCTTTGTGTACTTCTTTTTTATGGTACTTCTTTTGTGTACTTATTTTTGGTACTTCTTTTGTGTACTTATTTTGTACTTTTTCTGTGTACTTATTTTGGTACTTCTTTTGTGTACTTATTTTGGTACTTCTTTGTGTACTATTTTGATACTTTTTGTGTACTTATTTTGGTACTTCTTTTGTGTACTTATTTTGGTACTTCTTCTGTGTACTTATTTTGGTACTTCTTCTGTGTACTTATTTTGGTACTTATTTATGTACTTATTTTGGTACTTCTTTTGTGTACTTATTTTTTGTACTTATTTTGTGTACTTATTTTGTGTACTTATTTTGGTACTTCTTTTGTTTACTTGTTTTTTGTACTTGCTTTTTTAAAATTTATGTCTACAATTTTTAAATCTATGTCTGTCTTCTTCGTGTATTTATTTTCTGTCTGCCTCTTGGGATGGGTATGGCCCTTCATCTTACCCTTCTTTATCGCCTTTTACTATATGTGAGAGGAAACAGTGGTTCTTCTATTCCCTACCAAGGATAAGAAAAACACACTTAGATCTGGTTGTATATCATTCTGCAGATCTGATCAATCTGTTTGCAATATCTTACACTTGCAATATCTTCACATTGCAATATCTTACACTTGTAATATCTTACACATTGCAATATCTTACATTGCAATATCTTACACATTGTAATATCTTACACATTGCAATATCTTACACATTGCAATATCTTACACATTGCTATATCTTACACATTGCAATATTTTACACATTGCAATATCTTACACATTGCAATATCTTACACATTGTAATATCTTACACATTGCAATATCTTACACATATTCTGTTCTCATTTCTCATCTCTTTCTTTCTCTTCCTTGCTATCTTTTTCTTCTTCTCTCTATCCGTGCTCTTTTCTCACATTTTACTACTCTTTTCTCAATCTTTTACTTTACTTGCTCTCTTCTACTCTCTCTCTCTCCCTCTCTCTTCCTTCCCTCTTTCTGTCTTCCTTACTCCTGTCTCATTCTCACTATCTTGTCTTTCTCACATTCTCACACTTTTCTTCAATCTTGTATTTTTCTCTTTCTCTCTCCCTCTCTCTCTCTCTTGTTCTCTCTCTCTTTCTTTCTCTCTTCCTTACTCCTTTCTCACTATCTTGTCTTTCTCACATGCTCACACTTTACCTCAATATTTTATCTTTCTCTCTCCCTCTCTCTCTCTCTCTCTCTCTCTTCCTTACTCCTTACTCATTCTTACTGTCTTGTATTTCCCATATTCTCAAACATTTTCTCAATCTTTTATCTTTCTCTCACTCTCCTCTCTCTCTCTCCTCTCTCACATCTCCCTCACTAATTTCTCTTCAACTCATTATCTCCATTGTCCTCTATCACACACCCCACAATCTGTGTTCTCCCTCCCTCACTTCCCCACTTCGTCAAGTGCACACGAGAACATAGATCATTAAATGAGAAGAAGACCAAAAAATCGCCAATAATGGACATTGAGAACCGGAAGTAAATTTACCTTTCTAAAAAAAAAAAAAGTTGGAAACGAATAATGAAACGAATTCTTTGTTTAATAAATGAGAATTTCTCTTCAATGTATCTCTTCTATTTTATTTTATCGACATTTTCAATTTAAACTTTATCTAAATTATTGCATACATTTTTTGTATTGTTTTTAATTTGGAAAATTTGGAATTTGCGATTATTGAGGATTCGAGTTAAGGCACCCAAAAATTTCACAGGCAGCTAAGCAACAGATGATCAACAGCATTTTATACCTACTTTGTGTTACCAGAGCCAAACATGGACATTGAACAAAGCGCAGTCACAAAATAAAACTACATGTGAAATGCGTTGCCTGCGAAAAGTTATCAACAACACAAGAAAAGACAGAATCACCAACATCAGCATAAGAAAGAAAGTTGGCACAAAACCGTGCTTGAATTACATTGAGAAACAAAGAATGAAGTGGTTTGGCCACTAATAAGAATGCATCCAAACTCCATAGTATACAGAGTCTTCTACAACAGAACATCGGAAAGAAGGCAAGAGGACGACCACGGAAAAGATGGTTAGATGGCGTAGCAGAATCCTGTGAAAGAGCAAAGATAACAATCACACAAGCCACCAGAACAGCGCAAGACAAAAACATAAAACCACGACACTGGGCAACAACCCGGTAGCAGTGTGACGACACTGGGCAACAACCCGATAGCAATGTGACGACACTGGGCAACAACCCGGTAGCAGTGTGACAACACTGGGCAACAACCCGGTAGCAGTGTGACGACACTGGGCAACAAACCCGGTATCAGTGTGACAACACTGGGCAACAACCCGGTAGCAGTGTGACAACACTGGGCAACAACCCGGTAGCAGTGTGACGACACTGGGCAGCAACCCGGTAGCAGTGTGACGATACTGGGCAACAACCCGGTAGCAGTGTGACGACACTGGGCAACAACCCGGTAGCAGTGTGACAACACTGGGCAACAACCCGGTAGCAGTGTGACAACACTGGGCAACAACCCGTAGCAGTGTGACGACACTGGGCAACAACCCGGTAGCAGTGTGACGACACTGGGCACAAACCCGGTAGCAGTGTGACGATACTGGACAACAACCCGGTAGCAGTGTGACGACACTGGGCAACAACCCGGTAGCAGTGTGACGACACTGGGCAACAACCCGATAGCAGTGTGACGACACTGGGAACAACCCGGTAGCAGTGTGACGACACTGGGCAACAACCCGATAGCAATGTGACGACACTGGGCAACAACCCGATAGCAGTGTGACGACACTGGGCAACAACCCGATAGCAGTGTGACGACACTGGGCAACAACCCGATAGCAGTGTGACGACACTGGGCAACAACCGGTAGCAGTGTGACGACACTGGGCAACAACCCGATAGCAATGTGACGACACTGGGCAACAACCCGGTAGCAGTGTGACAACACTGGGCAACAACCCGATAGCAGTGTGTCGACACTGGGCAACAACCTGGTAGCAGTGTGACGACACTGGGCAACAACCCGGTAGCAGTGTGACGACACTGGGCAACAACCCGGTAGCAGTGTGACGACACTGGGCAACAACCCGATAGCAATGTGACGACACTGGGCAACAACCCGGTAGCAGTGTGACAACACTGGGCAACAACCCGGTAGCAGTGTGACGACACTGGGCAACAAACCCGGTATCAGTGTGACAACACTGGGCAACAACCCGGTAGCAGTGTGACAACACTGGGCAGCAACCCGGTAGCAGTGTGACAACACTGGGCAACAACCCGGTAGCAGTGTGACGACACTGGGCAGCAACCCGGTAGCAGTGTGACGATACTGGGCAACAACCCGGTAGCAGTGTGACGACACTGGGCAACAACCCGGTAGCAGTGTGACAACACTGGGCAACAACCCGGTAGCAGTGTGACAACACTGGGCAACAACCCGGTAGCAGTGTGACAACACTGGGCAACAACCCGGTAGCAGTGTGACGACACTGGGCAACAAACCCGGTAGCAGTGTGACGATACTGGACAACAACCCGGTAGCAGTGTGACGACACTGGGCAACAACCCGGTAGCAGTGTGACGACACTGGGCAACAACCCGATAGCAGTGTGACGACACTGGGAAACAACCCGGTAGCAGTGTGACGACACTGGGCACAACCCGGTAGCAGTGTGACGACACTGGGCAACAACCCGATAGCAGTGTGACGACACTGGGCAACAACCGATAGCAGTGTGACGACACTGGGCAACAACCCGGTAGCAGTGTGACGACCATGGGCAACAACCCGGTAGCAGTGTGACGACACTGGGCAACAACCCGATAGCAATGTGACGACACTGGGCAACAACCCGGTAGCAGTGTGACAACACTGGGCAACAACCCGATAGCAGTGTGACGACACTGGGCAGCAACCCGGTAGCAATGTGACGACACTGGGCAACAACCCGATAGCAGTGTGACGACACTGGGCAACAACCCGGTAGCAGTGTGACGACACTGGGCAACAACCCGGTAGCAGTGTGACGACACTGGACAACAACCCGATAGCAGTGTGACGACACTGGGCAGCAACCCGGTAGCAGTGTGACGACACTGGGCAACAACCCGATAGCAATGTGACGACACTGGGCAACAACCCGGTAGCAGTGTGACAACACTGGGCAACAACCCGATAGCAGTGTGTCGACACTGGGCAACAACCTGGTAGCAGTGTGACGACACTGGGCAACAACCCGGTAGCAGTGTGACGACCATGGGCAACAACCCGGTAGCAGTGTGACGACACTGGGCAACAACCCGATAGCAATGTGACGACACTGGGCAACAACCCGGTAGCAGTGTGACACACTGGGCAACAACCCGGTAGCAGTGTGACGACACTGGGCAACAAACCCGGTATCAGTGTGACAACACTGGGCAACAACCCGGTAGCAGTGTGACAACACTGGGCAACAACCCGGTAGCAGTGTGACAACACTGGGCAACAACCGGGTAGCAGTGTGACGACACTGGGCAACAAACCCGGTAGCAGTGTGACGATACTGGGCAACAACCCGGTAGCAGTGTGACGACACTGGGCAACAACCCGGTAGCAGTGTGACAACACTGGGCAACAACCCGGTAGCAGTGTGACAACACTGGGCAACAACCCGGTAGCAGTGTGACAACACTGGGCAACAACCCGGTAGCAGTGTGACGACACTGGGCAACAAACCCGGTAGCAGTGTGACGATACTGGACAACAACCCGGTAGCAGTGTGACGACACTGGGCAACAACCCGGTAGCAGTGTGACGACACTGGGCAACAACCCGATAGCAGTGTGACGACACTGGGAACAACCCGGTAGCAGTGTGACGACACTGGGCAACAACCCGATAGCAATGTGACGACACTGGGCAACAACCCGATAGCAGTGTGACGACACTGGGCAACAACCGATAGCAGTGTGACGACACTGGGCAACAACCCGGTAGCAGTGTGACGACCTGGGCAGCAACCGGTAGCAGTGTGACGACACTGGGCAACAACCCGATAGCAATGTGACGACACTGGGCAACAACCCGGTAGCAGTGTGACAACACTGGGCAACAACCCGATAGCAGTGTGACGACGCACTGGCAACAACCCGATAGCAATGTGACGACACTGGGCAACAACCCGATAGCAGTGTGACGACACTGGGCAACAACCGGGTAGCAGTGTGACGACACTGGGCAACAACCCGGTAGCAGTGTGACGACACTGGACAACAACCCGATAGCAGTGTGACGACACTGGGCAACAACCCGATAGCAGTGTGACGACACTGGACAACAACCTGATAGCAGTGTGACGACACTGGGCAACAACCCGATAGCAGTGTGACGACAATAGAAGAAGAAGAGTATTCGAGTTTTATTCCTCCTTCTTTCTTTTGTCCTTCTGCTTTTTAACCTCTAGGCGTAGCAGCTGATGATCCGTTTCGATGCGCGCTCGGTCGTTTGATATGGTGTGGTATTGTGGAGTATGAAAATGTCTGTAACTCCATCAATCCATCCTTTTCTTGTTCTGCCCTTTTCTCTTGATGATTATATTTTCAGGTTGTATGCTCTTGTAACTGGTGTATTCGGGTCATTCTCACCAAGTGGCCAAACCATTTGAGTCTCTGTTTCTGATCATAAATTGCTTTGTTAACAGTTATATGAGGAATATCAGCATAACATAACACTCCGGACATATTCATATGTGTACTGATCCCCGCTTGAACAAATCCAGCAGCATCTAGTTGCCTAACAGACCAGTTTGATGTTGATTAATTAATCTTATTTTGCATATTTGACATGTCGTTCTTTTCTTGCCGTATCAATATCGAACAATATTCAGTGCTACATAGAACCAATACTGACATACGGATGCGAGTTGACTGACTGATTGATTGATAGGACCATCAACATTGCACTTTGATGAGTAACTATATGTGCTCCGGTCTATTTCTTACACAGGGAGATCTCAACAATACACAAAGAGATCTCAGCAATACGCAAAGAGATCTCAACAATACACAAAGAGATCTCAGCAATACACAAAGAGATCTCAGCAATACACAAAGAGATCTCAACAATACACAAAGAGATCTCAGCAATACACAAAGAGATCTCAGCAATACACAAAGAGATCTCAACAATACACAAAGAGATCTCAGCAATACCTAAAGAGATCTCAGCAATACACAAAGAGATCTCAGCAATACACAAAGAGATCGAAAAATCTCTGAGGGCTACAGAGATATTATTTTACACAAGAATGATGAGAATCCCATCATCATCATCATCATCAGGTGCCGTCTCCACATCGAAGGTTGGCTGCAATGAATCTCCAGCATCCTCTGTCTTTCGCCTTGGTGTTGCACACTGCCAGACTGTAACCTGTCCATTTCTTAAAGTTTCCCTCCCACTTATCTCTCAGTCTTCCTCTTGCTCTTCTCCCCTCAACTTTCCCCTCTAGTAAATGTTTTATCATGGTGTCATGTCTTTTTATGTGCCCAAAATACTTTACTTGTCTGGATTTTATTTCTCTTAATAATTGTTTCTTCATGCCTAGTTTTCCTAAAACTTGTTTATTTGTCTGTTTTTCTGTCCATGAAACTCTGCTTATTCTTCTATATATCCACATCTCAAATGCATCAATTCTGTCTTCTAACTGCTTGTTCATTGTCCATGTTTCGAGCCATACATTAATATAGGATATATAGAGAATCCATGCACTGCTAAAATATCTAATGTGGAGGTGCTGAATGGGGTCAAGATACAGAGAAAGCTTATCATCAATATAAGATAGAGGCAGTCATTACTTTATGGACATGTGATGAGAAAGGGATATTTAAAACACATTGAATAATAATAATAATTCCTCTCGCACCGTTATACGTTACATAGGGCCTACAGGTAATTTCTCCATACCGCTCTATCCTGGGCAACTTGCTCAATCTGCTCCATGGAACTGAGACCGATATTTCCTGCCTCTCTCAGTAAAGTTCGTTTCAGGGTCTCTTTAGGTCGACCTCTCTTTCTTGAACCCTTTTCATCCCACTTAATGCCTGCTTTGATATTCGTTGATCATTTCTCCTCAAGGTGTGCCCAACATTTCTCCATCTTCTCTTTCTTATAACAGTTGTCACTAGTGGTTGACCAGACATGTCTCTGATTTCATCACTTCTTCTGAATTCGTTCCATTTTATATTCATTATTTTTCGCAGACATCTATTTTCAAATGCATTCACCTTGCTTTCTATATCTTTAGTCATTTTCCAACAAAACACATTGTAACAACCGATAAAATCGAGGGTAGAAGAGACGGAGAGAGCAAATGTTGGATAGCCTGACTTCATGGCGTGGAAAAGCTTCAACATTTGAGATGATAGGAAAAAACAGCGATAGAGATTTGTAAAGATCCATGATCGCAAACGCCAGCCGGCACGGCACCTGATGATAATGATGAGCAATATCGACACCATTCTTGAGGTGTTTAAAATTCGAAATCAAATAAAGGAGACATCAAATGATGTAGTGTTTGTTGGTGCATTGGATAGTGTTCTTTCTTCATAAATGGATGATTTCAGAGTTCTTTCTTCATAAATGGATGACTTCAGAGTTATGTCTTCATAAATGGGTTGCTTCGGAGTTCTGTCTTCATAAATGGGTTGCTTCGGAGTTATGTCTTCATAAATGGGTTGCTTCAGAGTTATGTCTTCATAAATGGATGACTTCAGAGTTCTTTCTTCATAAATGGATGACTTCAGAGTTCTGTCTTCATAAATGGGTGACTTCGGAGTTTTGTCTTCATAGTCGGGTGACTTCAGACTCGACATTCCAAGTTGGATTTTTATTTTTGACCCGACTGCCAACAGCTTTCAGCTTGACCCATCCTAAATTTGGTATCAGAGAAACACTTGAAGCTAAAGCCGGCTGGTGGGATATTGACCACATTATTCATCGTGTGTTGTTGGTCAAAGAAAAATATAGACACTATGAAAAACTGAGAATCTTTGGCACATCCTTTATAGGACTTAGCCATCAATAACAGTAAACAAGTCTTCGATTTTCTAGGCACCCCTTATACGTTCATTTATTTCTGAACGGTGAGGTATATATTTATCGTGCGTAAAAATCCAAGGGAACTCTTTTGTTTCCCAAACTTGCCCGCCGGAGTTTGAACCAGGGACACTTGGGTTGTGATAGAGCTCACTGTCGCTTAAGCTACAGACGAGCTTATTAAAAAAATGTGCCGCTTGGTATGAAAATTTGTTGTTTATCTTAAAAAAAATAACGCAGCCACACCCACAGATAATCAAATATACTTTTGATATATTGGCAACCCAGTTTGGTACTTAATTTTAACTACCGTTACAAGCAGTGCATTTCTCAAATGTCATCTTATGACCTGACATCTGCATCGCAAAAAATAAGTAAACCATCATATTAGCCCTCGACTTCACGCTCGGCTTTTGACATTTTACTTGTGGAATCCAAATTTACGTAATCAATGTATCCCCCAAGTCAAACATCACTGATTAGCTGGAGGCCATCTTAGTTTGTCTTACCAACCATCCTTGACAACGCTGATTACATACATCGTTACTTTGTGCTTTTTTTGTATTATTAACTCTTTCGCTCCTTAGAACCGATATACTGGCACGTTAAATTTTTTAAGATGACGCAAAAACCAGTATATTCTGTATAGCTGCAATATAAGTGCGTTTGGAGGTAATAAAAAGTACGGAACGAAAAGGTTAATCTATTATCTCAACTTTGTACTGATGAAAAAGCAAAATGTAAACAGAAAATATGAGAATGAATGTAGGAAACAAACACGAAATATGAATGTTTGAGGAATAAGAATTTGTAAATAATAAATCTTCAGTCTGGCGAAATCTATTAAAATGGTGTGAGAAGAGTGGCGGCTCGTTACTAGGGGCTAGTGGGGCCAGCCCTTACAAAAATAATGTGTAACATGTATATATTATTTTATGTATTGAAATATAACCTAACCTAAA